>CM064554.1:10766836-10826330 GCA_032716605.1 Paralithodes platypus
AATTTCGTATATACTAGGGTGAAAGGAGATTAATTAGTAGTCTATGCTAATCCTACGTCTACGATCCTGGAGAAGAACAAAAAAAAAACATAAGTTTCGGCCAGGGGTAAACAAGTATGTAGAAATGTTATTTACATTGCGATCTGTGGTATTTCTTCATTACGAGGAGAGGAGAGAAGAGGAAAAGAAACAAGAGAAAATATGATAAGAGATTAGAGAAATGGGGAAAGCATGGAATTTTAGTAAATACAAATCTCGGCAATAATCGTATAACCCCTCGCTTCCCGACCAAGCCAACCAATCACAGGGCTGGATGAAACAAACCCTCCCTTCCCCCAGCCAATCACAGCCCGATTGTTTTTCCTGCATACTATACGATCTGAAGGAAATTGTCTCACCTCCAAGAAACACCTTCGAATACAGAAAGCGGACAAGAGAGCCATTTTTGAGACGTAAAACACTTGGCTTAAGCATATATATACACCTTATAAATATTAGAATAACCTGGACATTTTAACTCTTGGATTCAGACCATCCATATTGTCTACACAAACCGTCAAACTGCCAACATTGGCATAGGAATATCTGATTTTGTACCTTATTGATGACACGAGGTACAACATGGAGACTGTTATCCAGTCTCTGATTCCTGAAGGGACCGTTATCACATCCAGCAAGTCCCGGAACTCGTAAATTTCCAGGTCCATTAAAGATCTGACACTTTATTTCTCATTCACGGGGTGGAACAGTTTAGATCTCAATTCCCTTTTTCGCATTTCCATGAATTTTGAGAGAGAGAGAGAGAGAGAGAGAGAGAGAGAGCGAGAGCGAGAGAGAGAGAGAGTACAAAGTACAAAGGAGTACAAAGGAGTACAAAGGAAATCACGCAACAACAGATCTAGTGACCCTTCTAGGTTGCTTGTCCTCCAAAACACTGAGGATCAAGTGTCCAAACAGTGGTTTAGAGTGGGTAAGGGAACATTGGAAAGGGAACTACTGCCCTGCCACTAACGTGGCAGGACTAGGAAGTTAGTAGGGGACATGGGTTAGTAACTGAGGGAGGATAAAGTTATTCATTTACAAACGCAGTCAGTCGCGGGTTTGATGCGAGATATTTGTCTAGGCGTGATTTAAATGAATCAACGGTGCTGCAGTCTATAACGTCTCGGGGAAGCCCATTCCACAAGTTGACAACTCGATTGAAGAAGAAATTCTTAGATTCGTGCGAGTTAAAAGATTTACCAATAATTTTGCAACCGTTTCCCCCGCGTGTAATTAGATTGGTCGATAGTGAAGTACTTACTACAGTTCATATTGTCGATGCCTTTGATGATTTTGAACACTTGAATTAAGTCGCCTCTTAATCTGCGCTGGGTTAAAGGAAATAGATTTAATTCTCTAAGACGCTCTTCGTATGGTTTGTTCTTTAGGCTAGGTATCATTTTGGTAACTCTACGTTGAACTCGTTTCTAGCTTGTTTATATCTTTTTGGTAATAAGGGCACCAGGATTGAACGCAGTATTCCAGAAGAGGGCGGACTAAGGAATTGTAAAGGGTTAGGATAACTTCTTTGGATTTATGCTCAAATGACCTGCCTATAAAGCCAATTATTTTGTTTGCCTTCTTAACAACTTCTGAACATTGTTGACTCGGTTTTAGGTTACTCGATATTGTTACTCCCAGATCAGTTTCTCTGTTTACATTCTTAAGCTGAGTGCCATTCATCGAATAGCTTGCTTTCCTCATTTAGGTATCCGACATGTAGTACTTTACATTTATCCGCATTGAAACTCATTTGCCAAATTTGGGCCCAACATGACAATTTATCTAGATTGTGTTGCATATCGTCAACTTGTTCTTTTGAGAGTACGCTATTTGCAATTTTTGTATCGTCAGCAAATTTTGAGATTGTGCAGGTGAGACCCTCATCTATGTCGTTGATGTAAATTAGAAGAGAATTGGTCCTAGTACCGATCCCTGGGGTACCCCGCTACTTACATTGGTCCATTTAGATGCCTTACCGTTTATGACTACCCTTTGCTTTCTGTTGCTGAGCCAATTTTCTATCCATTTCAACACACCGTCTTGTATTCCATGCGCTTTTAGTTTTAGCAGTAAACGTTTGTGGGGAACTTTGTCAAAGGCCTTTTGAAAATCAAGGTATATAATATCTACAGCTTTACTCTCATCGTAGAGGTTGAGGATATCGTGGAAGAAGTCTAAGAGGTTTGTTAAACAGGAACGTTTTTTTACGAAAGCCGTGTTGAGTATCTTTAAGTATGTTATTTTCCTCCAAGTGATTTACGAGTCTGTCTCGTATGACCGTTTCTAGCATTTTACATACAACTGAGGTTAAGCTAATTGGACGATAGTTACTGGGTAGGGATTTGCTGCCTTTTTTTGAATATCGGTGTTACGTTGGCTAGCTTCCACTGATCAGGCATAGTTCCAGACTGCAAGGATTTATTGAATAGTAATGTCAGTGGTTTTGGAGAGCTCATTCTTAGCTTCCTTTAGAACTCTAGGCGAGATTGTATCAGGTCCTGGCGTTTTATTTACCTTGAGTTTATCTAAACAATTCAATACTTCTCTCTCTGTAACGGTGATATTGCTTAGAACATCTGAATTATCATCTGAATCGGCGATGGTGTAGGATATCACTGAGGTCTTCTGTTGTAAAAACTGATGCAAAGAAGGTATTGAGGGCATTACTCATTTGTACTTCGTCTTTGGTGTATTCTCCTTTTTCATCGACTAACGGTCCAACAGTTGAAGTAACTACTTTTTTTCTTTCTGATATAACTATAGAATTCTTTCGGGTTTGTTTTACTTTGATTCGCAATATGTAACTCTAAGGTCTTTTTACTTTGCTTAATTAACTTTTTGGCTTTGCGTCGTAGCTCTACAAATTTCACCCGTTCTTCGTCATTTTGTGAGGATTTTAATCTATCATTAGCACATTTTTTAGCAAGCAGGCAGTTTGAAATATCTTTATTCCACCATTTGGGCTTATTATTATGGCCTGGACGCCGTATTTTCGATGGTATGCAGTCTTGCACTGCTTTTAGGTAAGTGGTTTCGAATAACTTCCAAGATGTATTTATGTCGTTATTGTTAATTAAAAAGCTCCAGTCAGTTTCTTTAAACATAGCTCTAAGTTTATGGAAGTTTGCTTTCTTGAAATTAGGGACTTTTTCGATGCTACTATTTGGTTCGTTACTAGTAAACTTTAAAGTGAAAGTTATCGTACGATACGAGAGAGAGAGAGAGAGAGAGAGAGAGAGAGAAGCGAGAGAGCGAGAGAGAGAGAGAGAGAGAGAGAGAGAGAGAGAGAGAGAGAGAGAGAGAGAGAGAGAGAGAGAGAGAGAGAGAGAGAGAGAGAGAGAGAGAGAGAGAGAGAGATTAGAAATAAGCTTAATAACACATTTAAAATGTATACTGGATAACCTTAAGAAGACTTCACAAATGCGGATTGTGTGTTCAAGTCACGTGACAAGTGGCGTGAAGTGAGGCACAGATGCTTGTTGAGTTGATTCAAAAGTGTATATTTGCTTAACAGTGACATCCAAGATCAACAGGTATAAACAGCAAGGACTTTAAATTATATTGTAGGGCCCTGGGAAGATATGTGGATTATCTGACATGACCCATATCTAGCCCCCCCTACTAAAGCGCTTCGTGATCCACAAGGGTTTTAACATTTGTTGAGCGTGGCAGGTCGATTGAGTGAGACAGTACGAGACAGTTGTTACTAATTTTAATCGGTAATATCGAACCAAAGGAGATTATATAATTTTGTATTATATCCCAGACAAGAGATTGGGGTTCTCGAAAAGAGGCTCCAGTCCTGACGCGATTCTTGACTTCTGTCTTCGTAGCGCAATGGATAAATGCACTGAATTTCAGTGTGAGCATCCTAGGTTCGAATCCCTGGACTGCCACATGTATTTGTTGTTGTTTTTGTTGTTGTTCCCCAAGCTGCCTGGCCGAACAGCCCCAAGGCCCCGAGCAAGGCCAAGGCCATAACTGAGCGCCCCTACAGAACCCTCCCTGCCGACTACAATAAAGCCTGGGTGACCGAAGCCACTCCATGGCGGGGAGCTGAGGAGGGTGCGGAAACACCCGGGAAACCAAAGCCCCACCCAGGGCCCTGTGCCCCTCAGCAATTATGAAGAGAAAGTTGAGGGGCAAAGGAAAAATGTGACGCTTTGGCTTCCAATCTTGGTAGATTGGGAGGTCAATCCACGGAAGAGACGCCGTCACTTGAGATCTAGAAAATATATACTGTAAGTAAAAGGAACAGTCAGAGTAAGCTATGGGTATGGCAGAGATCGCTCAGTTCTCACTGATAGACCAGCCCATCACCATTCACATGTATTTGTATTTGTTGATTTCATTAATTGAATTTAGGAGTAAAGTCGGTTGGTGGAGATCACATAATAATTAATTACAGTGTGCTGGCTTAATAATTCAATAGGGTCGATAGCCTCTGAAGTCCTATTTTAACTAACTAGTATCCCAGATACTTGGTTTTAAAGGTTCAAAGCTTCAAACGAGGCATACATGTTATGGCTCATGACTGTACTAGGAAAATGAGGGAGATTGGACACAATTTTAAATATAAGTTTGGCAATAAGATAAATTACAAGGTACTGGAGTTTTTGAATAGGGGCTCCACTCCTGACGCAATTCTTTACTTACAGCGTGCTGGTTAAGGGGAGATCTCCACTTGGGTTTTTTTTTTCTTGACCCCTTTCTCCCTCATGTTTAGCCCCATTGCTTTTGATATTATAAAACGTTTGCCCCATTAGTTTAGCGATTTTAAGAACTTTCACCCCATATTAAGACCTTTCGTGCCATTCAGGTGTCGATTTTATCCTGGCGAGCGATAGCGAGCCTGTAATTTAAGAGGAACCGGCCTTTGGCCGGGAAATTTTTCTACCGAAAAATGTACAAATTTATCTTGAAAGGGGGTCAAGGGGGTGACTTTTTAGATTGCTGGAGGAGTAGGAAACAAACTAAAAACCTCCCCTTAAATAATCCAGAAGGGTTGATAGCCCCTGAAGTACAATTTTAACTGACTGACTAACTAACTAACTAAAGACAACGGTGCATTACGAACGATATTTGGAGATAGTTTTGTTTTTTCGAGACCCAATGTGTCTGTTCAAGATTATGGGCTACCATATAGAAATGTATATCGTAATGGTGAACATTAATAACAAAGAAAATGTTCCTATAGTTCAGCATAATTTCACTCGGCTCTTCATAATCTCGCTGGGAAGCAAAGCAATACAGATGTGATTGTGTTGCATGTTATTGTATTGTTATTGTATTGCATGAGTTATAGTAAAACAACACAAATATAAACTAGTAAAAACTGCGTGATTCAATTAGAATAAAGACTTCTATATATACTGTATATTTGAGAGAGAGAGAGAGAGAGAGAGAATATACGTTAAAATATACTGATACGACAAATTTAAAGAGAAACAGATAAGAAAAGGGAAGCAAGCAAGATAATAGAGTTAAGGGGAGATTTTAACTTTGGGGTTTTGTTTCTGGACCCCCTTCTCCCTCATGTTTCTCCCCATTAGTTTTGAGATTTTAAGACGATTGCCCCCATTAGTTTATGCCTCATTTCTGTCAATTAAAATGTAAAACTTGCAAACAAAGTCAAACCAAAACTGGGACAAAGACAATATAAAGACAAAACAACAATATCAAAATCGCTATGTGGAATGTGGAATTTTAAGACCTTGCGTGTCATTTAGGTGTCGATATTTTCCTGGGGAGCGATAGCGAGCCTGTAATTTAGGGGGAACCGGCTTTTGGCCGGAACAGTTTCCTACCGATTTTTTTTACAAATCTATCTAGAAGGAAGGGATGGGGGAGTGTGTGTGTGTGTGCGTGTGCACGTGTTTTTTTGTTATTTGTTTATTTATACATTGTTCAAGTTTAATGGAGGTCTAGGGAGCAAACTAAAAAAAAAAATCCCCTTATTGCTGGTGTAAACAAGTTCAGGTAGGCAAAATAAGGAAAAAAAAAATAATAATCCTGGGACTAACCTAGACAAATGATACAGTGAAGCAGGTGAGGGTGGCGCAAGACGGGTGAGACAAGGTTTATTCTGTGTTTATAGGAGGGATATCGTGACCCCTTCTTTACCTCCACCACCTTTACTTTCATGACACCCACCTGCCTTACCTTCCCTCCTCTCACCTGTCTCTGCCTACCTCCATACCCTGCCCTACCTCCTCTCACCTGTCTCTGCCTACCTCTATACCCTGCCTTACCCCCTTACCTGTCTCTGCCTACCTCTATACCCTGCCTTACCCCCTTACCTGTCTCTGCCTACCTCCATACCCTGCCCTGCCCCCTTACCTGTCGCCCTACCCCCTCACCTGTCTCTGCCTACCTCCATACCCTGCCCTACCCCCTCACCTGTCTCTTCCTACCTCCATACCTGCCCTGCCCCCTTACCTGTCTCTGTCTACTTCCATACCCTGCCCTACCCCCTCACCTGTCTCTGCCTACCTCCATACCCTGCCCTGCCTCTGCCTACCTCCATACCCTGCCCTGCCCTCTCACCTGTCGCCTTACCCCTCACCTGTCGCCCTACCCCCTCACCTGTCTCTGCCTACTTCCATACCCTGCCCTACCCCCTCACCTGTTTCTGTCTACCTCCATACCCTGCCCTACCCCCTCACCTGTCTCTGCCTACCTCCATACCCTGCCCTGCCCCCTTACCTGTCTCTGCCTACCTCCATACCCTGCCCTGCCCCCTCACCTGTCTCTGCCTACCTCCATACCCTGCCCTGCCCCCTTACCTGTCTCCGCCTACCTCCATACCCTGCCCTGCCCCCTCACCCGTCTCTGCCTACCTCCATACCCTGCCCTGCCCCCTCACCTGTCGCCCTACCCCCTCACCTGTCTCTGCCTACCTCCATACCCTGCCCTACCCCCTCACCTGTCTCTGCCTACCTCCATACCCTGCCCTGCCCCCTTACCTGTCTCTGCCTACCTCCATACCCTGCCCTACTCCCTCACCTGTCTCTGCCCTACCCCCTCACCTGTCTCTGCCTACCTCCATACCCTGCCCTACCCCCTCACCTGTCTCTGCCTACCTCCATACCCTGCACTGCCCCCTCACCTTTCTCTGCCTACCTCCATACCCTGCCCTGCCCCCTTACCTGTCTCTGTCTACTTCCATACCATGCCCTACCCTCTCACCTGTCGCCCTACCCCCTCACCTGTCTCTGCCTACCTCCATACCCTGCCCTACTCCCTCACCTGTCTCTGCCTACCTCCATACCCTGCCCTGCCCCCTTACCTGTCTCTGCCTACCTCCATACCCTGCCCTACTCCCTCACCTGTCTCTGCCCTACCCCCTCACCTGTCTCTGCCTACCTCCATACCCTGCCCTACCCCCTCACCTGTCTCTGCCTACCTCCATACCCTGCCCTGGCCCCTCACCTGTCTCTGCCTACCTCCATACCCTGCCCTACCCCCTCACCTGTTTCTGCCTACCTCCATACCCTGCCCTACCCCCTCACCTGTCTCTGCCTACCTCCATACCCTGCTCTACTCCCTCACCTGTCTCTGCCTACCTCCATACCCTGCCCTGCCCCTTCACCTGTCTCTGCCTACCTCCATACCCTGCCCTACCCCCTCACCTGTCTCTGCCTACCTCCATACCCTGCCTTACCCCCTCACCTGTCTCTGCCTACCTCCATACCCTGCCATCATCATCACTACTACTACCATAGGGGCAATGCCTAGTGAGTTCATTGCTCAATAGGTGGCATTCTGAGAGTGAGGGTCCAAGTCTAGGGGATGAGACAGTGAAGCGCAAAAGGCGAATCAGCTTCAGAGATGGGGCTGCTTCGAGCCGTGGGTGGGGAACTGGGCCCCGTGCATATTGTGAAGGCAATAAAATATATATTACTTTGGATAATATAACTAGCATAAGCTAAGGGGTTGATCATCCTCCAAAATCTGTAACGCACCACTATGATTTTTAGACTTCTTAACTGGCAAAGGTTAAACAATAAAACATAATAAAACAGGTCCTGTACCGTTACCATGGCAGGGCAATTTAGTGTCAGCTGGTGGTTTAAAAACTCACCATTGATTATAGTTCACTTAAGGGGAGATTTCCACTTGAGGGACTTTTTTCTTGACCCCTTTCTCCCTCATGTCTAGCCCCATTGCTTTTGAGATTTTAAGACGTTTGAACCATTAATTTGGTGATTTTTAAGAATTTCCGCCCCATTCTGTCAATTTTAAGACCTTTCGTGCCATTTAGGTGTCGATTTTATCCTGGCGAGCGATAGCGAGCCTATAATTTAAGAGTAATCGGCCTTCGGCCGGGACATTTTTCTACCAAAAAATTTACACATTTATCTTGAAAGGGGGTCAAGGGGGTGAAATTTTAAGATTGCTGGAAGAGTAGGAAACAAACTAGAAACCTCCCCTTAAGAAAGTTCTTAAACGATATTATAGGTTAATCATTGCATATGTTAGGAAACTGACACTTTCTCCAGTATAGAAAGGGGAACACAGGAAAACCGAGTGCATTTGTGTAAAGGACAAACTATGGGAAGAATTGGGATTCGAAAATAAATAAGAGTTGCAAATTAGAAGAACGAAAAGGCGTGGACGAAAGAGTAACAGAAGGAATGTTGCTTTCAGATGGACCTTGCTCGACTGAATTTCTTTGCCATGTAGGGCAGGGAACATCGTGTGCTTGCAGTAGTAAAAGTCCGCGAGCTACGTGCGAGAGTGGGGGAGGGCTGGCTGGCTGGCTTATTGTTCAGGGAGCCCACCTCGTTTTTTTTTTTTTTTTTTTTTATCTTTCTCTCTCTCTTTCTTTGGCTTGTACCCATTCGGCCCCATTCAGCCTACTGTTTTAAGACGTTTACCCCCATCCAGGTGTCAATATTTTCCTGGCGAGCTGTAGCAAGCCTGCATATATACAGTATATTTTTGTTTTGACAGCAAGCTAAATTTGTAAATTTTTCGATAGAAAAATACAATGCTGGCTCGCTATCGCTCGCCAGGAAGAAATCGACACCTGAATGGGGATAAACGTTTTAAAACAGTTGGCTGAATGGGGCCGAATGGTTACAAGCCAGGGAAAGAGAGAAAAAGGGAGAAAGATAAAAACAAAAACGGTGACCCCTCTAAAGTTGGAACCAGGGGACCATTTCTCTAACGAAGGGGAATGTCGGGCATACTTTAGTTTTATACTAGAGACTCTTACCGGTCAGTTCGGCTTGCAGATGGTTCGCCTCTGTTACCGGTCAGTTCGGCTTGCAGATGGTTCGCCTCTGTTACCGGTCAGTTCGGCTTGCAGATGGTTCGCCTTCAATTGTTTATGCTCACATTAGGGTTGCTTAACTTTGAACTAAGTTAGGTTGGAATATAGTTAGTTCAGTTTATATTATGGCAAAGTTAGATTGGATTGCATTAGATTACATTAGATCAGATCTATTCATACCATAACTAAGCATCTATACCATATAGTATATTTTTATACCATTTATATCTAGATTTATCTGTAACTATTTATACCGATGTATATATATATATATATATATATATATAGATATATAGATATATATATATATATATATATATATATAGTATATATCGCGTTGCCACATACTGTAACATATAATATAGTATTGTACAGTATATTCTACCGTATATCACTTTCTTAATCTCTCACACACACACACTCACACACACACATGTAAACTCATGTATCCACACCTCTTCCCTGACTGACTCTTCCCAAATGGTAGAACTATTTGCTTGATTAGTCTACTATTTTTTTTTGGAGGGGGGGGGGGGGGGAGTTTTAGAGGTTAGTTTTCAAGATTGTTGGCCTAATACAAATGAATTGACTATATATTGCCAGGACATTATTTCCCACTGTTACTATAGGTCATTATCAAAGTGTAAATCCTGGAGTTGGGCCCCGACTTTTGAACATGGCTGTACCTACGTTCAGGAGGTAGGTTTTCCGGAAACTTAAGGGGGGTTTCTGGATCCCCTTCTCCTTCAGTTTTAGCGACATAAATGTTTATATTGTACGACCTTCGCCCCATTAGCTTGGTGATTTTAAGACCTTTCGTGCCATTTAGGCGTCGATATCGACGCCTGCTATTTAGGAGGAACTGGCCTTCGGCCTTAGCATTTTTCTACCGAAAAATGCACATATTTATCTCGAAGGGCGGTCTTGCATGTATTTTTTAATGGTTGTTCCTGTATCCACATTCACAACTTGATTGCTTTCCTTTTGCAATCTGTGGGTACAGATCTGGATTCTGGTGAGATTCCATGAACTCGGAGAACCAGAAATGCAGACAGACACATAAATAGTAGGGTTACAGGCAGAACACAAATGGGTAGGTTTGGTATATATACTGTATATATATATAAAGAGAGAGAGAGAGAGAGAGAGAGAGAGAGAGAGAGAGAGAGAGAGTACAAAGGAGTACAAAGGAAATCAAGCAACAACAGATCTAGTGACCCTTCTAGGCTGCTTGTCCTCCAAAACACTGAGGATCAAGTGTCCAAACAGTGGTTTAGAGTGGGTAAGGGAACATTGGAAAGGGAACTACTGCCCTGCCACTAACGTGGCAGGACTAGGAAGTTAGTAGGGGACATATGGGTTAGTAACTGAGGGGAGGATAAAGTTATTCATTTACAAACGCAGTCAGTCGCGGGTTTGATACGAGATATTTGTCTAGGCGGAATTTAAATGAATCAACGGTGCTGGCAGTCTATAACGTCTCGGGGAAGCCCATTCCACAAGTTGACAACTCGATTGAAGAAGAAATTCTTAGATTCGTGCGAGTTAAAAGATTTACCAATAATTTTGCAACCGTTTCCCCGCGTGTAATTAGATTGGTCGATAGTGAAGTACTTACTACAGTTCATATTGTCGATGCCTTTGATGATTTTGAACACTTGAATTAAGTCGCCTCTTAATCTGCGCTGGGTTAAAGGAAATAGATTTAATTATCTAAGACGCTCTTCGTATGGTTTGTTCTTTAGGCTAGGTATCATTTTGGTAACTCTACGTTGAACTCGTTCTAGCTTGTTTATATCTTTTTGGAGAGAGAGAGAGAGAGAGAGAGAGAGAGAGAGAGAGAGAGAGAGAGAGAGAGAGAGAGAGAGAGAGAGAGAGAGAGAATGATGGATGAACACCATGATGGTATATATAATTTCTGTAGTGGCAGCGATTGGCCCTTGATTATATTATCTCTCCCTGCTTCTATCGGCTACCTCTCCCTCCCTCCCCACCCACCCACCCACCCACCCACCCACCCACCTCACTCTCACTCTCTCTCTCTCTCTCTCTCTCTCTCTCTCTCTCGTTATTTATATATATATATATATATATATATATATATATATATATATATATATATATATATATATCTACTATATAAAGGGCAGTCTGCGAGAATTCGTTCTGTTTGTTCACGAACTACTCCCTCAGTTTTCGAAATGGAGAGCCCATACTTGGCATGCATACTAAGGGGGTGCCGGAATAGGTTTTAAGCCGGGGGGGGAGGGGGGCCTACTCCCTCAGTTTTCAAGAGGGAGAGCCCATATTTGGCCGGCATACTTAGGGGGTGTCAGAAAAGATTTTAAACCAGGGGGGGTGGGCCCTCCCCCACTCCCTCAGTTTTCAAGATGGAAAGCCCATACTTGGTATACATACTAAGGTGGTGCCAAAATAGGTTTTAAGTGGGAGTGGTACTTCGATTTTCCCCCGGGCAATGCTGGGTACCTCATCTAATATAAATATATATATATACAGTATATATATATTCAGTATATATATATATATATATATATAATATATATAATGCATTTATATTTCTTATACTCCAAGCAGTTAGAACAGTGTTTAATTCAACCATTTTGTACACAGTCATTAAACATATTGAAGACTATCAGTATCATTGAATATAAACGTTTCAGTGCAATTATGTATGCAAATGATAGAAAATGCAGTCTCATTCACTCATGTAAAATATTTAAAGGACACGATAATATGGATGACAACGGGTATTTCTCAATCGATCAATCGAATTTCACCAATCCAGCGAAGCGAAACAATTCATTTCTAGTCGTGATGTTAACTTATGGAAAAAATGATTTGGGCATACCGTTGGCGCCCGTGCAAATGTGACCTTCAGGGATCGTTTGGGAGCTGCTTCAATGATTTTAAGGGGGATGACCTGCTTTTTTTCTCCTTTTCTCTCTTTCTCTGGCTTGTATCCATTCGGCCCCATTCAGCCTACTGTTTTAAGACTTTTATCCCCATTCAGATGTAGATTTATTCCTGGCAAGCGACAGCGAGCCAGCTTTGTATGGAGAAATCCGGCTTCGCCGGAGAAATTTTGCTATCGAAAAATGTAGAAATTTAGCCTGCTGACAAAACATTATACAACATAATATGCTGACTGGCTACCGCTCGCCAGGAAAAACTCGACACCTGGATGGGGATAAATGTCTTAAAACAGTAGGCTGAATGGAGCCGAATGAATACAACCCAGAGAGAGAGGGAGAGAGAGAGAAAACAAAAAACGAGGTGGGCCCCCTCAATAGTACACGATTTTGCGATATATAAAGGTTTTCTACATACTAAATTCCTGTATGTCTTGCACGTCTCTTCACCTATTATATCTTCTTCTAACATGGCTATTTCTGCTCATAATATTGTATGCTTCCTAATTTGTTATTCTATTAATACTTTTGTTCAACTTTCTATTTAACTTTGCATTCCTTCTATCCCAGTTTGACTATTCTGTGTGTAGCACAATATCATGGGGTTGTTTTCCAACGTATTTGCATTGCTATATTTGAAACCAATTTCCATGATTTTCGTTAAAAAAAAACGTAGAAATCTAATGCTTATATTTTATTGAACAACTCTCAAAAAAAGTCAATAAATAGCTGTTTTTGTTCTTCTATGCACCTTAAACACCTTTTCACTACTTCTATTCAACATCCCTGTTCAGTATCACCATATATCACATTTATATTTTTCATTTACCTGTCCTTTCACTGATTTTGTTCCCAGCACATTTTATCTGATAAAAAAAAATGCACTTCCTTTTTCTCAACACTTTCTCACAGATTTCTTTTCACAATTTATGAATGATTTCTTTCTATCACGTTGTACCTACTCTCTCCAACATATTTCCACAGCGTTTTTCGTTCAGACATCTTTACTGCTCTTTGTTGTTCAATACATATTCACTTTTTCTCTAATAACTTCACTGCTCTTTTTGAACATATTTTAACTCCTCTTTGGGCCAGATTTTGTCACAGCTCTATTTACCAACATATTATCATTGCTTCTTTTTCAATATTTCCTTTTCTAAATCCTTTCAATTAGACGACAATTCTATGTTACCATTATAGTATTACTACCGGGTATTTTTACTCAGAATAGGAAGGATCACAAGCAAGGAAAGGATTGATTACTATCCCAATGATCCCTTTACTTCTTACATATCCTTCCTATGTTAACCTTTTCAGGATACCATGCCGCGTTGTATAATTATAGTCTGGTTATATTTAGAGAGTTCTATTACGTTTAGCTAGGGAGAAGCTGCGGGACTTGAACTATAACATAGATCGTGTTTACCGCGTATCGAGTACAACAAATCCTTCCTAAGATTAATAAATCGTCTAGTGGTAGCCAGAATAAAAAAAAACAAAAAAATGCCCTAAGTTCTATTCTATCTATTCTATATAAGATACTCAGGCCCAATCCCCACTTTTCGTATTATTTGTTCTTTTTTCCCTCTTTTCCTTTTTTGTTTCTTTTTGTTGGGGGGGGGGGGGGGACTCAAGCCAGAGCCAGACTAGGGATAACACAACAGAAAACAATGAACACACAAACACAAAATACAAATTCACACATTTCTAAGTTCTGAGAGGGATAATTATAATCGCATAGGGTAGCTAGAAAGGGTTAAGCACCTGCCCATTCCTCCACTTCCCACGCCTCCTCCACCACCTACCTGCCTATAAGGTTGGGTGGCATAACTCATGATTGTATTGACAGCTTATACTGCTTCACCGGCACCCTATAGTGTGGCCTTTATCTGTGTGTGTGTGTGGATGTGTGTGTGTGTGTGTGTGTGTGTGTGTAGGTGGGTGGGTATGTGTGTGGGTGTGTGTGTGTGTGTGTGTGTGTGTGTGTGTGTGTGTGTGTGTAGGTGTGGGTGTGTGTGTGTGGGTGGGTGTGTGTGTGGGTGTGTAGGTGTAGGTGTGTGTGTGTGGGGGGGTGGGTGTGTGTGTAGGTTTTGGTGTTTGTGGGTGTGTGTGTGTGTGTGTGTGTGTGTGTGTGTGTGTGTGTGTGTGTGTGTGTGTGTGTGTGTGAGTGTGTGTGAGTGAGAGAGAGAGAGTGAGTGTGATAATAATTTTCGGTTTACTGTTCACTTGCAGCCGTGAGGCTAAGAATCTAGAGTTTTTCTTAGCCAAGGCACAGTAGCCTACAATGTATATTCTACCTTAACTACGAGGTCAGATGCGACCTTTGCTGACCGTGAGGTGCCGAGATCCCATTATAGTACATACGCAGATGCAACTGTGAGAGTACGTGTAGGCTAATGCAAGGTGATACTTGAGCAGCTTGGCTAGGAAGGGACCACAACAAAATCCTCTCCATCGGGATAGCCGAAAAAAAACCTTTTAGGATTTTGGTGGACTTGAACCCTAAGCCTCGCATTCAAAGCACGACGCGTTAGACCACTCGGGTATACCGACCCGTCAGTGTGTGTGTGTGTCTCTGTGTGAGAGAGTGATTTTTCCCTATTAACGTTTCTCTGAAGGATTTATCTATATCAACCTATCTGTCTTTATGAATGTGAATGTAAATGTATGTATGTATGTATGTATGTATGTATATGTATGTACTGTATGTATGTATGTATGTATGTATGTATGTATGTATGTATGTATGTATGTATGTATGTATTCCCCCGTGGCTCCCTATTAAAACCCGTGATTGGTGTTCCATATGGCTACTTCAATCAGTGACCCTTTCAACAGTCTCTAAACAGCTCACGAAAAATACCAATACATGTTTATTATTTGATCTGTATGGCATCTGTAGCTGGGGCAGAGATAATTAACGTTCTTGTTTTCAAAACATCAGGTGCTGCATATTTTTGTTCTGTTTACTCGGCGTCATCTTTCTCACCATTTTCCTTGCTCTTCAATAACACAAAGATCATCCCTTCTCCTCGCACTAAGCTCGGACTATTTTGCTTTATGATCTTTCTTGGAAGGAATCTACTTCAACTCATACAAAATCGTCTTCTTTGAAGTTTAGTGTGCTCAGATGACTCCGGTGAATCTTCCCTCTAATACAAATGTGTGTTCTATTGAGAGGATTTGTACTCTCCTGAATGGAAAACCCGAGTCAGATCAGATCAGATGAAGGTATTGAGGGATAAGCCTTTACAACGGCACCTCGTATCTACTTTCTACTTTTCCTATTTTTCTGAAGAGTGAAGAGAGGGTAGAAGGGGTGTTGGAGAGAGAGGAAGCTGTTGGAGTGGCTTTGTTATGTGTGTTTAGTCTGCTATACATCGTCAGGATGTCCCCTGACTGGGTGCGAGCATGAGAAACATGCTAGGACGTACTACCACACCCACTAAATGTCCGGCGTGGCAGGGATTTGATCCCGGGTCTTGCAGATTCACACGTGAGCGTGCTCACCGCTCGATACTTTCGTACGCATGGGGAGGAGTCACACATAGTTGGGAATGAACACCATTTGTTTTCATCAACTAATTTCGTTTACTCTGTACTTTCTCTGTTCACTCGCTGCAGCAGCACAGCACTCTCCCTCCTATAAATTATAACAACCAAAGTTTATAGTGTAAGAAGAATACTTCCCATCCCGTAGTTATTCGTCTTATGTTATTATTGTGTATTAGGTGTATTACATATATTCTGTCTCCATATTATCATTTTAATTGATGGTTTTACAGCATTAAAGGTAATTCCTCTGGTTTACACTTGACTGTACATTAAATGTATATTAATATTATGCAGTGCGTCATTATGGACATTTGTGGATTATTTCAATGTTAGGTGATCTGTTTTATATATTAGCACATTTGGATTTGTTGGTGTATACAGTCTAAATACTATGGGTATGGAAAGGGTATATAAAGTGTCCTGTATAATTTAACCATTTAAGGGGAGATCTTCACTTGAGGGATTTTTTTCTTTACCCCTTTCTCCCTCATGTTTAGCCCCATTGCTTTTGAGATTTTAAGACGTTCGCCCCATTAGTTTGGCGATTTTAAGAACTTTCACCCCATTTATGTCACTTTTAAGACCTTTCGTCCCATTTAGGTGTCGATTTTTTTCCTGGCGAGCGATAGCGAGCCTGTAATTTCAGAGGAACCGGCCTTCGGCCGGGACATTTTGCTACCGAAAAATGTAAAAATTTATCTTGAAAGGGGTTCAAGGGGGTGTAATTTCAAGCTTGATGGAAGTCTAGGAAACACTAAAAACCTCCCCTTAAAGGTACAGTTTGCCGCACATATTCCATTTCTCAACCATCCCAGCAAATCGTAACTTGGCAGAACCGCACCCACCTCCCCAACCTCCCTCCCACATTCCACCCCCTACCAATAGTGGAAGTTAGGAGGTGGAGCGAGGGAGGGGGGTTGGGGAAGTGGGTGCAGCGCTGCCAAATCACGACCCCAACGGAATAGAATATGTGCGGTAAACTGTACATTGGTGGCAATAAACCCACCTAATATAAATATAAAAAGGTAATTCACTATCAATATACCCAATAATCTAAATACCCTTTTCTTTGCCTTGGGATATTATAGTGCATATTTGTGTGTATTAATGCACGTGTGCCAAAAACAAAATATATATATATATATATATTATTTGTGTATGCTATGTGTAAGTGAATATGTATTGCTTATTTTCTGGGTATCCTAATGCACAAATTTACAAACATTGCGCAGAAAATACTTAGGGCGAGGTATTTGTTTTACAAATACCCCCTTCTCCCTGATGCATAGCCCCATTAGTTTTGAGACTTTATGACGTTCGCCCCATTAGTTTGGCGATTTTAGAACCTTTAGCCCCATTTTTTTTTTTCAATATAAGACTTTTTGTGCCAATTAGCTGTCGATAATTTCCTGGCGAACGCTAGCCAGCCTGTAGTGTAGGAGGAACCTGCCTAGGGCGAGTAAATGTTACTACCGAAAAGAAATGTACACATCTATCTAGAAAGATGATTTTTACGGACGTTTTTTTAAGCTTGATGGAGGTCTTGGAAGGAAACTAAAATATTACACAAATAAATAAATGAAAACAAAATATATATAAATTAATATACCCTTCCCCCTCAAGCATATACTACAGGAACGTGAATCCTATCTAAGTATTACCTCTTATACAAACTTATAATACAATCATCATCATTTGGTACCAGCAAATATCTGTATCAACGAACCCCGTACAAGTCCCCTTTGTCTGAGAGCCATTCAACTTCAAATATATTGATATAAGATACACACATAAACACGGATTTGGCAGCAAGTGTGTTTGTGCATATTTATTTGTGTTTGGGGCGGCGCTTTATTGTAATGCCGGTGTCACACGAACGCTTATTCCGGAAATTTTCGATGAACAAGTTTTTCTCTTGATATTTTGACGCTTTTTCGCATTGGAATCGGAAACTAGACTGATGATAGATTACACAAAGTACCTGCATTCTGATATTACGGAGATTTTACAGCTGCCAGACTACAATTGCCCGTAAAAATTGACGGATAAAGCGCTCGTGTGACACTGCCTTAAAGGGGGATGATTGACTTTTTGGGCGATTTTTGCATGTATTAATTATTGTTCTAGTTTCCTCCCTAGACCTCCATAAAAAAAAAAAAAAAAAAAAAACATCCATTAGATCCCCCTTGTAGATTAATTTGTACATTTTTCGGTAGAAAAATTTCCCGGCCGAAGGCCGGTTCTTCCAACATTACAGGCTCACTATCGTTCGCCAGGGAAATAATCGACACCTAAATAGCACGAAAGGTCTAAATATTGACGAAGAAATGGGGCGAAAGGTCTTAAAATTTACTAACTAATGGGGCAAACATCTTAACATCTGAAAACTAATGGGGCTAAACATGAGGGAGAAGGGGGTCCAGAAAACCGGCCCATCCCCCCTTAAGGGAGGTAAAGGAGAGCGTGGCCATACTTTACGACATCGGGAAGTTACGGTGTCGGAAAGATTATACGACAGGTCTGGGCTATATGGAAATTAGCCACCCCAAACAAGACATGAGACAACAAACTACGTATATTGAAAAGGATGACGGCCTCTTTCTATATTAGATACAGTAAATACACAGGGTTATTGTTAATTTAATTTTATCTATATGGTTGTTAGACACTTTATAAAACATTAATATTTAAACAATACAAATGGATAAGGATTGGTCAGTAGGTTCGAATGCGATGTTATCTAAATGCAGTACATTAATGGTCTATATATTCAAGAACAAATAATTACAAATAAAATAAAAATATAATATGAATAGGAGTACATTTATAATTTACCACATTGTTTCAAATTAACACGCACTATGATTATACAAATTCAATAAACCTATGCATAATAAGTAAGGCATTTTGGCTCGAACATCCCTTGATTTTGGTGTTTTTTGCCTTTTGTCTCCCTCACTCACATAGAAAAGCCAAACAAATATACTCGTTGCACTAATAAACAAGGGAATAATAAAGGGAGCCGGTAAACAAACAAACAAACAACACGTCTCCGGAGTCGCTTAAGCGGAGGGTGTGGGTGGCGGAAGGGCGGACTTTGTAAACAAGCCTATAAGGAGATGTGGGGGGAGGGTGGAGGGAGGGTGATGGAAAGAAGAGCAGGAGGGGGGGGGGGGGGGTTATGTAGAGGGAGGAGAAAGGGAGGAAAGAAGGGAGGGAGAGGGAGAGAGAATGGGAGAAAAGAAGCGAGTTAGAGAGGAAGAAAGGAGGAAGGAAGGGAGGAAAGAAGGGAGGGAGAGGGAGAGAGAATGAGAGAAAAGAAGGGAGTTAGAGAGGAAGAAAGGAGGAAGGAAGGGAGGAAAGAAGGGAGGGAGAGGGAGAGAGAATGGGAGAAAATAAGGGAGAGAGAATAGGAGAAAGGAAGGGAGGTAGAGAGGGAGGAAGGAAGAGAAGAAGGAAGGGAGGAAATATGGGAGGGAGAGATAGAGAGAATAGGAAAAAAAAAGGGAGGGAGGGAGGAAAGAAGAGAGGGAGAGAGAAAGGAATGTAGGCAGGGATGGAGGGAGATAGGAAGGAAGGGAGGACAGCAGGGAGGGAGGTAACAAGGAAGGGAGAAATGAGAAAGGTAGAGAAACAAAATAAGGGCAGGATGGAGATATGGATGGACGGAAAGGAATAACGAAAAGGGACATTGAAGGAAGAGGCATAGCATGAATGAAAAAGGAAGACAAGAAGGAACAGAGAATAGAAAGAAGGTAAGATGCAAGGAGAAGATAGGTAAGATTAATTTAGATAGGAGGGGTGAAAGGTAGAAACGAAAACGAAATGCGAAAGGAATTTGGGAGAAAGGAAGGCAGCTGAGATACAAGGTACACGAGAAGCAAAGGATAGGAAGGAAGGTAGGACAATAATAACCGAAAGATGGAAGGAAGATAGCGAGGAAAGAATAAGGCAAGAATGAATGTAGCTAAGAAGATTAAAGAGAAGAGGAAATTAAACAAGAGAAAATGGAGGAAATAGTAGAAAGGGGGGGCACAAGAAACTATGGAAAGGAAGGTCAGAAAGGAAGATAGGTAGGGGAAGATGAGAGAAAAGGAGAGAAGGAGGGAGTTGAAGAAAGGAAGGACGGACGAGAATATTAACACGAGAGAGTAGGTAGAGGAAGAGGAGAGCCAAGGAGAAAGAGAGGGAATGAGAGAGGAAAAAGAAGACACACATCAGAACAGATAGGACAAAAGAAAGGAAAATAAAAGAGTGAAGATGGAAGGAATGAAGGTGAAATGGGGAGGGGAAACTAAAGGAAGAAAATTAAAGTGAGAAAACAATAATTGGGGACAGTAGAAGAACATATGAGAAATGAAGAAACGAACAAATAATCTAATAAAGGGAGAAGGAAGAGGAAAGGCAAAAACACAACATGCAAAACATATAAATAAACACCGATATACAGTATATAGTTAAACACAAATACAAGCAAGCAAGTAAACAGGCATGTAGGTGGGCGAGCGAGCGGAAGCAAAGGCGGAACAATGCCAAAAGTGAATAAAAGGTAGGCATGCAAGACGAAAGAAGGAAAGAAAGAGGTCAGGAGAATAACACGGTGTATCAAAAATGGAAATATGGAAGGGATGAATGGGAGAAAAGGAACAAGGACACAAACTAAATATATAAACAATAAATGCATATAATATAAGAAGAGGTTAGACGGGAAGGGAGGTCACGGTAAAGAGGAAGAAGAAACAAGGAAGGTAACTAATAGATTAAAAGGTAAACATCGCCCAAATAAAAGATAAATATGTAAATATGTATTAATAAAATATGTAGCCTAAATTATAAACATACGTACGGTATATAAGTATCGCAATAGGAGGTAAGGGGATAAATGGAAAACATATAATAGATCAAATGCCGAGAACAAATGAAGAGAGAGAGAGAGAGAGAGAGAGAGAGAGAGAGAGAGAGAGCGAGAGAGAGAGAGAGAGAGAGAGAGAGAGAGAGAGAGAGAGAGAGAGAGAGAGAGAGAGAGAGAGAGAGAGAGAGAGAGAGAGAGAGAGAGATAGAGAGAGAGAGAGAGAGAGAGAGAGAGAGAGAGAGAGAGAGAGAGAGAGAGAGAGAGAGAGAGAGAGAGATTTTTTACAGTTTACATAGATGCACTAGTGGTGAGGACTAAATTCCAGTAGAGATAGCTAACCTTAATTTAGGGAAAGTGGAAGTAAAGGATAGTAAATAAAAACAGAGAGAGAGATAGAGAGAGAGAGAGAGAGAGAAGGGAAAGGTACCGTACTGGTCTAAGGAGGGAAAGGAGAACTGTGTCATATTATAAAGGTTAGGTCAGGTCAGCTATAGAGCACTCATTTCTCCTGACTCACTCTCTCTCTCTCTGTCGTTATATACATATATATATATATATATATATTTATATAAATATATATATTTTTTGTTGGCATTTGTAATTGTATTTTCCTTCGCTGTATTCATGTATCATTATACTGTATACGCCTACGTTTGTATTTAGTTTACGAAATGTCTTTTCTCACTCCTCTTACTTTTTTCAATCTTTATTATATAAACAAATCCATTCAAGTGAACTATTGTTTTCAGACTCTTACCATGAATTACTTTTGAATTTGTTAATATAACAGGTATATTTCGATAGCTCTATTTGTTATCCTAATTTGTTTTTACCTATTTCCTTTGATGTATTGTTAGTCTCCTCTTTCCCTCTTATTCTACATCTTATGTTATCCTGCTCTTGCCTATCCTTCCAAACCCTTCCTGTTTTTTTATTAATTATTTTTATATTGATTCTTATACAAAACGAGAATTATTTAGGTTGAAAAAAGTAATGGAAGGGTAAATTAAATGTCCATAATTATATACCCTTGACATATATATTCTTTTTTATATTTATATATTTTGTTTTGCATATGGTGACTCATTTTGTCCTCCACTTGACTGCTATTCATTTTGTTCACTTTTCTCACTCTTGCTGTTCTGAGTTATTGTATTTGACGTTTATCCTTTCCAACCAATTATCCATAAAATACTCTTACTACTTTTTAATCAATATCGTTTTTCTCGTCTTTATTTTTATTTGATTGGTTTTATTTTGCTTTCCTCGTCTGTTGACCCATGCATTTTACTCCATCTAATAATTATCTGCATGCATTCCAAGATATTTAAAATTATCTTTTCTTTATTACTTGCGATGTAAATAGTGTAGACTTCTCCTTTTTCTATATTCTCCATCGATTTCAGAGGCTTAAGTGCTTCATTCTTCGATTTCTGATTTATTATTATTATTATTATTATTATTACTATTATTGTTATTATTATTGTTACTATTATTGTTATTATTATTATTACTATTATTATTATTATTATTATTATTATTATTATGATGGATGACGACGAAAACTAATATTGTTATTATTATTATTATTATTATTATTAGTATTAGTATTAGTATTATTAATATTTTTGTTATCTTAGTCGTTTTAATTAGTAACCTGTCGATATATGTAGTTTATATGTTCTTTCACTCTAACTCGCTTTGATGATATTTAAAAAAATATATAAATAGATAAATCGCAGCCATAAGGAGTTTGCACATGCATTCACTCCATCATTAACTCAATTAGCCTACCTGTTCGTCCACCGATATGCTGTATACACTATCTGTACCCATCACGTGACTAGACGTTTCTTGTTCATTTCAGGTATGTGGGAAATAGTGATGCAGCTTCCTTCAATTACCCGATTCGTAAGTAACTTTATCCTAGCTGTGTTATTATCTCTCTCTCTCTCTCTCTCTCTCTCTCTCTCTCTCTCTCTCTCTCTCTCTCTCTATATATAGTATATATATATATATAGATTATATACCGTGTATATATATATATTATATTATCTATTTAATTTATATTTATATTTATATATATATTCTATATATTATATTATATATTTCTTTTCTCTTCTTTCTTCTTGCTTCTCTTTCTTATTTCTTTCTTTCTTTATTTATTTATTTATTTATTTATTTATTGATTTTCCTGTTCACTGTCTCTTCTCAATATCTCCTAATTCATCATCTTTGAAGTTTCTATTACCGATCGTGTAATTTCTCTATCCCCCTTCATCATCTCCTCTCTATCAGCACACTTCGTCCTCATCCCCCTAACCAGATCATCCTTCGCCCTCAGACTGGGATAAATCGTAATTATATTTTATTATCCGTCTCCATGTTTGTGTCTCTTTTCAGTGATTCCTTTTTTTCTATTTCGCATTTACGTATATACCGGTATATATTATACATTATACATATTCATTCAGCTTCCACTTATCTTCTATTGTTTCATCTATGCAGTATACACTGTTTTCCTTTTGTATTATCTATTTTCATATCTACACACTTCCAATTTAGCCACTGTTATTCCATTTATTTTCCTCCCGCTGTTCGTTATTTGTGATTGTTTGCTCGTTTCCCTTCTTATTACCTCTTCTATCCCCACACCTCGTCCCCATTCCTTTACTGGCAAATTGAGACCCTTTTTTGCCACAGTATGCTTTCCCTTCGCCTCACCTCCTCCTATTTGATATTTTAACTTTCTTTTCTATCACCTATCTTGTCTTTTCTCTATCCCCCTGTTCATTATCTACTCTCTTATGCACACCGTTCGTCCCCATCCCTCTACCCCGGGTCTATGACACATCGAGTTACTACCACATTATTCTTTAGCATGCTTGCCTTTGCGGAAATTTCTATTTCTGCTTCTTAGGTACTTCCGTTTCACTCTATTCTGACTTTACTCCATATTCTGGTTTCTATTCTCACCTACTTTACTATCCACTCTATCCCTTGCTTTATTCATTCGTCTCCTATCCAATCACTTCGTTCCCATCCACTAACGAGATAATTTTTCAGTTAAATATCTATATTTTTCGTTTCATCGTGTACTTATCCTCTTTGCTCTCTTCCTTGTTTGTTATATCGTCTCCTATCCACACCGTTCGTCCCCATCCCCTTAACTAGACCGTCCTTCTCCCCGGGTCTGTAACAAATCGAGACTCTCTTCCCCCAAACTTGGTCAAGTGGGCGACTCAGGGGCTCTTCCTGTGGCTTATATTTAATGGCTCGCTGTAAAGTGTCCTATAAAGTCCTCAAGCAGGGGAGAGAGAGAGAGAGAGAGAGAGAGAGAGAGGGAGAGGGAGGGGGAGGGAGGGAGGGAGGGAGGGATTGAGGGAGGGATTGCGGTTCCTACTGGGTGGTCCGGCTTAAATACTACTGGAGACGGACAGTTTAGAGAAGAAGAATATGACAGCAATGTAGAAGGCTCCCTCCTCACCTTCCAACTAAAATATGAGGAAAATATGAGGAAGTGTTATCATATGAATCAGAAATGCCCACAGGGGAAGGTTTTGTATAGGATAGACAAATATTAGGCAGTAAAGGGAATGTACACTTGCATACCTACTGATTAGAAAACAAAGATTCATTTATACAAATCCAACAATATCCACCAGATGATCGTCCAGTTGTCCAGAGAGAGAGGAGAGAGAGGTGACGTTACGTTACGTTTAATAGCATGGAGTGAAAGTGTAGGTCCGCGTGGGGGGAAAGTGTATCTAAAAGGCTCCATGGAAAGGCATGTTTTTACCTCATTAATTCCCATTATGCGATACCCCAGCCATAACTACAGATTAGGAGGATTTATGAATTCAAGGTGGCAGGGCTTAACACTATCTCATGCAACAGTTTTTTTTCCCCACGATATTTGTATAATATTATTTAATATTGCTTTTTTTTTGCTTTTGACATTCTCGTGCAACGTATTATTTATTGACCCCACAGTATACATAAAAGACCCCAGACCCCTTAAAAAAAAAATAAAAAAAAAAAATATATATATATACTGTATATATACCGGTATATATATATATATATATATATATATATATATATATATATATATATATATATATATATATATATTATGTTATATCCAACAACCAACTCTACTCCTAAAATCGATTAATGAAATATTACAAACACATATAATATATAATACAAAAAACCCGGCTCCCAGACACTCTTCCAACATAAATTGATATGTTGGTGTACGGCTTATTTCTCCTTATTGCAGGCTCGCTCTCGCTTGCCCAGAGAAAATCAACAACTAAATGAGGTGAAGTGTCTTATAATCGCTAACTTAATGCGGTGAAAAGTCTTAAAATCTTCAAACTAATGGAGTGAAACAGGAAGCTTCTAAAAAGACCCGTCTCGCACCAGAGAGTTAATGGGAGGCAGTTGTTTTTTCAAGTCCTCCTCCTCCTCCCTCATGTTTAGCCCTATTAGTTATGAGATTTCAAGACATTCGCCCCATTAGTTTGGTGATATTCAGACCTTTTGCCCCATTTATTTGCCAATATTAAGACCTTTCGTGCCATTTAGGGGTCGATTTTTTCCTGGCGAGCGAAAGGGAGCCTGCATTTGAAGAGGAATCGGCCTTCGACCGGGAAATGTTTCTACCGAAAAATTTACAAATTTATATCGAAGGGGGGTCTTGTGGGTGTTTTTTTAAGTTTGATGGAGGTTTAGAGAGCAAACTAAACCCCTTCCTTAAACCATTGAGCCGAACCTGTATATTATGCTGCACAATACCGTCTGAGCTCCCTTAATGGAACCGCCAGCCATAAATCACTTGGTTTACTGCAAAGATCTTTTTATGTGTGCAAACCAAAATCAAAGCTTAAGCGATGACAAGGCACCGAACGAGACAGTTAAACATTTGACTGTGCTCTCTTCTTACATAATGTTTAACCCACGTCCTTTTCATTATATTTTGGCAGCTATTAGGCAATTTTATTTAGATAACGAAGGAGTCTGCAGGGTACACTATCTACTGTACTTCTGACATGGATAAAGGTATTACCTACCACCTATAATTTTATTCGTGCAATTATAACTATCTCAATTAATTTATTACCTACCACCTATAATTTTATTTATGCAATTATAACTATCTCAATTAATTTATTACCTACCACCTATAATTTTATTCGTGCAATTATAACTATCTCAATTAATTTATTACCTACCACCTATAATTTTATTTATGCAATTATAACTAGATCATTAATTTATTACCTACCACCTATAATTTTATTCGTGTAATTATAACTATCTCAATTAATTTTTTTGATGGAATTATTTTTTTAATAAATAGTATAGTATTTTTGTAGCTGTGGTATAGAAAATGATATTCATACAGTCGTTTCCAGAGATATACTTCCACAATTATAAATAGTTGAAGTCCCCGAAATATTGATGAGAGGGTTAGAGACTATGGCATTCGAGTGTACTGTATGGTTGTTTTAAGGGGGCCCACCTCGCTTTTGTTTTCTCTTTCTCTCCCTCTCTCTTTGGCTTGTATCCATTCAGCCCCATTCAGCCTACTGTTTTAAGACGTTTACCCCCATCCAGGTGTCAATATTTCCCCGGCGAGTGGTAGCGAGCCAGCATATATATATTTTTGTTTTGACAGCAAGCTAAATTTGTAAATTTTTCAATAGAAAAATTTCTCCGGCGAAGCCGGATTTCTCCATACAATGCTGACTCACTATCGCTCGCCAGGAAGAAATCAACACCTGGATGGGGATAAACGTCTTAAAACAGTTGGCTGAATGGGGCCGAATGGATACAAGCCAGGGAAAGAGAGAAAAGGAGAGAGAGAAAACAAAAAAAACAGGTGACCCCCCCTTAAGGACATGTGACGAATGTGCTGTGAACATAATACTGTCCTATAAACCTATCTGTAGATTTCTCCACACTCGCCAAATTGAAACCAGATCCATTACACAAGTCTGAGTTATAGAGGGCGCCCGACCTGTGGACCACCTGCTGGGGTCGTGTTATGGAGGGCTGGTGGTGGTGGGAGACCCGTATCAAGCCCCATCTTTATTTCTGGCACCATTTTTCATCAGTATCGGCAATTTGACCGGCGTTAGCTTGTTATAGTTTTTTGAAATCGTAACATACTTGAATTCAGAAGCTTTCCTGAACATAATTGCCGAGAAAAAATGTCAAACAAATGTTATCGTGTGAACTTGCCATTATGGATAGGTGGTGGTGGTGGTGGTGGGAGGGCTGTATCGAACGCCAGGAGCAAGCGGTTCGATCCCTGGCCAGAGTTATGGGCTGGGAACCAAGATGATAGTGATACCTGCACGCCCCACTGATAACTGGACATCTGTCGACATATTGGGCCTCTGCTATTACACTCTTTAGGATCAAAAGGTTAACAGGAATCTTATCTATGCCACTTATTTCTAGATATCCTCTCAATGTCGAATACATTTGTATTGATGGTAGCTAGGTAATGTGAACAATTGGCCTCTTAAATAATTTGTTTAAATTCTATAATTGACAACACTATATTAGCCACTGCATTCACTTTTCATCATACCATGACACTTTCTATGATTTTATTTTGACTAATATTAAACGAATTTCTTTAGCCTAAGCTTATAAGATCTTCTAAAGTAAGCTAGAATCAAAGCAGAATTACATCTTCATACTGTTAACCCTTTCAAGCTCCAATACGCATTTATTTTCTGGTCATCATTAGACGATTTTACTCAGATTAGGAAGGGTATATGAAAGTCAAAGGGTTGATTGAGATAGTCTTTACCATTTTTAATACCCACAGATCCCTCCTAAGCTGCATAAAATCGTCTAGTGATAGCCAAAATAAAACTGCTAAAACGCGTCAGAGCTTCAAAGGGTTAAGGCCATTTCCTCATACTTACGATTACAGTTACAGGACAGGTTGTACTATTGCCAACTACATAAGCAAACTCTCGATATTGCTAGTTATATACGGTCCAAATTTCATAAATTTAAAGGGGGATGGGCCGGTTTTCTGGACCACTTTCTCCCTCATGTTTAGCCCCATTAGTTTTCAGATGTTGAGATGTTTGCCCCATTAGTTAGTCGATTTTAAGACATTTCGTCCCATTTCTTCGTCAATATTTAGACCTTTCGTTCTATTTAGGTGTCGATTTTTTCCCTGGCGAACGATAGTGAGCATGTAATGTTGGAAGAATCGGCCTTCGGCCGGGAAATTTACAAATTAATCTAGAAGGGGGATCTAATGGATGTGTTTTTGTTTTAAATTTGATGGAGGTCTAGGGAGGAAACTAGAAAAATTATAAATACATGCAAAAATCGCCCAAAAAGTGAACCATCTCCCATTAATGTAATATACTGTTACGAAACTATACAACTCAACAGGCTTTTCCGTAGTGGTAATTGTACGGTCTTTTACTAAGTTTTCGAATATTGGTTTTTACAATGTACATTTTTTTTTTTTTTTTTTGGAGTAGTATCGACATTAGGGAAGTGACGACCTTACTGTACTTAGCTACCGCAAAACGAGATTTTTAAGCTGCGAAAGGACCTCTAGGAATAAAATATCTAATTGAGATTCATTTTCCTTCTGAACGAAATCTTGTGCCGGAATCCAGTATAACATGTGTAAATGGGAATTGGGATGGGGTATACATTAATTAGGTTTTCATTGTCAGTGCGTTAGTGCCAGCTAATTTTAAGGGGAGATTTCCACTTGAGGGATTTTTTTTTCTTGACTCCTTTCTCCCTCATGTTTAGCCCCATTGCCTTTCTAATTTTAAGACGTTCGCCCCATTATTTTGACGATTTTAAGAACTTTCGACCCATTTCTGTCAATTTTAAGACCTTTCGTGCCATTTAGTGTCGATTTTATCCTGGCGAGCGATAGCGAGCCTGTAATATAAGAGGAACCGGCTTTCAGCCGGGACATTTTTCTACCGAAAAATTTACAAATTTCTTGAAAGAGGGTCAAGGGGGTGAAATTTTAAGATTGCTGGAGGAGTAGAAAACAAACTAAAAACCTCCCCTTAAGCATAGAAGTTATTGTTTAGTGATTACTAAACAATAACATATTGACTCAACTATTACGCCTTGGGTAGTATTGTTATCCTGGCGAAAAGTTGTCCAAATTCTGCTTTCTAAATCATTTCTAGTGATTCCCGATAACCCTTATCTCAGCGTGACTGATGCAGGCTGAACCTGTACCGGTGTCGTCCTTTAACGTTTATTATGGCTACTATTAGACGATTTTAGTCAGTTTAAAAAGGGCTTCGAGCAATTAACAAGCTTCGAACGATCTCACTTAACCCATTTTACTACCACAGATCCTTCTCAAACTGCACAAAATCGTTTAACCCTCTCCGACATATGACGCGATTTTGACCCTATTGGGGATACCTTAAAGCCTTTGTTACCATCAGCGGTATTTAGAAACCTCTGCAGTTGTCTTTGAGTTAGCTGTGGGCAGAAAGCTAATTTTGGAGAGGTAATTATAAGAGTGAGAGAACTCTATTTCTTATTGCTAATCTGGCAACCTCTGCGTCATAAATGCGTGAAAGGGTTAAATATAGCTAGAATAAAATATAAAAGCCGTCGCCGGTACAGTAGGGGTTAAGGGCCGAACCTGTTAGGAATAAATCCGGTATCAGGTTCAGGATTATCGGCAAATCATGGAAATTAACCCTTTGAGTACCAGCGACGTGTGTTACAGTCGATTCTAGCTATATTTAGACGATATTACGCAGCTGAGAAAGGGTCTGTGGTAGTTGAAAAGGTTGGTTGAGATAGTTTGAAGCCTTATTTTTGCTAGAGGGCCGTTCTATTTTATTCTAGATATATTTAGACAATATTATGCAGCTTCGGAAGGGTCTGCGGTAGTTAAAAGGGTTGGTTGAGATAGTTTAAAGCCTTTTTATTGCTAGAGGGCCGTCCTAACCTGAATAAATTCGTCTAAACATTGCCAGAATATATATATATATAAGGATGTCACCGGTACTGAACGCGTCAACCAACTTGCCAGAAATGCTGACCAGACATTTCAACCAATAAACCTGTCATGCCAGTAGCTCTAACCTATAGTGCCAATTCAACCAATACTGTTAGGTTAGATTCGGTTAGGTTAGAACTTTAAGGGGGTAGTGCTTGGTTTTTGGTCTATATATATTAATTTATTAATATATTTTTGAGTTTCCTCGCTAGACCTCCATCAAGCTTAAAAAAAAAACATAGACCCCCTTTCAAGATAAACTTGTACATTATTAAAGGGCATGAAAGGTCTTAAAATTGACAACGAAATGGGGCGAAAGGTGTTAACATCTTCAAACTGACGGAACGAACGTCTTAAAACCTCAAAACTAATTTGCTAAACATGAGGGAGAAGATGTTCCACCCCATTAGTTTGGCGATAATAAAACGCTTCACCCCATTCAGGTGTCGATTTTTTTGGACAAGCGATAGCCATTCTGTAATTTATGATATCGGCCTTTGGCCCAAGATATTTTTATCTAAAGGAAATATACAAATGTTAGCTTGAAGGAGGTCTGGGTTGGCATTTCGTAGTTTGAAGGACGTCTTGGAAAGCGTTTTCGATAGCCTAGGAAACAAACTAAAATCTATTGCTTTAAAATGGCAATAGCAATCCAAATCCTCAATAATATTTAAACAAGATGTCGAACCAGTTAGTGTTAAGGGCAAGCCTAAGCTTATACTGTATAAGCCGACAAATGCACACCATTATAGCAAGTCAAACAGATTGCATTAAAAAACAAAAAACAAAAACAAACCAAATATCATGTGAGCAGCAGGACACTTTCCACCTCTCTCTCAGACCTGCGCCTAGAAAGGTTACTTGATTATTTCGCCATTGTAGCTCGGTGTTACGATTGACTGAATAGACCTTAGATTACAATGTTCGCTTCAGTAACAACATAGTGATTTATTACTAAGGCCGGTATCACACCAGCGCTTTTTCCCTCAACATTTACACTCGACACTGATCTGGCAGCTAATGAGGTAAACTTTTAAGATAGTTCGTTCACCTAAGTTTATCTATTATCAGTCTAGTTGCCGATACCAGTGCAAAATATGCCAGAAATGTTGCCAGAAAAATGTTGATCATCGAATGTTGACTATATAAGCACTCTCGTGTGGTACCGGCTTAAAGCGATACTGTACCTACTATTATTGATAACTACTACATGCAACATTGCACACTGCAACCTCCTTTTACTTATGGGATGCGTATATATATGAAAGCTAAATTATAATATGATGGTAAAATAAATAACCGAGAAGGGATTAAGGGGAAGTTTCTAGTTTGTTTCCTACTCCTCCAGCAATCTTAAAATGTCACCCCCTTGATCCCCTTTCAAGATAAATTTGTACATTTTTCGGTAGAAAAATGTCCCGGCTGAAAGCCGGTTCCTTTTAAATTGCAGGCGCGCTATCGCTCGCCAGGATAAAATCGACACCTAAATGGCACGAAAGGTCTTTAAATTGACGGAAAGGGGTCGAAAGTTCTGAAAATCGTCAACATAATGGGGCGAACGTCTTAAAATTAGAAAAGCAATGGGGCTAAACATGAAGGAGAAAGGAGTCAAGAAAAAAAAATCCCTCAAGTGGAAATCTCCCCCAACTCTATATAATTGTCAGATAGTAGGGAAATAATGACTATGATCAGTAGGTACTTAATGTAGTCGATGATTTAATATAAGCACAGAAAATAGGACCAATTTTGTATTCACATTATGTCTTCCTTCCGTTCTACTCCCAAGCATCGTCCTCCCAGTACTGAAAGTTAACCCTCTCACGAATCGAGGCCGCATTATTATATTTATTTACTGGCTATTATTAGACGATTATATTCCAGTTAGGGAGGGTATATTGAAGTCAGAAGGTTGTTGTTGTTGTAGTTGTTGTTGTTGTTGTTCCCTAAGCTGCCTTGCCGAACAGCCCTGAGCCCCTGAGGAAGGCCATGGCCGCGATCGGGCTTTCCCACAGAGTTCTCATTGAGTGTAGATTGTGTTGTTGGCGTAAGTGGTTGTGTGAAATGCAGTCTTCTATGATGTGTTTGATGGTATGGGGTGCTGTGTTACATCCTGGGCAGGTGCCGACGACGGAGTCATCCAGTCTCTTCTGATAGCTCAGAAGAGCTGGATGGTGTCCACATCTCAGCCTGGCCAGGTGGACTCTGTCCTCGCGAGGAAGCGAGGATTCGGTCGATGCCGGTCAGTTAGAAGGTTAATTGCTATTGTATTTACCCTATTAAATACCACAGATTTTTCCTACGCTGTATAAAATCGTCTAATGATTGCCAGAGCGTGGCATAATCCTCAAGTGGTTAAATTACCGGTATATCCATATCCAAGAATGTATTAGGTTTCCCATGTTGTCCCTGGTACAGCGGTATTCATAAGATACACATTTGTTAAAACAAAACAATGTAACAGCCATTAACGTATACGGTTCAAGACATTTAATGCTTAAGGGGCTTGTGGCGTTTTTTTTTTTTTTTTTTGTCTAATAATTCATTTATTTTTTAGTTTCCTCGCTAGACCTCCCCCAAACTTCGAAAAATACCTCTTCAAGATTAATTTGTACATTTTTCGGTAGAAAAATGTCTCTGCTGAAGGCCGGTTCCTCTTATAATTTCAGGCTCGCTATCGCTCGCCAGGATAAAATCGACACGATAAGTCTTAAAATTTACAACGAAATGGAGCTAAAGGTGTTAAAATCGCCAAACTTATGGGCTGAACGTCTTAAAATCTGAAAACTAAGGGGGTTAAACATGAGGAAGAAGGGGGGCCAGAAAAACGACCCATCTCCCCTTCTATCTATCTCTCCCTTCTCTGAAATCTCCATCTTAGAAGATTTCAACGTTCACCACCGCCAATGGCTCTCCTCTCACTCTACTGACCCACCTGGTGAACAAGCCTACGTCTTTTCTATCATAAATGACCTAGAGCAGCTGGTCCAGCAACCCACCTGTGTCCCGGATCTCTTCGGAGATCGGCCCAACATTCTTGACTTATTTCTGACTTCTAACCCTGTCAATCTTCTACTGTCAATCTTTTCTCTCCTTTGGGCTCCTCCGACCATAAACTTATCTCCGTCACCTGTCCTATCTCTTCAGTACGGCCATCCGATCCTCCCAGCCGGCGGCACTTGTGGCACTTTGGCGCTGCCGACTGGGAGGCTCTCCGGCAGTACTTCTTTGATTTCCCATGGAATGACTTCTGCTTCCGTGGCCGAGGACCCTCGGAGAGTGCTGAACGCATTACCGAGGTAATCCTCTCGGGCATGGAAGCGTACATTCCATTTTCTTTCTCTCCGTCTAATGCAAAAAATGTTTGGTTTACTCACGCCTGTTCTACTGCTGTCCACAACAAGGAGGAAGCATTCAAACGGTACCGACGCCTTAAAACTCAAGAATCTCATTCTTCTTATGTTTCTGCCCGGAATCAAGACAAATCTGTTCTTCGACTTGCCAAGCACTCTTTCATCAATAATATATGCACTGAACTATCCAACTCTAGCTCTTCCCAAGCTTTCTGGCATCTAGCCAAAAACCTCTCCAACAACTTTTCTTCCTCGTCTTTCCCTTCTTTTTTCCACTCTGATGGCACAACCAACTTCCTCTGAACTCTTTGCTCAAACTTTTGCCAGAAACTCTACCTTGGATGATTACGGTGCTATTCCTCCCTCTCCACCCCCCTTTCTCCTACTTATGCCTAATATCCTAATCTCTTCTAAAGATGTACTTTCTACCCTCTCTGGGCTTAATACTAATACGTCCGGATGGTGTTCCTCCTGTTGTACTTAAAAACTGTGCTTCCGTGCTGACCCCCTGCCTAGGCAAACTCTTTCGTCTCTGTCTCTCCTCTAACGTCTTTCTTTCTTGCTGGAAGTTTGCTCTCATTCAACCTGTCCCAAAGAAGGGTGACCGCTCTCAACCCTCCAACTATCGTCCAATTGCTCTCATCTCTTGTATCTCTAAAGTATATGAAACTATTCTTGCTTCCAAATTTCTTAAGCATTTCTCTTCTCATAATCTGCTCTCAGATCGCCAGTATGGCTTCCTTAAGGGTCGCTCTACTGGTGATCTTCTTTCATATCTTACTAACTCTTGGTCATCCAACTTTCGGGACTTCGGTGAGACTTTTTCTGTTGCACTAGACATATCGAAGGCCTTCGATAGAGTCTGGCACAAATCTTTAATTTCCAAAGTGTCCTCCTTCGGTTTCTGTCCCTCCATCTGTGCCTTTGTCTCTAATTTCCTTTCCGGCCGTTCCATAGCTGCGGTTGTGGACGGCCATCGCTCATTTCCTCATCCTATCAACTCCGGTGTTCCTCAGGGTTCTGTCCTATCTCCTATTCTCTTTCTAATTTTCATAAATAATCTTCTCAACTGTACATCCAGTCCCATCCATTCATATGCAGATGACTCTACTTTACACCACTCAATTAATTTTCCAGAACGCCCCAGCCAGCAATCCCTCAAAAGTAAACGTAATGAAGCCATAAAATGCTTATCTTCTGATCTAGCTACTATTTCCAAATGGGGTAGAGAAAACCTTGTTGCATTTAATGCTTCCAAAACTTAATTTATCCATCTTACTACCCGTCAGAAACCTCCAGAAGACTATCCCTTATTCTTCAACAATACAAAAATAAACCCTTCATCTTCCCTCAATGTTCTCGGTGTCTCTTTTTCTTCTGCTCTCACTTGGAAAGACCATATTACCAGTCTCGCTAAGGCAGCCTCCCAGAAGCTGGGTGTGCTCAACCGCCTCAAGGGGTTCTTTATCCCTGCACAGCTTCTTGCTCTGTACAGGGGCACAGTGCATCTTTGTATTGAGTATTGTTCACGTGTGTGGGGAGGATCCTCTCACACCGCACTCCTAGATAAAGTAGAAAGGAAAGCCTTTCGTATCATTAACTCCCGTCCACTCACCAACTCTCTGCAATCTCTCTCTCTTTGCCGCAATGTTGCATCTCTCTCGTTATTTTATCGCTACTACAATAATCAGTGTTCCTCGGAGCTTACCCAGTGTATACCACCTCCTCTACGTAGGGTACGTATACACAATCCCACCCCTACTCTGTGCAACTCTCCAACCCAAGAGTGAATCTTTATTCTCAGACGTTCTTCTATTCAACTGCTGAGCTCTGGAACTCTCTCCCAGAATCAGTCTTTCCCTCTTCCTATGACTTAAATTGCTTCAAACTCTATGTGTCCAGGCATTTTAGCTCGAACGTCCCTTGATTTCGGCCCTGTCACTCTTTGAAATCTGGGGGAGGCACTCGCTGCAGGCAGTAATGCCTTTTGTCTCCCTCATTCACGTAGAGAAAAAAAAGTATTGTATTACGTGGATCAGGTTTGTTAATATATATTCGCACAGATCCATGAATACCTCGGTGTGAACAATCAATGATTAGTAACACCAGTGGCAACAATATGGCTGACGCTCGCTCAGTGGCAACAATATGGCTGACGCTCGCCGATCTTTATGAACTGTTTACTCAAGCAAGATCAAATATCGAGATAAAGTGCGATAGTAACCAGGGTAACACTTCATGAGTATAATAATAATAATAATAATAATAACAATAATAATACATTATTATAGTTTTTTATTTTTTATTTACTTGTTATTGAGGTCACACATTCCTTTCCTCAATCCAGTTTAAGGGGGTTGACTTGCTTTTTTTTCTCTCCTTTTCTCTCTTTCTCTGGCTTGTATCCATTCGGCCCCATTCAGCCTACTGTTTTAAGACGTTTATCCCCATCCAGGTGTCAATTGTTTACTGGTGAGCGGTAGCGAGCCAGCATATTTTAAAAATGTTTTTGACAGCAGGCTAAATTTGTACATATTTCGGTAGAAAAATTTCTCCGGCGAAGCTGGATTTCTTCATATAATGCTGGCTCGCTATCGCTCGCCAGGAAGAAATCGACACCTAGATGGGGATAAACATCTTAAAATAGTTGGCTGAATGGGACCGAATGGATACAAGCCAGAGAAAGAGAGAAAAGGAGAAACATTAAAAAAAGCATGCCGCTCGTTCGTCCGGTGTAAAATTACCCTCTAATTGTTCCAGTCACGATAGCCTTCAGTTCAAGATTGTTATGGATTAATGGGGTACTACTCGCTTTTTATGGACCCCCTTCTCCCTCATGTTTAGCATATTAGCTTTAAGGTTTTAAGACGTTCGTTCCGTTAGTTTGGCGATTTTGAGACCTTTCGCCTCATTTTGTTATCAATATTAAGACCTTTTGTGCCCTACATGTGTTGATTTTTTCCCTGGCGAGCGAAAGCGAGCCTTTAATTTTTAGAAAGAATCGGCCGTCTGCCTGGACATTTTTCTACCGAAAAATTTACAAATTTATATCGAAGGGGGGTCTTGTGGGTGTTTTTTGTTTTTGTTTTTTTAGTTTGATAGAGGTTTAGAGAGCAAACTAAACTCCCTCCTTAAACCATGGAGCCGAACCAGTGAATTATGCTGCACAATACCGTCTGAGCTCCCTTAAGCTTTCGGGTTGTGTTGGATATATTGTGGCCATTTAGGAGCGAGGCTGTTCTGACTTCCAACCGTGCTGTACTACCGTGCTTCCGATCTGTATTTCTTCAAGGCCCTCACACACCTCCAGACTCACGCACTGCCAGACGCACGAGTCACGCCCCAGTGCTTTATCGCCCAAAGTCTCGTACCTCATGCCTCCCTCCAGGTTATCAGCTGAGGGATCTCCAGCTTGAAAAATTATGGTGGGATGTTAAGTGAATATTCATCACGCCCGAGTAATTAAATCAATGATCCTCACGTCGACCTTCTCTCTTCTCGCAGAACCAGATTTCCAGAGGGTCCCATATTTGTTTGCGCTTTGTCTACGTTTTTATTAAAGTAAGAGACTATTGGAAACTCTGTAATTTTAAGAGAAATCGGCCTTCGGCCGGGACAGTTTTCTACCGAAAAATGTACAAATTTATCTCGAAGGGTGGTCTTGGGGGTCTTGGGAGCAAACTCAAAATTTCCCCTTAACAGACTTAGCGTACACTGTTAAAATAACCACCAATAATTACGATAATTGGACTGTCAACACTATTGACAAGTTAATATGGTAATTTTGAGGACCACAACATCTAGCAAACTTAAAAAATATAGATAGTCCGTTTTTTTTAAGCTGGCAAGAAATTGACTTATCCAGATCTCAATCACTCAGCTCTTACAAAGTTTTGCACAGCCGAATGTGGTGATAATAGTGGAAACTTAGCATTAATACGATACAGACATAAGTTTCTCATTTGTTCATTAATCAACTCTGCATAAGCAGAGTGGTATCTCTCCCCCCCCCCCCCCCCCCTTCCTTCTCCCGTATTGTGGTACAATGCCGCCCGAAATGTCTATCCATCTGTCCGGAAACTCCTCTTAGACCGTTCGACGGATTTTCACCAAGCTTCACAGGAACATTCGGTGGGTGAATGCGACGGTCAGTCAAAAAAGATGTTTTGAATTAGTGCAATAGTTATGATTTTAGGTCCAAAATATGGTGTTGCCCTGTAGCGAGTGCCTCCCCCGGAGTTGAAAGAGTGACAGGGCCAAAATCAAGGGACGTTCGAGCTAAAATGCCTTGACACACGGAATATGAAGCAATTTAAGTCATAGGAAGAGGGAAAGACTGATTCTGGGAGAGAGTTCCAGAGCTCAGCTGTTGAATAGAAGAAAGATTGAGAATAACGTTTCACTCTTGGGTTGGAAAGTTGCACAGAGTAGGGGTGAGATTGTGTTGCAAGACGGATTCTACGTGCTCTACGTAGAGGGGGTGGTATACACTGAGAGAGCTCTGAGGAACACTGATTATTGTAATAGCGGTATAATAGTGAGAGAGATGCAAAATTGCGGTGAAAAGAGAGAGACTGCAGAGAGTTGGTGAGTGTACGTGAAATAACGAGACGGAAGGCTTTCTTTTCTACTTTGACTAGAAGTGCTGCGTGAGAGGATCCTCCCCACACTCAATACATGGACGCACTGTGCCCCTGTACAGAGTAAAGAAGCTGCGCAGGGGTAAGGAACCCCTGGAGGCGGTTGAGCACACCTAGCTTCTGGGAAACTGTTTTAGCAAGAGTGGTAATATGATCTTTTCAAGGGAGATCAGAAGAAAAAGAGACACCGAGAATATTAAGAGAAGATGAAGGGTTAATTTGTATGTTGTTGAAGAGTAGGTCATAGTTTTCTGGTATGGGGCGACCAGTAGACAGATGGAGAAATTGAGTTTGGGAAACATTGAAAGTAACAAGGTTTTCTCTGCCCCAATTAGAGATAGTAGAGAGATCAGGAGATAGGTGTTTTATGGCCTCCTTACGTGAGTTTTGGAGTTCCTGCTGTGAATGGTGTTGTGGAAGGATAGTTGAATAGTGTAATGTAGAGGCATCAGCATATGAGTGAATGGGGCTGGAGGAGCAGTTGAGAAGGTCGTTAATGAATAATAGGAAGAGAATTGGCGATAGGACAGAGCCCTGAGGAACACCGGAGTTGATAGGTTGAGGAAGTGAACGGTGGCCATCCATATCCGCAGCTATGGAACTGCCGGAAAGGAAATTAGAGACAAAGGCACAGATGGAGGGATAGAAACCGTAGGAGAGTAGTTTGGAAATAAGGGATTTGTGCCAGACTATATCGAAGGCCTTCGATATGTCTAGCCCAACAGAAAAAGTCTCACCGAAGTCCCGAATGGAGGATGACCAAGAGTTAGTAAGATAAGAAAGAAGATCACCAGTAGAGCGGCCCTTGAGAAAGCCATACTGGCGGTTTGAGAGTAGGTTATGGGAAGATCAAAGCTTAAGAAATATTGAGGTAAGAATAGTTTCAAAAACTTTAAGAGATGCAAGAAATGACAGTAATTGGACAATAGTTGGAGGATTGAGTGTGGTCACCCTTCTTTGAGACAGGTTGAATGATAGCAATAGACGTTAGAGGAGAGACGGAGACGGAAGAGTTTGCCTAGGCAGGGAGTCAGCACGGAAGCACAGTTTTTTAGTAGGCTACAATAAGAGGAACACTATCCGGTCCGTACGCCTTCTTAGTATTAAGCCCAGAGAGGGTGGAAAGTACATCCTTGGAAGAGAATATGATGTTAGGCATAAGTAGGAAAGACGGGGGTGGAGAGGGAGGAATAGCACCGGAATAATTCAAAGTGGAGTTTTTGGCGAAAGTGTTAGCGAAGAGTTCAGCCATACAAACTCTGTAATAGCTGAGTAATTAAGATGGAGATAAGTCAAGTACTTGCCAGATTTAAAAAAAACAAAAAAGCAAATGTATAGTAAAGCACATGAGTATTGTTTTCCCTCCAGTATACTGTATGTTTGTGTTCGCAAGATACCTTGAGACCAATTAAAGGAGTTTGACGAAACTTGGCTAATACCTGCGTTAGGCGCCCAAGTGGATTTAATCATGATTTGGTTAACCCATTGAAGATTTAGATACATTTTAGTAGTTTATTCTGGCTCTTATTAGAAGATGTTAAGATTGGAAGAAAGCAGTGCGAGTCAATAAAATAAATACTGTCGTAATTAACCCTCATACTTTAGCCTATGTATCCTTCCTAAACTGAATAAGAGCGTCTATAGATAGCCAAAGCAACATGAAGAAATGCGTCTTCGAATACTGAAGGGGTTAACATCTGATGACGCCCCCCCCCAACACACACACACACACACACACACACACACACACACACACACACACACACACACCGTTTCTGACCTCTTGAGCTTCAGAATGAAATTAAAGGGCTTATTGCTAATATGTGCTCTACGAATCTTGCTAAGAAAAGTTAACAGCGTGCATGGTAAGCATCTCCCTCGTAATATCTTTTATTATAACAGTGTACCCTAATCCATCTCGACCAAAGCATGATACTACCAAGCCTAATCCTAATATAGTAAGAGGCTGAGTTGCCTAGGAACATTATTATATGTTGGCGGGACCAGTTGGGCTATGACTCTGACTCGGCCCTCTCGACCACCAACAATAATTATGAGCCCGCAGAGAATCGGGTCCTTACCGTACTATAGCCATGGTCCTGAGAGAGCTAAGTGGTAGGTAATTCAGCTCTCCGGGGGGGCTACATCGTGATCTTATCTGCGCCGGAGCTTTCGTCACGATTCGCCCCGCTTGGAAAGTCGTGGGCAGGGCTGTAAACACAAATATATTAAGGGGGGTGACCTGCGTTTTGTTATTTCTGTCCTTTTCTCTCTTTCTATGGCTTGTATCCATTCGGCCCAATTCAGCCAACTATTTTAAGACGTTTATCCCCATCTAGGTGTCGATTTCTTCCTGGCGAGCGATAGCGAGCCAACAATATATGAAGAAATCCGGCTTCGCCGGAGAAATTTTTCTATCGAAAAATGTACAAATTTAGCCTGCTGTCTAACAAAAATAAAAAATATGCTGGCTCGCTAGCGCTCCCCAGCAAGAAATTGACACCTGGATGGGGATAAACATCTTAAAACAGTAGGCTGAATGGGCCCAAATGGATACAAGCCAGAGAAAGATAGAAAAGGACAGAACAAAAACAGGTCACCCCCCTTAAAGGGCCGAGTGCTGCTTGTGACGATATTGGCTACATTGCAGGATATTTGTAGTAAAAACAAATATTTGTAAATATCGCATTACCGTTATGATATAATCTTAATATTTTTATCAACAAAATGATTACTACCTGCAAATTAATTCATATGAGAAGGATACCGACTTTTGCATCTGTAACTAATACCTGTGTTAATTGCACTGGTCTCTGTGGTAATAGATATCAATCTTCAATTATAACGATATCGATGGAATTTTACCTACTATACTGTATAACATTTGCCACTGCTAAAATATTCACCTATTATTATTATTATTGATGTAACTATTGAATAAAAGATGCCTATACTTTACGTACGGTCGCGCTAATAAGTCATGTCTCAGCTGTCATTACGTTTGGCTTGCTCTGTGCTGTATTAATGTCTGTCAGATGTTGAATACGGTGGGTAAGTGTAGGAACATGTTTGTATATTTCACTCAATATGAAGAAATGAAGGTTAGATATTGCTGATACCAATTACTGATCAAAACATAATTGGTGCCGAGACATCACTTATTAGCGCGATTGTACATTATTTACTAATCAAATTGTACCTAATAGATTATGAAAGAAATTAAGAAATTATATGTGTCAGTATGCCATTAATTTTAAGTTCTTTCCACCTGTTTTTTCTTCTTCTCCCTTTCATCAATCTTCTATCACTTCTTCCCTCGCCTCCGTTCGCCCTCAATTCCTACATCTGTTCTTTCTTCCTTTCATCCTTCCTTCTTCCTTCGGCCCTCCTTACTCACTTCCTTCCTCCTTCCTTTGTACCTTCCTCCCTTTCACCAGTCTTCCATCCCTTCCTCCCTCGCTTCCATTCGCCCTCAGTCCTTACCTTCTTTCCTTCTTCCTTCTCCCTTCGTTCTACCTTCATCCCTCCTTAAGCACTTCCTTCCTCCTTCCTTTGTACCTTCCTCCCTTTCAACAATCTTCCATCCCTCGCTTCCATTCTCCCTCAGTCCTTACCTCCTTTCCTTCTTCCTTCGTCCCTCCATACTCACTTCCTTCCTATCCTTCCGTGTTTCCTCCCTCCCTCCCTCCCTCCCTTCCCCAATTCCAGCGCCCCTCTATACAATCCTCATCTCTCCCTCGCTGTTTTCTCATTTGTGATACCGAGCCCAGAAATCCATTAAGCAATGCGCAGGACACCGTCAGAACGTGACCCGGAACGCGAAGGCTATTTGGTGCTAACATGGGGTCGTGAAGTGGTGAGGGTTGGTGTTGTGAGGGTGGGATTGCTCATGCGCTCGTTATTACTCCTCTTCAGGTTTTTATTATTGTTCTCGTGGGTTTCTTGGTGTCTTTCAGTGTCTCTGTTTTATCTTTCCCTTTATATATATATATATATATATATATTATATGTGTGTGTGTGTGTGTGTGTGTGTGTGTGTGTGTGTGTGTGTGTGTGTGTGTGTGTGTGTGTGTGTGTGTGTGTGTGTGTGTGTGTGTGTGTGTGTGTGTGTGTGTGTGTGTGTGTGTGTGTGTGTGGTGTGTGTGTGTGTGTGTGTGTGTTTGTGTGTGTGTGTGTGTGTGTGTGTGTGTATGTGGTGTGTGTGTGTGGTGGTGTGGTGTGTGTGTGTGTGTGTGTGTGTGTGTGTGTGTGTGTGTGTGTGTTTTTTTTTTTTTTCTGGCTCCTCGTTCTGGGGGTCTGACATGAACAAAGGTTTAACGGCGTTCGTTTTGTAATTACCGTAGAAAACTTGGTGAAGTGTCGCCTTGAACGCCAGAAATTATGGGAAGGGGAGGAAATGGTCGTTCCTTCTCTTTTTGTCGCACCAGGGGATCGGGAATATAATTTTTCCTTTTTCTGCTTTACTTAGGATTATCTTATACTAGTTTATTAAACTTTAAGGGGGGTAACCTGCTTTTTTTCTCTCCTTTTCTCTCTTTCTCTGGCTTGTATCCATTCGGCCCCATTCAGCCTACTATTTTAAGACGTTTATCCCCATGCAGGTGTCGATTTCTTCCTGGCGAGCGATAGCGAGCTAGCATTGTATGAAGAAATCCGGCTGTCCAGAAAAAAACCCCGTAATCATAACAAATCCATTGGTCATTTGTGTCGTTCGTGGAGCCTGATATTACGAAAATGGCCACAGCATTAAATAAGCTGTCCTGTAATGTCTAAAACCATCCTAATCACTACATAATTATACACCATCAACAATTTAAAACAATCGCCCAGTCTGCCCTTTCGAAACTGGGCAAACTTAATAAATAGACGATCTTGTAATGTCCAAAAACATCCTAATCACACCACATACAACATCGGTAATTCAAGGCGATCCTACAACATCGGTAATTTGAAACAATCGCCGAGTCTGCCCTTACGAAAATGAACAAAATAATCAATCCACCTGCAGTCCGACTGATCGTAAGCTCCCAACACTAATAGCGAACAAGCCGCCATTATTATCGATTACTCCGGCCAGTCGTGAGGTATTATCAGATCGGGTTATATTAAGTGGGGACTACTCGCTTTTTTTCTGGACCTCCTTCTCCCTCATGTTTAGCATATTAGTTTTGAGATTTTAAGACGTTCCTTCCATTAGTGTGTTGATTTTAAGACCTTTCGCCCCATTTTGTTGTCAATTTAAAGACCTTTTGTGCCATTTAGGTGTCGATTTTTTCCTGGCGAGTGATAGTGAGCCTGTAATTTTTAAGAGGAACCGGCCTTCGGCCGGTAAATTTTTCTATCGAAAAATGTACAAATTTATTTTGAAGAGGGGTCTAGGGGGTGTTTTTTTAAAGTTTGATGGAAGTCTAGCGAGGAAGCTAAAAAAATAAATGAATTAATAGCCCCAAAACCGGCCACTATCCCCTTAACACCTACGGTACGCCATGTAAGGGAGATCACGACGCTTTGCGGTAGGGACGCTTAAGAGGTTGTCTACACGCGAGAGGTCAACATAGGGACACACACACTCTCACATACCTACATATATACAGTATACAGTAAATATAAGTACAAATGCGAACACACACTCAAGCACGAGAATACTAATACTAATGGGGAGGTGTGGTTGAGTGGTCTTGTCACTGGACTGTTAATCCAATGGACCCGGGTTCAAATCCCGATATATCAATGGGAATGTTATTGGGATGGAATTTGTGCTGTGCCTAGTATCAATGCATTACCACAAAGCCCACCGAAACGCCAACTAAATACCCTCATTGTTCCCTGATTAAATAGCACTGTATGAATATTCGCATATTCAAAATATGCTATAGGGGGGCAATGCCTAGTGAGTTCATTGTTCAATAGGTGGCATTCTGAGAGTGAGGATCTGAGTCTAGGAGGTGAGACAGTGAAGCACCGGAGCGAGGCAGCTTCAGAGATAGGGCTGCTTCGAGCTGTGAGTGAGCAACTATGCCCCATGCATCCTAGAAGGAAATATGGCATGGGCTGGTTACAGCTAAAAGTGATTCACATGTTTAACCCCCCTAGACTGGAACGAGACTAAACGGGCTTCACCGTTCAATGTAGAACGGTTGAATGTACAAGCTCTGAGCCTGAGCCTGAGAGGGAGCAGTTGGGGAAAAAAAAAAAAAAAAAAAAAAAAAAAAAACCCACACACACACACACACACACACACACGTAAACAGATACTCAAATACTGAAGGTGATACAACCACACGCACATTTACACAAACACACTAAATATCTTGTAGTGAGAACATATATTTTGATAAACATTTTATGCACATCATACAACAATCACTGCAGCATAATTATACGCACTCGTCAATGCACATATTGTTCCCTTACATAGCCTACATACACAAATACACACAAACACATAAACCGAAGAAGCTATGAATCTTAAGGGGAGACGGTCGTTTTCTTGTCCCCTTTCTCCCTCGTGTTTAGTCCCATTTTTTTTTTAGATTTTTAGACGTTCGGCCCATTTGCTTGGCGATTTTAAGACCTTTCGTCCCATTTCGTTATAAATGTTAAGACCTATATCTATCTATCTATCTATCTACACTGCAAGGGTTCCCAACCTGGGGTACATGTACCCCCAGGGGTACATTGCACTTCTCAGGGGGTACATAGGGGTCTGAGAGAATAACCATAGTGTACAAAACATGGTGTTCTAATCTACAGGCAGATTGCACAAAGTTGTATTTTTATCAATTTCCTCATTTCAGTAAGCGAAACTTATATTAAAATTTGGCAAGAATGTAGTTACCGGGTGGACCGCCCGCCTTACACTATGCGGACGCTTGCAATCATGTTCCCGTCTATTTTGACTGCCGTGGGATACAATAATAGGTTGAAGGGGGGCTTTTGCCCCCCTCACCCCCATGACTTATTGTCATCATCATACATATTGCCAGCAGGGGTCAAATAACAGAAAAAATATACGGGAACTTAACCGCGAGCGAGCGATCGACCTATGTAAACATGACTACCGTTGGACCGTACACCCGGATACTACATCCTTCCCTTAAAATTATATCAGTGAGGTGACTATTCCATTGTTTTCACTATTATGTGACTTCCTGCGGAATAAATATTATTCTCCTGTTATCTATGTATGTTCATATTTTCTTCTCTTTGCACGTGCTATTGTTTAAATAAATTAACAAAGCAATACAAATATCCCCATTTTTAAAGACCTGAAGATAATTTTTAACATTATTATTATTATTATTATTATTATTATTATTATTATTACTATTATCATTATTATTAACCATATTTTCTGTGTATTTCCAGATGGAATTAGCAAGAATGGAAAATCCAAAAAGACAAAGAAAAATACGGAAACAAATGAAGGAAACCAATGGTAAGTCTGGCCGGAGGAGCACAGGCCCTGCAAAACCCTCCCCTCGTATGAACTCGGTTTATGTGACTGCCGGATTGATAAAACGCACCTTATTATATTTGTGAGAGATCCTTCCTAAGCCGAATTTATGGAACTCTCCTTGATTTTATACCCTGTGGAGTTGATTATTGGTGAGAGATCTTTGCTAAGCCGAATTTATGGAACTGGCCTTGTTTTTAGCTCTGGAGTTGATTATTTGTGATGAGAGATCTTTCCTAAGCCTAATGACTGATAGACAGTGTTCGCCAATATTTACTCTACTTTAAGCTTATAATTATATGAGAGGACTTTACTAAGCGAGATTAATGTTTAAATATTCGCCATGCTGCAGTAATAAGATTCAATAATAGTTAGATCCAGTATATGTGAGATATTACTTAAGTTACTCAAGAGAGAAGAATGACAAGAAGACCAGAACAAGAGAAGAAGTAGAAGAAGAAAAGACGAAGGAATAAATATATGAAGAGGAAGCAGTGAAAACCATAAATTAAAGAAGATCAAAAGTAAGAATAAGAGGACTAAAAGATCTAGACAAGGCGATTTGCAGAAGTTTCCGACATTTCTAATAAGTATCCACATCTCTACAAATTGATATGAAGAAGCTTATAATCTTGCTATTTAGGATCTGCATCTTGACACAGTGAAAAGCTAAAGTTCCAATCTCTCCATCAAGTGTTAGAATCTGAAGCTTTGGACAATTAAGGTGTTCGTTTTGTGACAGACTAAAGTTCCAAATCTCTCCATCAAATATCCGAAAATCAAGCTTTGTGAAATTCAGGTGTTCGTTTTGTGACAGACTAAAGTTCCTAATCTCTCCATCAAGAGTTCGAATCTGAAGCTTTGGACAATTAAGATGTTCGTTTTGTGACAGGCTAAAATTACAATCTCTCAAGAATCCGAATGTTAAGCTTTGAGAAATTAAGGTGTTTGTTTTGTAAATGTGGCCCCTGTATCGAATAGTAGCCGGAGATTTTGTAGGGTCTGTGCTGCGATGGGAGTCTTCCAAACCCTTCCTTCATCGCGGAACATAAGAAAACGGGAGTCTGCAGAAAGCCGAATTATCTACAAATGGCAGATCTCTTTCACATCCAACCCATCTCTTTATGTTCATGGTCCTGTCCTAAGGTAGGTACAAAGTTTATCAATTAGTTGGTGATACTAATGTTGTCATCATATTAATAGTAGACCTATTATGTTGGTAACCCCTTCTCTACCGGCGACGTCTTTTGTATTTTATTTCAGCTACATTTAGGCGGTTTTATGAAGCTTAGGAAGGATATGTGGTAGCTAAAAGGATAAATTGAGATAGTCTGTAGCTTTTAATTGGTATACGTCCTTCCAAAGCTGAATAAAGTCGTCTCATGGTAGCCAAAATAAAGTGAAGAAGATGTCGGTAAAGAAGGGGTTAATAGTCAAATTTACACACTATATTCTGTTTCTTTTCAACTGACGGTAAATTGCAAAGTTCCCATCAAGATTTCTCAGTTATTTTGAAAATGTTGATAGTGAAATATGGTTTAATTATATAAACTTGGTCTTATTATGATGCACAGACATAGTAGTTTCATATTTGTCCACCCTTAAGTATCGAGAAATTAGCTGCTCAGGGATTCACTTTATCGTCAGCTGAAAATAAACAGAGTATAGTTAATATGTTAATTATCCAAAACTAGCACATCATTGTAATCCCTTCTCATATAGTAATTTGCTCTTGGAATTTTGTCATTGTTACTACCTACTTGCTAAAGATTCTTTCTTCGGAAAATGAAGTTGTATATGTGTATACTCTGGCACCTTCCCCATTTTTTTTTTTTTTTTTTTTTATGGGGGTGGCTGACTCGAGACAGCCCGAATAGGGACATCACAACACATCAGAAAAACAAAACAAAACATAAAATCTCACATCTAGGTTGGTTACCGGTACTTGTTGGACCGTACACCCAGATACTACATACTTCCCTTAAAATGATATCAGTGAGGTGACTATTCCATTGTTTTCACTATTATGTGACTTCCTGCGGCCCACAATCTGTATTGGACGTGAAACAATCAGGTGTGTATACCAACTCGAGACAGCTGCAGTACCGCCCGATAATGTACGAGTATGTGACCGATCAAAATATTTTATAGTCACTGAGTTAATTTTATTGATAATATCAATGCTAAGATCCCCTATCAGTCTACATATACATATTTCATTATAAAATAATATAAAATTTACATAATTTTATCCATTTTTATCCTAAATTGTTAGGGGTACATGGGTACCTATCAGAATGCCCAAGTGGTACAGAGGAACTAAAAGGTTGGGAACCCCTGATCTACAGTATATGCTCAGGCCCATACCCCACTTATCCTTTTTTTTTTTTTTTTTTTTTGGGGGGGGGTGGCCGACTCAAGACAGAGCAAGAACAGGAAAACACACAACACAAGACAAAAGAGCGAACAAACACAGACAAAACACAAAATTCACACACATCTAGGTCACCCAGGAGAATACCCTGAGACCAGGGTCACCAAGGTCGCTCCAGCACTCCCCCGGCCCCCGACCACCCGGAGAGGCTCCGATCTCGGCAGGCAGACATGTAGCAGAGCCAAAGCCACAAGCCCGCCCACCGCACTTCCAGGCGCACCCTTCATATTAATCGTCTCCCCGGGCCAGGCGCCTGATGGACTATTATCTAGTCCAACTTGCGCCCGACCCCTTCCCCCAAATGACCACTGTTCACTCAACTATTCACAAGCATTCTCCATTCATTCCTGTTTATTACCACTTCCTTTGCCTGATCTATAGTCATTCCTCTATCATCCAAAGCTTGTCTTACACAGTCTCTCCATCTCAATGGGGGTCTTCCTACCCTTCTATCTCCCCTTGTATCTGACTCATATATTCTCTTTGTAAGCCTTTCATCTCCCATTCGTTCAACATGACCATGCCAGCTCAGCACCCTTCTGTCCACTATGGCTGACAAATGTTCCTGCTGCCCCTCTCCTACGTATCTCTTCATTCCTCAATCCGTCTCTACGAGTAACTCCACACATACTCCTCAAGCAGCTCATCTCCATCAACCTATCGTGCCATTTAGGTGTCGATTTTTTCTGGCGAGCGTTAGCGAGCCTGTAATTGTAAGAGGAATCGGCCTTCGGCCACACATGTTGCTACCGAAAAATGTAACAAATTATCGCGGGGGGGGGGGGGGGGGGGGGGGTGTCTAGGGGATGTTTTTCTAAGATTGAGGGATGTCAAGCGAGGAAACTAAGAATTTTGAATGAATGCATTTATAGGCCAACACATCAGTCGATGTCCCCTTAATGACCAAATTGTGTTGCATAGACGAGAGATCATACACGAAACACGCTATGAATTCCAGTCTGTTGGGAGGTGCCGATACATAGGCAAGTTGGCCTCAAGAAGAAGAAGAAGAAGAAGAAGAAGAAGAAGAAGCTTATGAAATTTATGAGCAAAGTATGGAATAAACAACTTCATAATCTAAGGCGATGATATATTAATCTCCCATTTAAGTTACTCGTATATGTATTTTAACGTCTACGTATTTTCCTATTACCTGTTACCAGATTGATTTGTGATAGGGGATATAATGTGATGTCACAGAGAGAGAGAGAGAGAGAGAGAGAGAGAGAGAGAGAGAGAGAGAGAGAGAGAGAGAGAGAGAGATAAATAGAGAGAGAAATATATATATATATATATATATATATATATAGAGAGAGAGAGAGAGAGCGAAGAGGAGAGAGAGAGAGAGAGAGAGAGAGAGAGAGAGAGAGAGAGAGAGAGAGAGAGAGAGAGAGAGAGAGAGAGCACAATTACCACGACCACTCTTGTATAGGTGGTCTTGAACAGTCACGATGTGGAGGGTGGAGGGGTGTATGGTGGGTGGCAGAGGTGGAGCTCATTAGTAAGGGAGGGGGTGGATGGGTGTGTGTGTATAACACTAGCTTTATTATTCAGACCCCCAGCTCAATCAGTGCAAACTGACAGTGAAATTTATGAACAAATTGCAGAAATAACTAACATACAAGATACCGTAATTCTTGTCGATTTCAACTTACCCGTGACTAAATGGGGCGATATTCTTACTTCACACTCTGGACACAACCTCTATGCTAACTTGCAAGAGAGTTCACTTTTTCAATTTGTACAATCTCCGACCCGTGGTAATAATGTGCTTGACCTTGTACTCTCAACAAAAGAAGAATTAATAGAGAATTTGAATGTTGGTGATGAATTCAGTAACAGCGACCATCGTACGATAACTTTCACTTTAAAGTTTACTAGTAACAAATCAAATTGCAGCATTGAGAAAGTCCCTAATTTCAAGAAAGCAAATTTTCATAAACTTAAATCAAAGCTTAAAGAAACTGACTGGAGCTTTCTGACTAACAATAACGACATAAATACATCTTGGGAGTATTGTGAAAAACCTGTTATCCTCCGGCAAATTGTGGGGTTGAGTGAGTGAAGGGGGGGACAGTGAATGAAGGAGGATACATGTTTTTCATAATACGTGTTGCTAGCCCCAAACGCGCGAGCAACTGTGGCTTTCAACCATCCGACACATCCCCTTTTATTTATGTGCATCACACATGTTACATACAAATAAAGTTTATGTTTTGTTTTACCCTACTGTGGAAAGACTACGGATACACCACTCCTGCCTGGGCCTCACACAGTGGCATGACCCAGTCCTGTCGAACTGAGCTCATGACGCTGGTGGCAGTGCCCCGGAGGATAGCCATCCCTAGTCTTTGCTTGAGCCAGAGGGTTTCCCTGGGTTCTTGGGAGTGTTTCACAACCACTTACCTTAAGGCAGTGCAAGACTGCATACCATCGAAAATACGGCGTCCAGGCCATAATGATAAGCCCAAATGGTGGAATAAAGATATTTCAGACTGTCTGCTTGCTAAAAAATTTGCTAATGATAGATTAAAATCCTCACAAAATGACGAAGAACGGGTGAAATTTGTAGAGCTACGACGCAAAGCCGAAAAGTTAATTAAGCAAAGTAAAAAGACCCTGGAGTTACATGTTACGAATCATAGTAAAACAAACCCGAAAGAATTCTATAGTTATATCAGAAAGAAAAAAGTAGTTACTTCAACTGTTGGACCGTTAGTCGATGAAAATGGAGAATACACCAAAGACGAAGTACAAATGAGTAATGCCCTCAATACCTTCTTTGCATCAGTTTTTACAACCGAAGACCTCAGTGATATCCCTACACCATCACCGATTCAGATTGATAATTCAGATGTTCTAAGCAATATCACCATTACAGAGAGAGAAGTATTGAATTGTTTAGATAAACTCAAGGTAAATAAAATGCCTGGACCTGATACAATCTCGCCTAGAGTTCTAAAGGAAGCTAAGGATGAGCTCTCCAAACCACTGACATTGCTATTCAATAAATCCTTGCAGTCTGGGACTATGCCTGATCAGTGGAAGCTAGCCAACGTAACACCGATATTCAAAAAAGGCAGCAAATCCCTACCCAGTAACTATCGTCCAATTAGCTTAACCTCAATTGTATGTAAAATGATAGAAACGGTCATAAGAGACAGACTCGTAAATCACTTAGAGGCAAATAACTTACTTAAAGATACTCAACACGGCTTTCGTAAAAAACGTTCCTGTTTAACAAACCTCTTAGACTTCTTCCACGATATCCTCAACCTCTACGATGAGAGTAAAGCTGTAGATATTATATACCTTGATTTTCAAAAGGCCTTTGACAAAGTTCCCCACAAACGTTTACTGCTAAAACTAAAAGCGCATGGAATACAAGACGGTGTGTTGAAATGGATAGAAAATTGGCTCAGCGACAGAAAGCAAAGAGTAGTCATAAACGGTAAGGCATCTAAATGGACCAATGTAAGTAGCGGGGTACCCCAGGGATCGGTACTAGAACCAATTCTCTTTCTAATTTACATCAACGACATAGATGAGGGTCTAACCTGTACAATCTCAAAATTTGCTGACGATACAAAAATTGCAAATAGCGTACTCTCAAAAGAACAAGTTGATGATATGCAACACAATCTAGATAAATTGTCATGTTGGGCCCAAATTTGGCAAATGAGTTTCAATGCAGATAAATGTAAAGTACTACATATCGGATACCTAAATGAGAAAGCAAACTATTCGATGAATGGCACTCAGCTTAAGAATGTAAACAGAGAAACCGATCTGGGAGTAACAATATCGAGTAACCTAAAACCGAGTCAACAATGTTCAGAAGTTGTTAAGAAGGCAAACAAAATAATTGGCTTCATAGGCAGGTCATTTGAGCATAAATCCAAAGAAGTTATCCTAACCCTTTACAATTCCTTAGTCCGCCCTCTTCTGGAATACTGCGTTCAATCCTGGTGCCCTTATTACCAAAAGGATATAAACAAGCTAGAACGAGTTCAACGTAGAGTTACCAAAATGATACCTAGCCTAAAGAACAAACCATACGAAGAGCGTCTTAGAGAATTAAATCTATTTCCTTTAACCCAGCGTAGATTAAGAGGTGACTTAATTCAAGTGTTCAAAATCATCAAAGGCATCGCCAATATGAACTGTAGTAAGTACTTCACTATCGACCAATCTAATTACACGCGGGGAAACGGTTGCAAAATTATTGGTAAATCTTTTAACTCGCACGAATCTAAGAATTTCTTCTTCAATCGAGTTGTCAACTTGTGGAATGGGCTTCCCTGAAATGTTATAGACTGCATCACCGTTGATTCATTTAAACTTCGCCTAGACAAATATCTCGCATCAAACCCGCGACTGACTGCGTTTGTAAATGAATAACTTTATTTTAACCCCCCCCCCCTCAGTTACTAACCCATCTGTCATCCACTAACTTCCTAATCCTGCCACGGACATTAGTTCCAGGGCAATAGTTCCCTTTCCAATGTTCCCTTACCCACTCTAAACCACTGATTGGACACTTGGTCCTCAGTGTTTTGGAGGACAAGCAGCCTAGAAGGGTCACTAGATCTGTTGTTGCTTGATTTCCTTTGTACTCCTTTGTTCTTTGTATGGATGTTTGTTGGAGGGGGGTGGGGGGTATGTGGTAACTCTCTCTCTAAGCTAAGTGAGTGAAGAGGTGTAGCGGGCATGAGCTGGGACGTGCACAGTTTTGACATAACTAGAACAAAGGGTAGGATTTGACCCATTATGCTAGATCTAACTATAATTACGTTTTTATAGAGGATATTCTGCTCTATTCATCATTTACCACACGCTCCATCATCCATTTGCTGGAGGTTAATTTGTAGCCAGCAGCAGTTGTGAGCCAGGACCTTCATGTCTTGCGTTGAAGTTATAGTGCTGACAGAATGAACCTGGGCAAACTTACTTCATTTTCTAGTGGATCGAGGAATGAAGCTTGGCTGGTGGAGAGCAGTCCGAGTTGAATGGCATAACCAGGAGCCAAGAATTGATGAGGGAGCTTCTAGTAATCCCGACTCTCTCATTTTGTTTTTTACCTGCAGTGGTTGTAGATGTGGTATCCCATCAACACTGGCTTTATACTGTATAACTAAGTGAGTGGTGCTACATCTCTTGTGTGTTGGAGTGTTTGTTGGGGCCTCTAATGCCTTTGTTCTGATCCAAGAGTTGCAATCAGTCTGCACGCTCGTTCTTCAACCTTGTCTAGAAGATGTAATTGGGAAAGTCGACATTCCTGCCATACTAAGGAAGCATATTGAAGATGGGAGCGCACCTGGACATCGTAGAGAACCCTACAGCTTCCACTGTCAAGAAATCTTGCAATTGTACGTAGAGCTGTCCGCTTTTTTGACAGCTTTTATAGCCAGGTCCTGAACATGAGATACCATTGTCATCTTCCAGTCAAGCTTCACTCACTGTATCTCTCTCTCTCTCTCTCTTTCTCTCTGTCTCTCTCTCTCTGTCTCTCTCTCTCTCTCTCTCTCTCTCTCTCTCTCTCTCTCGCTCTCTCGCTCTCTCGCTCTCTCTCTCTCTCTCTCTCGCTCTCTCTCTCGCTCTCGCTCTCTCTCTCTCTCTCTCTCTCTCTCTCTCTCTCTCTCTCTCTCTCTCTCTCTCTCTCTCTCTCTCCCCCGTTACCAGTTAACAGAAAAAGGTTGGATATTTTGCTATTAATTATCCGTTTAATTGGTCTACGTACGATTCTCCACAATTTACTGTCAACCTCGGAAAAATCCCCTGTAAAAATGAATATCATGGAATCATTTTCTACACAGCACCACGCACTTTATTACGATTCTGTTACTAGAAGGAAATCCGTTGATGGAATTGTTGTGGGATTGTAACTTAAGGGGAGATATCGACTTGAGGGATTTTTTTTCTGGACCCCTTTCTATCTCATGTTTAGTCCCATTGCTTTTGATATTCTAAGACGTTCGCCCCATTAGGTTGGTGATTTTAAGAACTTTTGCCCCATTTCTGTCAATGTTAAGACCTTTCGTGCCATTTAGGTGTCGATTTTATCCTGGCGAGCGATAGCGAGCCTGTAATTTAAGAAGAACCGGCTTTTAGCCTGGACATTTTTCTACCGAAAAATGTACAAATTTATCTTGAAAGGGAGTCAAGGGGGTGTAATTTCAAGCTTGATGGAAGTCTGAGAAACACACTAAAAACCTCCCCTTAACCCTTTTGATACAACAACACCAATCTCACACTATTTTGGTTATCAGCAGACGATCTCATTAACGGGGAGTTATCCACCTGGAGGATTTTTTTCTGGACCCCTTTCTCCCTCATGTTTAGCCCCATTGCTTTTGAGATTTTAAGACGTTCGCCCCATTAGTTAGGCGGTTTTATGAACCCTCGCCCCATTTCTGTCAATTTTAAGACCATTCGTGCCATTTAGGTGTCTATTTTTTCCTGGCGAGCGATAGCGAGCCTGTAATTTAAGGGGAATCGGCCTTCGGCCGGGACATTTTTCTACCGAAAAATGTACAAATTTATCTTGAAAGGGGGTCTAGGGGGAGTAATTTTAAGTTTGATGGAAGTCTAGGGGATCAACTAAAAACCTCCCCTTAACGAAGAACCTGGGAGAGTTAAGGGGGAAAATGGAGATAGTTTGCCCTCCTTTGATTCCTAGAGGTTTTTGCTAAGCTATGTAAACTCGTCTAACGTTTGCCAGCAAGAATGAAGATAACACCATGGTTGTGAAGTGGTGAACGCCCTTTAATTTTTATTTTTTTTACATTTTATTCTGTCTGACATTGGAGGATTTTATACACTTTGGGATGAACGACTTGCAAGCAAAAGGGTAAAACGATCTCAGTCAACCATTTCACTCACACAAACCGTTACTAAGGGGAGGCTTTTACTTGGCTCCCTAGACTTCCATCAAGCTTAAAAGAATGCCCCCAAGACCACCCTTCAAGATAAATCTGTACATATTTTGTTAGAATAATGTCTCAGGCTGGTTTCTCCTATATTATTGGCTCGCTATCGCTCGCCAGGAAACAGTTGACACCTAAGTGGCACGAAAGGTCTTAAATTTGACAGAAATGGGGCGAAATATCTTAAAGTCGCCAAACTAATGGGGCGAACGTCATAAAAGCTCAAAACTAATGGGACTCAAAACTAATGTGCTTCCTAAAGTGGGTGACTTTCGCTCAATGGTCCATACTTTGACCTGGGGGAGATGTAAATAACCCTTTCAAGATACGAAGACGCCTGGCTTACTTTTAATGGGGCGTTTCGTGTAGTGTTTGGTTCATATCGTAGACAGTTCGATTTAATGTCCCTCTCTTTAGATTAAGACAAATTATCTTTATAGTTTATGACTAGACAAGAAAACAAGGTATTGCTGTATTTGAGTATTTACGAGTATTGAGTATTTACGAGTATTGAGTATTTACGAGTATTGAGTATTTACGATTTCTGCCCAACCTAGAATGAACGGACTATAGTCATAAATCCCTAGACTTTGAGTAGTCTTTTCTAAATTAAGATCCTAGTTTATTGTTAGCTAGGATGAATAAAAGGTGGAGTATTTACCTACAGGGCTTTAATGATGATAATAATTACTAAGCAGGGAAAGATTGAGTAAATACAGCACTGTAAATCCAGTCCTGAAACTGTCAGAGTAGAGATGGAAGGATGTATGATGGCTTAATTATAGGCTGAACAGAGAAAGGAAGGGTTTTAAGATGATGGAAGTGGATAGAGTGTTTGTGTAAATGTCAGAGAAATTGTAGAGGGAAGGGAAAGAAACATAGGCAAATATATCTCTCTCTCTGCAAACGATCATGTCTAATCATTGTATAGATAAATATCACCGAACTATATCACTTATGGTATGGCGAATTGCGTTGTTCAATGAAAATTACTTCTGTATATCTAAATGAGAACAAAATAAGGTCTAATTAAGGGGATATCTCCACTCGAGGGATTTTTTTCTTGACCCCTTTCTCCCTCATGTTTAGCCCCATTGCTTTTGATATTATAAAACGTTTGTCCCATTAGTTTAGCGATTTTAAGAACTTTCACCCCATATTAAGACCTTTCGTGCCATTCAGGTGTCGATTTTATCCTGGCGAGCGATAGCGAGCCTGTAATTTAAGAAGAACCGGCCTTCGGCCTGGAAATTTTTCTACCGAAAAATGTACAAATTTATCTTTAAAGGGACTCAAGGGGGTGTAATTTTAAGCTTGATGGAGGTATAGGGAACAAACTAAATACCTCTCCTTAACTGTATATGCCTATTTTTAGCTATCAATTAATACAATAGAAGAGTTAGGAAGTCTCCAATGAAACCTTCCATCTGTTCTTAACCCTTTCAGTAATTAGTGACGTAATTCTTCACTATTTGTTGGTATTATAAGATCATTATATTCAGCTTAGTTGAAGGACTTAGAGGATTAATTGATTCCTGGAGATGGTTATAAACTGCATAAGAACGGTAATAACTCCACTATAATGTGAAATAGCGCCAGACATGTTCAAAGAGTTAGGAAGTTTATTATTATTAACATCTAAATAATTCACATCCAATGTCTATACTGTTTATAAAACTAAACATAAATAATGTTGCATGGAATTATATTTGGATATCTGATTATTAAAATAGATTTATTGATCAATACAATTTCAGAAACTCATATATTCATTTAATATAAACCCTTTCAGTATCCCGTGACGCAAAGTTATTCTAGCTATTACTAAGCGAAATTAAGTTTATGAAGGGTCTGTGGGACTCATATGGTTAATTAAGTATTAGGCGTTAAAGCTTTCTATAGTCTTGATTTTTAAAGGGAGGTATTTGTTTTCTCTGGACCCCCTTCTCCCTCATGTTTAGCCCCATTAGTTATAATGGTACTGTGTACGAATAACATATTTCAGCTGTAAAAGCAAACGCAAGATATATACAGTATTGCGCAGGACTATCAACCAATCAGTTCGAAATGTAATTATTAAGCCCATATTGAGCTAGTGTAAATTTAATTATTAAGCCCATATTGAGCTAGTGTAAATTCGCAATAATTAACGAATAAGCTGATAATTTGGATGTTTCACAGCACAGCACTTTTCATATATAAACAAATATCCTACATATCCCTCACTGATAATTTTAGTTCTCGCTGTCCCTTTCTTGTCGCCTTCCCCCACCCCCTTCTTCTTCCTCTCGCGTATTTCACTCTCTATACTCCGTATCCTTCCATCTGACGGTAAATTGCCATGTCTTCCTCTTCTTTCCTTACCTATTATGAATATTTTGTAGTGAAATATGATGTTAATTGTGAAGCTTGGTATTACTATGATGAAGAGGCATACGCCTCCTCCTGTTCCCACTCCCCTCATCTTCCAGCCTCCTCTGACCCCCTCCGCCACCCTCCCCCCTTCCTCCTATTCCCTCTCCCAGCCTCCTCTGACCCCCTCCGCCCCCCTCCTCCCTCCCAGCCTCCTCTGACCCCCTCCGCCATCCTCCCACCTTCCTCCTATTCCCTCTCCCAGCCTCCTCTGACCCCCTCCGCCCTCCCAGCTTCCTCCGATTCCCTCTCCCCCCTCCCAGCCTCCTCTGACCCCCCTCCCGCCACCCTTCCCCCCCTCCCAGCCTCCTCTGACCCCCTCCTCCCCCCTCCCAAGCCTCCTCTGACACCCCCCTCCCAGCCCTCCTCTGCCCCCCCCTGCCCCCTCCGCCCCCCCCCCCCCCCCCCCCTCTACATTGTTATTGTGAGTGACAGTGCCCCGCCCCCCAAGTCCCCTAAAGATGTGATTCTCCTGACACTGCTGCCCCGTCATTACCACCGCCCCTCCCTCACCTGCCTAATGACCTCACCCCTTCACCCCATTAAAGGGGGTACTACTCGCTTTTTATAGACCCCTTTCTCCCTCTGTATATCACATTAGTTTTGAGATTTTAAGACGTTCCTTCCATTAGTTTGTCGATTTTAATATCTTTACTTTGTCAATATTAAGACCTTTCGTGCCATTTAGGTGTCGATTTTTTCCTGGCGAGCGAAAGCGAGCCTGTAATTTTAAGAGAAATCTGCCTACGGCCGGGACATTTTTCTACCGAAAAATTAACAAATTTATCTTGAAAGGGGATTTGGGTGGTGTTTTTTTTATTTTATTTTTGCTTGATGGAGGTAGAGCAAGGAAACTCAATAATATATAAATATATAATTATATGGACCAAAAACCAAGCAGTGCCCCTTAACGGCAGATCTGATGGCCGGAGGGGCGAGGAACAGAAGGGGGGGGGGGGGGATGTTATCTCTCTAAACCGGAGATTATGTGAAGGTTGCTGGGTGTTTTTGTGTAAAATAAACTGATTGAAGGGTAGTTGGAAAAAGGCTGACGGAATGGTGGTTGGAGAGAAACTGACAGAATGGTGGTTGGAGAGAAACTGACAGAATGGTGGTTGGAGAGAAACTGACAGAATGGTGGTTGGAGAGAAACTGACAGAATGGTGGTTGGAGAGAAACTGACAGAATGGTGGTTGGAGAGAAACTGACAGAATGGTGGTTGGAGAGAAACTGACAGAATGGTGGTTGGATTAAAGCTGGCAGAATGTTGGTTGGAGAGAGACTGACAGAATGGTGGTTGGAGAGAAACTGACAGAATGGTGGTTGGAGAGAAACTGACAGAATGGTGGTTGGAGAGAAACTGACAGAATGGTGGTTGGAGAGAAACTGACAAAATGGTGGTTGGAGAAACTGACAGAATGGTGGTTGGAGAGAAACTGACAGAATGGTGGTTGGAGAGAACCTGACAGAATGGTGGTTGGAGAGAACCTGACAGAATGGTGGTTGGAGAGAAACTGACAGAATGGTGGTTGGAGAGAAACTGACAAAATGGTGGTTGGAGAGAAACTGACAGAATGGTGGTTGGAGAGAAACGGACAGAATGGTGGTTGGAGAGAAACTGACAGAATGGTGGTTGGAGAGAAACTGACAGAATGGTGGTTGGAGAGAAGCTGACAAAATGGTGGTTGGAGAAAAACTGACAGAATGGTGGTTGGAGAGAAACGGACAGAATGGTGGTTGGAGAGAAACTGACAGAATGGTGGTTGGAGAGAAACTGACAGAATGGTGGTTGGAGAGAAACTGACATAATGGTGGTTGGATAGAAACTGACATGAATTGAAAAATATATAGTGAGTTATTCATAGTCACGTCTAATCAACGCAAACATTTATAAACTGGAAGAGCAACCGAAAATAATTGCAAAGGACACATAATATAAACTCCACCTTGGATGATTCCGGCACTATTCTTCCCTCTCCACCCCTCTCTCTTTTACTTATGCCTAATATCCTAGTCTCTTCTAAGGATGTACTTTTTGCCCTCTCTGGCTTAATAAAAAGAAGGCGTACGAACCAGATGGTGTTCCTTCTGTTGTACATAAAAAGTGTTCTTCTGTGCTGACTCCCAGTCTAGGCAAACTCCTCTGTCTCTGTCTATCCTCTAACTTCTTCCCTTCTTGCTGGAAGTTTGCTCTTATTCAACCTCTCCCCAAAAAAGGGTGACCGCTCTCAACCCTCCTACTAGCATCCAATTGCTCTCATTTCTTACGTCTTTAAAAAAATGAATTAATTCCTAATTCAAAATGTCTTGAACATTTGTCTTCCCATAATCCACTCTGCTTTCAGATCACCAAAATGGTTTCCTTAACCCCTTCACCACAATGACATAATTTTCATCAAATTCTGGTTACCTTCAGACGATGTTCTTTAGTATATAATCTACATCTACGACTCAAAAAGGTAAATACGATCTCAGTAAACCCTCCTAATGACATATTTACCTCTTAAACTGCATAAAATCGTCTAATTTTATCCAGTATCAAAGGTAGAAAGGCATCATGGTGCTGAAGGGCTTAAGGGC
>CM064554.1:10826430-10836430 GCA_032716605.1 Paralithodes platypus
AATATGCTGGCTCGCTACCCGCTCGCCAGGTTAAAAAAATTACACGCTGGATGGGGACTAAGACGTCTTACGTCATAAAACAGTTGGGTGAATGGGACCAAATGGCTACAAGCCAGAGAAAGAGAGAAAAGGAGAGAACAAAAGCAGGTCACCCCCCTTAAACAAGAGATCCTTTACTTGGTTCCCAATAGGTAGTCCAGAAATCGTGAACCCTAACCTCTGTCATTCAAAAAGGGTTAGGGCAAATGGGCTGTACATTTCCCTGGTTGGCCCTTCCCAAATGGGCTGTACATTTCCCTGGTGACCCTTCCCAAAATGGGCTGATACTATTCACCCCTTATTGCGCTGTGTTGACCCTTCCCAAATGGTGGAAATGTTTGCTCGATTGATCAAGTCGTTTGTGAGTTTTAGAGGTTAATGAGTTAAGGCGGAGTCACACGAGCCGTTTTTCGAGCAATTTTTACGGGCAATTATGGTCTGGAAGCTTAAACAATGACACTTTATCAGAATTCAGCCGCCTAACATAATCTACCTTCAGTCTAGTTACCGATACCAGTGCGAAAATGCCCCGAAATAATACGAGAAAAAAAGTTGCTCATGGAAAATTGACGGAAAAAGCGCTCGTGTGACAGCGGCTTTATAGAGGTTAAATGATCAAGAGTGTTGGCCTACTTAATTGGAACAAGGTATAGCACTACATAGCCTTGCTTTCCCACCAAGTCGTCTTCAGTCTTCTTATTAAGGGGAGGTTTTTAGTTTGTTCCCTATATTTCCATCACGCTTACGATTACACCCCCTAGACCCCCTTTCAAGATTTTTTTTTTACATTTTTCGGTAGAAAAATGTCCCGGCCGAAGGCCGATTACTCTTAAATTACAGGCTCGCTATCGCTCGCCAGGACAAAATTGACGCCTAAATGGCACGAAAGGTCTTAAATTTGACAGAATGGGGCGGAAATATCTTAAAAATCACCAAACTAATGGGGCAAACTTCTTAAAATCTCACAAGCAATGGGGCTAGACATGAGGGAGAAAGGGGTCAAGAAAAAAGTCCCTCAAGTGGAAACCTCCCCTTAAGTGTTGTCATAGATTCCAGTGGTTTTCGCTCAAGAAGTGTTATTGGTATCTTTATAGTTACTGGGAAAAGTGCTTATCCCTCAGAGTATTAGTCAGTGTCCGAAACTTTGTGAAATATCTGACAACACCTATTAACCACGACTGTACACACATTTATTTGTAGAATTGGTACACTTTGAGTAGAACTGATGAACTTGTGACACATGCAAGTTGCAGTACTAACATACATGGGAATTATGCCGATAAAGAAGACATTTCAATTATTAGTTTGACTTTAACCTTTTTACTTCACAAAACAACCTTACTAACTAATCTGAATATAATTGTCAGATTGTTATGAACTTAATAATTAGTTCTCATTGGATATTAGGTTCTATTCATAACAAGATTATACATTATTATTTTTACCTATTATATTTTGTAATGTCCATAATTATATAAATACTTTTCGAGCTTGGTATAATCGCATAGTGATAATCATATTAAGGGGAGATTTCCACTTGAGGGATTTTTTTCTGGACCCCTTTCTCCCTCATGTTTAGCCCCATTGCTTTTGAGATTTTAAGACGGTCGGGGCGCCCCTTTAGTTTGGCGATGTTAAGAACTTTCGCCCCATTTCTGTCAATTTTAAGACCTTTCGTGCCAATTAGGTGTCAATTTTTTCCTGGCGAGCGACAGCGAGCCTGTAATTTAAGAGGAACCGGCCTTCGGCCGAGACATTTTTCTATCAAAAAATGTACACATTTATCTTGAAAGGGGTCTAGGGGGTGTAATTTTAAGCTTGATGGAGATATAAGGAACAAACTAGAAACGTAGCCGGGAAGGAGCTCCTGAACAACTCAACCAGTAGACCATTTCAACCCCTAGATCTCGACCAGTGCTAAGATAACCAAGACTAATCAATCCTGTTCCTAGTTATAGTCCTTACCTCACTTATCTATCCTAACTATCCTAACAGAATAGCTAGAGTTGGCACTGATTAAGAGCTACTAGTTAAAATACTGTACTGGTTGAGTTACCACCAAACAAAGGACCCTTAGCATAACAGCTTTGGTTGAGTTGATACTGGTTAAGAGCTACTGGTTACAATACCGTACCGGCTGAGTTCGTTGAGTTGGCACGGGTTGAGAACTACTGGTTGAAATTGTCTGCAGGTCGAGTTCTTTGGTGAGCTCACAAAGGACACCCAGCAGTGATCATGGAGTCAAGAGCTCCTCGGATTATCATGTGTATAGCTAAAATGGGGGTGTGGACGTTATCATAAGGAATAAACGAAGAATAACTCCTTCGGTATGATAACGTGTGTGTGTGTGTGTGTGGGTGGGGGTGTGTGTGTGTGTGTGTTTTTTTTTTTTTTTTTTTTTTTAGGAGACAATGTTGCGCATCTTTGGAAGGGTATCTTTCAGTTAAGGGGGGTCACAGACTTTTTTTTTTATCATTCTCTCCTTTTCTCTTTTCCTGGCTTGTATCCATTCGGCCCTATCCAGCCAACTGTTTTAAGACATTTATCCCCATCCAGGTGTCGATTTCTTCCTGGCGAGCGATAGCGAGCCAGCATTGTATGGAGAAAGCCGGCTTCGCCGGAGACATTTTTCTATCGAAAAATGTAAAAATTTAGCTTGCTGTCTAACCAAACATATATATATATGCTGGCTCGCTACCGCTTGCCAGGAAAATATTGACACCTGGATGGGGGTAAACGTATTAAAACAGTAGGCTGAATGGTGCCGAATGGATACAAGCCAAAGAGAGAGGGAGAGAAAGATAAAACATAAACGAGGTGGGCTCCCTTAAAAGTGTTCGAGTGTACCCAATAAATTTGTATAGGTCCTTCTTGAACTGAATAACATGTCCTACTGATAACCATGATCAATTGAGAAAGGCGTCTTTATTTTGAATGGGTTACATATGACGACATGTATGACTAATAGGATATGATATGGCATGAACTGGTATTAACCCCTTCTGTACCGGCGACGTCTTTGTAGTATTTGTTCTAGCTATATTTGGACGATTTTGTGAAATTTCAGAAATATATGTGGTAGTAAAGAGGGTTAATTGAGATAGTTCATAGCCTGTTAATTGCTGGAGGCCCTTTTTAACCTGAATAAAATCGTCTTATAGTAGCCTGAATTAGTTAAAAAGACGTCACCGGTACAGAAGGGGTTAAGTAATGGGCTAAACCTTACTTGATGAAGCGAAAGATAAATATATGAATGGTTAAAAAATATAAGCTTCGAAAGAAAATATGATTGAATTATATATTACCACTATCTGGTGCAACGTCTTGGGGATTATTATGGTATTTTATTTTATTATTATTGAGGCTTTTAATTGTTTTAGCCATTTTTGATCCATTTTTAGCCAAAAGCGTATGATCGTGTGGACCGTGAAGCAATGTGGAAGGTGTTAAGGATTTATGAAATAGGAGGACATTTGTTAGAAGCAGTTAAGAGTTTTTATGAAGGGAGCAGAGCATGTGTGAGAGTAGGAAATGGTGAGTTGAGTGAATGGTTTGAGGTAAAGGTAGGTTTGCGACAGGGTTGTGTAATGTCACCATGGCTGTTTAATATGTTTATGGATGGTGTGGTGAGGGAGGTGAAAAGGAGAACTATGGGAAGAGGATTGGGTTTAGTAGGAAAGAATGGTAGAGATTGGGAGTTGAATCAGTTGCTGTTTGCTGATGACACAGCATTGGTGGTGGATTCTGATGAGAAACTACAGCGGGTAGTCAAAGAATCTGGGGTGGTTTGTGGAAGGAGGGAACTGAAGGTGAACGTCAATAAAAGTAAAGTAATGGTGTGTAATAGGGGAGAGCATAGGGTGAATCTAGATGTGAGGCTGGATGGGGAAATATTGGAACAAGTAGAGTGTTTTAAATATCTAGGAGGAACGATAAGCAGGAGTGGAGGTATGGAAGTGGAGGTAAAACAGAGAGTGTGTGAAGGAAGGAAGGTTTTCGGAGCAATGGGAAGTATGTGGAAGACGAGAAATCTCGGAGTGAAAGTAAAAAGTGCACTGTATCAAGGAATTGTTGTGCCAACAGTGATGTATGGGGCTGAGACATGGGCTCTGAAGAAAAAGGAGAAAAGAGGGCTGGATGTGATGGAGATGAGCTGCTTGAGGAGTATGTGTGGAGTTACTCGTAGAGATAGATTGAGGAATGAAGACATATGTAGGAGAGTGGGGCAGCAGGAACATTTGTCAGCCAGAGTGGACAGAAGGGTGCTGAGCTGGTATGGTCATGTTGAACGAATGGGAGATGAAAGGCTTACAAAGAGAATATGTGAGTCAGGTACAAGGGGAGATAGAAGGGCAGGAAGACCCCCATTGAGATGGAGAGACTGTGTAAGAAAGGCTTTGGATGATAGAGGAATGACTATAGATCAGGCAGGGGAAGTGGTGGTGGACAGGAGTGAATGGAGAATGCTTGTGAATAGTTGAGTGAACACGTGGTCATTTGGAGTAAGGGGTCGGGCGCAAGTTGGACTAGATAATAGTCCATCAGGCGCCTGGCCGGGGAGACGATTAATATGAAGGGTGCGCCTGGAAGTGTGGTGGGAGGGCTTGTGGCTTTGGCTCCGCTGCATGTCTGCCTGCCGAGATCGGAACCTCTCCGGGTGGTCGGGGGCCGGGGGAGTGCTGGAGCGACCTTGGTGACCCTGGTCTCTGGGTCTTCTCCTGGGTGACCTGGATGTGTGTGAGTTTGTGCTTTTTGTCTGTGTTTATTTGTTTTTGTGTGTTGTTTTTGTGTTTTCCCTGTTCTTACTCTGTCTTGAGTTGGCTACCCCCAAAATGGGGATTGGGCCTGAGCATATAGATAGATAGATAGATAGCCATTTTTGAACAATGTGTTTTTAGACTTGGAAAATGCCTCGCCAAACTCCCTTCAAGCTTAAACAAACGTCCCCCAGACCCCCATCAAGCTAAATAAGTACATTTTTCGGTAGAAAAATGTCCCGGCCAGAGGCCGATTTCTCCAAAATTGCAGGCTCGCTTTCGCTCGCCCAGGAAAAATTGACATCATATTGGGTTGAAGCATCTTATAATCGCCAAACTAATGAGGTGAAACGTCTTAAAATCTTCAAACTATTGGAGTAAAACAGGGAGGAACATAATTGGCCCGCCCTCCACCTAATAGGGTTAAGACAACACACATGCATGTTACAAAGATAAAACAATGCCCGGTATATATATGTTTTGTAATATGACGAGAGAACTTGAACTAAAGTGACGAGAACATCTGATCAGATATAAATAAGTGACATTAAGATATGCGGTGAAATGTATTGAAATATATCAATATACATTTATTATGATAGTTTTCAAAATATTATGAAATTTAACGAACTAAGGGAAATGTAGGAATATATGAATATAACCAGAAATAAGATGCTTGAAAAACAATGTGAGAGATGAAACTGTGAAATTATTATATATATATATATATATACTGTATATATATAAGACAATATTTTACCATTAAGTATCGGTAAATTAGCTGCTAAGGGATTCAATTTATTGTCCGTTAAGGAAGCCCACCTCGCTTTTTTCTCTTTTTCTCCCTCTTTGGCTTGTATCCATTCGGCCCCATTCAGCCTACTGTTTTAAGACGTTTACCCTCATCCAGGTGTCAATATTTTCCTGGCGAGCGGTAGCGAGCCAGCATATATATATATATTTTACAGCAAGCTAAATTTTTACATTTTTCGATAGAAAAATTTCTCCGGCGAAACCTGATTTCTCCATACAAAGCTGGCTAGCTATCGCTCGCCAGGAACAAATCGACACCTGGATGGGAATAAACATCTTAAAACAGTTGGCTGAATGGGGCCGAATGGATACAAGCCAGAGAAAGAGAAAAAAGGAGAGAAAGAGATAACAAAAGCAGGTGATGTAATTACAATGGGAAGTACTGTCACATTATAACAGTATACCTATTACAATTACGACAACTATACCCGGTTCCGAATATGTTGGCCTGATATAGTGATCCCTAACCTCTGTAACTCAAAAAGGGCTAGAGCAAATGGGCTGTAAATCTTCACGCCTATTCCCGGGCCGACCCTTCCCAAATGGTAGAAGAATGAGCTCGATTATGCTAGTTGTGTGTGAGTTATAGAGGTTAATGTTTTATAGCAATTGCCAGCGAGGATAATGGTGTTTGTCCAGGAATAAAGGTCTTATAGTGGTATATGTATTTAGTAGGATCGTATTCTTAAACATGTGGTAGGTGTGTTGCCTTCCCCATACTGAACGAATGATATGGGAATTATTGTTGTTTAAAGTGAGTGCATTGCTTACCATTGCAATTTCTAAAGGTAACGTACATTTGTCTAGGTATTTCGTCCAATTGTGCAAAGGTTTCGACTGTGGAAAGGTTTAAGACTATAGCCATTAGTTCCAACCCATACAATACCTGAAGGTGAGGTTGACATAGGGAGAAGGTAGTCATCCACCAGAGCTACAAGTACCACAGTGCAAAGTGGCTTACATACTTGGATTTACAACACCAATGATAAGAAAGGAAATCTATACTTGTTAAGGGGAGACACCGTTTTTCTGGACCCCCTTTTCCCTAATGTTTAGCCCCACTAGTTTTGACATTTTAAGACGTTGGTTCCATTAGTTTGGGGATTTTATGACCTTTCACCCCATTTCTTTATCAATATTAGGAGCCTTCGTGCCATTTAGGTGTCAAAAAAAAATCCTGGCGAGCGATAGCGAGCCTATAATTTTAGGAGGAATCGGCCTTTGGCCGAATTTTTTTGTCTACCGAAAAATGTACAAATCTATCTTGAAGGGGGGTCTAGGTTTTTTTTCTTCTAAGCTTGATGGAGGTCTAGGGAGGAAACTAAAAACATGTATGAATAAATTCATTAATAGACCAATCAAACAGCCACTGTCCCCTTAAGTTATGGTGAGACATCTGGTGGTATTAAAATCCTCCATTCAGGGTTAGAACCATGTTATTATGGAATACAGTTAGACTAGGCAGATCCCAAGAATGCGGGAGAATGCAATGTTTATGTATAAAGATAAGTTGTATTCATTACACCAATATGTGTTTCTCTCTCTCTCTCTCTCTCTCTCTCTCTCTCTCTCTCTCTCTCTCTCTCTCTCTCTCTCTCTCTCTCTCTCTCTCTCTCAGCAATGGCCTGACATTTACAAGAGGTGACCGTCAATGTTGGATTCATACAAAGGAGAGGCTGAAATCCCTTGCCAGTCCCAAATCCTCCTCTCCTCTCTCCCTTCTCCATCCACACTCAGCTATCTCAACCCTTTCAGTTTCATTCAATTCTTGCTAGCGTCAGATGATTTTGTTCGGATTAGGAAAGACGTCTCCTAGTCATGGGATTTTAACTAGATGGATTAACCTTTTTAGTACAATTATTTCTTTATGTGTTGTGTTCCGGCTATCAATAAGCAATTTGTTTATGCATAGACTACAGTAGATATGGACTGGACATGAAAATGGAACTTTGCAGTAAGGAACGCACAATCGGAGAACGAACCTCCAAGTCGAACCTCGAAACCGCGAAAATATCAAATTTTCGCGGTTTCGAGGTTCGAACTTCGGGGTCCGTTCTCCGATTTTGGGTCCCTTACTGCAAAGTTCCATTTTCGTGTCCAGTCCAGATCTACTGTAGTCTATGATTTATGTTAAAATCTTGTGGCTCATAGGTAGTAATTTGATCTTAATGAACGAAATAAGATGATTATTATTCTTAGTGTGACTAGGGGAGATTTTCTAACTCCTCTCTATCAACCCCGTTGCCAGTGACACCAAATGTTTTCCATAATGCAATCGATCTTCAGTCTACTTGCAGAAACCAATCGTAAGTTACCATGAAGTGTTATCCGAAAAAAAGTTTCAGTAGACAACAATTGCAAGGCGACAATTATTCGAACTTAGATGAATGATTGTATACTGTATATGCTGTATATATATATATATATATATATATATATATATATATATATATATATATATATATATATATATATATATTTAAGCTTTATATTGTTGACCAGTTAGTGAACGATTAACGGTGACTAAAAACTGACCTTCTCCACCCACCACCCGCAAGAAAGAAAGAAAGACTGTAACCCCCCCCCCCTCCTTCAGGTTGCGCCTTTCCCTGTGGCTGGACTGACGCGCTGCATAATCGTGTTTTCTGTGATCACAAGCACAGTTTACCGACGCTGTCCCTCACACCTCCTCTTGACACCACCTCGTACCTTTCTTACGCTTTCTTGGTCTGTCTGTGTTTGCTTACTTGCTTGATTTCTTACTTTATTATTTATTGCGAGTAGAGAGTTTTAGATAGAGGAAAATGAAGTTGATAAATGGGAAGTACAGTAAAAGATAGAACTACTTGGCCAGACCAGATGGCTGGAGTAAAAGAGGAAAGAAGAGTAATTGGACAGAGGAAGAACAAACTGAGAAGTGAGAAGTACAGCAGAAGACTGAAAAGTTCTCGGGCTCAACCAAGTTGCTTCATTGTTACTTGGCTTACTTGCATTTAGTAACTTATTAATTATTACTGCTCACTCGCTTGTTTGAGTGATGTCTTAATTGCTTCTGTTGTCCGTTTTTATCTTGCTACATTGTTATCTTGCTCGCTTTATTAAGCCGGTATCACACGAGCGCTTTTTTCCTCAACTTTTATCCTCAACACTGGTCTGGCAGCCTAGGAGGTCAACATTAAAAATATTTCGGTCACCTAAATTCCTCTATGATCAGGCTAGTTTCCGATACCAGTGCAAAATATTCCAGAAAAATGTTGATCATCGAATGTTGATTATAAAAGCTCTCGTGTGATACCGGCTTTATTCTGTGATCCCAAGCATAGTGTACCAACGTTGTTCCTCACACCTCTTCTCTACCACCTTGTATCTTTCTTCCTCTTGCTTGCTTGCTTACTCCTTTCTGTTTTTTCTTGGCTTGTTTGTGTTTTGTTTCTTTGTTTGCCTGCCTGCCTGATTGGTTGCATCCTTGGCTTACTCGTGTTTACTTGATTGATTACTTGTTTGTTGACTTGTTTATTCTTCCTCTTCTATTTTTGTGTTATTGCTTGCTTCATCAGCGATTCCTTACATAATTATCTGTTCTACCACCTATAGTTTATTCGCTGTAAGTAGGCGAAACATCATGACCTCTGTAACTCAAAAACGACTAGAGTAATCGAGCTAATATTTATACCATTTGGGAAGAGTCAGTCAGGGAATATATGTGGACATTGGCAGCCAATTTGCTCTAGCCCTTTTTGAGTTATAGAGGATAGAGTTTATGATTTCTCGCCTACTTACAGCGAATAGACTATAGTATTGCCTTCTTCCCGTATCTATGTATTTCTTGCTTGTTTCCTTATTCTGATAGTTTCTTTACTTGTTTGTTTCCTCTGTTTGAGTTTCTTTGCTTGCTTGTTTCCTTATTCTGATAGTTTCTTTACTTGTTTGTTTCCTCTGTTTGAGTTTCTTTGCTTGCTTGTTTCCTTATTCTGATAGTTTCTTTGCTTGTTTGTTTCCTTATTCTGATAGTTTCTTTGCTTGCACAATTCCTTATTCTGATAGTTGCTTTGCTTGTTTGTTCCTTCTGTCAGAGTTTCTTTGCTTGCTTGTTTCCTTATTCTGATAGTTCTTTGCTTGCTTGTTTCCTTATTCTGATAGTTTCTTTGCTTGCTTGTTTCCTTATTCTGATAGTTTCTTTGCTTGCTTGTTTCCTTATTCTGATAGTTTCTTTGCTTGCTTGTTTCCTCTGTCAGAGTTTCTTTGCGTGTTTGCTTGTTTATAGTGTGTTTTATCGTTCTTAGCTTGATTAGTTGCATCGATCCTTGCCTGTACAGTATATGTGTATGGCGGATTGATTGTGTCCTTGCATGTTCTCTTTCTTCTTCTTTGCCTTCTTAGTTAGTGGTAGT
>CM064554.1:10841430-10868177 GCA_032716605.1 Paralithodes platypus
GCAAAGTTAAAGATCTGTGAAATGGAAAGAATTATACAAGATCTTCGCAAAAGAGAGTCCTAACACAAATTATTATTACCTCGTAATTCAAACATAACATTTAAAGCAAAGGGCAAAAAAACGCAATCCAAAACAGTCCTAGCACAAAGGGGGAAAAGGTCTTAACATTGAATACCGAACAATACACCTCTAACATATCATCGACACAATCTCAAGACAAATGCCAGGATATAAATTTAATACACTTTAAGGGGGCCCACCTCGCTTTTTTCTCTTTCTCTCCATCTCTCTTTGGCTTGTATCCATTCGACCCCATTCAGCCTACTGTTTTAAGACGTTTAGCCCCATCCAAGTGTCAATATTTTCCTGGTGAGCGGTAGCAAACCAGCATATACAGTATATATTTTTGTTTTGAGAGCAAGATCAATTTTTACATTTTTCGATAGAAAAATGTCACCGGCGAAGCCGGATTTCTCCATACAATGCTGGCTCGCTATCGCTCGCCAGGAAGATATCGACATCTGGATGGGGATAAACGTCTTAAAACAGTTGGCTGAATGGGGCCGTCAAAGATAGCAAAGAAGATTATAAGGATCGAAACCATCACCAAAACCAACTCAAAAGCATATAGGAATAGAGAGAAACAACACCTCTATGCATATATAGGTAAGCAGGGATAACACACACACACACACACACACACACACACACACACACACACACACACACACACACACACACACACCAAAACAATCCCAAACGCTTACATGAAAGGAGAAAACGAGATCACTCACTAGATCAAAGTAAATCCAAATAGGCAGGGATAGAGAACCAAAACAAACAAACAAGCAAACAAACAAACCAGCACACACACCAAAGCAATCTCACTCTCACAAAGGAAATAGGTAAGCAAGACCACAAAGAGAGATCAAAGAAGATACAAACATAATTATACAAGACCACAAAGAGAGATCAAAGAAGATACAAACATATACAAGACCACAAAGAGAGATCAAAGAAGATACAAACATATACAAGACCACAAAGAGATCAAAGAAGATACAAACATATACAAGACCACAAAGAGAGATCAAAGAAGATACAAACATAATTATACAAGACCACAAAGAGAGATCAAAGAAGATACAAACATATACAAGGACAGAACAACAAAACACCGCCAAAGCAATTTTAAAAACATAAGGGTAAGGAGAAAACAAGACCTTAACCCTTTCAAGCTCCAATACGCGTTTCTGTTCTGTTTTCTGGCTTCTATTAGACGATTTTATTCAGATTAGGAAGGGTATGTAGAAGCCAAAGGGTTGATTGAGATAGTATTTACCATTTTAATACCCACAGATCCTTCCTAAGCTTCATAAAATCGTCTAATGATAGCCAAAATAAACTGCTAAAACGCGTCAGAGCTTCAAGGGTTAAGATCTATATTTTATTAATTTCACCACAACACCAAACTCCTCCAATTAAATTAATGCAAGCCTATAATTTATGTGATCCACCGGAATTCGAACCTGGGTTATCGCACACATATTTTTAAACACTCTAACCATTACACCACCAAGAACACAGGGATAGAACAACGAAACAAGACCACAACGAAAACAATCCCCAACGCACAAAGGCAAAAGGATAACACAAGACATTAACCCTTTCACGCATTTATGACGCAGAGGTTGCCAGATTAGCAATAAGAAATAGAGTTCTCTCACTCTTATAATTACCTCTCCAAAATTAGTTTTCTGCCCACAGCTAACTCTAAGACAACTGCAGAGGTTGAAGTAACTAAACTAAAGGTTTCTAAATAACCTTGGTAATAAATGGTAACAAAGGCTTTAAAGTATCACCAATAGGCTCAAAATCGCGTCATATGTCGGAGAGGGTTAAGATAATATAAAACACAGGGATAGAACAACGAAAAAAGAACCACAGCGAAAGCAATCCCCAACGCACAAAGGCAAAAGGAAAGCAAGGCAGGAAGGCAGGAAGGACAAAAGGAACCGCAGCTGTCCTTCAAAGCAGCTGGCGCTCAACACGAAGAAGATGCGCTAAAGAGGAGGTTAGATAAGATGATGGGAAACGGGCGATAACAGGAAAAGATAGGAAGGAGACTGGAGGCGGGGCATGTACACTTAAGGGGAGCCAGTTGGTTTTTCGAGTCCTTCTCCTCCCTCATATTTAGCCCTATTACTTATGAGATTTCAAGACATTCGCCCCATTAGTTTGGCGATTTTCAGACCTTTTGCCCCATTTCTTTGCCAATATTAAGACCTTTCGTGCCATTTAGGTGTCGATGTTTTTCCTGGCGAGCGATAGCAAACCTGTGTTTGAAGATGAATCAGCCTTCGGCCGGGACATTTTCCTACCGAAAAATGTACACATTTATGTCGAAGGGGGGTTTTGTGGGTGTTTGTTTAAGTTTGATAGAGGTTTAGAGAGCAAACTAAACCCCTTCCTTAAACCATTGATCCGAACCAGTAAATTATGCTTCCCAATACCGTCTGAGCTCCCTTTTAATAATTTCGGCCGAGGATCCAAGTGGCCTCAACGTCTCAATGCTGCCATGTTCAATCCTGACTGCATATTCTTGTAGTTCATATTTTCGCGCTACTTTTCTCTGACCAGGACTATTGCCATACATTATCTAAATCGAACCCAACATAACCTATCCTATCTGTTAATTAAAGGTAGGTATAGTTTAGTAAGGTTAGTTAAGGTAAGGTAGAGACAGTTTATATTAGGTATGAGAGGGTAATGCTCGGGGTAAGGTTATGTTAATTATGTTAGTTAAGGTAGGGTTGTGTTAGGTTAGGTAGGAGTAGGTTAGGTAAGGTAATCTTTATTAATAATAATCTTCAGGTCAATTATTAAGCGACATTTTCTCTCAAGCCCACGCTCCGAGATGCAATAGCGCCAAACATACTAGAACTAGACAATAGTGGACATACTATATTACTGAACAATTATTACCCATCTTCTTGCTCAAGGGAGACAGTACCGTTGTAAAGGCTTATCCCTCAATACCTTCACCTGACCTGACCAAAACTAGTATAGAACCTCGCCTAAATGGGGCTTCGAAATCGAGACTCCTGGGTTGGAAGTCAAAATGTTCTTTGGTATAAGAAAAATAACAGGAGTGCATTGACCCTTTCAAGCTTGGGAATATATTTCCCTGTCGTATCACAATGGCCATCTCGGCCGCTTTGGTCTACGGCCCCATTGGTTCGCGGCCGGAATGACGTGTAAGCAGGTGGGGAGGAGTTGATAAAGAGGGACATTGTGAAGGAAGGTGGAGGTGATGGTGATATTGGGGAAAGATAAGGCTCGACTCGTATATTGGGGAAAGATAAGGCTCGACTCGTATATTGGGGAAAGATAAGGCTCGACTCGTATATTGGGGAAAGATAAGGCTCGACTCGTATATTGGGGAAAGATAAGGCTCGACTCGTATATTGGGGAAAGATAAGGCTCGACTCGTATACAGACTGAATCACGATCTTACCATCACACTATCATCGTCGTCCTGTAGTATTATAGAACGTTTGGCAGATAACGTGATCTAGCTTATCTATATGAGAGAGAGAGAGAGAGAGAGAGAGAGAGAGAGAGAGAGAGAGAGAGAGAGAGAGAGAGAGAGAGACAGACAGACAGACAGACACTTTCCCCTTTATTAACCATATACAGTAAGTGTACGTTTACTGTACTATTTAATTATCTGATAACTTATGATTAATGAAATCTTAATCAATCACGTACACTTAGCATCGGTATTATGCGTTATCTTCCTTATTTTAAAGCACTCAGACCCCTGGAGGATTTTAACAGTCTATTCTGGCTATCATTAGACGATTTTATACTGCTTAGGAAGGATCAGTGGGAGTTAGAATGGTAAAGACGGTTTCAATTAACCCTCTGACTCCCATATACCCTTCCTAATCTGAATATAAACGTCTATTAATAGCCAGAATATACTGCCACAACGCGTCATAATCCTCGAAGGGGTTAATTAATATCCCTCCGTTGGTGTAGACTACTTTATATTTCCTGTACATATGATCAGCCACAGATAAGAAAGTAATAACCCATGAACCTTTTGAATAATATGAAGGTGTGTGTGTGTGTGTGTGTGTGTGTGTGTGTGTGTGTGTGTGTGTGTGTGTGTGTGTGTGTGTGTGTGTGTGTGTGTGTGTGTGTGTGTGTGTGTGTGTGTGTGTGTGTGTGTGTGTGTGTGTGTGTGTGTGGTTTTTTATGGACCCCCTTCTCCCCCACCTTTAGCCCCATTCGTTTTGAAATATTTAAAAATTCTCCCCATTAGTTTGGCTATATGTAGACCTACACATTTATCTCGAAGTATCTTTGTGTGTGTTTTTTTTTTGTTTTTTTTTTCTTTTTAATATGAAGGTCTAGAGCAGTGTTTCTTAACCTTTTTAGCACCGCGCCCCCCTTTGGGTTGGACTATTCATGATGCCCCCCCCCCCCCCCCCCACCACCACCACCACGCCTCTGATGCCAAGATTTTTTTTTTTTTTTTATCCATTTCATATGGATGCTTAAGACGCAAGATACTGTAAAAAGGGCGAAAAAATAACCAATCTGCATGCAAGGCTTCCACCTGATTGATGGTTTTATGTCAATACTACATGTGGTTGCTCGGAATGACGGTTGTGAATTTTTCCTATCAAAGTTTCTTGTTTATATATATCTTTGTGATTACCCTGTATGCATTTGAATGGCCCAGCCCTATTTTGAACTTTGATTACCCCACGCCCCCTCCTAGCATTGTCAAACGCCCCCCAGGTTAAGAAACGCTGGTCTAGAGAGCAAACCAAAAAAGCTCCCCTTAATTTACGCTGTTAGCTATTAGCATTCTTTACATATCTCACAAAAATTTATGCACGTTGAAATACTGGTAGACACTTAAATGTTTATCGGTACTTTTATCAAGTCTGTTGATATGCCAGTTCGTTAGCGGGTGGAATGTAGCTAGTTAAAATTCCACAAATTAGCAAACCACTTCATCAATCCTCAATGTTATCAGTTTCTTTCTCTCACATCACACTCTTTCCACAATTTTCGAATTCACATAATATTAGACATCTTTGGAAAAATCGACGAGTATTTTTATATGTATATGTTGTGCCGAGTTTGTCACTTATAGATAAAATAAAAAGGTGACCGGGCGAAAATACCTAATACGCTTCGAATATTAATACCTGAAGACGTTTACAAAGTTTAGCTGAGGCATTTGGTGACTTGAATACTGTCATTTATACTGTGTAGGATTTTCGATACGTCCTAATGAACAAGTTGAATAAGTTTAAATAATTTACTGCACATACGAAAGTTTGCGACATGAGGTTTACTTTCACAACTCCACGCTCATTACAGTAGCATTTGTTTAATAAAATATATATTACAAATTGTAAAAAATTAAGAATGCGCCCTATACTTGGTTATTTAGAATGCGACTGTGTGCTGGCTCGCTATCGCCGCCAAGAACAAATCTACTCCTAAATGGCACGATAAGTCTTAAAATCGCCAAACTAATGGGGCGAAGGTCTTAAAACTTCAAACACTAATAGGGCTAAAAATGAGGGAGAATGGGTTCCGGATAACCCCACCTTAAACCCTATACACGGGAAGCTGGCAGCTGGGGTTTTGTTTAAGGGAGCCCACCTCGCTTTTTTTCTCTTTCTCTCCCTCTCTCTTTGGCTTGTATCCATTCGGCCCCATTCAGCCTACTGTTTTAAGACGTTTACCCCCATCTAGGTGTCAATATTTTCCTGGCGAGCGGTATCGAGCCAGCATATATATATATTTGTTTTGACAGCAAGCTACTTTTGTACATTTTTCGATAGAATAATTTCTCCGGCGAAGCCGGATTTCTCCATAGTACTGGGTCGCTATCGCTCGCCAGGAAGAAATCGACACCTGGGTGGGGATACACGTCGTAAAACATTTGGCTGAATGGGGCCGAATGGATACAAGCCAGGGATAGAGAGAAAAGGAGATAAATATAAAAAAAGAGTCGGTGACCCCCCATAATTATAAATACAAGGTGTGGGGTAGCAAAGTGTGCGGTACGGATCTTGCATAATGATTTGGTTTATTGATATTGATTTGATTTAAAAAAAAAATATCTCTCTCTCTCTCTCTCTCGCTCTCTCTCTCTCTTCATAATTTGAGTGTATGAAAGGACATATGCAAAATACTATATATTTCCCTCGTTTAATACTATAAGCCTTCAATTACCTGTACTGTATACCCAACAATATATATATATATATATATATATATATATATATATATATATATATATATATATATATATATATATATATATATATATATATATATAGACGCACATACCACATTATTTTTGTTGTTGTTAAACCCTTGTAACAATACTTATTATTTTCCAGGGGCTTTGGAATGACAGCTCGAGACATGTTTAGGTAAGTACCTAATATGAATAATGCATTCAATCTATGTGTGTTGCATTAAGCAAACATGTGTGATCGGCTATTTATAAAGGAACAAACATGTGTGATCGGCTATTTATAAAGGAACAGTTAGGTGGTACCGTCTATTCATAAAGGAACAGTTAGGTGGTACCGTCTATTTATAAAGGAACAGTTAGGTGGTACCGTCTATTCATAAAGGATCAGTTAGGTGGTACCGTCTATTCATAAAGGAACAGTTAGGTGGTACCGTCTATTCATAAAGGAACAGTTAGGTGGTACCGTCTATTCATAAAGGAACAGTTAGGTGGTACCGTCTATTCATAAAGGAACAGTTAGGTGGTACCGTCTATTCATAAAGGAACAGTTAGGTGGTACCGTCTATTCATAAAGGATCAGTTAGGTGGTACCGTCTATTCATAAAGGAACAGTTAGGTGGTACCGTCTATTCATAAAGGAACAGTTAGGTGGTACCGTCTATTCATAAAGGAACAGTTAGGTGGTACCGTCTATTCATAAAGGAACAGTTAGGTGGTACCGTCTATTCATAAAGGAACAGTTAGGTGGTACCGTCTATTCATAAAGGAACAGTTAGGTGGTACCGTCTATTCATAAAGGAACAGTTAGGTGGTACCGTCTATTCATAAAGGAACAGTTAGGTGGTACCGTCTATTCATAAAGGAACAGTTAGGTGGTACCGTCTATTCATAAAGGAACAGTTAGGTGGTACCGTCTATTCATAAAGGAACAGTTAGGTGGTACCGTCTATTCATAAAGGAACAGTTAGGTGGTACCGTCTATTCATAAAGGAACAGTTAGGTGGTACCGTCTATTTATAAAGGAACAAGTGGTTGGTACCGTCTATTCATAAAGGAACAAGTAGGTGGTACCGTCTATTTATAAAGGAACAAGTGGGTGGTATTGTCTATTCATAAAGGAACAAGTAGGTGGTACCATCTATTCATAAAGGAACAAGTGGGTGGTACCGTCTATTCATAAAGGAACAAGTAGGTGGTACCATCTATTCATAAAGGAACAAGTGGGTGGTACCGTCTGTTCATAGAGGAACAAGTAGGCGGTACCGTCTATTAGAGACAAAGGCACATATGGAGGGATAGAAAGCGAAGGAGGTTAGTTTAGAGATTAAAGATTTGTGCCAGACTCTATCGAAGGCCTTTGATATGTCTAGTGCAATAGAAAAGGTCTCACCGAAGTCCCGAAAGGAGGATGACTAAGAGTTAGTAAGATATGAAAGAAGATCACCAGTAGAGCAACCATTAAGGAAACCGTACTGGCGATCTGAGAGTAGATTATGAGAAGAGAAATGCTTCAGAAATTTGGAAGCAAGAATAGTTTCAAAAACTTTAGAGATACAAGAGATGAGATCAATTGGACGATAGTTGTAGGGTTGAGAGCGGTCACCCTTCTTTGGGACATGTTGAATGAGAGGAAACTTTCAGCAACAAGAGAAGGCGTTAGAGGAGAGACAGAGACGAAAGAGTTTGCCTTTGGCTGACAGGGGACAGAGGTGTTGTGGGGTGATTAATTCATGGCCACCCCTTCGGCAATAATGGCGCGTGTCAATGGACAGATAGATAGAAATCCTATCGAAAAATCCATCCAGATAATAATTATAATATCATAAAGAATAATATAAGGGGTCAACGAATTCGTATAAGGGGACTAGAAACTGGTATTCGAGTGTACATTTCAGAAATTTGGAGATCAGAGTTGCTAAAAAAAAGTTCCGGGGAATAGTGATCTTGTAAGTTTATCTTAATTAATCCCTACTGTCCCGGCGAGGTCTTTTATATTTTATTCTAGCCATATTAAGACGATTCTGTGCAGCTTAGAAAAGGGTCTGTGGTAGTAAAAAGTGTTAATTAAGATAGTTCGAAACCTGTTAATTGCTGGAGGCCCTTCATAAACTGAATAAAATCGTCTAATAGTAGCCAGAATATAATGATATGGATGTTACCGGAACTGAATGGGTTAAGGGGAGGTTTTTAGTTTGTTTCCTACTCCTCCAGCAATCTTAAAATGTCACCCCCTTGACCCCCCTTTCAAGATAAATTTGTACATTTTTCGGTAGAAAAATGTCCCGGCCGAAGGCCGGTTACTCTTAAATTACAGGCTCGCTATCGCTCGCCAGGATAAAATCAACACCTAAATGGCACGAAATGTCTTAAAATTGACAGAATGGGGCGGAAATTCTTAAAATCACCAAACTAATGGGGCAAACGTCTTAAAATCTCAAAAGCAATGGGGCTAGACATGAGGGAGAAAGGGGTCAAGAAAAAAGCCCCTCGAGTGGAAATCTCCCCTTAACAGTAGTATGTTAGTACGTTGGTGTGTTGTATGTAATTGACCACTTGCGAGTTTCAGGCTATAAGGAAGTTGGAGCCTTAAACATGGATATTAAACAGAAATACAATAATACTGTAGGTTTCTGATGGCTAAAGCGTGTGTTGAATTGGGTTTTATGTATTTATGAATGTACTACGACCGTATTTTAGCTCGTAATTCTGCTAAATATCGATGTCTACAGCTCCAACTTCCTTATAGAACGAAACTCGCAAGTCGGCAATTGGCAGAATACAGTAGATAACATATCTTTATTGACGGTGCAGGTGGTATTTCGTAAGTACAGTACGGTTGGCAGATGGAGTTGTGTAGGTTATATAAGATTAGAGGAAAGATTGAGATTCTGTATACTCGCCAGACAGTCTTTTCACCATTTTTTTTTTTCTGTTTTTTTTTTTGCTTAATTTAATTAGTATTTGGTGTAATGTATTCTTTATTTGTTGTGGTTATTTCCTGTTAAGTGTGATATATTCTGTGTTATGTGTTTTATCTGTGTGTGTGTGTGTGTGTGTGTGGTTTTTTTTTTTTTTTGTTTTTTTTTTTTTTTTTTTACAATGACCTTTTGTTGTTGCGCTGTCATGTGCCCTTTTCCAGTCCTTCATTAATTCAGAATGTAGCAGTTTGGGGATTAACAGGTCAAGTTGAATAGGTAAAGTTCTACGATGGAAAAACATTAAGGGGGGTCACCGGCTTTTTTTTTATCTTTCTCTCCTTTTCTCTCTTTCCTTGGCTTGTATCCATTCGGCCCCATTCAGCCAACTGTTTTAAGACGTTTATCCCCATCTAAGTGTCGATTTCTTCCTTGCGAGCGATAGCGAGCCAGCATTGTATGGAGAAATCCGGCTTCGCCGGAGAATTTTTTCTATCGCAAAATGTACAAATTTAGCTTGCTGTCAAAGCAAAAATATATATATATATATGCTGGCTCGCTACCGTTCGCCAGGAAAATATTGACACCTGGATAGGGGTAAACGCCTTAAAACAGTAGGCTGAATGGGGCCGAATGGATACAAGCCAAAGACAGAGAGAGATAAAGAAAAAGAAAAAGCGAGGTGAAGTCGAACCGATAAAGTTATAAACAATTTAATATGATGGCAATTTCATTATTTGTTGTCTTTGGCAAACTATATTATTCGATTGATCTTAATGAGCTTGTGACTCATTCGTTACGCCTCTTATCAAAGTAAATTATAACAATAAAGAAGGCTGACTTCCACGCACCAATCCTTCCATTTATAGGGTATGGGATTTGTATGAGTAAATCACTACTCCGCATCGAAAAATGACAGGAATTGAATGAGAATTGGGAAAAAAGCTAATATATATATATATATATATATATATATATATATATATATATGTCTGTCTGAAATAGGCTACCTAAAGACAAACATAGTAGCATTAATGAATTTGGTATTTTTGAAGAATTGTTATATCAGATATACCGTACATTATGATATAAACGTATCCATAGGCTAGGATGACTTCAAGACAACCGAATGAAAACAAATAGATTTTTACTTTCAATTGCATTTTGCCTATAATAGGATTGCTCTCGGCATGAACGTTGTCAATCAAGTGCAAGTGCTTAAAATATAGGCAACCGAACCCTTTTATATGTATAAACAGAAGAGAGGCACTGCATTATATACAAACAAAACACGTGCCTAACATATTTATCCGTAAAAAGTAGAAATCCAGTGAAATATGCAATTGTCGTTTACAATACGTAGATGATTGTTGCATTGATAACCAAACCATTATTTGTTCAGGAAATAATACAAAAACAAAAGTCGCTTCTCTTATTTCTCTACAAACAGGAAATCATGAAAACAAATCCAACATAAAACCCTCGTTATCGAACCCTCGCACACCAAAGAGATACATGCGAGTGATATACATAAAGAACACTATTATATTATCATAATTTAAGGGGATGGGAGGCGCTTTTTCTGGACCCCCTTCTCTCTCATGTTTAGCATATTAGTTTTGAGGTTTTAAGACATTCGTTCCTTTAGTTTGGCGATTTTGAGATCTTTCGACTCATCTTGTCGATAGTAAGACCTTTCGTGACCTTTAGGTGTCGATTTTTTTCTGGCTATTGAAAGCGAGCCTCTAATTTTAGAAGGAACCGGCCTTCGGCTGGGAAATTTTTCTACCGAAAAATTTACAAATTTATCTTGGAAGGGGGTCTAGGGGGTGTTTTTCTAAGCTTGATGGAGGTCTAGCGAGGAAACTAAACCATATATTAATAAATAAATATATAGACCCAAAACCAAGCACTCCCCCTTAAGGTTATCTGATGTACCGAGCGTACCATCAATCCTGTAAGACAATATTGTGTGGGCCAAGTGAGAACAGGTTAACCCTCTCTAGTCCAAGGCTGGGATGTTTATGTACAGTATTTGTTACTGTTATTGTTATTATTATTATTATATTATTATTATTATTATTATTATTATTATTATTATTATTATTATTATTTTTGATACCACAGTTTTGCCCCGTTAATGTGGCGATTTTAAGACGCTTCGCCCAATTAGCTTAGCGATTATAAGATGTTTAGCTTCATTTAGTTGTCGAAATTTATTGGGCAACTTATAGCGAGCCTGCAATTCAGGAGAAATCGAATTTTGACCGTGTTTTTTATTTATTTTTGTTTCTACCGGAAAACGTACACATTTATCTTATACGCATTAATGGGGGCTGTGGAAGCTTTAATATTAGTGTACGGGGTGAGCTTAAACATAAAATGATCGAAAATGGCAAAGAAAATTACAAATCCTCAATAATGATGAAACCAAAAATCCACAATCAACTTCCAAACAGTAGATAGGCTAGTTAGGCCATCGTTAGGCGATTATATTCAGCTTAGGAAGGACCTACTGGAGTCTTAAGGTGAATGAGTACATTATTGATTCGTATAAATACTTTTAAAAAATAAAAATAAAAATAGGAAAAGTGGGGATTGGGCCTGGGCATATAGATAGATAGATAGATAGATAGATAGATAGATAGATAGATAGATAGATACTTTTGCTGCTCAATAAGATAATCCATGTTCTCAGAAATATATAGTGCCAATGACACCGTCGTATACAGTATGTCCCTTCCAATCAGGTGACGTCAAACTGGTTCTATTTCAATTACTCCCAGGCATACTTTTATTCAATTTAGGATCCCCTTCTCCCTCTTGTATAACTCCATTAATTTTAGGATTTTAAGGCTTTCGTCCCATTACATTGACGATTTTAAGACCTTTCGTTCTTAAGTGTCTATTTTCATTCTGGCGAGCGATTATGCCATCCTGCAACTGAGGAGAAACCGTGGGGCATTTATCTACCGAAAAATGTATATATATATATATCTCGAAGGGGGCCTTGAGGATTCATTTTGTGTTTAGTTTAATGGAGGTCTAGGGAGGAAAACAATAATATATAAATAAATAAATAATGTTTCCTCTTTAGATGACATCTGCAACCCTTTGCATTCTTAGAGATCGACCCTCACATGAATAATATCACTTGGTGGTAGCGAGGATAAAACCTGAAAATATAGTCATCTGGTTATGGGGGGTGACCTGTTTTTTTTTCTTCTTCTCTGGGTTGTACCTTTTGGCCCCATTCAGTCTACTGTTTTAAGACGTTTATCACCATTCAGGTGTCGATTTATACATGGCGAGCGATAGCGAGCCACTATATTTTGGATAATGAGTTAGACAGCAGGCTAAATTTGAAAAAAATTCAATAGAAAAATGTCTCCGGTGAAGCTGGATTTCTACATAAAATGCTGGCTCGCTACCGCTTGCCAGGAAAAAAACGACACCTGGATGGAGATAAATGTCTTAAAACAGTTGTCTGAATGGGGCCGAATGGATACAACCAAGAGAGAGAAAACGCAGGTCACCCCCCTTAAAGAGGATGGGCGCATTGCTCTTCAATTTACTGGCTATTATTAGACGATTTTATTCAGATTAGGAAGGGTAAATTGATATAATCTTTATCCTCATCATTCCCATAGATGCTTCCTAAATTGTATAAAATTGTCTAATGATAGTCAGAATAGTCAGAATAATATTCAAAGGGTTAACTAGGATGACGTTTTTTACGGTCATTTCGCTCACATATACTTTCACGATTTTTTTTTAAATAATGTTTATTACAAAAACTGTTTCAAATCTACTATTTTTTTATCATAAGGTTATATTATACAGTGGGAATTTTGGTGCGGATATTATCACTAAACTCCGTTATCTGGTTCGAGGTCTTGTGGGTTATTATGATATTTGTTTAATTATTATTGAAGATTTGGCTTTTGCCATTTTCGAGCAATGTATTATATGGTGTACCCTAGCCATTCAAACACGCCTTCCCAGACTTCCTTCAAACTAAGCAAATGCCCACCCAGACATCCTTCAAGCAAAATGTTTACATTTTTCGATAGAAAAATGTCCCAGCCGATAGCTGATTTCTTCCAGGTTTCAGGCTCGCTATCGCTCGTCCAGAAAAAATCGACACCTAAAAGGGTTGAAGCGTTTTATTATCGCCAAACTATTAGCGTGAAACGTCTTAACATCTCCAAACTAATGGAGTTAAACAAGGGAAGCTCAAAACGACCTCCCACAGACCAAATAGGGTTAACCCCTTCACCACCATTTCGTAATTTGTATCCTATTCTGGTTACCATTAAGCGATTTTCTCTAGTTTGTAATCTACCTATACGACTCAAATGGATAAATACGGTCTCAATAAACCCTCTTAGTACCGTAGGTCCTTCTTAAACTGCATACAATAATCTAAGTTTAGTCATCATCTAAGGTATATAGACGTCATGGTGCTGAAGGGACTAAAGGGGTGCCATTATGTAGAAGTTATCGCCCCAAACCAAACAATATATCCTGTACTATAGTGTATTCGCTGTAAGTAGGCGAGACATCATGACCTCTAACCTCTGTAACTCAAGAACGACTAAAGTAATCGAGCTAATATGTCCATTTGGGAAGAGTCGGTCAAGGAATAGATGTGTGAAATTTACAGCCAATTTGCTCTAGCCCTTTTTTAGTTACAGAGGATAGAGGTCATGATTTCTCGCCTACTTACAGCGAATAGACTATAGTATTGCCGAATATATAATATATATGGGTATAGACATATTCGAGAGGCCAGTGACCATAATAGCACCCATAAAACAAAAATATGGCGGAAGTTGACTGATCTCTGTTGTTGTAGGGTCTTTAGTGAGAAGGACAACACTTTCTTTCTGAAGACGTTTTACTGTTTTTGCGAACTGTTTATCCAGTTTAGAGAAAAATATTGAACATGAGAAGTCTACGGTTAAATGATAGAATACCTTCTTAGCCCATAAGTTATTGTTATTGCATAATAATTACATGTATGCTGACTAGGGTTAGTTTAGCAAAAAATAACATTGAGTGGAAGATATATAGTGGGACACCATGCAACTCAAGGCTGAAGCAATTCAATAAATAATTCTAAAACACAATTGCTTGTATTATCGTGTGCATGCCAAAAGTCTATCAGAAAAGTGGCTGGTGAGCCACATGTTCACTTATGATCATATTGATTTATTATGTTCACCTTCACTGTTTCAAGTTCATATACCTCCTTGATATGAAGACAAAAAATACTAGCACTATCAAGGCTTTCTATGTATGTGCTACATATTTATTTATTTATAAAACAAACAAATCTGGAAAGATTATTAACCCTTTCAAGCTCCAATACGCGTTTCTGTTCTGTTTCTGGCTACTATTAGACGATTTTATTCAAATTAGTAACGGTATATGGAAGTCAAAGGGTTGATTGAGATAGTATTTACCCTTTTAATACCAACAGATACTTCCTATGCTGCATAAAATCGTCTAATGATAGCCAAAATAAACTGCTAAAACGCGTCAGAGTTTCAAAGGGTTAAGGTTGATTTGTAGATTTAGTACACGGCTCATGAACAAACTACTCCATTTCAGTTACACTAAGATATTATGCATTGCCATGAGACAGGTTGGTATTAGGTTATAGAAACTTGGACCAAATTTAGGTGATATTGTTTCTATTGGTTGGGTTACAGTCCTGTAAGTTGATATACACATTTGTATGGATAGAAACTAATTATATGGGGAACTGCAGCATTTTTATTATTATTTAGAAAAAATTGTAGTAGATTAATCATAGGCTATGCAAGCGTTAATTAAAGATGGTTTGTGTACATTGTAATTGGTAATTTGAAAATAAACCCCCGTAGATTACGGCAACTTTAAAATAAATTTAATTTCACAGCTTGTCTTCACTCTAAGCTCCTTCAATTCTTTAAATCACGAATACAATCATTTTAAGGTAGTACAAATATGCTTATAGAAGTAATCAGTGTATTGAAAAGTGAATTCATATTATCACCAAGCCACCAATTAACTTAAAAATAAACCTAATTAATGAAATTATTGAAACTAAGGAATAAGTGTGGCACTCAAAGGTAAGTAAGTAAGATTAGTGATCGTCCCTTTGAATTTGAGTGAACATCCCTTTGCTGGATCATATCGCCTGGTGTTAGTCATGAAATCAAGTAATTGGTGGTGTTAACACCACTTTGTAACGAAAGTCTAAGTAGATAATGTTCTCTAATCATATGTTTAGTTCCGCATCAGTGCTTGGTAAGCAGTAATTTAAATTTGAAGGTTAGTGAGTGATGTGGGGAGGGAAGGAGGAGGGAGGACGATCAATGCGATCAGTACTTGTTATTACCTTGTTATGCCATATTACCTTTGAACATTGGAATAATTCTAAACTGCTACTGTATGTGTTTGTCAAATAGGATAATATGAAGCCTTGTAGTATTTTAATTATCAGTTATACCTGCTCTACTGTAGTGATACATGGTACCAATGCATCAGCTGCCCACTACAGTTTGTCACTCACTTCACGCCAGTACTATTAAAAGAATGGCGGAGCACTCACAACTCTTGCTATTTTCGATCATTTGAGAGACTAAAACTGCAAGATAATGCCATTTACTTACTCTAATGTAGAATATGGAGACATGATAGTTATTCATGGGTTCTGCAATCGAAGTGCTTGTGCTGCTTGTTGCCGAGTAGCCTACAAGATGAGATTCCCAAACATATGTCCAAATTCTAAAGTGTTTTACAGTGATTTCCAGCATCTGAATGACAGAGGAATGTTTCCTGGAGTTTGTGGTACAGCTGAACGAATAGAGAGTAAAGACAAAGTAAGGCAGATTATTAACATAGTCAAATAGAGCCCAAACATCAGCACAACAAGTTTTGAGAAAGGCTATACTTGCAATTATGGAGCGAGTAAGCTTACTTTGAACATTATATGTAATATGAACAATATTTTACACTTTGACTTTAATGAAAGGTTTTTGAAATATTATATTTTATCACCCAAGTAATGATAAACACATCATAAGGTTATGTGTTTTCCTGTATCCAAGACTTAAATTTGGGGCAAACTGAGTAACACATGATACCTCCTGCATTGGTGCCATGATTAATTAGCTTAAAGCAGGTGTAACTGCTAATTACAATACTACAAGGATTAATATTATCCTATTTAACAAACCCATACAGTAACAGTTTAGAATTATTCCAATTTTCAAAGATATTATTGCATAACAAGATAATAACAAGTAAAATTCCTCCAAGTGGCACGAGCGCCCTGATCGTCCTCCCGCCCCACCTCACTCACTAACCCGTATATGTAATGACTGATTACCAAGCACTGGCGCGAAAATAATCATGTGGTTGTGGAACATTTTCTACTTCGAATTACATAATCTTTCATTACTGGAAGTATTTGACAAAACTCGCAGGACACCTTGCATATATACATATATATATATATATATATATATATATATATATATATATATATATATATATATATATATATATATATATATATATATATATATATATATATACAGTATATATTTTTAAGATACCTTTTGTGGCTACAGCCACCCTTGCCTTTTTGTCTACCTCTTTTAGACAAAACTGGCACAAAATATATAGATGTTATTATTAATAGATAGATAAAGAGAGAGACATTCGAGGGGGAGGGGGCAGATGTTGCAGAATCACTCTCATGGAAAGAACAACAATTTCGGATTCGCCATGGTAATTGTGCTGTGAATGTAACAATTTGTGTACTCTTCACTGACCTCTTCTCTCTCTCTCCCCCCCTCTCTCTCTCCCCCCCTCTCTCTCTCCCCCCCCCTCTCTCTCTCTCTCTCCCCCCCTCTCTATCTCCCACCCCCCTCTCTCCCACCCCCCTCTCTCTCACTCCCACCCCCTCTCTCTCCCACCCCCTCTCTCTCCCACCCCCTCTCTCTCTCTCCCCCCCCCCCTCTCTCTCTCTCTCCCCCCCCCCTCTCTCTCTCTCTCTCTCTCTCTCTCTCTCTCTCTCTCTCTCTCTCTCTCTCTCTCTCTCTCTCTCTCTCTCTCTCCACTTTCATTTTGTGTTCCATTTTCTCTTCCTACTTTTTCTTTCTTTAACCTTTTCGTCTATGCCTGTCCTTCCCTTTCCAATTTTCTCATTCCCTGTTATTCCTGGCATTCCCATTCATTTGCTTTTTCTTAGTTCTTCTATAGTTTCTCGGTTATAATAGTTTTATCTGTATATGTTTTCCACTTTCCTTCTGTTTTCCTCTCAGGTCCTCCTACTGTTCCCTCACGTATCCTGGTCATGCTCCTCCTCCCTCCTCCTCTTCCTCCTCCTCCTCCTCCTCCTCCTCTTCCTCCTCCTCCTCCTCCTCCTCCTCTTCCTCCTCCTCCTCCTCCTCCTCTTCCTCTTCCTTCTCCTCCTTCTCCTTTTCCTTCTCCCCCTCCTCTCCCTATCCACCCCCACTCACAGTCTGCAGTTTCTATTTGCTTTAATAATCTTTCATTCATATTTTTTCCCTTGGTCTTCGTGTTGGAAGAGTCGCAGAGTCGTGGCGTTCAGTGATGGGGCTTAAGGGGAGGCAGACCGTTTTTCTGGACCCCCTTCTCCCTAATGTTTACCCCCACTAGTTTCGAGATAAGAAGACGTTCGGCCCATTAGTTTGGCGATTTTAACACCTTTCGCCCCATTTCATTGTTAATTTTAAGACCTATCGTGCCATTTAGGTATCGATTTTTTCCTGGCGAGCGATAGCGAGCCTGCAATTTTAAGAGGAACCGGCCTTCGGCCGGAATTTTTTTCTACCGAAAATACAAATTTATCTTGGGTGTGTTTTTCTAAGCTTGATGGAGGTCTAGGGAGTTAACTAAAACAAAAATATATGAATAAATGAATTAATAGACCAAACAAACGGTCAGTCTCCCTTTAAGTGAATATTTTGGGAAATTGTAGCTTTTGACCGCATCCATCAGAATGTGTGAACGTTTGGTTTTGTAGTATATAAGTAATAAGTTTATTTAAGTACATTGGGGTTTGTAATGGATGATTAATGTTAAGAACGGGGTGTTACTTATTTGTAGTATATATATATTTCACATGGCCTTTGTTTTAAATATATCAAGTTTGTGAATACAGCCTCCCTTTTCACTATTATTATTTTGGTAGAGCGTTCTATATATACAGTATATCAATGTGAATATAAGCTATATTAGTTTGTTGAATTGCATTTGTTTTTTTTATTTGTTCCTATCCTAGCCTACAGTTATAGGCTTATGTATACTGTATAACAATTATTACTTTTCCTTCTTTTTGCCTGTCTTTGAGTGTATCTAGTCGTTCAACTAATGTAACACACACACACACACACACACACACACACACACACACACACACACACACACACACACACACACACACACACACACACACACACACATAAACACACACACACACACACATTTTATCACTTTGATTAATAACCATTTGAGTGTGATTCTCCAATTTCTCAACTCTGTTCTCTCCAAATATTGTAATTGACCATTTTTACCAATACAGCTCTGGCTTCAAACGAAATGCAAATTCCCTCTTTCACGAACCCATAATCATCGTATTTCCCGAACACCTCAGCTGTCCATTGGCCATAACTCTCTGGTCTTTCTATTTTGCTGTCTACCTGTCCGTCTGTGTTGCCGTCCGTCTGTCTGTGTGTCTATAGAGCAATTTACCATGGTCGTCGGTGTGTGCGCGAGCTGTTGGTTACCTTGCCGAGCCTTCTTCTCCGTCTTTTACCTATTGTTATGTTCGTGTTTTATCCGTCTTTGTGTTATATATATATATATAGTGTTTTAGTTTGTTTATAATTCATCTGTTTCTATTAATGTATGCTGTTTCATGTTCATTGTTGTAAATTCGTGTGGAGAAACTTGCCAATTCTTCTTACTCTTCCTTTGTCCCGTTATAATTGTCCTCTATTTATGTTTGTATTTAAGTATCCCTGACTATGTATTTCCATATCTCGCTTTTCCAATTTAGTCTGTCCCTTTTAAGGTTTATTTCAAGCTTTTTTTTATTCCTTTTCATTGCATATCTACCATAAACGGGTGGGTTATGCTATATCCTTTATTGCCTCATTATGTCTTAATTCCTACAAGATTCTTTAAAATATAACACGAATTTGTACAATATATAATGATCAGTTCCAATTTATACTTCGCACAGTGTGTTCTTATGTTTTTTTATTGTTTCTTCTTCTTATTATTATTTTTTTTTTTTTTTTTTTTTTTTTTTTTTTTTTTTTTTTTTTAGCTTTTCCGAAATAACGTCACAGGTAATTTTTTGGAAATGATTGGATACATCGTACGCAGCCCACCATGCTCTAAATATCACGCGAATCAATCTTTTGTACTCATGACATTGTCCAATTTTATGAAAGGGCCCTTTATTTAAATATGTGTTTGCCTGTTTATATTTATTCACAGAAGGTATTCGACATTTGTTACCTCCTTCAATACGGTTATAATATATTTATTTATTTGTTTATTCTGACTACCATTAAACAAATTATTCAATTTAGGAAGTACCCGTAGTCAATTATTTAACATACAGTATATTTAACAACTTTGATATCTACAAGTCATTCCTAAGCTGTATAACAAATGTCTAAAGCTATCCAAATGGTTTAAAACTAACAATAGGCAATTTAATTATGTTTATTATATTGAAAAGTACGTCATCGTAGTGAAAGGGGTAAGGGGGGTCACCGTTTTTTTCTATCTTTCTCTCCTTTTCTCTCTTTCCCTGGCTTGTATCCATTCGGCCCCATTTAGCCAACTGTTTTAAGACTTTTATCCCCAGCCAGGTGTTGATTTCTTCCCGGCGAGCGATAGCGAGCCAGCATTGTATGGAGAAATCCGGCTTCGCCGGAGAAATTTTTCTATCAAAAAATGTACAAATTTAGCTTGCTGTCAAAACAAAAATATATATATGTTGGCTCGCTACCGCTTGCCAGGAAAATATTGAGACCTGAATGGGGGTAAACGTCTTAAAGCAGTAGGCTGAATGTGGCCGAATTGATACAAGCCAAAGAGAGGGAGAGAAAGAAAAAAAAAGCGAGGTGGGCTCGCTTAATCTAACAAGGTGTACTCTTCCAACTGCTACAATATTTCACATTAATATTTAATTTCCTTTGTTCACTTTCATCAGCGTCCTTCAATTCGTTCTCCCTTTGTGTGTCTTCCTCGTCTATTTCACCATTGTTATTGTTCCATTCACCTTACACTGCTTTACTCTCTCTCTCTTTCTCTTTCTCTTTCTCTCTCTCTCTGGCTGGTCCTTTCTCTCGTCTCTTCTCTCTGGTCTTTCCTCTCTCTCTCCTCTGTCTTTCTCTGGGTCTTCTCTCCCCTCTCTCTTCCTCTCATGTCCCGTTCTCTCTCCTCCCCTCCCCCTCTCCTTTCTTCTTTCCTTTCTTTCTCCTCCTCTCTCTCCCTCTCTCTCTCTCTCTCTCTCTCTCCTCTCTCTCTCTCATCCCGCTCTCCCTCTCTCTCTCTCTCTCTCTGTCTTTCTCTTCTCCTCTTTTCTACCTCTCTCGTCATCTCTCTCACTCTCTCTCACTCTCCTCAACTCTCCTCTCATCTCTTCTCTCTCTCTCTCTCTCTCTCCTCGGCTCTCTTATGGGTCTCTCTTCTCTACCTCCTTTCTCTCTCGTCTCTCTCTCTCTCTCCTCTCTGTCTCTGTCTCTTTCTCTCTCTCTCTCTCTCTAATTGTGTGTATTTGATTGCTAGTACTGTACGTAATACAGTATACATGTATGTCTGCGAACACAGATTATCATGCAACGTGAAAGAGGAACACGCGTTAATAACATAATGCAATATGTGGAGAAACGGAGAGTAATGCCTTCGTGTATTCAAATCAAACCAGAATATAGGTACTTTAAGGGGAGATTTCCACCTGGAGGATTTTTTTCTGAACCTCTTTCTCCCTCATGTTTAGCCCCATTGCTCTTAAGATTTTAAGACCTTCGCCCTAGTAGTTTGGATATTTTAAGACATTTTGCCCCATTTCTGTCAATTTTAAGACCTTTCGTGCCGTTAAGGTGTCGATTTTTTCCTGGCGAGCAACCGGCCTCCGCCCGGGACATTTTTCTACCGAAAAATGTACAAATTTATCTTGAAAGGGGGTCTAGGGGTTGTAATTTTAAGCTTGATGAAAAAAGTAGGGAGCAAACTAAATACCTCCCCTTAAAGGTAATTTAGGTGTATTGACAAGAAGTGTGGTGTGCTTGTTAAGTGTAGTGAAATGAATAGGAGGTGGAGGTGTTTGTGAGAGTTTAACTGGCTAACTCTCTGTGTAGGTGAGGTACACATAGAAACAGTGAGGGAAGCCAGGTAAATGAAACAAGAGTTCCAGCAATGCCTATGTGGCCTTCCCTGGGTACTGCCCTTCTCGATTGGTGCCGACAATCTCTCCCAACCGTGACCCCTATTCATGACCATTAATAATTACATCTTAACCCTTTTCGATGCAGGGCGGGTCTATTTGGATCCTCCCTGTTATTCTCCATTAGTTTGGAAATGTTAAGACGTTTCACCTTATTAATTTGGTGATTATTACACACTTCACTCCATTCAGGTGTCTATTTTTTCTGGGCGAGCGATAGCGAGCCTACAATTTGGGAGAAACCAGCCTTTGGCCGGGAAATTTTTCTACCGAAAAATGTACAAACTTAGCTTGAAGGGGGTTTGGGGGAAGAGTTAGTTTTAGTTTGGAAGGTAGTCTGTAAATACACGCTTCCTCCTAAGTCATAAACTAAACTAAAAATATATATATTGTTCGAAATCGGGGACACAAACATAATTTAAATCTCATCAATAATAATTAAACAAAAATATCATAAGAACCTCCCAGACCGTTGGCACACGCAGATAGTTGTTTAATGGGAGATGTTCACCATTTGAAGGGATTTTTTTCTTGACTCCTTTTCTCCCCTCATGTTAAGCCCCATTGTTTGTTCTAATTTTAAAGGACGTTTGCCCCACTATTTTGACCTATTTTTAGAACTTTCAATTGCAACCCCTTTCTTGTCGGCTTTCTGTCAATTTTAAAACCTTTCGGTGCCTTTTTAGGTTATGGAGGTCCGATTATTTATTAATCCTGGCGAGCGATAGCGAGCCTGTAATTTAAGAGGAACCGGCTTTCAGCAGGGAAATTTTCTACCGAAAAATGTACAAATTTATCTTGAAGGGGGTGTAATCTTAAGCTTGAAGGATATCTAGGGACCAAACTAAAAACCTCCCCTTAAAGCCTTGGTAATTTACTGACCTTTTAAAAAAAATATGTAAGTATAAAAATTAAATAATATAATAATAAAATACTAAAGAAAGATCAATGCAAAAAAAAATAAAAAAAATTTAAAAAAAACTAAAAAAAATAGAATCGCCAAGCTTATGATGGGACTGTGGGGGAAAAAAAGGGTAAAGACTGTATCAATTAACCCTCTGACTTCAATAAACCTTTCCCAATCTGAATAAAATCATCTAATGATAGCCCGAATAAACTGTCAAAACGCTTCATGATCCCCAAGGAATTAAATCAATATATTAGTGCACTTACGGGAATAGAACACGTTTGACAGTAAATTATGAAGAAGCAGGAAAGATAATTGTATTATTTTCCGAAAAAAGAAGAAAAAGAAAGACGGGTAAGTGGAAAAATAATATAGAAGACAATCAAGCATGTGACTTTAAGGAACGTTAACAACCCCCTCGTCCACGTTCATTGACGCAATTTTGAGCCTATTAGGGATACTTTTAAAAAAGCCTTTGTTACCATCAGGGGTATTTAGATGAACCCCTTTAGTTTAGTTACTGTTCACACCTCTGCAGTTGTCTTTGAGTTAGCTGTGGGCAGAACACTAATTTTGGACAGGTAATTATATGAGAGAGAACTCTATTTATTATTGCTAATCTGGCAACCTCTGCGTCATAAACACGTGAAAGGTTTAAGTTGCTAATATGTAGTGAAGCCTTGACATGAGTGATGGTAGGAAGATGAGTTAAGACAGAAAATTATCAGTGGGTGTATTCTGATCTGGAGAGTTAAATCTTGATATTAAGGGGGGTCACCGGCTTTTCTTATCTTTCTCCCTCCTCCCGTTCGCGTCTCCGTTTCCCCCCCCCCTCTTCCTCTTTCCTCTCTTTCCCTGGCTTGTATTCATTCGGCCCCATTCAGTCAACTGTTTTAAGACGTTTATCCCCATCCAGATTTCGATTTCTTCCTGGCGAGCGGAAGCGATCCATTCTGTATGGAGAAATTCTGTATGGAGAAATCCGGCTTCGCCGGAGACATTTTTCTATCGAAAAATGTACAAATTTTAAATTAGCTTGCCTGGTAAAAAAAAAAAACATATTGCTTGGCTCCCTCGCTAACAATAGATAACCCGGCTCGCACAGGAAAATATTGACACCTGGATGGGGGTAAACGTCTTAAAACAGTAGGCTGAATGGGGCCATATGGATACAAGCCAAAGAGAGAGGGAGAGAGAGAGAGGAAAACAAGCGAGGTGGGTCCCCTTAAGAAACTTTGACATCTCTACTGTATTATAAAATAATAAAGTCGCATTACAATAAACATGATAGGGATATTACCTTTAAGTCGGTATCACACGAGAGCTTTTAAAAAGTCACACAACATTTTTTCGAATAATCAAACAACTTCTGTCTGGCAACATTTCTGGAATATTTTGCACTGGTATCGGAAACTAGACTGTTGCTAGATGAATTGAGGTGACCGAAATATTATAAATGTTGACCTCCTAAGCTGCCAGACCAGTGTTGAGGATAAATGTTGAGTGAAAAAGCGCTCGTGTGATACCGGCTTTAGTGTGTCCGACTAAGCTGGACAGAGTATAGTTGGATGGGTGGTGTTTCTGGACCTCATTCTTCCTCATGTTTAGCCCAATTGGTTTTGAAATCATAGGAAATGTGCCCCATTAGTCTGGGGTCATGAAGACTATTCGTACCATTTAGGAGTCTACTTTTTCCTAGCGAGCGATAACAAGCCTGCAATTTAATTTAAGAGGAATCTGCCCTCGAGGACTAAAGCCGGTATCACACGAGCGTTTTTTCCCTCAACATTTGCCGTCAACACTGGTCTGGCAGCTTATGAGGTCAACATTTTAAGTATTTCGGTTACCTTAATTCATCCACCATCAGTCTAGTTTCCAATACCAGGGTAAAATATTCCAGAAATGTTGCCCTAAGAATGTTGATTATCGAATGCTGACTAAAAAAGCTCTCGTGTGATACTGGCTTAAGGGTGACTGGGTAAATCTAATTAGTCTACATAACTACGCTTATACTGGGGTTTACCTCTCAGGAGTCAATATTCACTTTAAGGGGGGTGACCTGCTTTTTATTATTTCTGTCCTTTTCTCTCTTTCTCTGGCTTGTATCCATTCGGCGGGCCCCCCCATTCAGCAGACCAACTATTTTAAAAGACGTTATATCCTCCCCATCTAGGTGTCGATTTTTCTTTCTTCCTGGCGAAGCGATAACGAGCCAGCATTATATGAAGAAATCCGGCGTTCGGCCGGAGACATTTTCCCTATCGAAAAATGTACAAATTTAGCCTGCTGCTGTGTCAACAAAAATAAAAAATATTGCTGCTCGCTAACCGCTCACACACATAAAAAATTGACACCTGGATGGGGATAAACGTCTTAAAACAGTAGGCTGAATGGGGCCAAATGGATACAAGCCAGAGAAAGATAGAAAAGGACTGAACAAAAACAGGTCACCCCCCTTAATAAACATAGGCAATGGACTGAGGAGTAATAGATGATAGAAAATACACGGCTATAAACAAAATCTGTTTATGAGTAGTTGAATGAAGACTCACGCGAAAGGTAAACAATGCAATTCATTATAATCAACACAAATGCTTGGGTAAAGGTGTGAGCAATGGTCTGAAAGTTGAGGGATTAGTCAAAAGCTAACAATGGGTCGTGGAATGAGAAATCGCAAGACAGACGAGTGGGATAAGAACATAAGACAACGGATATCTGCAAAAGGCGTACTGGGTTGACAAAATAAAGATTGTTTTTCTTAGTTGACGGTATGCTGAAAGGAACGAGAAATAACAACCAGTGGAATTATAATCTCAAATGGCAAGAAAAACGAGTCCGATAGCAATAATATAGTTGATATTAGGCAGGGAGAAGAGAAATCACAGCGATCATGAGGCATACCAACAACTAATGGGGGGAAGGAGGTGGGGGGGGTGGGTGGGGGGCGGGAGTCCATGGATAGCGAACCAAATTAAATACCAAGGGTTACGTTGGGAAACTAAAAGAGGAAAAAGATGACAGGAAAGGTGAGTTACAATGAAACCTAATATTAGTAGTTAGTCAGATGAGGAATCACTGGGACGATGAGGTATCCATAAAAGCTAGTTATCATGAAGAGCGGAATGCAAACAAAGATTGCTTAAGGGGGCTCACCTCGGGACTTTTATTGACTTGATATCTTTCCTTTCTCTCCTCTCCTGTTCTCGAGGTCTAGTTTTTTCCCCCTGGCATTGAGAATGTTATCCCATTGGCGGCCCCACACCCACCCCGGGCAAATAAAATCAGGACCAAAAGCTGTAATTTAAGCTTTAGTTTATCGCCCCCCCAATCCATAAGGTGTACGATAATTTCTCCTTCTCCTAAGAGGCGAGCCAGAATAGCCTACAGAGCCTCAGCACATTGTAATAGGCGAAAATCCGGCTTAAACGGGAACCGAAGAGAATTTTTCTATCGAACAACAAACATCTACAAATTTAGCTTGCTGTCAAAACAAAAATATATATAAACTAAAAATGTGGCTGGCCTCGCTACCTAACCGTCCTGCCAGGAAAGAATATTTGACAAACCTGGAGGGGGGATGGGGGTAACATATCTTAAAAACAGATAGGCTTGAGTATTGGGCCGAATGGATACAAGCCAATGAGAGAGGGAGAGAAAGATAAAAAAAAAAGAGAGGTGGGCTCCCTTAAACAGAGAATGAACAATGTGTAGAGATGACATGAATGACGGGTTAGACAGCCAAATATTTGTAATGGGTAGTTAAATAAAGAATCACGGGAATTATAGCGGTTCGACAAAGTTAACAATCGCGAACAGGCAAAAAGAAAAATGGTAGGCCAGATTACGAAGACAGACAGTTAACAATGGGGTAGCTGACTAAGAGATGGCTGGAATGATGAGTACTGAAGAGATGACAGGAATGATGAGTAGATTAAAACCCTTAGGTGTGTGAACGTGAGATGACAGGAATGATGAGTACTGAAGAGATGACAGGAATGATGAGTACTGAAGAGATGACAGGAATGATGAGTACTGAAGAGATGACAGGAATGATGAGTACTGAAGAAATCCAACAAAATAATTGGTGGTGAATTATTATGTTCCCTCCACCAACCGACTTGACTCCTAAACTCAATTATGGGC
>CM064554.1:10868277-10918277 GCA_032716605.1 Paralithodes platypus
ACACAATGACCACATACATTCACACGTGCTGGTCTTTGATGTATTGCTATATGAGAGAGAGAGAGAGAGAGAGAGAGAGAGAGAGAGAGAGAGAGAGAGAGAGAGAGAGAGAGAGATAGAAGAGAGAGAGAGAGAGAGCAGAGAGCTACATGAGCTACATAGATATCAGACCACACAGACCTCCAGGTCCTTACTAGGCAGTCTGGCCTTACAAACTATCATATGCATAGCTGCATATATACACATAACACATACACAGACATACATATACAGATATATATATACATATATCTACACAGACATATACACATACATACATACACACATATATACAGTAATAGATAGACATACTGTACCGTGCACACACATACATATACGGTACATACATTTTTTTTTTTTTTTTTTTTTTTTTTTTTTTTTTTTTTTTTTTTTTTTTTTTTTTTTTTTTTTTTCATTTCATCTCACCCCAGCCCACTGCAGATAGAGGTCAAGCCTTTCCTTGAAGGCGTTTATTGTGTCGCCCTCCACCGCTCTCGCTGGTAGTTTATTCCACTCTGGTCGCCACACGGTAGGGTGACGAAACTCTTTGTGACATCTAGGTTTGCCTTTTTGTTTTTTAATTTCATGCCTGTTCCGCGAGTTTGATTAGTATTGTTTAATGTGAATAGGTGCAGTTACATCGACTTTGTCGAAAACCTTTAGTATCTTAAAGCACTCACTAAGCTGACCCCTCAACCTCTCTCTTTTTTAAATGAGAACAGGTTCAATCGTTTAAGTCGTTTTCGTCATATGGTTTCCTTTTCTTAATGAGGGTATCATCGGCGTCGCTCAGAACGGCTGTACTGACCTCGAGTCTTTACAATGTCCTTGATCAGTATAAGGTCCCAGAACGGCACACCATATTCCAGAGAAGAGAGAGAAGAGAGAGAGAGAGACCGAGAGAGAGAGAGGAGAGAGAGAGAGTGAGAGAATATGGGGATCCATGAGAGATTGTGTACGTTTTAAGAAGAGACATATAAAATAACTCAATCGTGCATATAAAATCTTTTGTTGGCCCCTCCTAACATTCTTACACCGCGTAAAGGGCGACACTCTCATTTAATCCTGCGGTGATTTCGACCATCTCAACCTTATTGCACATTGGTCTCGATCGCGAGAGAGAAGAAGATCGAGTCAACGGATTACAAAGGAAATCAACAACACCAGGTCTAGTGACCCTTCAGGCTGCTGTCCTCCAAACACTGAGGATCAAGTGTCCACTCGAGAGAGAGAGAAGAGAGATAGAGAAGAGAGAGATAGAGAGAGAGAGATAGAGAGAGAGTAGAGAGGAGAGAGAGAGAGACAGATAGATATGCGAGAGAGAGAGAGAGAAGAGAGATAGAGGAGAGTAGATGAGAGAGGCTATAGAGATAGAGAGAGAGAGAGAGAAGAGAAGAGAAGAGTAGATATGATGACGAATACGAGGGCGAAATAAAAAAACAATAATATATGAAAAAGGAGAATCCGACTAAGGAATAAGAACATAGGGCAGAAATAGTAGAGTACACACAAAATGGAAGTAAAAGTAGAAAAATCAAGAGAAGAAGGAAAGAAGAGAAGCAAAATAAGTAAAAGGCAATATTAATAATACCTTGAATGTTACGAAAAGTACATGTATACAGGAAAGCAAAGGCAGGAAAGCAATCGAGCAAAATATAGACAGCGAAAAGGAAGTACCCCAACGAGATTCCATTTTCAAGCTCTCGTTTCCACATACAAGCTGCAGGCTCTGTTCCTCATAAGCCTTTGATGAAGATAAAGATTCCAGGACATGATAAAATGTCTCTATTTCTTTACTTGTAGAGTCTTAAGGGGAGGTATTGTAGGTGTGTTCCGCAACGTTTTTTTCCATCAACTTTAAGAATACCTCCCCTAGACCCCCTTTCAAGATAAATTTTTGCATTTTTTCGGGTAGAAAAATGTCCATGGCCGGAGGCCGTTGCCTCTTAAATTACCGGCTCTCGCTATCCGCTCCGCCAGGAAAAAAATCAGACACCTTTAACGGCACGTAAAGGTATTAAAATTGACAGAAATGGGCAAAATGTCTTAAAATATCCAAAAACTAACTAGGGGCGAAGGTCCGTTTAAAAAATCTCACAAAGCAATGGGGCTAAAACCTTAGTTGAGAAAGCGGGTTTCCATAAAAAATCCCTCGAGTGGATATCTCCCCTTAAGATGAATTATGCGTTGTAAAAACCTTGGTGATATTAGATACAATTAGAGACAAGTTGAGGACAGCTGGCACTATTTTGAACATTGGAAAAATTGTGGAGACCTGGTACAATTGTGGAACATTTTGTGCGATTGTGAATAGTTGGCACTATTTTTTGAACAGCTGGAACTATTGTGGAGACTTGGTACAATTGTGGACCATTTTATGCGATTGTGAACATCTATAATTCATGATACAACTGGTGACACGTGGAATAATTCAGGGCACCTGGAACAAATAAGAACGCTGGGTAGTTTTATACCTGCTACTCTTGAGAACACTTGGTACAAAGGTAAACATTTGGTACAATGGGGGAAGCTGGGACAAACGGGAACACCTGATATAATTGTGGTCACCTGGGAAAATTGGGGTTACCTGGGACAAATGGGGACCTCTTGGACAATTGGGGTCACCTGATGCTATTAGAAACAACTGGTACAATTGGGGATACCTGTTGCAATTGGGGACACCTGGTACAATCTGGGACATTTGGTACAATTGGAGACACCTGGTACAATCTGGGACATTTGGTACAATTGTGGACACCTGGTACAATTGTGGACAACAGGAAAAATGGGGAACACCTGGTACAATTGTGGACAACAGGAATAATTGGGAACACCTGGTACAATTGTGGACAGCAGGAATAATTAGGAACACCCCCGTTACAATTGGTGGAGCAAACAGGAATAATTGGGGACACCTGGTACAATTGTGGACAACAGGAATAATTGGGAACACCTGGTACAATTGTGGACAGCAGGAATAATTAGGAACACCTGGTACAATTGTGGACAACAGGAATAATTGGGGACACCTGGTACAATTGTGGACAACAGGAATAATTGGGGACACCTGGTACAATTGTGGACAACAGGAATAATTAGGAACACCTGGTACAATTGGGAATACCTGGTACAATTGGGGACACCTGGTACAATTGTGGACAACAGTAATAATTGGGGACACCTAGTACAATTGTGGACAACAAGAATAATTGGGGACACCTGGTACAATTGTGGACAACAGGAATAATTGGGAACACCTGGTACAATTGTGGACAACAGGAATAATTGGGAACACCTGGTACAATTGTGGACAACAGTAATAATTGGCGACACCTGGTACAATTGTGGACAACAGGAATAATTGGGGACACCTAGTACAATTGTGGACAACAGGAATAGTTGGGGACACCTGGTACAATTGTGGACAACAGGAATAATTGGGAACACCTGGTACAATTGGGGACACCTGGTTACAATTTGGGGATACAACAGGAATAATTAGGGACACCTGGTACAATTGGGGACACCTGGTACAATTGTGGACAACAAGAATAATTGGGGACACCTGGTACAATTGTGGACAACAGGAATAATTGGGAACACCTGGTACAATTGGGGACACCTGGTACAATTGGGGACAACAGGAATAATTGGGGACACCTGGTACAATTGGGGACACCGGGTACAATTGTGGACAACAGGAATAATTGGGGACACCTGGTACAATTGGGGACACCTGGTACAATTGTGGACAACAGGAATAATTGGGGACACCTGGTACAATTGGGGACACCTGGTACAATTGGGGACACCTGGTACAATTGGGGACACCTGGTACAATTGTGGACAACAGGAATAATTGGGGACACCTGGTACAATTGGGGACACCTGATACAAATTGTGGACAACAGAATACTTTTTGGGACACCTGGTTACAATTGGGGACACCTGGTACCAATTGTGGGACAACAGGAATAATTGGGGGACACCGTGGGAAACAATTGGGGACACCTGGTACAATTGGGGACACCTGGTACAATTGTGGACAACAGGAATAATTGGGGACACCTGGTACAATTGGGGACACCTGGTACAATTGGGGACACCTGGTACAATTGTGGACACTTGGTACAATTGTGGACACATGGTACAATTGTGGACAACAGGAACAATTGGGGACACCTGGTACAATTCTAGACACCTGACTCAATTATGGCCATCCCACGTATCCACAACTGATTAAGCTTACATACACACTGAGTCAAGGATCCTAGGTTAACTAGAAGATCATATTAGGTAGGTTCATCATAATGGGATAGATGCTTGTGTATCCTGCTATTAAACTCTCTTTAATTTTAACTTTTTAATTTTATATGCTCTTGTTTTCTGTGGCATTGTTATAAAAGAAACGTTAACTAGTTTATCTCTTTAGTTTATTAATAGTAACTTCTCAGAAAAACTCGTCGTTATTATGTAAATGAAGATCGATGAAGATCGTTAAAGTCCTCTCTGAATTCTTATGATGTATTAATGTATTTTATTTACTTCGCTTGTTTTAGTCTTTCCATATTCCTCAGTTACCTTTTATTTTACTTTGCTTTTTTATTATTCATCTCGTTTTTTCTCTATACTTATTTTATTTGTTTCCTTATTTTCTTTCACTCCTTGCACTTCTAACCCTCCTTCTTTTCCTCCCCTTTCCTTACACCTTCTCTTTCATCCTCGTCTTTCTATTCCACCTTCTCCACCCCATTTCTCTCGTCTCCCTCTTCCACTTCCTCCTCCTCATCCCCCCCCCTTCCTTACTCCTCGTGTATCTCCACCTCTCTCATTTTCTTTTCGCATGTCTCCTCCCACTTTGAGAGATTCGTGAAACCGGTTTTAATTTTTATTCATTTCTCGAAGCTTTTTACCGAGACGCCCGATGACGAGCTGTACAGGGAATGTTTTACCGGGGAGGCGTGGAGATTTACATAGATTTACATAGATACACAGGCCACACAGACCTTACGATCCAAACGAGGTGGTCAGGACTTAATTCTAATAGAGATGTCATATCCGATAGAAAAGGAAAGTTGAAGGAAAGGATAGAAAAGAGAGAGAGAGAGAGAGAGAGAGAGAGAGAGAGAGAGAGAGAGAGAGAGAGAGAGAGAGAGAGAGAGAGAGAGAGAGAGAGAGAGAGAGAGAGAGAGAGAGAGAGAGAATTTACAGCAGTTATAAATAGTTGTCATTGTAGTAAACATTTGTTAAGCTCTTATACTCCATTCAAATTACCTTTACGCTAAGTCGTCACCTCCTAAGAATGATTATGAATGACCATGATTGTTTGTCATTGGTGTGGGGAGCGGCCCTTGAAGATGAATATAAAAAAACTTATGTTAAGCATATGTGAGTATAAAAGTATTATTATTAAGAAGATGAATACAGGCTAATTTTTATCAAATGGAAAAGATACGTTGAGCTTTTGAGGCAATCAGGCGGAACAGTGAACCTAAAGTAGGAGATATTTGCCAAGATGACCCATTCAATCAGATGTTTGGCTTGTTTTATTATAGTTACTGTATGTTCAAACCATTATATTGAACTTGAAAAATAACCTGTCAGAGTTAAAGCATTAAATGAGACGAACATTTACGCTCTGATTCTTAAGAGGTCCTTCCTACGCCGTTAAAATATATCTGGCAATAACATTAATAACGATATGGAATCCTAGGAGGAGATTGGTAAAAACAGTTAGAGTTAAATATATAACACTAGGGGGGAAATAAGTAATATTTCAGAAATAGATGTTAGCTACAATTACAGTCTACAAGTAATTAGTTTATTTTAACAATTATTATTATTGTCAAGCTGGTATTTCGATGTGAGTTGATCTATGAGTTTCCGCATCCCTTATTAGCCATTTACTGGATATTATGCTGAAGGTTTGACCCTCTTGTGCATGGCATTGATTAGTGATTCGTAGATATCGTTATCTGGTCCTACAAATCTTAGTCTTGTGCATTAGTGCGTCTCCTAACATCCTCTTGCTTGACTTTACTAACTTTCAGCCGTATTCTTGATCATTATTATGGGAAGAATGGTGTAATTCCCTAATCGAATACATTTTAATGAACTGAGCGTTTACTTATATGATAGAGAGGATAATAAAGTGTACGGAAGTTGCAATACGAGAAAAACAGTGCGGTTTTAGGAGGGGAAGAGGGTGCGTGGATCAGATGTTTGCAGTAAGACAGTAATGCGAGAAGTATTTAGAGAAGCATAAGGAGATATTTTGGGCTTTTATGGACTTGGAAAAAGCGTATGATCGTGTGGACCGTGAAGCAATGTGGAAGGTGTTAAGGATTTATGAAATAGGAAGAAATTTGTTAGAAGCAGTTAAGAGTTTTTATGAAGGGAGCAGAGCATGTGTGAGAGTAGGAAATGGTGAGTTGAGTGAATGGTTTGAGGTAAAGTTAGGTTTGCGACAGGGTTGTGTAATGTCACCATGGCTGTTTAATATGTTTTATGGATGGTGTGGTGAGGGAGGTGAAAAGGAGAACTATGGAAAGAGGATTGGGTTTAGTAGGAAAGAATGGTAGAGATTGGGAGTTGAATCAGTTGCTGTTCGCTGATGACACAGCATTGGTGGCGGATTCTGATGAAAAACTGCAGCGGGTAGTCAAAGAGTTTGGTGTGGTTTGTGGAAGGAGGAAACTGAAGGTGAACGTCAATAAAAGTAAAGTAATGGTGTGTAATAGGGGAGAGCATAGGGTGAATCTAGATGTGAGGCTGGATGGGGAAATATTGGAACAAGTAGAGTGTTTTAAATATCTAGGAGGAACAATAAGCAGGAGTGGAGGTATGGAAGTGGAGGTAAAACAGAGAGTGTGTGAAGGAAGGAAGGTTTTCGGAGCAATGGGAAGTATGTGGAAGACGAGAAATCTCGGAGTGAAAGTAAAAAGTGCACTGTATCAAGGAATTGTTGTGCCAACAGTGATGTATGGGGCTGAGACATGGGCTCTGAAGAAAAAGGAGAAAAGAGGGCTGGATGTGATGGAGATGAGCTGCTTGAGGAGTATGTGTGGAGTTACTCGTAGAGACAGATTGAGGAATGAAGAGATACGTAGGAGAGTTGGGCAGCAGGAACATTTGTCAGCCAGAGTGGACAGAAGGGTGCTGAGCTGGTATGGTCATGTTGAACGAATGGGAGATGAAAGGCTTACAAAGAGAATATGTGAGTCAGGTACAAGGGGAGATAGAAGGGCAGGAAGACCCCATTGAGATGGAGAGACTGTGTAAGAAAGGCTTTGGATGATAGAGGAATGACTATAGATCAGGCAGGGGATGTGGTGGTGGACAGGAGTGAATGGAGAATGCTTGTGAATAGTTGAGTGAACACGTGGTCATTTGGAGTAAGGGGTCGGGCGCAAGTTGGACTAGATAATAGTCCATCAGGCGCCTGGCCCGGGGAGACGATTAATATGAAGGGTGTGCCTGGAAGTGTGGTGGGAGGGCTTGTGGCTTTGGCTCCGCTGCTTGTCTGCCTGCCGAGATCGGAACCTCTCCGGGTGGTCGGGGGCCGGGGGAGTGCTGGAGCGACCTTGGTAACCCTGGTCTCTGGGTCTTCTCCTGGGTGACCTGGATGTGTGAGAGTTTGTGTGTTTTATCTGTGTTTATTTTTTGTTTTATGTTTTTGTGTTTTCCCTGTTCTTGCTCTGTCTTGAGTCGGCTACCCCCAAAATGGGGATTGGGCCTGAGCATATAGATAGATAGATAGATAGAGCGTTTACTTATAAAGGTCAACCTGAAATTACAGTTCTCAAAAACTAATAGTTTGCTTTAAAAAATTTCATTCATTAAGAGGAAGGAGTATTGCTATTTTTATTGTCCATTCGAAAGGACGTTATCATAACCAATTTTGACAATCTAGACTATATAGATGTTTGTCATTGATTCTCATGATGAATCTACTCATTTGATAATGGCGTTTCCGAAATGAAAAGGTTTAATCGTCATTACAATATTTAAATTAGCAGAATCAACATTGAAATCAGGGGAAATACGTATCAAGACAACACTAGGTATTATTGCCGTTGGTGTCTTAATACTAAATCGTGCCTGCCCTTCACGGTCATGTATTGCTCCCAAAACATGGGTAAAAGCTCGCCTTTGGCGCGTTCACTTCTACCAGTTCTGGATAAAAGCTAACCAATAATGCAATAATTAAGATGCTTCAACTTTTTGAGTATCTTACGAAGTTCGCTTAGAATGATTTGTAATTTATGTATAGTTTGCGTAACCAGTTTACTTCATTTGATTGTGTACCGTACGTTTTTGGGGGTCCATTACACACACGGATTTGTAAAAAAGAAATCTCGTGTATTTATTATAGAATCATAATGATTGTTGCTTGAGCAGGCTGAATATTCGCTGAATAATGGCCGTACTCCAAGAAGTTATTTCCCTAGTATAGTTTTCCTCCTGTTATGAAGCTACGATGTCCTAGTCACCCTCTGAAGTTTTGGTGTTTGTAAATATATATATATATATATATATATATATATATATATATAATATATATATATATATATATATATATATATGTATATATATATATATATATATATATACTGTATATATATACTGTATATATATATATATATATATATATATATATATATACAGTATATATATATATATATATATATATGAGAGAGAGTCTCCAATCCCTCATATGTTAGGACACCTGAGGGGACCCTGATCTCTATCTTGTCTCCGGCCGTGACGGGCATTGGGAACGAGGGTAGAGGGAAGGTTAGGGGGGGCGGGGGAGTACTGTGGAGGAGTGGGTCGGGGTAGAGGGAGGGTTAGGGGGCCGAGGGAGTACTTTGAAGGAGTGGGTGGGGGTAGAGGGAGGGTTAGGGGGACGGGGAGTACTGTGGAGGAGTGAGTGGGGGTAGAGGGTAGGTTAAGGGGGCGGGGGAGTACTGTGAAGTGGGGGAGTAGAGGGAGGGTTAGGGGGGTTGTAGTGTAGGGGGTATTAGGTGTGGGGGGCGGGGGAGTACTGTGGATAAGTGGGGGAGTGGGGGGTAGGAGAGGGGCGGTGGAAATGTCCTCGTCTCATTACTTAACATCTCTATTATCTCTCTGTACCTGTATCTCTAATCTCTATCATCTCTTCATTCCTGCGTCTCTCCTATCATCCCTCCCATCTTATGTCTCTACTATCTCTGTTCATGTGTCATTGCCTTCTGTATTTTCCTATCTTACCACTATATCTCTGTGCATGTGTCTCTATTATTTATCTTTTCCTGTCCCTATGCCTCTATCATCTCTGCTCCTGTTGGTATATGTGGATTTAGTTTTGGCTTGGTTTTACTTATTAGTATAGGAGATTGTTAGTGTCTGTCCTTCATGTTTATTATGTTTTCTCCCTCTATGTCTGTCTGTTACCTTGTGTGTTTAAATGTTTCAGTCTGTCCCAATATCGATGTTTAGTTGCCAACAGATTAACTCCGAGACAAATATTCACGAGAACTGGGTGTATTTAGACACCATATCAGGTTTATGTATAGGTCCGATGAGATGATCATACCCACTTTAAACAACAAAGTTAAAAAAGAATACTGGTAAACCCTCTTCAAAACTATATACAAGGTGTTTCAGTTGACGTTTTCATAAATGACAGGACGTATTCGTCAGGCAATGATAAGACTATTGTATTCTATGACGTTCGGGGTGAGTATTTATATTTACGGAAATATTACACATAGAAGGTTGTCGATAGATACAAACAAAATGCAGTCTAAGGGGTAAACACGAATGTTTCAAAGCTAGCGCAGGGCAGAAAGGCTTTGTTTACACGTGGATAACGAGGTTAGAAAAGTGTTTCGGAATCGCTCTAGGGATTGAGTTCTCAACCTTTGAATGGAATATTATATTATTTTTTTTATCATCCCTAGAGCGATTCCGAAACACTTTTCTAACCTCGTTATCCACGTGTAAACAAAGCCTTTCTGCCCTGCGTTATCTTTGAAACATTCGTTGTTACCCCTTAGACTGCATTTTGTTTGTATCTATGGATAACCTTCAATGTTTAATATCTCCGTAAATACCCAATTTACCTCCTCTTATTGATGCCCTACAATCTCTCTCTACACGCCTCAATGTTGCATCTCTCTCGCTCTTCTACTGATATTACAATCATTAATGTTCTTCAGAGCCAACTTAGTGTATACCTCCTCTCTTACGGAGAGTGGGGCCGCCCGCCTTTCAAAACATTCCAACCCCTATTCTGTCCAACTCTCTAACCCAAGAGTAAACCAATTTTCCCTGTGGTTATTTTACTCAACAAATAGCTCTGGAACTCTCTCCCTCAATCTGTCATTCCCTCATCTTATGACTTAAATTGCATCAAGCTTTGTGTGTCCCAAATTTTGACTTTAGCATGCCTTGAATTTGGATCTTTATCACTTGTTGTATTCCCTTTCTTCGAAGACAGCTATGAGGACCGGTTGAGAGCTCTTGATTTCTTTACGTTAGAAACACGCAGCCATGAGTTTAACTCAATGAATTTTGTTTTATAATAATGGGCTTGACAATGTGAATTATATGAAATGTTTTTGCTAGATATGAATACAATACGCAACAATAGCTAGAAGTTAGAATTAAACAAACATAGCACTATCATTTGTAGAAACTTTTTCACATATGAGATCTATTCTAACTGGAACAGCCTTCCCTCAGAAGTTGTAAATACTTCAGTACAGCGGTTCAAGAAGAGAGTAGACAGTATTTTGCACATTCGGCAATGAGTGTAGTGCACTACACAATCTCTGGCTTTTCACTTCAAATATCTCCCCGGAATGGACCGCATAGTCTTTGCGATACTAACTTATTCTTCGTAACTCCTTATAACTTTGTTTGTATATATATATATATATATATATATATATATATATATATATATATATATATATATATGTGCATATGTATATATATACAGTATACTGTATATTGTGTATGACGAAGGTTTGGTGGTGAATTCAGGGTCGTCCTATAGGATGCTAGACATTTAAGGCGGTATGTTATTGGTGAAATCCTGGTAGTTCTTAAGGTGACAGGTCAGAACTTCATCCAATTAACTATATACACACACGTACACTTATTCACTCACTTACTCACCCTCACCCCCACCTACACCCACCCCATTTTCCTCAACCCCACCTCCTATTCCATCTCACCCTACCTAACCCCCACCCTAGCTCACCTAACTCCTCCTCCTCCCACCCCACTTCTCTTGGCCTACCTCACCCGACCCTCTACGACGGTGGTGGTCCTCGGTGACACCATCGCCTAGAAAGTGGGTAAACTGAGCTAATCCTTGATCATATTATTCCACGATCCTCCATTATTTTCGGTCCTATTGTTCTCTTGTATTCTTTTCTTCTGGCTATCATTAGACGATTTGATTGTAAGACCCTCGGATATCGCTGCTATTATGTGTTGTCGTATTTATGCGGATGGTTTAACACAATCTGGTGCAACGTCTTGGGGGTTATTTTGGTATTTTGTTTAATTATGGCGGGTTTTAATTGTTTTAGCCATTTTCGAACAATGTAATTTTAGTTTACCCCCCTAGACTTAGAAAAACGCCTCTCCCAGACCCCCTTCAAACTAAAAAATAACGTCCCCCAGACCCCCTTCAAGCTAAATGTGTACATTCTTCGGTAGAAAAAATTCCCGGCCAAAGGCCGGTTTCTCCCAAATTGAAGGCTCGCTATCGCTCGCCCAGCAAACATTGACACCTTATTGGGTTGAACCATCATATAATCGCCAAACTGATGAGATGAATCGTCTTAAATTCTCCAAGCTAATGGAGTAAAATTGGGAGGATCCAAATTGGCCCGCCCTGCACCAAATAGGGTTAAATGGATAAAGAGGAGTATTTTGCAGTCATGCCATGTACAAAGAATGGATGCGGACAGATTACCAAGAACGATGCGCGGAAGTCAGGTGAGAGGGGAAGCTGGTAGTGGTAGAGCACGAATGTTTTGGGTGATGAAAGATGGAAAAATATATTGAAATAAATAAATACAAAAAATAACTGAATGTAGAAGGATTGTGGTATGGGCAGAAGGAGGAGTCATTATCTAAACAAATGAACTACGGTAACCTGGAGGCGTTTCATTTGTTGGAGGAGATTTTTGAGGAGAAAGCCATTCGTCAGAGGTAACGATGATAATGAACTTTAGCTAACGTCTAATGGCCCTTTAACCCTAACTTCTTCACTAAATAGGTCCCCCCCCCCCCCTTAAAGAGTGGAGTTAATTTTGACTTCATTCTCTCTCACATGCGTAGGGTTAAGTAGTGTAAAGTATATTAACGCCCTCAGTACCGGTGCCGCCTGTTAACTTTATTCTGGCTATTATTAGACGATTTTATTCAGTTTAAAAATGGCCTCCAGCAATGAACAAGCTTTGAACTATCTCCGTTAACCCTTTTCACTACAACAGATCCTTCCTAAACTGCACAACATCGTCTAGTAGGGATTAACGTACAGTAGGGATTAACGTACAGTAGGGATTAACGTACAGTAGGGATTAACGTACAATAGGGATTAACGCTTTCAGTATGATGACGGACTTTTACATTCTATTATGGCTAACATTATACGATGTTCATGATTAATTGAAATGGTCTGGACCCCATGCGATTCCTAGACGTCTTTCGTAAGCTGAATATAATCGTCTACTGTTATCCAGGATAGAAAATAAGTAATGGCATCGCATTCGCAAGAGGTTACCCATGATGCCAGCCCCCCCCCCCCCCCCCCCCCCCACCACACACACACACACACACACACACACACACACACACACACACACACACACACACACACATTCCTCATTTAACACTATCTGGTGCAACGTCTCGGGGATTATTATGGTATTTTGTTTAATTATTATTGAGGTTTTAATTGTTTTAGGCATTTTCGAACAATGTGTATTTAGTTAACCCCTAGACTTGGAAAAACGCCTCTTCAAACCCCCTTCAAACTAAAAAACGTTCCCCAGACCCCCTTCAAGCTAAATATGTACATTTTTCGGTAGAACAAATTCCCGGCCAAAGGTCGGTTTCTCCCAAATTGCAGGCTCGCTATCGCTCGCCCAGGAAAAATCGACACCTTATTGGGTTGAAGCATCATATAATCGCCAAACTAATGAGGTGAAACATCTTAAAATATCCAAGCTAATGGAGTAAATCAGGGAGGCTCCAAATTGGCCCGCCCTGCACCTAATAGGGTGAAGCTTATGACACATTTTGACAGTTTATTCTAGCTATTACTAGACGGTTTTATACGGCTTAGAGAGGATCTGTGGGAATCATAAGGGTAAAGAATATCTCAATTAACCCGTCGACTTCCATACACCCTGCTTAACCCTTTCACGTTTTTATGACGCAGAGGTTGCCAGATTAGCACGAATAGAGTTCTCTCACTCTTATAATTACCTCTCCAAAATTAGTTTTCTGCCCACAGCTAACTCAAAGACAACTGCAGAGGTTGAAGTAACTAAACTAACGGTTTCTAAATACCCCTGATGGTAACAAAGGCTTTAAAGTATCCCTAATAGGCTCAAAATTGCGTCAAGAACGTGAGAGGGTTAATCTGAATAAAATCGTATATTAACAGCCAGAAACCCGAAAAGAAAAACGTAATCAGATTTTTAAAGGTGAGCATGTTCAGTTTACCGAGGGTAGAGAGTCGCAACCCTCTCCCAATTGACCACTTGCGAGTTTTAGGCTATACGGAAGTTGGAGCCGCGAACATCGATAATTAAGAGAAATATAATAATAATGTGGATTTCTGATGGATAAAAAGCATGATCAATTTGGATTTATGCATTTAAATTTGTATTATAACCGCATTTTGGCTGATCATTCTGCTAAATATTGATGGCCGCAGCTCCAGCATCCTTATAGACCGAAATTCGCAAGTGGTCAGGTATAGTAATGTCGGTTTCTTTATCCCATTCAATACCGGTAACATCCCTATCCTCATATTCTGGACACTATTTGACGATTTTATTCAGTATAAAATGGGCCTCCGTAGCAATTACCCCTCTGAGGATCGACGACGCACTTCTTTTTTGTTTTCTAGCTAGTATTAGACGATTTTATTCAGATTAGGAAGGGTATATGGAAGTCAGAGGGTTAATTTAAATAGTCTTAACCAATTTAATACCCACAGATCCTTCATAAGCTGCATAAAATCGTCTAATGATAGCCTAAAATAAACTGCTAAAACGCGTTAGAGCTTCAAGGGGTTAACAGACTTGGAGCTATCTCACTCAACTCTTTTTACTACAACATATCCTATTTTAGCTGCACAGAATCGTCTAAATATAGCAAGAATAAAATTAGAAATAAGTCCTCGGTACAGAAGGGGTTATGTGCAGATTATATATATATATATATTTTTTTTTGGGGGGGGCCTCTTCTCCCTCATGTCTAGCCCCATTATATTTGAGATTTTCAGACATTCACCCATTTAGTTTGGCGATTTTAAGACCTTTCGCCCCATTTCTGTTCATGTTAAGGCCTTTCGTGCCATTTAGGTGTCCTTTTATTCTGGCGAAGGATAACGAGCTTGCAATCGGCCTTTGATCGGGACATTTTTCTACCGAAAGATATACACACTCATTCCAAAGGATGTATTATTATTATTATTATTATTTTTTTTTTTTGGAGGTCTAGGGAGCACATACACATACAATATATTTTCTATTTCGATATAATTTTTCGAGCATGTTGTGAACCAGGATTTTTTTTTTTTTGTATTACGATACGTCCTCTTCATTCTTTCGATAGCAAAGTACTCTTCAGTACATTTTAACACTTTGGAATAAAATCAGAAAAAGCAACTTCTCTCTATATTATTCTTTACCCAGTCAATTAAAGTTAACTTTTCTTTACATTTCGTGTTGTTGGTTTCGTTAAGTTGTTATTTAGTGATGAATAGTGGGCATTTTTGTGTTGTATCCGTTTTATTCACACAAAACACGGGGAAGTGGTCACATATATCCGTATACAATATTACTTTCATTGTGTTATCACCCTGAATATCTTTGACAAATATATTATCTATAAGTGAAAGTTAATTGTATTTTACTCCTGTTGATTTATCAATTATCGGTACATTGGCATATGCAACAATATCCTGCTAATAGATTATGTCTACCTGTGCCTAACAAGTTTATATATTAATCACCACTAAATACAAACATACTGTATATTTTCAAGATTCATAGTAAGAATGTCATTTAAATGTTGCAAGCATGCGCCAATACATAAATTAGATCTATAAATAATACCAATGATATTACCTTGATTACAATTTATCGAGGTTTTGTTAATTCCTGAGAATAAAAAGTCAACATGATCACTCATAACACTCAGATCAGTTTTAGTTTTATATAGAATATGATTGTTAATTTTTTTTTTTTTCTCAGGGGTTGAAGGGCCGGAGGATCCGAAGACCCCTTTTCACCCTGCCGCGTAACCTATTTTACTGTCAGGCGAAACAGAGTACAATAATACTCCTCTACCAACCTTTGAGTCCCTGAAATTGTAAGCAGAAGAGGAAGAACAGTTCGAGATTTGTTATTTTTTTCACTAATAATTAGAGTCAAAAATGAGGACTTTGTGGTTGATTTTATTGGTGGCGACCATGGTAGGTGGCGGGAAGAGGTGGTAGGAGCGGGTGGTGAACTGGCTTCCCCGCGGACTCTCCAACCTCCTCGGGGACTACGTTGCCTCTTCAGTGGAGCTCACCCCCAGGACTATGACCCCCAGCAAGCCCCGCCAAGTCGGTTCGAGAGGTCGTCCCCCAGCCTAAGCTTCCTCCTCCAAAACCAGGGGTTCCGGTTATTTGGACGATGGTGAAGCTTTATGCCCGTGTCACTGCAGCTGCATCCCCTTACCCTTCTCCTCTTACGAGGTGATCGGCATAGTGTTTGCCGTACTGGCCTTGTTGTTCCTCTGGGTGTTCTGTACGAGATGTAGTTCTTCTCCACAGACGGACAGCATGCAGTATTCAAGTCCTACCGATCCCTCACATCCACCTGCACTCTCAACTCGACCACATAAACGCAGGCCACCTCTACTCACTGGACCCCACTCAATCTCTCATTCCACCAATAGGTACCCTGCACTAAATGAATCCTGGGAGTGCCCCAAGAAACACCAACACCCGTGCACTAGGTCTGTCTCGCTAGGAAAGGCTCTATCCGAAATTTCTCCTACACGCCTCACTCCCCATTACTCACAAATCTTAAATAGTTCTTCGACTGACAGATCCATGCCTATAACCCAGCCCTCAGGCTCTTTCAATTCTTTCAGAAATGATTCAGACAAAATTACTTCGTCCGATACAGATCAAATGTCCACTCCCCAAGCTCTAGGTGGTACAGAACTTACGACTTCCTCTTTGCTGGACACAGATTCTTGCGAAATCTAGTCGCCACCACTGACAGACAGATTAAGTGGGCTGCAGCGAAGGTTGAAATCCATAAACATGACCTTCGACTATTTCTTTAGGCAAACAGGCTTTTTCCAGCGCAGACAGTGAATACGCTCTTGTTTTTTGTCCATTAACCCCTTCTATACCGGTGACGTATTTTTAGTTTGATCTTAGCTATATTTAGTCGATTTTGTGCAACTTAAGAAGGATCTGTGGTAGTGAAAAGGGGGGTGACCTGCGTTTTTTTATTTATCTCCTTTCTCTCTTTCCCTTGCTTGTATCCATTCGTCCCCATTCAGACAACTATTTAAAGACGTTTATCCCCATCTAGGTGTCGATTTCTTCCTGGTGAGCGATAACGAGCCAGCATTATATGAAGAAATCCGGCTTCGCCGGAGAAATTTTTCTATCGAAAAATTTACAAATTTAGCCTGCTGTCAATAACATTTAAAAGATATGCTGGCTCGCTACCACTCACCAGTAACAAATTGACACCTGGATGGGGATAAACGTCTTAAAACAGTAGGCTGAATGGGGCCAAATGGATATAAGCCAGAGAAAGAGAGAAAAAAAAGCAGGTCAACCCCCTTAAATGAGATAGTTTTTGAAGGCTGTTATTTGTTGGAGGGCCCTTCTAAACGGAATGAAAACGTCTAATGCTAGCCAGAATAAAGTTAAAAGGACGGCACCGGTACTGAAATGGTTAACTATTACCAGAATATATTATGTTTGTTTTAGTGATCTTACTACATTTTGTTTTGTAGACCCTGTAGGGATGGCGTAGTATTGTAATCACCTTGTATGTATGTCTGTTGTGTTTCTTGTGGGGAGGATCTGTGTGTGAAAAGTGTAAATCTCTATCAATATACCCACGAACCTTGTATGCGTTTTCCATGCCCTTTATGTTATAGATCGTGTGAGTTTTTTTTTTTTTTTTTTTTTTTTTTTCTATATTCCAACTTACTTCCTCTCGGGCATAGGCTGAGAGCCTTAACATTCACCGCTTTACAATGAACAGTGAAGCCCGTGAGGTCTTGTTCCAGTCTAGGGAGTGAGACATGTGAAGCACGTAGAGTACAACGAGCACTTGCCATCTTGTCACATGAGGCACGGTGCTCACTCATGGCCCGAAACGACCCCATCTCTGAAGCCACCTCGTTCCCGTGCTTCACTGTCTCACCCCCTACACTCGGACTCTCACACTTACACACACACAACGCCACCTGTTGAGCAGATAACTCACCAGAGTGTGGGATATAATTCAATTTATTTATTTTTTTTATCGTCACACTCTAAATTCTTACACTAAATACTCAAACATGCATACGAAACTATAACAAATCAAATATCTACTATATATATGTCTGTTTGTTCACGAACTACTCCCTCAGTTTTCAAGATGAAGAGCTCATACTTGGCATACTAAAGGGGTGCCCGAATAGGTTTTAATCCGAAGGGTACCTTCTGTACCGGTGTTGTCCTTTTAACATTATTCTGACTACTATTAGACGATTTTACCCAGTTTAAAAAGGGCTTCCAGTAATTAACAATTAAGCTTCGAACTATCTTATATGATCCTTTTTACAACCCCAGATCCTTCTTAAACTGTACAAAATCGTCTAACTATAGCTAGAATAAGACTAAAAAGACGTCGCCGGTACAGAAGGGGTTAAAAAGCTTACCTCATAAGCTGCCAGACCGGCGTTGACGATGAGGGAAATGCCGCTAGTTCGATACCAGCTTTAGTTTTAAGGGGAGATGGTTCACTTTTTGGGCGATTTTTGCATGTATTTATTATTTTTCTAGTTTCCTCCCTAGACCTCCATCAAATTAAAACAAAAATCCATTATCCCCCTTCTAGATTAATTTGTAAATTTTTCGGTAGAAAAATGCCGGTTCTTCCAACATTACAGGCTCACTATCGTTCGCCAGGGAAAAAATCGACACCTAAATAGCACAAAAGGTCTAATATTGACGAAGAAATGGGGTGAAAGGTCTTAAAAATCGACTAACTAATGGGACAAACATCTTAACATCTGAAAACTAATGGGGCTAAACATGAGGGAGAAAGTGGTCCAGAAAACCGGGCCATCCCCCCTTAAGACTGTGTTACGTTAGGTTTGATTGTGATTAAGGCTTAGGTTACGTTATCAGGTATAGGTCACATATAACAAGGCGATTTGAGTTTACTACATAAGTGCCATTTCCAAAGTGTATTAACCCTTTCAAGCTCCAATACGCGTTTCTGTTCTGTTTTCTGGCTACTATTGGATGATGGATGATTCTATTCAGATTAGTAACGGTATATGAAGTCAAAGGGTTGATTGAGATAGTGTTTACTCTTTTAATACTCACAGATCCTTCCTAAGCAGCATAAAATCGTCTAATGATAGCCAAAATAAACTGCTAAAACGCGTCAGAGCTTCAAGGGGTTAACTATGGATATATGGATATGATATTTACTAGGAGTCGTAAATATACATTCATACGGTTAGCCAAAAAGTATTCATATTACCTTTAACCCCAGCTGTACCGGTGCCGGCCTTTTAACTGTATTCTGGCTACTATTAGACGATTTTATTCAGTTTGAAAAGGACCTCTAGCAATTATCAGGCTTCGAACTACCTCGCTTAACCCTTTTTACTACCTCAGATCCTTTATACACTGCACAAAATAGTCTAAATATAGCTAGGATAAAATGATAAAGACGTCGCCGGTACCGAAGAGGTGAATATAGGCTGTACTCTGTGTGTCTCATAGATATATACAGCCAATCTCAAAAATGGGTTGTTTGGAGCTGAATTTTGAAGATAATTAAGGGGGGTCACCTGCTTTTTTTTTTCTCTCTTTCTCTGGCTTGTATTCATTCGGCCCCATTCAGCCAACTGTTTTAAGACGTTTATCCCCATCCAGGTGTCGATATCTTCCTGGCGAGCGATAGCGAGCCAGCATTGTATGGAGACATTTTTCTATCGAAAAATGTACATATTTAGCTTGCTCTCAACACAAAAAAAATATATGCTCGCTCGCTACCGCTCACCAGGAAAATATTGACACTGGATGGGGGTAAACGTCTTAAAACAGTAGGCTGAATGGGGCTGAATGGATACAAGCCAAAGAGAGAGGGAGAGAAAGAGAAAAAAAAGCGAGGTGGGCTCCCTTAAACATATAAATCATAATGTGGCCCCGCAAATCTCCTCCGGAAAAGGACAAATTCTCGTGGGTGCGTCATGGTGTTGGAGTTGCGGTGTTGCTACCCTATATAGCCCTGACCTGCCTCACCCTGTGCTCCTTGACTACTTGGCCATGCAGGGGTCAGGGTGGCAGGTCCCACTATGTAGGCTTGTACTATGGACGACGGCCATTTTAACCAGCTTGCTCCTGGCCATGATGCAGCAATTCAATGGCTGCTTTATCATGTTGGTGTTGTCGTTAGGGTACCTATGTTGCTCGATTGTGTTGGTCTTCCTGGTCTCCCATCACCTGGCGCCCCCCATTCTCTGTCTCACCGCCGCCTTCACCTTTGCCTCGTGTCTCGTGACCGCAGTCCTCAAACTCACAAGACTGTCGAAGGGCTGGATTTTCAATTACATGTATTTCGTACCGGTGTGGACGCCCCACGTCCTCATCTACACATTGACCCTCAGTGCTTCTATCGTGGCCTACACCTTCTTTCCTCTGCAAGGTTTGGGCGTCACAGCTCTTCCCTCTCCGTCGCCTATTGCTGTTCCCTACTTCAGTCTTGAAGCGCTTTTTCCCACTGGGTTTGTAGGTCTGTTTGCTGGAAGTGTGGGGCTTGTGGCAACCATGTTCTGTATTCGTTGATCGGTTTTTGCCATAAATTGCTTTTGGTAACCATTTTCTCTCGCTGCTTTTGTACAGACCGTATTTTGATTGACTGCATTTTATACCCATGTTGCTTCGTGTTTCGCATTAGTTTTCTGTTCGTTCATTTAATTACTAGCCAACTGCAATACTACACTGTATAGTATATCGTTGGTCTTCTATGTCCCCCAACACTGTCCTCCACTTCAGCCTGATAATGCTTCTTCTCCCTGCTGGGGGTGTTTGTGGGCGGTCTTGTGAACATATTATTTCTCCGTTAGTCTTGCTTGTGGCTTTACTTTATTAAGGGGGGGGTCACCGTTTTTTTGTTTATCTTTCTCTCCTTTTCTCTCTTTCCCTGGCTTGTATCCATTCAGCCAACTGTTTTAAGACGTTTATCCCCATCCAGGTGTCGATTTCTTACTGGCGAGCGATAGGGAGCCAGCATTGTATGGAGAAATCCGGCTTCGCCGGAGAAATTTTTCTATCGAAAAATGTAAAAATTTAGCTTGCTGTTAAAAACAAAAATATATATATGCTGGCTCGCTACCGCTCGCCAGGAAAATATTGACACCTGGATGGGGGTAAACGTCTTAAAACAGTAGGCTGAATGGGGCCGCTGAGATGAGAGACTGAGAGAAAGAGAAAAAAAGAGAGGTGGGCTCCCTTAAGTTGTGTGTGTGTGTGTGATTTTAATGGTTCTATCTATCTATCTATCTATTGCCTGACGCCGTGATCCCCGAAGGGGTGGCCACGAACGAACCGCCCCCATGCACCTCTGTCCCCAGTCAGTCGACGCCCCTCCCCCCAACCAGCACCGCCTTCGTTCATGTAGTTCCTCACTCCATCCTTCCACCTCATATTCGGTCTACCTCTCCCCCTCTGTCCCTCCACCTCGCTCTCGTACACCCTCTTAGTCATTCTCTCGCTTTCCATACGTTCCATATGGCCGAACCATCTCAAGTTGTTCCTTTTCACACTTTCCAGCACATCTACCTCCACACCACACCTCCTTCTTACTTCCTCATTAGTCTGTCTATCCCTCCATGTAACTCCGCACGCACTCCTTAAGTAATTCATTTCCACTGCTCTCACTCTTGGTCTGAGTCTCTCAACCAACGTCCATGCTTCGCTTCCGTAAGTCAGTGTCGGGATTACCACACTGTCATGCAAGGACTTCTTCACTTCCATACTGACCACCCTATTTCTTGTTACTGCTTTTAGCGTTCCTACAACCCTCTTCCCCTGTTGTACCCTCTCCCGCACCTCTTCATCCATAGTCCCATCTTTACTCAACACACTGCCCAGATACTTAAAAGAGTTGACGATCTCCATAGCCTGACCGTTCAGCTTCACCTCACACTCTGTGACTTCACCCCTTTCGAAGACCATAACCTTGCTCTTCCCCGTATTTACCTTCAAATTCCGTTTTTCGCACACTGTTCCAAACTCATTTACCAGACCCTGCAACTCCCATTCATTATCACTCATCAGAACTGTATCATCCGCAAACAGCAGTATAGGTAGCTTCCACTCAATTCCCTCCCTTTTCAGCGATACACCAACATTCACTGCTCTTGATAGTATTTCTTTCATGACTCCATCCATATATACAGTAAACAACCACGGGGACATCACACACCCCTGTTTCAAACCAACATTCAGGTCAAAGAACTCGCTCTGCTCACTCTCCACACGTACTGCCGCCTTTGCACCCTCATACATGCTCTTCACTGCTTTCAGCAACTTGCCCTCTACTCCGTATATTCTAAGTACTTTCCACAAACCTTCTCCATCCACTCTGTCATAGGCCTTCTCCAAGTCCATAAAGGCAACATACACCTTTTGTTTCTTCTCCAGATACTTCTCCACAACACAATTCAGGGTAAAAATCTGATCTACACATCCTCTTCCCTTCCTAAAACCTCCCTGCTCGTCGCCTATCCATTTCTCCGTTCTCACTCTCACTCTCTCAATCACTACCCTACTGTATACCTTCCCTACTACGCTTAGAAGACATATTCCTCGGTGGTTACCACACACTCCTCTTTCCCCTTTGCCCTTATATAGGGGGACTATTATGCCAGTCTTCCAGTCATCGGGTGCACTCCCCTTCTCCCATGCTAGTTTGCACATTTTCCATACCCATTCTATCACTATCTCACCACCATACCTCAACATTTCCCCACACACTCCATCTGTTCCTGGTGCTTTCCCCAACTTCACTCTTTTAATGGTTGAATTGGTTAATAATCTATCTTAACTCACCTGCAAAAGTCATTCGTTGCTTTGGTTATTCCTCCGTTTTGGCTGCAGTTTTCTTTTCGTTATTTTTTATTTTTCCTTTTGTTTTATGTATCCAATGGCTATCGGCTGTGCAAGTAACGAGGATGACCTCTTAGGATTAACAATTATTAAGAACTCCATTATATCAGTATTTTTCTGTGTGTTTCGTTGTTTTTATTTCATATTCCGTGGAAGTGGAAGGAAGAAGAAGGCGTGGAAAGCTGAGAAGATGATGGCATGACTTGGTGTCAGAATGTGTGTCAAAGCGTGAACAGGGAATGGTTGAAGCAAGATAATTAGCAAATGACCTGAATGAATGGAGGAAGTTTGTTAGAAATAGTTAATGAAGGCCTCTGGACCCTTTTCAATGACAAACCTGGAAGGTCTTTATCCCAGATGTTGATGTGAAGAGACCTTGTCCGTAAGTATGACATCTGAAGTGAAGCCATTGATTTCGGGGGCTGATGAGTGATTGGGGCTTCTAAATGCTTGTGTGCTTGCTTTTTGTGGGCGAACTGTTATGACATTTATGTGTTCTTCTGTCACGTCTTTTTCATTTTTTCGTGTCTCTAAAATGGATACATGGATACAAAACAGGACCCTTGTTGCAAGTTAAGGGGAGGTTTTCAATTATTTGTTTATATATTTATTTATAAGTTTCTTTTAGTTTCCTTCCTATAATTCAAATTTAAAACAAAAATAAAAACAATACATCCATTTATTATAAATTCGTGCATATTTCGGTAGGAAAAAAAGCCCCGGCTGAAAGCTGGTTCCTCCTAAATTGCAGGCTAGCTTTCGTTCGCCAGGAACAAAAATGACACCCATGGCACGAAAGGTTTTAAAATTGCCAAGCTAATTGGGCAAATGTCTGAAAATCTCACAATTTATAGGGCTAGACATGAGGGAGAATCGGGTCCTGAAACACCCCCACCCGCCCCACTCTCCTTAAAAGTGAATAGATGTTATTCTAATATAGATGGAAGAACACGTACACAATCTGCTCTACAAGCCATTATTTTCATTACAATAGCTTAAGACGAGCGAGATCGGATTTTGTATTTTCCCGGTAAGTGTGCAGTCATTTATAATCTACCTTCTGACTAATTCCTTGAACATGACGATAGTGCATTGTTATATATGCGATTACTTTGCTTGGGAACCAGATTAACTTGCACCCTATGTGGTGGATTGTGTTATTTTATTTCAAATTATATTTTATTAAGTGTTGTTTCCACATAGCGATTTTGATTAGTTCTTTTGCGTTTATCTTGTGTCGTCCAAGTTTTGGTTTGTTTATTTTGCAAGTTGTACATTATAATAATGAGCTATCTCTCTGGAATGGCCGGCAAGTTCAATGAGATACATCCTATTATTGTATTCTCTCTCTCTCTCTCTCTCTCTCTCTCTCTCTCTCTCTCTCTCTTACTCTGTCCACTTTCTCTTTCCCACACTTCCTTGTATTCATTGCTCGCCGTCAGTCTTGGCATTTATACTTACATCTCGCGGGAATGTTTGTATGGTCTCTCTCTGTCTATATATGTATCTATATATCTGCATCTCTGTCTACCTGTGTGTTTATCTATCTCTATCTGTCTATCTTTCTCTTTCCACAAAACGTCCACCGTGTTTGCGATAATATTCAAGTGAGTGAAAATGGGGTTCAGTATGGTGCTTCTATAATCGGTTTATTTCCAGCTGATGGCAAATTGAATCCTTTAGCAGCTGATGTCTCGATAATTAATGAAACAATATGAAACTACTATGTCTCGGCATCATCTCATAGCCTAGTTTTCATAATCGGCAACATATTTCGCTACAAAATCATCAGAGCTAAGTAATTAAGATGAAGATGTGGCAATTTACCCTCAGCTGGAAACACATAGACTATAGTGATGGTAATAGCTTGTGGTTTGTTCTTGTTCACCTACAAGTACACACAGTTCAACCTATTCGGCTTTGGGCTTTCATTAGTTTATTCAAGTACATTGGGGTTTGTAATTGATGATTAATGTTAAGAACGGGGTGTTACTTATAATAGCCTCATTACTCGATGGTTTGCGGTGAACGTTATCCCAACTGGTAATACAGAAGGCAGACTTAGGACTGAGTAACCCTATAAATATGGTTCATCATAATCAGTCATGGATGACAGTAGCACTACTACCTTTAAGGGGGGTGACAGGCTTGTTTTTATCTTTTTCTCTCTTTCTCTGGCTTGTATACATTCGGCCCCATTCAGCCTACTGTTTTAAGATGTTTACCCTTATCCAGGTGTAAATATTTTCCTGGCGAGCGATAGCGAGCCATAATACATATATTTTTGTTTTGACAGCAAGCTAACTTTGTACATTTTTCGATAGAACAATGTCTCCGGCGAAGCCGGATTTCTCCATAAAATGCTGGCTCGCTATCGCTCGCCAGGAATAAATCGACACCTAGATGGGGATAAACGTCTTAAAACAGTTGGCTGAATGGGGCCGAAAGGGTACAACCCAGGGAAAGAGAGAAAAGGAGAGAGAAAAGCAGGTCACCCCCCTTAAGGCATAAATTCATAATGCAGATAAGAACTACTAGGCCTAGGGGAAGAGGTGAGGAGGAGGGGTCTGCTTCGTATAGCCCAATAGGCCTTTTGCAAATTTCCATTGTCTTCATTATGATTTTATAATATGTAGTGCATTATTTCTTCCAATCCCCTCATTATTTTCATCACTGCTTTCATGATGAACTTTTTAACCCTTTCAAGCTCCAATACGCGTTTCCGTTCTGTTTTTGGCTACTATTAGACAATTTTATTCAGATTAGTAAAGGTATATGGAAGTCAAAGGGTTGATTGAGATAGTATTGACCCTTTTAAGACCCACAGATATTTCCTAAGCTCCATAAAATCGTCTAATAATAGCCAAAATAAACTGCTAAAACGCATCAGAGCTTCAAAGGGTTAATAGATTGTCATATATCTTCCTATTTCATGTTTAATTTCCATGCTCGCCTTTTTATCTTCATGTCTATCGCAAAATATGTCATCGTATTGTGCCGTTTCAATCTCTTTCAGTTCATCATCCCTGTTCGTGTCCAACCAAAATACTGCGAGCTTCCACTACTGTCACTTAAAATCTCTACCATTTCTACCTGTTGATATTGGATATCTTTGTTTAGCAATTGCAAGTTCTGCTTGACATCGATAAGGACCTGTACCACAAATTAAGTCATGTATCATAAAGCTCTAACACAGTGTCCGCACCTGTGAACGAGCCTATTAAGTTTCAATGTTAAAGCGAATTTCTGGCAATTTTGCTTACTAATTCAACCTAACATTTCAGTATGCAATGAAGTAATATCTCTAACGTATTCAATTTAAGTATTAGTTAACTAGGACTTTCCTAGTGATACCTGTTACATTAGGGTAGTTTACGGTAAATAAAGTAGGTAAGGTTAGATATGGAGGTGTATCGAATTTTATGACACTGGAGTAGTAATGTTAAGTACTCGTGTTCAATTCCCGGTATATTCAGGGGAAATATTATTGGTCATATTTAATATGTGCTGTACTAGTTCAGGTTGTAATAACCTACGTACACATAAATGCCATACAATACCATTGCTGTTGCCAATATACTAGTACAGTTTGGGTGATGCAAAACCTAACCATTTCAAGATGCAACTCAGCTTGGAAGGAATAATTTAGGGGAGATGCACTGGATTTAGTAGCAAACAAAGAAAACCCGGTTATCAGAGGTATTCATGGCGTGCAATGCATGTCTTATGTTATATTTGTTGTTGGTACATCACAGACACTCGGACTTCCTTGTTTTGCCATTCGCCACATTTGTCCCTACCCAGTCAGACTATACTATTTGTTTTATCTCTATTCTTCTTCACCCCCCCTCTTTTTCTCTCCTCCTCTCCTCTATTCTTCTTCCCCCCCCCACCCCTCTTTCTCTCTCCTCCTCCCCCTCCTTCTCTTCCTGACTATTCTTCCCCATTCCTCTTACTGTTTCCCAGCCAGTGTTTGTTCTACCTTTATGGAATGTTTACCTCTTCTAACCTCTCCTTGCATCTTCCTCCTCCTCCTCTTTCCCCCTCCTCCTCTCTCATCTTCTTCCTCCTCTTTCATCTTCTTCCTCCTTCCCCTCCTCCTATCTCTTCTTCTCTTCCCCTCCTCCTATCTCCTCTTCTCTTCCTCCTCCTCCTCTTCTCTCCTCGTTATAGACTGCATCACCGTTAATTCATTTAAACTCCGCCTAGACAAATATCTCGCATCAAACCCGCGACTGACTGCGTTTGTAAATGAATAACTTTATTTTATCCTCCCCTCAGTTACTAACCCATATGTCCCCTACTAACTTCCTAGTCCTGCCACGGACATTAGTTCCAGGTCAGTATTTCCCTTTCCAATTTTCCCTTACCCACTCTAAACCACTGTTTGGACACTTGATCCTCAGTGTTTTGGAGGACAAGCAGCCTAGAAGGGTCATTAGACCTGTTGTTGCTTGATTTCCTTTGTACTCCTTTGTACTCCTCCTCCTCACTTATCTTCCCCACTCCTCCTACTGTTTCCCCGTCAATGTTTGTTCTACCTTATTGGGCTGTTTGCCTCTTCTCCCCTCTCCTTGCATCATCCTCTTCCTCTTCCCCCTCCTCCTCTCTCATTTTCTTCCTCCTCTTTCATCTTCTTCCTCCTTCCCTTCCTCCTATCTCCTCTTCTCTTCCCCTCCTCCTATCTCCTCTTCTCTTCCCCTCCTCCTATCTCCTCTTCTCTTCCCCTCCTCCTCCTATCCACTTCTCTTTCCCTCCTCCTATCCACTTCTCTTTCCCTCCTCCTATCCACTTCTCTTTCCCTCCTCCTCTTCCCCTCCTCCTATCTCATCTTCTCTTCCTCCTCCTCCTCCTCCTCCTCCTCCTCTTCTCTCCTACTCCTAACTTATCTTCCCCACTCCACCTACTGTTTCCCCGTCAGTGTTTGTTCTACCTTCTTGGGCTGTTTGCTTCTTCCGCCAGCCGTCACCAGTTGGGAGCCTTAGGTTACTGTTGCGGACCTCTATGACACACACACACACACACACACGCACGCACGCACGCACGCACGCACGCACACTCTCTCTCTCTCTCTCTCTCTCTCTCTCTCTCTCTCTCTCTCTCTCGTGTTACTGTTTGTTTCTCTATTCGTCTATTAATCTAAAGTCTATACCACTATTTTTCTTCTATCTCTTGATGAATTGTTCCCTTTCTTTGCCATTGCCCTTGACTAACTTTTGTTAATATATTTTTTTGTTTTCATGATACTGCTAATGTTTTAAATGTCTTATTCTTTATTTTGGTTCCTTTGCTGTATTTAACCCTTTGACGATTATAACGCGTTTTGACAATTGTTCTGGCTGTCATTGGAAGAGTTTATTCAGATTAGGAGGAACTTGAGGGAACTGAAAAGTTAAATTAAATAGTATTCACCCCCTTGGATTCATAACGTCCTTATTAAATAGCATTCACCCCCTTGGATTCATAAAGTCCTTCCTAACTTGCATAACATCGTCTAACAATAGAAAGAAAATATTGTAAAAACGCGTCATAATCCTCAAGGGATCCACCTTTGGCTAGTGAGACCTTATCACCTTTAGGATTATGGTCCGTTTTGGCAGTTTATTCTGGCTATCACTAGACGATTTTATTTATTTAGATTAAGTAGGGTATATGGAAGTCAGAGGGTTAATTGAGACAGTTGTTATACCCCTTTACTTCCCACAGATCCTTCCTAAGCTGTATAAAGTCGTCTAATGATAGCCAGAATAAACTGACAAAACACGTCATGATCCTCAGGGCGTTACTAACTTGTAATATCGATGGTTGGTTAAGTTTGTGGCTGTTGAAATTGCCCTATTATGTTCACAATTATATCTGTCAATCCTGTAACTATAATAAGGAATAATAGTATATGTGCAGATTAAATTCATGCAAAGAAAAATGTGTTCAACGACAACAAAACTTCTATGGACATGTTCAAATTATTATATGTGCGACAATTATAATCCTTTAGCATGTATATATTTTGCTACAATTAAGCTCATAGCATTTGTCTTGGAAACAGATAAATTAGAAGCCTAGATCGATCCATAGAAGTAAAAGACATCAAGAAAGTGTATTTGTGAAGTATTAGGTAGCGAGGCCTCTCAGTCAAGGCTGTTTGTACACGTACACACACACACACACACACACACACACACACACACACACACACACACACACACACACACACACACACACACACAAACATACACACACACAACCACACAAATACACACATACACACACACAAATACACACACATCGTGTTTTAATCTTATTCAACCAAGGTCATGCGTGTCACAACATTAGCAGCAGTGTTGTCAAATTTGCTTAAAAATTATGAGTAAAAGTGCTAAATCTTTAACACCAATATATGTAAAAAACCAATGCAGGCTAATTTAAATCTCAATTATTTATATTATATATTATTGTCTTTAACATGATACAGTTGAAAATAACATGATACTAGGGAGCGTGAACAGCTTTTCAATATCAACCATATAATTAATCTAAAGGGTTATTTTTTATCCCCTCTGTTTTATCCCCATTACTTTCCCAATTAAATTAACACAGCGAGTTTTTTTTATCTGAATGTTGGGTTAAAGCAAGAGTGTGTGATGTCCCCATGGTTGTTCAATATATATATGGATGGAATCATGAAATACATACAAGGAAGAACAGTGGATGTTTGTGTAGCGCTGATAAGGGGAGGAAATGAGTGGAAGTTGCCTGTACTGCTGTTTGCTGATGATACAGATATGATGAGCGATAGTGAATGGGAGTTGCAGGATCTGGTAAATATGTTTGGAATAGTGTGTGAAAAATGAAATCTGAAGGTAAATTCGGGGAAGAGTTAGGTTATGGTCTTTGAAAAGCGTGCAGTCACAGAGGGTGAGGTGAGGTTGAATGGTCAGGCTATGGAGAATGTCAGCTCATATAAGTATTTGGGCATTGTGTTGAGTAAAGATGGGAGTATGGATGAAGAAGTGTGGGAGAGGATGCAACAGGGGAAGAGGGTTGTAAGAACGCTGAAAGCAGTAACACGAAATAGGGTGGTCAGCGTGGAAGTAAGGAAGTCCTTGCATGATAGTGTGGTAATCCCGACATTTGATGTATGGGAGAGAAGCATGGACATTGTTGGAGAGACACAAACCAAGAGTGAGAGGGGTGGAAATGAGTTGCTTGAGAAGTGCATGTGGAGTTACATAGACGAATAGACAGACGAATGAGGAAGAATGAGAGAAGTGTGGTGTGGATGTACATGTGCTAGAAAGTGTGAAAATTAACACCTTGAGATGGTTCGGCCATGTGGAACGTATGGGAAGTGAGAGAATGACTATGATAGTGTACGAGATTGAAGTGGGAGGACAAAGAGAGAGAGATAAGCCGAGAGAGAGGTGGAAGGATGGAGTTAAGAATTATATGCGTGACAGCGGTGCTGGTTGGGAGGAGGGGGTCAACTGATTGGGGACAGAGGTGCATGGGGCGATTCGTTTGTAGTCACCCCTTCGGGGATCACGGAGTCTGGCAATAGATAGATAGATAGATTTTCCCAATTCACAGTCATCCCACAATTCCCAGTCCTTGTCCAATTTCCATTTTTTTTCCCAGTTTCCTGTCCTCCAGTTTCCAATCCTTCTCCAATTCCCAGTCATTCTTAAATTTCCAATCCTTCTCCATTTTCCAGTCCTTCTCCAATTTCCAGTCCTTCTCCAGTTTCCAATCCTTCCCCAATTCCCAGTCCTTCTCCAATTGTCAGTCCTTCTCCAGTTTCCAGTTCTTCTCCAATTCCCAATCCTTTTTCAATGTACAGTTCTTCGATTCTCAATTTATCCTCAAATTCTCAACCCTTCCTCAATTCTCAGAACTTCCCAGTTAACAGTCCTTCCCCAATTCCCAGTACCCCCTTCAATTCCTCACAGCATTCCTAGTCCTTCTCCAATACCAAGTCGTTTCTCGTCTTTCTCCTAGGACTTCATATATTTTCATTCCTTTCCAATTCATCTCAGTCGTTTCCTCATCCTCCCAGTATTGATAGTTTGTTTTCCAGTTCATTCTAGTCTTCCCCTTATTATTTCTAGTTCTTCCCCGATTTCTATTCCTATCCCAGTTCACCCCAGTTGTTTCCCATCGCCAGTATTCCCCCTTTCCTGCCCAGTTATCAGTCTTTTCCCCGATTCCTCCCAGTCCTTCCCCAGTTGCCAATTTGTTCCCCGTTCCGTTCCCGTCTCTCCCAAGTCCTTCAACGTCTGCATAAAACCCGACTCAAAATGATTTCCTATTCGGTCAGGGAGCAACATTTTTAACCCCTTGACCAGACCCCCCCCCCCCCTCCTATCCCCCTCCTCCCCACTCCCTCACCCCTCACCCTCTCTCCAACCTTCCTCCACCTCACTTCCTCTCCTTCTACCCCCTCCCTTACCTACCCCTTATCACTTCCCCCTCCTCTTTTCCTCCCTCTCCTCCTCCTCCTCAGCTTCGCCCCCCCCACCCCCATGCCCACCTTCGTCTCCCTCCTCTGCGCATCCATCGCCCATCCTCCGACTCATCTTCCTATTCATTCTCTCTCTCTCTCTCTCTCTCTCTCTCTCTCTCTCTCTCTCTCTCTCTCTCTCTCTCTCTCTCTCTCTCTCTCTCTCTCTCTCGCTCTCGCTCTCTCTCTCTCTCTCTCTCTCTCTCTCTCTCTCTCTCTCTCTCTCTCTCTCTCTCTCTCTCTCTCTCTCTCATATTCCTGCAAGATATCTTAACCTATGATGTACTTCATACATTTTTATCCTCATAGTAACTATTGGCTTTTAATATTATAAGTCTTGTAAAAAGTATTGAGTGCTACATTGTACTGAAATTTGCAAAAAAAAAAATTATTTGAAAGATATCTAATTAAGGAAATACATTTATTCTGATACCGATTCTAAATAGTAACTTCCCCTTCCTCCTTATCTTTTACCAGTTTATTGATGCTATCATTAAGCACCTTCAAATAACTTGGGGTATACCCGTTGGTGTCATTAATTTAAGTTAAATGTATATATTCCTATGTTACCCCTAGTGGTCCTTCCTATGCTGAATAAAGTCATAAAATATTAGCCAAATGAATGTAAGATAATGCCATCGCTTTGATGGAGTTAAGGGGAGGGCGGAGGGAGAGGGATTCTGGAACCCCTTTTCCCTCATATTTAGCCCATTAGTTTTAATATTTGAAGACATTCGCCCAATTAGTTTGGTGATTTTAAGACCTTTGGTGCCAATCAGGTGTTGATATTGTTACTAGTGAGCGATAGCAAGCCTGCAGCGTTTTTTTTTTTTTTACCAAATAATACGCAAATGTATTTCGAAGGGCGATATTGGGGATATTTGTTTAAAGCTTGGTGGAGGTCTAGGGAGGAAAATATAAACGAATCATAAATTAATGAATTAACAAATGCATAAAGATCTCCCTTAACATCGAATATCCGGACTCGTATACTCTATTAAGCTCCTCCCTGAAATACCTCCCACCTTCCTTCCTAAATCACTTCCCTCACTCTTCCTTCCTTCCTTCCCCTTGCTCTCCCTTCTTCCCTTCCTGCCTTCCTGGTTTGCTTCCTTCCTTCCTTGTTTGCTTCCTTCCTTCCTTGTTTGCTTCCTTCCTTGTTGTCTCCCTTCCGTCCTTCCTTCCTTCCTTCCTTTCTTTCTTCCTCTCTTCCGTTCTTCCCTATTCCTTCTTTCCTGTAATCCTCCCTCTCTCTTTCGCCCTCCAAACACTTCTGCATCATAAAATATTCCTTTCGTTTCTTCCTTCCGCTGTGTTAACCTTTTCTTCCACTATCATTTATCAAGGCTTCTGCTATTTCCACCTCACTTTGATCGTAAGGTCATTGTGGTCAGTGTATTTATGTAAATCTGTCGAAATCTGTCTAATATATATCTTTTCTCGTGTCTCATCTTTTCGTTATCTACTTCTCTCCTTCTTCCTTACCTCCGTCTCTTCCTCTTCCTTCCTTTGTCTTCCTTCATTCCCACCTTCCATACTTTCCTTCCTTCCTCCTCTCCTTAATCCCTAAAATATTTAAAGGATTGTATATCACGTCCTATATTTGAATAGATTGTTTTATATACCAGAGTTCTCACTTCCAACTTTCCTATACATATTCTGTTTCTTATGTGTCATGCTTCATGGAGTATCCTTAACAAATTTGCATGCCAAAGTTAAACTGGAGACTGATGAGTGTTGAGGCCTTCATGCTTTGTTAAGAGGAGGGTTTTGGTTTTTTCTGGACCCCCTTCTCCCTCATGTTTAGCCCTATTAGTTTTGAAATTTAAAGACGTTCCCCTTATTAGATTGGCGATTATAGGACCTTTCGCCCCATTTATTTTCCAATAGTTAGACCTTTCATATAGGTGTCGATTTTTCTTCGTTCTTCCCCCCTCCCTCCCTCCCTACCTCTTTCCCTCCCTCCCTCACTCCCTCCCTCCCTCCCACCCACCCATCATCTCTCCATCCTTCTTCCCTTCATTCCTCCCTCCCTTCCTCCCTCCCATCCTCCCTCCCATCCACCCTCTGCCCATCTTCCTTCCTCCCACCCTCTGTCCCATCCACCCTCTCCATCCAACTCCTTCCAATCCATCATATCGCCATCCTTCTTCCCTTCCTTCCTCCCAATTTCCCTCCCATCCACCCTCTCACCATTTTCTTCCCTTCCTTCCTCCCATCCACCCTCTCTGCATCCTTCTTCCTTTCCTCCTTCCCACCCACCCTCTCTCCCTTCCTTCCTTCTTCCCTCCCACCCACCCTCGTACCCTTCCACCCACCCTCTCTCCCTCTCGCCGTGCTTCCGTTCTTTCCACCCACCCCCCCTCTCTCCATCCTTCCTTCCTCCCTCCCTCCCTTCCTTCATCCCACCCTCCCACCCTCCTACCCTCCCTTCTTGTCCCTCCCACCATCCCACCCACCCTCTTCCTTCCTCCCTCCCACCCACCCTCACTCCCTCTCACCTTCCCTCCCACCCACCCTCACTCCCTCTCACCCTCCCTTCCTCCCTCCCACCCACCTGTCCTTCTTCTATCTCTCTCTCTCCCTCCCTCCCTCCCTCATTAACATTCAGCGAGGCCAGGCGTCATAAAGCCCTCAACCAGTCCTCCTCCTCCCACCCTCATACTGCTCTCTCTCTCTCTCTCTCTCTCTCTCTCTCTCTCTCTCTCTCTCTCTCTCTCTCTCTCTCTCTCTCTCTCTCTCTCACTCACTCTCTCTCTCTCTCTCTCTCTCTCTCTCTCTCTCTCTCTCTCTCTCTCTCTCTCTCTCTCTCTCTCTCTCTCTCTCGTGAGGCCCCATCTTGAATATGGCGTCCAATTTTGGTCTCCTTATTTGAGCAAGGACATTGAGAATCTTGAGTCGGTGCAGCGTAGAGCGAGCGACGAAGTTGATTCCGTCACTAAGAAATAAATATTATCATGAAAGACTAAACAAATTAAATTTATTTTCACTTAAGAAAAGAAGATTGCAAGGTCAATTAATCGAGTGTTTCAAGATACTATAGGGATTTGACAACATTCATGTAGATTCTCTTTTCAAAATAGATAATAGTTCATTAACTCGGGGAAATGGAATGAAATTAAAAACCAGGAGGGCGCATCTCATGTCACAAAGCACTTCTTCACCTACAGTGTGGTCATCGAGTGGAACAAATTGCCTGAAAAAGTGGTACAATGTAAGACAATTGACACATTCAAAAGAAGTCTAGACATTCATTTTGAGGAGGTGGGAATAATATAGGTAAAAAAAAAAAACAAAAAAAAAAAAAAAAAAAAACACACAGGTTAAGCATCAGTAAGTAGTATATAATGTTTCGCATCTTCGTTCTTTACTATAAATTTCCCAGTAGACGTTTTTCTCATTCTGCTGGGAGACTTCTTTCCCCAACTTAATTTCATGCCGACCAACGGTCGGAGGGAGAGGTGGGTGGGGAGAGAGGTGGGTGGGGAGAGAGCCTTCTTCTTTGCTATCCTTGCCTTCCACTTTGTAGCAAATTCTATGTTAGCATTAATTCCGGACTACCTAGTAGGGACCCAAGCCCTGTGTAGTCTGTGTAACTATATGTAACTCTCTCTCTCTCTCTCTCAAACAAAATAAATAAAAAATAAAACAAAGTATTGCGTCCAGAGTAATGCTCCTAACATATTACCTAATCAAATATTTAATAATTATCGCTATATCAAATTCTGCACAGGTACTGTAGAAAATAATTTGATCAACACTTATTTTCTTATTTCCTTTCCTATAAACAGTACTGCAAGCCTGTAACTTAGTAAAAATCGATCTTCAGTCGGGACATTTGCTATCGAAACCTGTATAAATTTAGTTTGAAGTGGGTTCTGAGTGAGGATTTTTTTTTTTTTTTTTTTTAAATGGTTTGAAGGAAGCCTGAGAAGGTGTATTTCGTAGCCTAAGGGACAAACTAAAATAGAATGCTCGAAAATGGCAAAAGTAAGCATATTTCTGAATAATAATAAACATATTGCTCACAGTAGGTTAAAGGAGCGTCACCTGATAATTTGTTTAGTATTTTTGGTTATATCTAGTATCTGATTTTGGCTAGCGATTCTCTAATTTAAAAAAAAACACTGAGTTAGTTATCCCAGTCGATTAATTCTTTGTAATATTCTAAATAGTTATTTATTTATTTATTTATTTATTTATTTATGTATTTATTTTTGTCTTCCTGGACTGTCCCTGCATGCAACCTTATGTGGCAGTGGGTGTATAAGGTCGGGTAGAACGCGGCGTGCTCGGCTTACATATACAGTATATTTATGTTCTTTTATTTTATTATTTCCATGCAACTGTAGTGGAGCAGTTCGTTTACATTTTTATCTGTCAACCTATTTTACCTAAATCTAACTCAACCTAGTCCAAGTTACTGTAACTCAATCCATATTGTTTTCAATGCAACAAGACAATGTAATTACATAACTTCGGAGCTTTTTGTGTACCTAATCTAGTCCAAATCGTTAATCCAAGTCTGTTCTATATAAATGTAGTATATCTGCAAACCAAATGAACTTGGTGTTTACGACGCAGTGTTGTCATATGCATAACAGGATTATATAATTTCCCGTCCACCTAGATACGAAACAATATAACTTGTAGATAAATCAATGTATCATAACTTTCCATCGTTGTTTCTAGTCACTTGTTGATATTGTTCTGTTTTGTTTTGTTGGTCGTAAAACTATATGATTAATGACATTTTCGAAGGCATTTTCACGATTTGTCATCAAGGTTGTCGGCGAACATTAGAATCCGGGTTTATACTCTGCGCGGACTCAGTTACCTAAAATAAATCGTGTCTTGGTCACCGGATTGGTCGTGTTTGAAGGTGTCGCTTGTCGAAGGCTGATGTATGAGAAGGGGCGGTGATAGCACTTGTTGGGTACTGGGGTTTACTGGTGGGACGGAGATAGTGGCTGGGTGACTGTGTGGTAGTGGTGGTGGGGATAGTGTTAGTGGTGGTTATGGTGATAGTGTTGTTTGGTATTAGTGGTGGTAGGGATAGTGGGGTGACTGTGGTGGTGGTGGTAGTGGTGGTGGGGATAGTGCGGTGACGGTGTGGTAGTGGTGGTGGGGATAGTGTTGTTTTGTTGTAGTGGGGTGACTGTGGTAGTGGTAGTGGTGGGGATAGTGTTGTTTGGTGGTGGTAGTGGTGGTGACTGTGTGGTAGTGGTGGTGGGGATAGTGGTGATGGGGGTAGTGGTGGTGGGGATAGTGGTGATGGGGGTAGTGGTGGTGGGGATAGTGTTGTTTAGTGGGGGTAGTGGTGATGATGGTGATAGTGATGGTGGGGATAGTGTTGTTTGGTGGTAGTGTTGGTGGTGGATAGCATTAATTTGGTGGTAGTGGTGGTGGTGGTGATTGTGGTGTTATACAGTAGTCTATTCGCTGTAAGTAGAAAATAAATCATGAACTCTAACCTATGTAACTATAAAACGACTAGAGTAATCGAGCTAATATTTTTACCATTTGGGAAGAGTCAGTCAATGAATAGATGTGGAAATTTACAGCCAATTTGCTCTAGCCCTTTTTGAGTTACAGAGGATAGAGTTAATGATTTTTCGCCTACTTACAGCGAATAGACTAGGCACAGTGTGGTGGTAGAGGTGTAGCCGAATTGGTAGTGGTGATGATGGTGTTTGGTGATTGTTGCGTTTCGAGTAGTGTTTGCTGGTGATGTTGGTATTTTAGGTCGTGATGCGATTTAGGTATAGTGGTAGCTGGTAGTTGACTTGATGGCTAGAGAAAAGGTTGGCAAGCATATTGTCTGGATGTGGATTGGAGGTTCGGGGTGGGAGATTGGAAGTCTGGAGGGATAAGTTGGTGGATTATTGGGATTGGTGATTAAATGATGGTAAAGTAGGTATGTTTTGCTGAACAGAATAAATACTGGTTGGACTCATTCGTGGTGATGGTGGTCGTGATAGTGCTGCCGCATGTGGTGATAGTGTTTAGCTATTTAGGTAGTTGGTGGTGATATGATTAGTATATATTGATCATGGTATGTCTGTGGTGATGGTGATAGTGGGGGAGCATGTGGTGTTAGTGTTGAGCTATGTAGGTAGTGAAGTCCTTGCGATTGATTGGTGATTGGTGGTAATATGACTATACAGTACTCTGTTTATTTTCTGCTAACGGTAAATTGGTATGTTCAAATCTTGATTATTCAACTTTTATGAAGACTCAATAGTGAAATATGTTGTTAATTATGAAAACTTGTAAACGCGGAATTTCGATGTGAGTATCCTGGGTTCGAGTCCTCGGAGTGCCACATGTATTTGTTGATTTCATTAATTGAGTTTAGAGGTGAAGTTGGTTGGTGTAAAACAAATAATAATATATATTGTGCATAAACATACTAGTTGCATATTTATGAATTAAGTCTGGACAAATTAATGGCTTGAATTTACCGTCAGCTGGAAAGAAACCGACTATAGTTGAGTAGATACATATAATGGTGGGACTAATATGGGGTGTGGCTGTCGTGATGGTGATAGTAGTCTGCGGTGTGCTTGGTGCCACTGATGTATATGAGGAAGTGGGGTAATAGCTCTTCTTGGATACTGATTTATATATTTGGGTTCATACAATAGTGTGGCAGAGCTGGTGTTAATTAAGGGGGGGGTCACCGTTTTTTTTTTTTTTTTCTCTCTCTCCTTTTCTCTCTTTCCCTGGCTTGTATCCGTTCGGCCCCATTCAGCCAACTTTTAAGACTTTTATCCCCATCCAGGTGTCGATTTTTTTCCTGGCGAGCGATAGCGAGCCAGCATTGTATGGAGAAATCCGGCTTCGCAGGAGAAATTTTTCTATCGAAAAATGTACAAATTTAGCTTGCTGTCAAAACAAAAATATATATATGCTGGCTCGCTACCGCTCGCCAGGAAAATATTGACACCTGGATGGGGGAAAACGTCTTAAAACAGTAGGATGATTGGGCCGAATGGATACAAGCCAAAGAAAGAGGGAGAGAAAGATAAAAAAAAAGGGAGGTGGGCTCCTTTAATGGTAGTGGTGTGTGGGCCGGTATTTAGGGACGTTGATAGTCTTGTGTTCTTGGGATAACACCGTCATTAAGTGTAAGGGGTTCTGGAATATACGTGTACTATACCCTCTTCCAAGTAGGTGGGCCAGAAACCGTGGGCCCTAACCTCTGTAACTCAAAAAGGGCTAGAGCAAATGGGTTGTAAATGGTCACACCTATTCCTTGGCTAACCCTTCCCAAATGGTAAAAAGAATAGCTCGATTACTGTAGTCATTTGTCAGCTTTAGAGGTTAATGGTGAACAGTGTTGGTATATTTATTTGGAACAGGGTATAGCAGGGCTCGGATATTGGTGTGATTGTGATGCTGGCGATGATTATGACAGTGGTAGTTGTGAGGTGGTGGAAGTAATGGTAATATACTGTAGGTCTCTTAGGATTTTCCACTAATAGCGAAATTGAGATCTTATGTTTTAATCTATTATATTTGTATTCGGCTGTAGTGAATATCTCAGAAAATTAAATAGTGCAAGAACATTATTTTATTTGAACTCATCCCATCTAGATTGAGAATTTGTACGTAATATATTATCCATGTGATTAGCTCCTATAATAATAGCTCTTAGAATGTTGTACATTGAATGTTTTGACTATTTATGAAATTTTGAGTAACACTTTGTGTAGTTATTCAAAGATTTCATAGGTCTGTTTTAGTTAGGATGGGTTAAGATGATGATAGAGGTGCCAACAATATTGGTATGAGAACAATTGATATTAAGCATTGCATTCGGTGCCATTTGAAAACAATAACTGAACATTGACGCTATAAGTATAATAAATATAAACGTTTATGGCACCCTTGGTTCAACATGAAGTGATGTTATACCCTTCTGGGGAAACACGCAACGTCATGGAGGAAATACATTACCCAAACAACTCTGTAAGAGGCCTTAAGAAGCACCATATATGAGTGACTGAGACAACTGCGGAGGATTATCAAGGTGCCGTATATAGAAGTGGGTTTATACCACAGTTAACCCTTTCTTCCGTGCAGTCTGGCTGTTGTTAGACGATGTGTTCATTTAAGAGAAACCTATGAATGTCAGATGATTTTATTGAGATCGTCGATATCACTTTGATTACTTGAGGTCCTTGCTTAAATTAATAGATTCTTCTATTCTTACCCAGAATAATAGTATACGAAATGGTCGCTATAGGCCCAGGGGTTAAGCAATATCCTCTCATCAAGGCTTAGTAGGTGAGAACTTTAATGGGAAGAGGTTAGGGTGAAGCAACATACCCTCCAAGAGTATGTACTAATGGTGAGGTGGTGTCCTGACGATAACAAGGCAAGGACTGTCAATACGGCCCGTCGGAGCCCTTCATATGGAGTACTGGAAGAGTTGGGTATTTGGTAGAGGTAGGTTGAGGCGAAATAGACTTGTGAAACATAGAGGAAGCAGAAGGATGGCATGAATATTACTACGAAGCTCTTCAATTTATTGGTAAATTGCAAGTAATACATTAAACATTGCATTACTAGAACAATTCTTATTGATTTAATGAAAGTATAAAATGAAGCTCTATTATGTAGTTAACGCTATCTGCTGAAGGTTGGGTCTTTTTGGAACCGGCCTATTTCACTTAATTGGTTTGGAGATTTTAAAAGGTGCCACCTCATTAACTTAGCAATTATAGGACACCACATTCAGGTGTCAATTTTAACTGGGCGACCAATAGCGAGCTTACAATTTAGAGGGAGCTGGCCGAAACATGTACTTGAATGGGGTCTGGATGATTTTTTTTTGAAGGGGGTCTGGGGACGCGTTTTTCTTAGTGTAGGGGGACGCTAAACATACATTGATTGGATATGGCAACAACAATCAAAACTCTCAATAATGATAAAACAAACTATCATAATAAGCCCCGAGACGTTGCACCGGATAGTGTTAAGGTGGAAAGGACTCCAGTAAAGCAACCAGCCTAAGAGTATGTACTAATGGTGGGTTGGTGTCTTGACGATAACAAGGCAAAGACTGTCAATATGGTATGCCACAGACCTTCTTATGGGGTGGTGCTGGAAGGGCTCGGGCTGGGAAGAGGCTGGGTGAAGAGAAATGGAATAGGAACTCTAAGAGGAGATAAAGGGATGGGGTGCAGATTACTGTGACGCCCTACATTATATCAGTAAACGACCAGTAATGTTTAGAATGAAGCTTTACCTTAACACAATTAACCCCTTCAGCACCATGATGTCTTTTTACCTTTGATTCTGGCTGAAAGGAGATGATTTTAAACAGTTTAAAACAGTTAAAAAGGGTGTATTGAGATCGTATTTTCCCATTTTAGTCCTTGAGGTAGATCATAAACTAAAGAAAATCGTCTAATGGTAACCAGAAAACGATGAAAATTACGTCATGGTGGTGAAGGGGTTAAAGGTTGAGTAAAATAAAGAATGAAACTCTACTTACAGTAATGGTGAAAGGGGTTCGAGTGACTTAGTATACCCTACAAGAGTGTGTTCAAATGGTGGTGTGGTGTCCAGACGATAACCAGGCAAAGACTCCCAATACGGCACGTCACACACCTTCAAATGGGACACTTGGAAAGGGCATGTTGAGAATTGGGAAAACAAGAATAAGTAGATGGATGGGGTGAATATTTGAATGAATCTCTACAGAATATCAGTAAAGAACAAGTAATTTTTACAATGAGGCTCTAAAGCAACAACAGTATACAGTATAGAGGCGAATGTAAGGGGAAAATGAGAAGGATGCAAACAAGAACAATAAGTTAGTTATAGATGAAAGGATACAGGAAAACAAAGGAGGACAAAAGAAGGGACAAGATTAATTGAAAGGTATATAATTATAATTGTATGAAAGGACTTCATAACGTAACATAGACATAAGAAAATCTGATAATAAAATAAGGACAAACATAGTGGTTTGAGCATAAGAACAAAATATGGAAGGAAGGGATGCAGCAAAGAAATGCAAAGGAGAGAGACAATATTTGATTGTACAGGGTAATTAGGAAATAGAGTGCGATAAGGAACTAGATAGATTTTTTTTAAATTTACATCCAACAAGTTTCTAAGCAGAACAATTGTCAACACACACACACAAATGTATATATAATATATATATATATATATATATATATATATATATATATATATATATATATATATATATATATATATATATATATATATAACAAAGGCAAATTTTAGTTGATAATACCAAATTAGAAAGGGGATGAAATGATGACGTTGAAAATGTATTACATAATTATGTGAATGCAAAGTAACGAGATAATTAAAGCAGTTAGGGAGGAAGAGTGACATGGTATAATACACATGATTAATTTGATAATAATATAATAAAAGCCAAATATAATATATGGTGTAATGACACATCATAGTGAGAAGAAAAAATAATACAAATTAAAAGACATATTAAGAATGAAGCGAAATAAGATACACACAAGAATGCAAAGTAATTGTGATACATTACGACAAAGAAAATGGTGTTAAATAATATTAACAAAATTAGAATGACAATAATATACACAATCAGAAATAAGGATGATAATACAATAACGAATGGGATGCCGTTGACGCTGAACATAAAAACAGATAAACATATGAAGGCAGATTAAGAATATTCACAAATTGATGGGGAAGAACACAAGCCAAATGAAAATTCATATCACAGAGATAGCATATATGTATGTATGTATATATATATATATATATATACTGTATAATTATACTGTACTGTATACCTACTTATATATGGAAATGGAATGGCAATGGCGGTGAATTAAAATATGCAAATGAGAACACGAAGGAAATAAATGATTGGAAAGTAGCGACCTTTCTAAATATAAAGAAGAAATATTCTACCTGTTTGTATCAACTGGCAGACTGCTTGACCCCTGAGATGGTGGATATGAACGAATCTCCTCCATCGAGGTAATTTGTTGAGTTTCTAGGGGAGGGTTGTTAGTGCCCAACCGCCCATTGTTATATATTGTGTGTGAGGTGGATGTGGAGTGTTATCGTACGGTTGAAATGGCTGTGATTATGATTTAGTTTGTAATTCACTGTAACCACCTCCATGATGCTGATCAGGTGCTAGCATACACGTTGTAAATGCGACAATGGTCTACTGCACCTCTGATGTTCGCTATTGCAGAGAGGGGCTGGGAGGCCATGGAGGTGAGCATCATATAACAACTCACATAGTGGGGGATCGATCCTTGCCTGAATGTACAACTTTGGAAAGCTACCGCTTATTCCATGACAGCTATAATAATACATTTTGAAAGGGAAAAATAATTGCCGGTGAAAATACAAATTAGAAACAATTGATAATGTAAAGAAAAGAGACAGTTAAAAGTGAAAGAAATATTACGAGAAGAAAAGGAAAGGTCAACGAATAATAAGACGCAAATGAGCAAGCCAGATTAGGCAGCCAATTAAAAATTAAGGCGAAACAAATTATCAGGCAAAATACAAATATACACAGTAAGACGAAGTAAATGAGGATAAGAAGTAAAAATAATCAAGCAATAAGTAATATGAAACAAATAAGAATGCAAACCAAACAGACAATTATAAAAATCTAATGCGAAACTAATTAAAATACCAAGGACAATTAGAGACAAAGTAGAATACTAAATATAAATACATAATTGAAAGTAATGCAAAACTCATGAGAATATGAAAATAAAAGGACAATTTAAAATGAAGACGATAGAAAGGAAGAGTACGAAAATGGCAAAGAACTTACCTATTCATTACCGGTGACGTCCTTATCATTATCAAGGTATATAGACTACATAATACGGTCGCGCTAATAAGTCATGTCCCAGCTGTCATTACGTTTGGCTTGCTCTGTGCTGTATTAATGTCTGTCAGATGTTGAATAGGGTGGGTAAGTGTAGGAACATGTTTGTATATTTCACTCGATATGAAGAAATGAAGCTTAGATATTGCTGATACCAATTATTGATCAAAATATACTTGGTGCCGAGACATCACTTATTAGCGTGATTGTACAGTCGAGGTTAATAAGTGTTGTCAGATATTTCACAAAGTTTCGGACACTGACTAATACTCTGAGGGATGGGCACTTTTCCCAGTAACTATAAAGATACCAATAACACTTGATGAGCGAAAACCACTGGAATCTATGCCAACACTTAATACCCCCGATTGTACTGTATATCTTGATCATTATAGTCTGGCAATTATTAGATGATTGTATTCATTTTAGAAAGGATCTCTAATAATTAAAAGGACACAATTAACCATTAGAATAAATCCTTTTAGCTACCACAGATCCTTCTTAGAGTGTACAATATCGTCTATATGTAGCAAGCATTAAATTAAAAAGACGTCACCTTCTATACACGTTAACACCAATTTAATTTGGTTTGCAGATATACTACATTTATATAGATAAAACTTGGATTAACGATTTGGACTAGATTAGGTGCACCAAAAGACAGGGGTTCAAATGCGAAATAAAGTGACAAAGTAAGTAAAGAGAACGGAGGGAGGGATTTAAGAAGAAGGTATACGCCCGCTTGTACTACCCTCCCTCCTTGGAGATCTCTATACTGTCAATATTCCACCCACACCCCGGCCTCTAGACAAGTGAATATACACCACCATTACCTGATAGCCCTCTCACACCTCCACCCACCCACCCGCCTACGCCCGCCTCATATCTCACAGCCCTCCCGATTCCGTCCCTGGCATATGATTAAGGGGGGCCACCGGCTTTTTTTGTTATCTTTCTCTCCTTTTCTCTCTTTCACTGGCTTGTATCCATTCGGCCCCATTCAGCCAACTGTTTTAAGACGTTTATCCCCATTCAGGTATCGATTTCTTCCTGGCGAGTGATAGCGAGCCAGCATTGTATGTAGAAATCCGGCTTAAGCCGGAGATATTTTTTTATAGAAAAATTTACAAATTTAGCTTGCTGTCAAAACAAAAAAATGTATATGCTGGCTCGCTATCACTCGCCAGGAAAATATTGACACCTGGATGGGGGTAAACATCTTAAAACAGTAGGCTGAATGGGGCCGAATGGATACAAGCCAAAGAGAGAGGGAGAGAAAGATAAAAAAAGCAAGGTGGGCTCCCTTAAGCACACTTTTTCTCTTATAAACTCGGCCCTTATGCATTCTCCTCCTTTTGTAATCCTTGTACAGTCAGCCTAATAAGTGATGTATCGGTACCAATTATGTTTTGATCAATAATTGGTATCAGTAATATTTACACAGGGTTTATTTTTATTTGAGTGATATATACAAACATGTTCCTACACTTACCCACCCTATTCAATATTTGACAGACATTAATACAGCACAGAGCGAGCCAAACGTAATGACAGATGGGACATGAATTATTAGCGCAACGTACTGTACCTTTATTTACTGTCTTTTTAGTTTGATCCTTAGACCTCCACCAAGCTTTAAAACCCCCACCATGTTCAATTATTCATCCCTCCGAATCCCTCTTAAGTCAGACAAAACTCCAAATCTTCAAAAGTGTTCATGCATCTTCAAAGCTTCCACTTCCATGGTACTCATCCTACTCATAAGTCTAAACACCTTATTCTTGCTTATCATGTTTTCAATTTGTTCCTCCTCAATTACTTCTATCATTCCTCTTTTATTAGCTCTTCCATTCTCAACTCCCTGTCTGTTTTCGCCATTATCCTACTGTAATACCTTCTGCCCTTCTTAATTTTCCTGCGTGTACCATACGTTTCCTGTTTGCACTTCCTATGTTATTATTGTGTAAGCATCAACCGTATTCATAGTGTGCACGGGGTTAGTTCCGATTTCTCCACCAGACGGCGTGGGGCATCATTGGCCCGCTACTCCCAAGTAAATAAACACGTTGAACTCTATGCGATTGAATCGGTTTCTACTTTATATGCTCGTAATGCCGTGTCTAACGTGAACACTATGGAAATTGAGTTATCGCCATACATTCTTAGTGTTCTGAAGGGGGAGGGTCCCTAGGGTAAAATAGAGGGAAATTACGACAATGAAGACTTATTACTGCCTTGTGATAAAAGCAGGGTGTATGAAGAGTGAACAACACCGACTATATCTCCTTATATACTGGGCTAACTTAAATACTGTATTATCATTATTTACATGTCGATTTTATAATTTTACACCATACAGTAGTATGTTGATATTTATCCGTTTTCCGTATATGTTTTTTAATGATTACTATGCGAGCGAAGGCGAAGCAGAAAACAAAAGTTTGTTATAAGACACCAACATTCCATTATTCACTTCCTTTCTGTAATATATGTTTTGTATTGTTTATATATATATATATATATATATATATATATATATATATATATATATATATATATATATATATATAGAGAGAGAGAGAGAGAGAGATCAAATAATGTCTACGTTTTGGAAATTAGAGATACTATACAGATTATAAGCCTTGTTACAACAGCAGAACTGCGCATGAATACCGTACAGAAATCTTTGAGAACAGAATATTAACCCCTTCTTTACCGGTAACGTCTTTTTGTATTTGATTTCAGCTACATTTAGACGATTTTGTCTAAGCTTGGGAAGGATATATGATATCTAAAAGGATTAATTGAGATAGGCTGTAGCCTTGTAATGAGTAGACGTCCTACCTAAGTGTACACAATCGTCTAATAGTGGCCAGAATATAATGATAAGTACATCACCGGTACAGAAGGGGTTAAAGGCACGTAACACAATCTACCGGTACATAGGCTAGGCCTACTTATAATTTCAGTGATGCATAATACAGGTTTAGTTAATTAATATGGTCAGATCTCCGATGTATTTAGCTTATTGTAATACCCTCTACCCGCAAAAATCCCGCAACCATAGAAATACCCGAGTTAACAAAATATAACTGATCGAGTTTGGATTTTAATCAACATTTGATGTCAAACAAGTTCAAAAGTTAAAATCTACACCAAATATCACTTTATATATGGGCTAGACTTAAAAATACTAACTGTAAATTGATGAATTTTACACCAGAATTTTAGACCAATTCACATGGATCATAATGTAGGTAAGGTATGTCCATAAACGGTACCGGTACCAGGTATATAGTTTTGCTTCAACCGACAAACTTCATGATAAATCGTATATTCTCCTATTATGGAAGGTAACATATATTTATACAACGGACTTTGCTTAAACCTCTTCAAATAAACCGTTAGTTAAGTTAATTCTTAGGTAGGTTTGGTGGGTTTGATATTGTTGCACGCCAATGGTTGGCAAAAGAGTAAAGTTCAGATTTATATAATTTTGCTGCATTAAAATGGTAAAACTATGATGGATTTTGCTTATATTGCCAACGAGACTACTTAATTTAGTCTAAATTTCCCTGCATATATAGACGAAATTTATCCGACACTTAAGCATATTGTATAAATGATCTATTCACAAAATTGGCATATGTTGGGGTGAAATTAATAAAATATAGATTATAAAATATGTATATTTTCAGTTGATAGATACCGGTAATGTTGGGCATAGCCTAATCAACTCTTTTCATATGTTTCGTTTTATTACCGGTACTTACTTTACATCTAGCAGCTTTGCCATTGTACCAAGATCAATGCCTTACATTGTGCTTTGTTCCTTATGTTATTTATCATGGAATGTGTCTGTTGAAGCAAACGATATACTTGTACCGTATATGTACCTTAACCTACATTTTAATCTATATGAAGAGGTCTAAAGACACACGATTATTCCCGGTCTCTTCATTTAGTATATAATATATAAGTTTGTTATATATCTGCCGGTAGGCTACACTTCGTGATGAATCGTATTGTCTCTCATTATGGAAGGTAAAATAGATTGATATAAACATATCTTGTGTAAGAATGGAATGGTCGAAAACCCACGAAAAATCTGCCCTACCCTCACCCATCCACCATAACAGACATTTCATATACATCATTAATGTGGTTAATATTTTGTTGGTGTCCTATTAATCTTTAGTTTTCAGTTGGCTTTGCATAGGATACGGTAATCTAGTGTAGGCTAATGGTATACGCTTTGCCGTGAATTGCGGTTACCTCCCTAATAATATCGATAAACATAAATGTGTATACAAATATATTGTGTAAAATGAAACAATAAATATCAGTACAGATAATTGTTAAGCCTAGTCCTTATACAAGAAGATATTAGACAGCTTCCAGACGGCGATGGATGATAAAGAGCTTTGCGCTTTATATACAAAATGATAACAAAACTTTACTCTTATTGAACGTTGCCATCTGATAGGTACTGTATGCATCTGTAGTTTTATGAATGAACTAGGCCTACCGGTATATATATTTGGGTAAAATTACTTAAGATATGTTCATAATAATCCAAACATCCACACATATTAAAGGAGAGAGCTCAATATTCAGTCTTATCATCTATTCATCATATTGTTTTATGTTACTGCTTTGAAGCTTGTTATTGTTTCCTTAATATATTTTCCTTACATCTACATCAATACAAAAGCACATTGTCTTGTCCGTGTGTGCTAAAACAGCCTGGTACAACACAAACTTGACCAGTCTCTTTGTGTATAAGCGCGCGGCAGCCCCGTACCATAGGGCCAAGGCTTGGTTTGTTTATTATTGTCACGTGACCTGACGTCACGGCCACACTGAATATGTTCACCTTGCATTAGGTCTCTCTCTCTCTCTCTCTCTCTCTCTCTCTCTCTCTCTCTCTCTCTCTCTCTCTCTCTCTCTCTCTCTCTCTCTCTCTCTCTCTCTCTCTCATTGTAAGACAATTGACACATTCAAAAAAAGTCTAGACATCCATTTTGAGGGGGTGAGAATAATATACTGTAGGTAAAAAAAAATAAAAATAAATAAAAAATAAAAAAATAAGCATCAGTAGTATATAATATTTCTCAACTTCGTTCTTTACCATAAATTTCCCAGTAGAAGTTTTGTTTTCTCATTCTGCTGGGGTACTTGTTTCCCCAACTAAATTTCATGCCGACCAACGTTCGGAGGGAGAGCAGGGTGGGGAGAGAACCTTGTGCTTTGTTATATTTACTTTCCACTTTGTAGCAAATTCTATTTTAGCATTAAGTCCTGACTACCTAGTAGGGACCGCAAGGTCTGTGTAGTCTATGTGTATCTATGTAATTATATGTAACTCTCTCTCTCATATATATATATATATATATATACAGTATATATATTATTTTTGTTTTTCTTTTTTCGGGTATCCACTTAACTGCTCCGCTATTAAAATATCACCATTTCTCAGTTTAAGAATAGTCTTCGGGTGTGGAAGGTGGGAGAGGTTAAGTACAGGACCCAACTATCACGGTAATGGTCACTGTAAGGTTTATAGTACACAGTCTGCTGCTCCACACTATCTCTCTCTAGTATTTCCTACCTTGACGCTTCTCTCTCTCTCTCTCTCTCTCTCTCTCTCTCTCTCTCTCTCTCTCTCTCTCTCTCTATAGCTATCTATCTTTCTATCTATCTATCTATCTATCTATCTCAAACACACACACTGGATCATGCACACCACAGTCGACACCAATTCCATGCTTCTTTTTCTATTTCCATTATTATTATCATTATATTATGAAATATTCTCCTTCTTGTTTTCATATCAATTTCAATAGTCTTCAACACTTTGCTTTATCGCTTCACTCAGATTTATTAGCAAGGAAAAGTCAAGGCATTATTTGCATGCATAAACTGACTATTGAGAATTGAAACACGGAAGCCCCAAGGAGAGTGACATTGCTAGTGAGAGAGAGAGAGAGAGAGAGAGAGAGAGAGAGAGAGAGAGAGAGAGAGAGAGAGAGAGAAAGAGAGAGAGAGAGAGAGAGAGAGTTACAAGGATTAGTTAGTATCTGAGAGACCTTGTGGTCCATTCCGGGGAGATACTCGAAGTAGGAGAGAGATTGTTTAGTGCACTACACTCGTTAAAGACTACAGTATGTACAAAACTACCTACTCTCTTTTTTAATTGCTCTACTGAAGAACTGTTTACAACTTCTGAGGGAAGTTTGTTCCAGGTAGAACAGATCTTATATGTGTAAATGTTTCCACAAGTACTAGTGCTGAACCTTTTCAATTCTAACTTCCTGCTGTGGTTGCGTGATGTATTTATATTGAGGGTAAACATTTTGATATAATCCACGTTGTCAAACCAATTAAGAATTTTAAAATCTTCAATCAGCTGACCTCGTAGTCTGCGTGTTTCCAACAGAAAGAGATCAAGAGCTGTCAACCGGTCCTCAAAGCTCCGTCTTCTAATCGATGGAATAAGCTTTGTAGCCCTATCTTGTAATCTGTCCAGTCGCTCTATATCTTTCCTGAGTGCGGAGACCAGAATTGAACAGCATACTCCAGGAGAGGCTGTATCAGAGCGTTGAAGAAGTGTGATGACTATTTCCTTATTACTATACTAGCGAGAAAGAGAGAGAGAGAGAGTGTGTGTGCGAGTTGTTTACATATATTTACATGCAGGGTATCCCAAAATAGGCGTGTCAAACTTCGAAATTTGGTTCTATTAATAATTCTATGCATGAATTAATCTACGAGCAAAAATACAAATCTCAACCATTACAGATTTACTGGAGGTTGAACATGGGATATTCCCATGTATTTCCCAATAAAGCATGCCCAGGGGTAAAATGTCCTATCCTACCCTCACCTTAATGTGTTCACTTTACCACGTTATTATATAG
>CM064554.1:10923277-10987768 GCA_032716605.1 Paralithodes platypus
CGAAGGAAGAATATTATTGATCTGAACAAAGGCTGAATATAAAACTCTTGGTTTACGCGTTAGGAACTTCCCTACTAAAGAAATAATGGTAGTTGAAATTGTGGAGGTAGTACACGACTCTCAAGCGGGACGTAGAGGGAGGGTGTATTATTTTCCCTTACAGCCATTCATCGAGCTTCATATTAAAAAAAAAAAAAATTAAGACCCCCCCCCCCTCTCTCTATCTCTCTCTCTCCCCCCCCCCCCCCCCCCCCCCCCCCCCCCCCCCCCCCCCCCCCCCCCCCCCCCCCCCACCACCACCCTGGTTTCTCTTAAAATGCAGGTTTGCTATCGCTCTCCAGGATAGATCTTCACCTATGGCACGGACAGTCTTAATATTTACAAAGGATAGGGACGAAAGGTTTTAAAATCGCCAAACTACTGGGACGAACATCTTAAAATGTCAAAACTCCTGGAGAAGGGGGTCCAGGGAAAAACCCTTAATGATTATAACTTAACCTTAATGTTCATATTACTAAGCCTTTACTCAATGATCAACTTTGGAAAACGGGGTTATATATCAAATTGTCTCTCATACATTAATACTCACTTCATCATACTTCGTTGGATATGAGGCTGGCAACTCCTTTCCTACAGACTTAGGAATACGACCCACCAAGACTCAACATTCCCTGCCCCACCCCCCATATGAGTCTCTCTCACTCTCACTCTCACTCTCACTCATTCTATCTCTCTGTCCCCTCTCTCTCTCAACAATGTTCAGAAGTTGTTAAGAAGGCAAACAAAATAATTGGCTTTATAGGCAGGTCATTTGAGCATAAATCCAAAGACGTTATCCTAACCCTTTACAATTCTTTAGTCCGCCCTCTTCTGGAATACTGCGTTCAATGCTGGTGCCCTTATTACCAAAAAGACATAAACAAGCTAGAACGAGTTCAGCGTAGAGTTACCAAAATTATACCTAGCCTAAAGAACAAACCATACGAAGAGCGTCTTAGAGAATTAAATCTATTTCCTTTAACTCAGCGCAGATTAAGAGGTGACTTAATTCAAGTGTTCAAAATCATCAAAGGCATCGACAATATGAACTGTAAGTACTTCACTATCGACCAATCTAATTACACGCGGGGAAACGGTTGCAAAATTATTGGTAAATCTTTTAACTCACACGAATCTAAGAATTTCTTCTTCAATCGAGTTGTCAACTTGTGGAATGGGCTTCCCCGAGACGTTATAGACTGCAGCACCGTTGATTCATTTAAACTCCGCCTAGACAAATATCTCGCATCAAACCCGCGACTGACTGCGTTTGTAAATTAATAACTTTATTTTATCCTCCCCTCAGTTACTAACCCATATGTCCCCTACTAACTTCCTAGTCCTGCCACGGGCAGTAGTTCCCTTTCCAATGTTCCCTTACCCACTCTAAACCACTGTTTGGACACTTGATCCTCAGTGTTTTGGAGGACAAGCAGCCTAGAAGGGTCACTAGACCTGTTGTTGCTTGATTTCCTTTGTACTTTATCTCCTTTCTTACATGTTTAGGAGTACGACCCACCAAGACTCAACATTCCCTGCCCCACCCCCCATATGAGTCTCTCTCTCTCTCTCACTCTCACTCTCACACTCTCTCTATCTCTCCTTTCTTACATGTTTAGGAATACGACCCACCAAGATTTGACATTCCCTGCCCCACCCCCCATATGAGTCTCTCTCTCTCTCTCACTCACTCTCTCTCACACTCTCTCTCTCTCTCTCTCTCTCTCCTTTCTTACATGTTTAGGAATACGACCCACCAAGACTCCACATTCCCTGCCCCACCCCCTCCAAACGCTAGACAAATAGTGACACCAGAAACATGCCTCCCCAACACACAAAAACCCCGAAATGGGATATATTATTAGCTGAGCACACACGCCTTAGCATAACGAGATGGATGGATACACACAAGGATAGGAAGGGGGTAGAGGCGGTGTAGAAAGTTCTGTAATGTTTGTAAGGATGGTTTCCATAGGGTTTATATTGCCACTGACACTTATACAGTACCTTCATTTTATTGACCATGTGATTTTATATTAGCATTGTAGTCGTCGTTATCGCCTTTGCCATTTATTTTGGAGAATCATTATCACTATCATCATAATCATCAACGCCTTGTTCATCATCATCTCATTATAATCATCATCATCATCATCATCATCATCATCATCATCATCACGACTCTATTATATGTTATCCTATTATATCCATTATATCCATTTCTGTGTCGGGTCTATCAAATTTAAACTCAAGGACATTTTTGTATTTTGTTTCGAATTCATGACGGTAGATAGAATATAATTGATGGGTCAAAATACAAGGGGAAGAACAAAATGTTGTCAACATTATGCAACATTGACTATTGCATAGTTGCTCATTTTATCAAATCATATGCAAAATATTATCGTATTAATTAAATCACTATTTATATTGAAACCAGACTGGTTCTGTAAATGCCTGTATTAGTTAAAGGTGGTGCATATGTAATGGAGAGAGAGAGAGAGAGAGAGAGAGAGAGAGAGAGAGAGAGAGAGAGAGAGAGAGAGAGAGAGAGAAAGAGAGAGAGAGAGAGAGAGGGGGGGGGGGAGAAAACATGGAGGGTCAGGAAGATACTGGAGCCTATTGATGATGTACCGTCCGAATGTAGCGAATGACGTCACCTTAACCACAGCTAAGCCAAGGTCAGTGAGAGAGGCATAATTGATTTCAACATTCTAGCAACATTTCGGAGAGAGAGATTCACCCGAGCGCCATAGTTTTACCAGCCCCCTTCTAACAATTAATATATCAAGTTTTAAACATATCCCAAAGCCCTCCCTTCGAGAACGATACGAAAGGTCTTAATATCGCCAAACTAATAGGACGAATGTCTTAAAAATATAAAAACTAATTGGGCTAAACATGAGGAAAAAAGGCCCCCCATAACCTCCCCCCCCCCCCCCCCACACCTCCCTCCCCCTTAATTCCATCAGTGTTAACTCAGGGAAATATATCACTTATCATGACTAAAAGTTGATTATTGGAGATAGTTGTATGCCTATGTTATATACAGTATATTGAGGGGGGTTTTCTGGACCCCATTCTCTCTCGTGCTTACCTCCATAGTTTTGAGATTTTAAGACATTCGACCCATTAGTTTGGCGATTTTAAGATCTTTCGTGTTATTAAGGTGTCAATCATTTTCCTGGCGAGCGATAACCAGGCTGCAATTTAAGAGGAACCGGCCTTTGGCCGGTACCTTTTTATGAAGACAAATGCATGAATTTATTTAGAAAGGGAAGTTTGAAGGAGATCTAGGGAAAAATCTGAAAACATGCAAATAAATAAATATATTAAATAAATAAATAAATAAATAAACAAAACAAAAATAAAAATCTCCCCCATAACCAGACTAAAGTTGTTAGTAGAAAATGGTAGGTGAAAGCGCTCGTGTAACTGTCTCGTAAAGTTTAAGACATCCTCAGAAATTATGTCAATCATCATCCATCATCATCATCAGTAATTATGTCAATCATCATCATCCATCATCATCCATCATCCATCATCATCATCATCATCATCCATCATCCATCATCATCATCATCATCATCAAGTATGTCTGCCAACTACTGTCCAGGGAGTAATGGCAGCAACTATACATATGGTTATATTATATGGATCCTACAATAAGCATTTTCTCTTGCATTTCGAAAATATTAACCTTTTACTGTAAATGCAGGAGACCAATTGTAAGCATATTAAAATTGTCCTACCGTAGCTTACATTAGTTCAAGTCATCATCATTATAAGGAAGAGGAAACCATGTATCTATCTATATATGTATCCATATATTTGTATATATCTATTTCTATGTCTATATAGCTAGGTCTATCTCTTATCTATCTATCATGTTATGCCGATCTATATTTATCTATCTATTTAGCAATCAATATCTATCTGCATGTCTGTCTGTCTGTCTGTATCTGTATCTATCTGTCTATCTATCTGTCTGTCTGTCTATCTATCTATCTATCTATCTATCTATCTATCTATGTTTGATTCAACCTTCGATAATGATAAATCTACGACGAGTCAAATATATTTGTTTAAGGCTAGTCGGAAATAGAATGCATATGATGCCATCACTCTGAAAGAGCTCATTAGGAAGTTTTTTTTTCTTCTGTCGACCTTATCTCTTCTCCTAAATCACTGAAAACAGATGGCTGAGAGGGTGGCTGTAGTATGACGTATTTTCCAAGCTAAATTGAAGCCTTTTTGCGTAGGTTTATTTATTTTATTTTATTTGTTTGTTTTTTTTGTTTTTGCCGAGACTCTGGAGCTTATGATGAGTTTCTAGCACAATACATTACGTCAAAAATAGTTACCAAATGGGCGTTTAGTGATTCTAGAGTAATTATAAAAACAGGGTAGGTATAATATCTCATCATTCAGAGGTGGGTGGATAGGAAATATGTTGTGTTCACTATGTAGCCTTTTGTTAGTTCCCGTATTGATTGTTCTTTTTGCTATAAGAGCAAATCCTGTTCAATTAAAAGACACCTCAAATTTTTTTGAATATGTGGTTGTATTTCTTTTTAGAATGCATTTTATATTAATTTGTTGTTGATTCATACATAATCCATATGCATTATGTGGTCTGGAAGTTTTAGTTTATTATTATCAATGTTCAAAGTTGGTATGATTTGTTGTACCATTATACCCTTCCTTCCCAGAGGAGACCAAGAAACCACACAGTAAACCTCTGATGTGCCATTCAGATTTTTGTGTTGTTTGTACATATATTTCAAACCACGTAGTTTCATATTTAGAACAGTTTACATACAGTCGAAACTTCGTTGTATATATTCAAAAGGCCGTTTAAACTATATATTTGTAACTGTTTATGTAGTGAACAATACCACAAATTGTTTGTGTTAACACATAATTATCAAAGGCCAGGATTCGAACTTGTGAAGGTTGGTACTCTAACTACTAGCAATTGTGTAGATCGCCTCCTCTGTGGTGTATACCTTTCGACATTCCAGAGAGTTGATAAGACAATTCTCATTGATTCTCATGAGTATTTTATATATTTAAATATGGCATATACGAACTCAAAATGTGAATGCCAGATTCAAAGGAGTAACGTCAGCATGAGCATGGAGTGGCTTCGGTCACCCAGGCATTATTGTGGTCGGCAGGGAGGGTTCTGTGGAGGCGCTCGGTTATGGCCTTGGCCTTGCTCGGGGCCTTGGGGTTGTTCGGCCAGGCAGCTTGGGGAACAACAACAACAACAACTCTCTGGATTGTCGAAATTTGTTGCGATCTCGTCATTTCTGAACTGACAAGGGTATAATAGGTAAAGCACCAACCTTCACTGGTTCGCATTCTTGCCATTGCTGTAATAAATATATAAATACTGGTAAATAAAAAATATAACTAGAGTAGCTCTCTCTCTCTCTCTCTCTCTATCTATCTATCTATCTATATACAGTATATATTATAGTAACTATGTTAATAATGCATTATACGAGATACCAGAGTTAATTTTGTTGAGCCATTACCGAAAATATATGTGTGAAAAGTGACCCTCGGTGATATACAATTTCATCTCCGCCAATCAACACCCTAGGATTAGGCATGCAATTAAGCACAGACGTTTAGTGGGAGAATCCATCCGTCTTCATTTCAGTACTCGCCATTTTGTATGCTAGTTCAAGGACCAGATTGAAAGAAAGTGCCACATAATGAGCTTAAAGGGGGTCACCGTTTTTTGTTTTTATCTTTCTCTCCTTTTGTCTCTTTTCCTGGCTTGTATCCATTCGGCCCCGTTCAGCTTGCTGTTTTAAGACGTTTACCCCCATCCAGGTGTCAATATTTTCCTGGTGAACGGTAGCGAGCCAGCATATATATATATATTTTGTTTTGACAGCAAGGTATATTTGTAAATTTTTCGATAGAGAAATGTCTCTGGCGAAGCCGGATTACTCCTTACAATGCTGGTTCGCTATCGCTCGCCAGGAAGTAATTGACACCTGGATGGGTATAAACGTCTTAAAACAGTTGGCTGAATGGGGCCGAATGGATACATGCCAGAGAAAGAGAGAAAGGGAGAGAAGATAAAACAAAAACCGTGACACCCCCCCCTCCCACCCACCCTTAATGTTTGCCCACGCCCCTATGGTTGTGTTGGGAGTCACAAAGCCGCCGGAACGAATGGCCCAGGGAGGAGTACAGTCACGCTCACAAGTCGGGTCCTATACACCTTTATCATTATCCTGGCGTACTCGTATAATGCATAGGTGCGCGGAATTTCGGTGTGAGTGTCCTAGGTTCGAGTCCTTGGAGTGTCACATGTATTTGTTGATTTCATTAGTTGAGTTTAGAAGTGAAGTTGGTTGATGGAAAACTATAATCAATTGATATTTTCTGAGAGTATGTGACCCTTTATACTGTCTGTCTGTCTGTCTGTCCTTGTACTTGCTAGTCTGGTTGCAAACAGGATCTCTTGAAACGTAGAGGACACTTTGCCAAGCCCTTCGTATGACACCCAAATATACTGTAAGTCATTATAATTTCGACAACATCAGATTACCCACCTCCCTACCCCTTCCCTACCCCTTGGACGAACCTCCATAACTGATCATGCGAGGTATTCACTCGGATTTTATGAAACACACTGTGATACCCACTTGATACCGAAGGGCTCAAGGGGATTTCTACACTTGAGGGATTTTGTTCTTGACCCCTTTCTCCCTCATGTCTAGCCCCATTGCTTTTGAGATTTTAAGACGTTTGCCCCATTAGTTTAGCGATTTTAAGAACTTTCACCCCATATTAAGACCTTTCGTGCAATTCAGGTGTCGATTTTATCCTGGCGAGCGATAGCGAGCCTGTAATTTACGAGAAACCGGCCTTTGGCCGGGAAATTTTTCTACCGAAAAATGTACAAATTTATCTTGAAAGGGACTCAAGGGGATGTAATTTTAAGCTTGATGGAGATCTAGGGAACAAACTAAATACCTCCCCTTAACACACAAACCTGGGTGATGGTTGGCTATAATTGCATGCAGTACTGTTTCCAAGGATTGCACGCATGACTGAGATATGTGTCCTATTGAGCAGTCTTGTTTCAACTTTGGCTCTCTATCTCTAATACTGTATCTCTATCTCTAATACTGTATCTCTATATCTAATAGTGTATCTCTATCTCTAATACTGTATCTCTATCTCTAATACTGTATCTCTATCTCTAATACTGTATCTCTATCTCTAATACTGTAAAGCGAATCCCAAAGAAAGGATGGACACACGCGAACAAAGAGTCAAAGACACGTTTATGCAAAGGAGGATTTTTTGTTTTCCATTGATCACGAAAGGAAATGCAAGTTGAAGCTGTTAAGGGGAGGTAGACTGTTTTTCTGGACCTCCCTTCTCCCTCATGCTTAGCCCCCAATAGTTTTGAGATTATAAGACGTTCGGCCCATTAGTTTGGCGATTTTAACAGCTTTCGCCCCATTTCGTTGTCAATTTTAAGACTTTTCGTGCCATTTAAGTGTCGATTTTTTCCTGGCGAGCGATAGCGAGCCTGCAATTTTAAGAGGAACCGGCCTTCGGCTTGGACATTTTTCTACCGAAAAATGTACAAGTTTATCTTGAAGGGGGGTCTAGGGGGTGTTTTTCTAAGCTTGATGGAGGTCTAGGGAGGAAACTAAGAAAATATATGAATAAATGAATTAATAGACCAAACAAACGGGCTGCCTCCCCTTAATGTGCGGCACACCTTTTGAACGTAAATGTACAGTTGGTCACTTTACACTTGCGCCAGTTGTCTTTAGTGCCCACCTCCTTTGCACTGTAAGAATGTCTGTCTAATGTCGTGTACAGTGTGTAAATAAACCAGAACAAATAATTGGAATGCTCCCATACTATACCTAAATCGAAAACACATTGGACAACATTTTCTATTGGAACTTACTTAGTGCTGTGCCTTGCTATACTTGAACAGCTGTACAAGCTTCTTAGTAAGTTAAGATTAACCAACTTCTTACATAATTTGGTTCCGAATTAAGCATTGGAATTGGCTAACTATCCTCTTCCCACATAATATATAACACATGGAAGGGGAGAAGCCACACTCTCACAATATTTAAAACTATCGTCGTTTCTACCATCGTAGTTTTATCAAACAATATATAGGCATCATCATGCCAATATGATTAATGTTGATGACCTGAACTTAAGGGGAGGTATTTAGTTTGTTCCCTAGACCTCCATCAACCTTAAAATTACACCCCCTCGAGTCCCTTTCAAGATAAATTTGTACATTTTTCGGTAGAAAAATTTCCCGGCCGAAGGCCGGTTCCTCTTAAATTACAGGCTCGCTATCGCTCGCCAGGATAAAATAGACACCTGAATTGCACGAAAGGTCTTAATATGGGGTGAAAGTTCTTAAAATCGCTAAATTAATGGGGCAAACGTTTTATAATATCAAAAGCAATGGGGCTAAACATGAGGGAGAAAGGGGTCAAGAAAACAATCCCTCAAGTGGAGACCTCCCCTTAATAGGTGTCATTCACAGTCTATCCAAATATGATATCCACCTTCATAATTCGTATGATGGTGTCTAAAATGGCGTCAGCATTAACAGTTGTCCCGTATCCCTATTATAAAGTCCGAGGGAGGAGGGCCATCTCAGTTTAGGCTCGTAACTCCTCGGTCGACACAATCCGGGATAAATTACCTGTTTGTCGTCCGGTGTTGTAAACGGCCCGTGTTAAAAGATCCGGCTACAGGGAAGGTGTCAGGCGGGTACAGTGCTGGTCGTATTTTAAGGTGTCACTCTGTACATACACAAGCGCGCATGCACATACACATACACTTACTTATGCTGTATTTATACATATTTACACAAAATCACACACACAAATACGTACACATTCAGTATTTGTTACTCCTATGCATATATAGTTATATATATATACTCTCTTTCTCTCTCTCTCTCTCTCTCTCTCTCTCTCTCTCAGACACGCACACGCACACACACACACACACATACACACACACACACACACACACACACACACACACACACACTTCATCTTGGACTGACAGACAAGCAACAAGACAATTACCATCCCCCCCCCCACCATCTATTAAGTTATTATCTTGACTGGAGCGATTGTATTGGCTTATTGTTAAGGGCCGGTTTTCTGGGCCACTTTCTCCCTCATGTTTAGCCCCATTATTTTTCAGATGTTAAGATGTTTGCCCCATTAATTAGTCGATTTTAAGACCTTTCGCCCCATTTCTTCGTCAATATTTAGACCTTTCGTGCTATTTAGGTGTCGATTATTTCCCTGGCGAACGATAGTGAGCCTGTAATGTTGGAAGAATCGGCCTTCGGCCGGGACATTTTTCTACCGAAAAATGTACAAATTAATCTAGAAGGGGGATCTAATGGATGTTTTTTTTAAATTTGATGGAGGTCTAGCGAGGAAAATAAGAAAACAAACGAATCCATGAATTAATAGACCAAAAACAAAAACAAAACCCGGCCCATCTCCCCTTAAGAGTTAATTGTCTATAGTTCGTTCACATTAACTTGGCAGGTAATCCACACCCACTAAGTATGGACATAAGTTGTGGACAGTATGGTGGTGTGTGACTTGGTCCGGGGAAGCTTAATTAACACTATCTGGTGCAACGTCTCGGGGGTTATTATGGTATTTTGTTTAATTAATATTCAGGATTTTAATTGTTTTAGCCATTTTCGAACAATGTGTACTTAGTTAACCCCTAGACTTGGAAAAACGCCTCTCCAAACCCCCTTCACACTAAAAAACGTTCCCCAGACCCCCTTCAAGCTAAATATGTACATTTTTCGATAGAGAAATGTCCCGGCCAAAGGCCAGTTTCTCCCAAATTGCAGGCTCGCTGTCGCTCGCCCAGGAAAAATCGACACCTTATTGGGTTGAAGCATCATATAATCGCCAAACTAATGAGGTGAAACTTCTTAAAATATCCAAGCTAAAGGAGTAAATCGGGGAGGTTCCAAATTGGCCCGCCCTGCACCTAATAGGGTTAATGACAAGAAACTATATATAGTCTAAAATGTGAACATTATTTGAACAGACACTTAAGAAAGCAACCGTAAGATGAAGGGAGGAAAGAGTTATTTGAATCAACTATTAGCATATAAATTGGTTCTACAATTGTATAATATATATATAATATGTCTTTTTGCTTTTTATCGTATGTGAGACTACTGAATACTATCATTGTTAATTGGTGAGTATCTTTTCACCTGTGGCATTGTCATATCTCTCATAATTTACCTTCAGTTGAGCACTTACTCATAGAGGGACTTCATATTCATTGTATTTGGAATGCCATTTTTACCTTTTCGGAATATAAACTGCTATTGCTTGCATTTGTTTTTGTTTTCTCCTTTGTTTTCTATTTGGTTGCCTTCCCTTCGTATTCACATGTTTACCTCTGATTTTCTTTTCTACCATTTAACTTTTTGCTGATCGTCGTTGGTAAAAATGGAAGATCGAATAGTTCTGAGAATGATTTTAAACACATACTTTATATTAGGCAGGTAAATGCATACTTTAAAGGGTGATTTCTCTCCAAACTGTATATTCATTAATTGAATATGCAAATTGAATAAATATAATGTTCACGTATCCGAATTTACTAAATATGTTTGGGTAAATTAAATAGGGAGTTTTGGTTTTATTTCCCCATGTAGATATTCCTTAGCTCACACGAGGGAGATTAATAGGAGATAATAGGAGATAGCTTGTTCGTACATTCCATCCACCATCCCCACCCTTCTAACATTAGATAGAGATAGTGGATGGAGATAGATGGATTGGAATTTGGCTTCGGGATGGTGCAAGAGTGGGGCGAACACACACACACACACACACACACACACACACACACACACACACACACGCACGCACGCACGCACGCACGCACGCACGCACATAGTAATATGAGTTCTTGGGGGAATGTATTACTAGACTTGGTTACAGAAAACCTGCTAATTCAGAATATTAAGGAAAACACAAGAAGAAGGGGTAAAGATGAATCGTCTAGATTAGACTTAGTGTTTACAAGAGATCCAGATATGATTACAAATACTAAATACCTACCTCCGCTGGGAAATAGTGATCATGTGGTAATTGAAATGGAAATCCTGATGGGTTATCCAACAATGCTAGAGAGAGAAGAACATAAAGAAAGGAGATTGAACTATGGGAAAGCAGATTTTAAGCTATTAAAAAGTTGCTTCAGGGATGCAGACTGGAGTGAAATTGAACAGAAAAACAATGTTAATGATAAATACTGTGTGTTTAAAAACATTTATGATGATATTGTAAACAGGTATGTGCCAAGACAAGGAAATAAGACTGAAAAGATAAAAGACTGGTTTAATGATAAATGTAGAATAGCTAGGGATAAGAGAAATAAGGCATGGAATATAGCCAGAAGAAGGAGAAATGAACAGACCTGGAATACATATAGGAAGCTAAGGAACGAGTATGTCAAAATTAGGAAACAGGAAGCAAGAAATTATGAAAAAAACATTGTGGAAAAATGTGTAAGTGATCCCAAATTGTTCTACAGGTATGTAAATAGCAAAATGAAGGTTAAGGACAAAATAATGAAGCTGAGGGAAGGAGGCAATATTTATGAGGGTGATGAGAAGATATGTGAGGTTATGAATAATACATTACATTCAGTTTATGCTATGGATGAATTTTTTTTAGAACCAGAGATTATATACCAAAATGATGAAATATTGGGGGATATTATCTTTCAACCAGAGGAACTACTAGAACTTATGAAGGGACTAGATGTGAGCAAATCTATGGGCCCAGACAATATAGCAGGATGGATTCTAAAATAATGTGCTGAGGAATTGGTAAAACCTATATATGAAATAATTAAGTACTCTATTGAAGTTGGAAAATTACCACTAGACTGGAAAAGGGCTAATGTAGTACCAATCTACAAAGGTGGGAGTAGGGAGCAGCCGCTAAACTATAGACCAGTGTCACTGACAAGTGTTGTTTGTAAAATGTGTGAAGATTATTAAGAAAAGATGGATAAAGTACTTGGAAGAAAATAATTTACTTACTGTGAGACAATTTGGATTCAGAGAGGGAAAATCATGTGTTACTAATCTGCTGAGCTTTTATGATAGGATGATAGATATACTACAAGAGAGAGAAGGATGGGCGGACTGTGTGTATCTTGATAATTATAAAGAATGCCTTTGACAGAGTTCCTCATAGTAGACTTAGATGGAAGTTGAAGAAGTTTGGAGGGGTTCAGGGTAATTTGTTGAAGTGGATGGAGGACTATCTCTCGGGAAGACAGATGAGAACCATGATAAGAGACAGCTTATCAACATGGAGGGATGTTACAAGCGGAGTTCCACAGGGATCAGTGTTGGCCCCAATTATGTTTCTGGTCTATATAAATGACATGCCAGAGGAAATAAATGCATACATGAATGTTTGCTGACGATGCAAAAATTATGAAACGTATAGTGGACGAAAACAGTTGTAGAGAGCTACAGAGTGATCTGGATAAGATAGACCGATGGAGCAAGATATGGAAATTAGATTTTAACAAAGATAAATGTCATGTGATGGAAGGGGGTGTGAGTAAAAGAAGACCTCATTGGGAATATAAACTAGGAGAATGCACGATTAACCCCTCAGAGAAAGAAAAGAACTTGGGCATTATAATACAGGGAGATCTTTCACCCGAGAGCCATATTAACAAAATTGTGGGAGAAGCTTATGGCCTGTTGAATAAAGTAAAAATAGCATTCAACTATTTGAATGAAGAGATGCTAGTAAATATTATAAAATCAATGGTGATACCTAAATTGGAATATGCGGCAGTGGTGTGGTCACCCCATCTTACAAAACACATAATTAAGTAAGTAAAGTACAGAGAGCTGCATCGAAGATGATTCCAGAACTAAGAGAACTGACATATGAAGAGAGATTAGAGAGATTGAATTTGCCAACTCTAAGTGAGAGAAGAGAAAGAGGGGATATGATTATGATGTATAAATGTGTTAGGGGATTGGAAAGGATAGACAAGGAGGACTTTATCGAGGGAGATAAAGGGAGGACTAGAGGACATAGTTGCAAGTTAAAGAGAGGCAGATGTAAAGGAGATGTGAGGAAATTCAGCTTTCCATATAGAAGTATTAATATGTGGAATCAGTTGGATGATGAAGTGGTGGGTGCGGGGAATATCCACATTTTTAAAGCCAAATTGTGGAGGCGGGACAATACGAGCCTAAAAACTCAAATCCTGTATACTACAATTAGGTGAGTACAATTAGGTGAGTACACACAGGTAGACATATAGTATACACATGCACACATATGAATCCATTCTCGCACATATTCAAGCACAAGCACACTCGTACACATCCACAATATCACAGAATAAACAAAACTCCACAAACTTCCATCCATCCATCCATCTATCCTGTCATCCATCCCCACTTGTCTGTAAACCAGGGTGTGCCGTACCGTTCCTGATCCATCTCAACCTCTTACCCCCTCCCCCCTACACAATATCAGAGCCCCCACCCTACCCCTCCCTAATGTCAGAACCCCCTCCCCATCCTCCCGAGTGTCAGATCCGAGTTGTAAATCTATTCACCCCCGTGTCTCTGTGCGGCCGGGCTCTGTAATTTATCTGACTGGGGTGATAATGTGACTGGGAGGGGGGGGGGGGGGAGAGGAGGGGGGACAGAAGGGGTAGGTGGGTAATTATGGGTGTATTTGGTTGTACAGTCACGGGCAAGAGTTTAGGAGTAGAGTGGATGGGGGGATTAAATTAGTTGGGGTGCTCGGTTAGGTTTTCAGGTGTAGGGCTGAGTGACATAGTCAGTTTGCGTAAATTGCAGGATATATATATATATATATATATATATATATATATATATATATATATATATATATAATGTGTGTGTGTGTGTGTGTGTGTATGTGTGTGGCCAATGACTCTTCTCTCATTTCACTGACCAAACGGTAAACAAGCCTACATCTCTTCTATCCTAAATCACCTAGCACACCCTACTCGTAACCCTGACCGCCTTGGAGATCGGCCCAACATCCTTGACTTATTTTAACCTTTAATCCTTGTGTTTACATTGTAAACCCTTTCTCTCTGTTGGGCTCCTCCGATCATAACCTTATCTCTGTTACCTGTCCTATCTCTCCAGTACCCCCAGCCGGCGGTTCTTGTGTCACTTTGGTGATGCCGAATGGGAGGCTCTTCACCAGTACTTCTTTGATGTCCCGTGGAATGAATTTTGCTTCTGTGGCCGGGGACCCTTGGGGTGTGCTGAACACATCACGGAGGTAATCATATCGGACATGGAGGCATACATTCCATTTTCTTTCTCTCAGAGTAATGCATACAAATCTTGGTTTACTCATGCTTGTTCTACTTATGTCCGCAATAAGGAGGAAGCATTCAAATGCTGCCTTGTAATCAAACTCACCATTCTCGTGCTTTCTATGTTTCTGCACGGAATCAATCCAAAACCTCTTATCATAAATGATCTGAAGTTTCCAACTCGAGCTCTTCCCAAGGTTAATGGTATCTAGCCAAAAAACGTTTCCAACAATTTGACTTCCTCGTCTTTCCCTTATCTTTTCCACTCCAATGGCACAATCGTCACTTCTTCCTCTGACAAAGCTGAACTTGTCCCACAAACTCTACCTTGGATGATTATGGTGCTATTTCTACTCTCCACTCCCCTCTCTCTTAATTATGTGTAATATCCTAATCTCTTCTAAGGATGTACTTTCTGCCCTTTTTGTACTAAATACTAAGAAGACGTACGGACCAGATGGTGTTCCTCCTGTTGTACTAAAAAACTGTGCATCCATGCAGACTCCCTGCCAAGGTAAACTCTTCCGTCTCTGTCTTTAATCTAACATCTTCCCTTCTTGCTGGAAGTTTGCTCTCATTCAACCTGTCTCAAAAAAGGGTGGTCTCTCTCAACAATCGTCCAATTGCTCGTATTTCTTGCATCTCTAAAGTTTTTTCTTTAACTATTCTGAACTCAAAAAAATTCTTGAGCATTTGTCTTCCCCTAATTTACTTTCAGATCGCCAGTATAGCTTAAAGTCGCTCTACTGGTGATCTCCTTGCTCATCTTACTAACTCTTGGTCATCCTCCTTTCGGGGCTTTGGTGAGACCTGTTGTATTGCACTAGACATATCAAAAGGCTTTGATAGAGTCTGGTACAAATGTATTATTTCTAAACTACCCTCCTTCGGATTCTATCCCTTTGAGATAAAGTCACAGATTCTATTTATGTCTTTACCTCATATTTCCTTTCTGACCGTTCCATAGCTGACGGCCATCGCTGACATCCTCAACCTATCAACTTCCTTAAGGTTCTCTCTTATCTCTAGTTCTCTTTCTACTATTCCTTAAAGTTCTTCTCAACTGTACCTCTAGCCCTATCCCAAAATTCACGTGATGAGGCCATAGCTCACCTATTTTCTATTCTATCAACTATTTCTGCTTGGGGCAGAGACAATTTTGTTACCTGCATTGCTTTCAAGACACAATTTCTCCATCTACAGTATATACCCGTCATAATCTTCCACACGATTATCCCCTGCTCTTCAGCAATATACAAGTCAACCCTTCACCTTCTCTCAATATTCTTAGTGCATCTTTTTCTTCTGACCTTTCTTGGAAAAATCATATAACCACTCTTGCTAAAACAGCTTCCCAGAAGTTAGGTGTGTTCAGCCGTCTCCATTGGTTCCCGCACATCTTCTTGCTCTGTACAAGGGCACTGTGTACCCGTGTGTAGAGTATTGTTCGCATGTGTAGGGAGGTTCAACTAATACCGCACTTCTCAAAAGGGTAGAGTAAAAAGTATTTAGTCTCATCAATTCACCACGTCTTACTAATTCCCTACAATCTTTCTCTACAGATTAAGAGGTGACTTAATTCAAGTGTTCAAAGGCATCGACAATATGAACTGTAGTAAGTACTTCACTATCGACCAATCTAATTACACGCGGGGAAACGGTTGCAAAATTATTGGTAAATCTTTTAACTCACACGAATCTAAGAATTTCTTCTTCAATCGAGTTGTCAACTTGTGGAATGGGCTTCCCCGAAACGTTATAGACTGCATCACCGTTGATTCATTTAAACTCCGCCTAGACAAATATCTCGCATCAAACCCGCGACTGACTGCGTTTGTAAATGAATAACTTTATTTTATCCCCCCCTCAGTTACTAACCCATCTGTCCCCTACTAACTTCCTAATCCTGCCACGGACATTAGTTCCAGGGCAGTAATTCCCTTTCCAATGTTCCCTTACCCACTCTAAACCACTGTTTGGACACTTGATCCTCAGTGTTTTGGAGGACAAGCAACCTAGAAGGGTCACTAGATCTGTTGTTGCTTGATTTCCTTTGTACTCCTTTGTACTACATGCCACAATAACGCATCTCTCTCACTCTTTTACCGCTATTACAGTAATCCATATTCTTTGGAGCTTTCTCAATGTATACCTCCTCCCTTGTGGTGAAGGGATGCACCCACCTTTTAACACATTCCCAACCCTATTCAGTCCAACTCTCTAACCCAAGAGTGAACCGATTTTCCCGGTCTTTCTTCTCCTCAACAAATAAGCTCTGGAACTCTCTCCTTCCATCTATCTTTCCCTCATTCTATGACTTCAACTGCTTCAAGCTCTGTATGTCCAGGCATTTTGACTGTAACGTAGCTTGCATTTGTATCTCTATCTCGCTTTCAATTTGTGGGGGGCACTTGCTACAGACAGCTCTGCCCTTTGTCTCCAACATACGCATAAAAAAAACCCACAGATTGATAGAAGAAGAGAGAGAGAGAGAGAGAGAGAGAGAGAGAGAGAGAGAGAGAGAGAGAGTAAGAGTAAGTGAGTGAGCCCCATACTAATAAGCCACACCCAATTAAACTCAACCACAGGCCCATAACACCATTCTCTAGGTAATTCGTCCCTTCACCACTACAGTCGGCTCATATTAACTGGGCAGTGATATATAGTCCTGTAGTATAATGGTTATGAATGGTTATTATGGAGGATGGTGGTGAAAATACAGAATAGGGAACTTTATTATGTTAAAAAAATACGTAATGCACATTTAATGCGACGTGTTGTGGGTTACGATATCCCGTTTATAACTATTATCGAGGTTTTGATTTGTTTTGCATTGACCATTGTAATTTCAGATTACCCCTAGACTAAAAAAAAAAACTCTCCAGATTCTCTTTACAAAAAAATAAATAAATAATAAAATGAAAATAAATAAAACAAACAAATCCCAGGCCCCTTTAAGCCTGATGTGTACAATATCCAGGCCTCAAGCCGATTTCTCCTGAATTGCTTTCTCGTTATCGCTCGCCCAGTATTGGATCGACATCTGAATAGGATCTATCTATCGCCTTCCAATTGCCAAACTAATGAGGCCAAACATCTTAAAAACTGACTTAGTAAAGCACGGAGGTTCCAAATGACCCTCCTCGTAGCAGAGAGTGTATTCGAAGGGAATCACGAAGGCAGGATGGAGATGTTAACAAAAGGTGCATAATTATCCAGGAGAACAATGCAGACAAAAACCGCGGAAACCCCCGCACAAAATAGCGGTTTAGTGGTGATAATGACGGAATTACGATCCTAGCAACAAAAATATTATGAGAGGGAGGGGAGAGGCGGTAAATTATGAGATTAAATAATTAACATTTTGACAAGCGTAATAGCCGGAGGAAAATAACAGTTAAAGGGCATTGCTCATGGGGTCAGCTATCCTCATTATCATAAATATTAGTGTACAGTATACCTCACATGTGCAATAATTGTTGTCCGAGCTTCTTATAAATGTAAATATACAGTAAATTAATGAGTGTTTTGGATGGTGGTCGCGAGAGGTATTTCCGAGCTTTCGCGACGTGTATAAGGGCATTCGGGTACCTATAGAATAACACAATCAGTCAGAGTTTCAGGAATTGGGTCATTCGCCACCATTTTGATTCTCAGTAACTCTGATAAGTACTCCACGCTGTCAGAGCAGTTATAGAGATGGACAGATATTTGAAGAGAGGTATGAGTAATTGTATGAACAGCATAAGCTCAATAATAAAGTGTAGAAATAATGGCAAGCTATCGAATAATGCACTTTGAAATTGAAAATCAAAAGGGAATATTTTGATATGTTGGCCATACGCTATTTAGAAACAGACCTTTTTACTGTTAAGGTCGGTACCATGTTAATGGTGCTTATATGCAGTAAATTTGTTATATATATATATATATATATATATACAGTATATATATATATATTAAGTATATATATATATATTAAGTATATATCACGAATACACGTGAGCCACTAAATGTTTTAATCTCTCAGTGGGGTTCGAACCGCCGACCGTCAGGACGAGAGCCGACGCTTTAACCAACTCCACCACGGCAGTCTAAAAGACACTCAACCTTCTATCCTATTTATGTTAAGGAGAAGGGAAACCCACTAGGCGAATGTAATTTCAATTCCCTAGTCATAGGATCCATATTCGAGAATACCATACAATGATTTCTAATCGACACCTGGATGGGGATAAACGTCTTAAAACAGTAGGCTGAATGGGGCCGAATGGATACAACCCAGAGAAAGAGGGAGAGAGGGAGAGAAAACAAAACTAGGTGGGCCCCCCTAATGAACAATAACCCCGAAACTACTCCCGCTAATGGCGAAATGGGAGTCCAAATTGGCGATAGCGACGGCGGGACTAAAATAATTGCGAGTAATGGCTCTATATCCAACAAAAGAGGTAATAGCGGGAACAATAGGAGGATGTTTCAATGAGGACGAGTTTGGCTGCACCTACAAATTGCCCCGAAATTGACGTGTTTAAATTAACCCCTTCTGTACCGGCGACATATTTTTCATTCTAGTCTGGCAACTATTAGACGTTTGTATTAAGCTTAAAATGGGCAAAACAGTAATTAAGAAGCTTCGAACTATCTCACTTAACCCTTTTTACTACCACCGATCCTTCTTAAACTGCACACAATCGTCTAAATATAGCTAGCATAATAATAAAATGACATCTCGGTAAAGAAAGGGTTAAAGGGGGATGAGCGTATTTATTTCATAATTTATTTGACTTTAACTGTGTTGGTGGTGTAATGGTGTAGATGCTTATGTTCTGGGTGTGGTGTCCCGAGTTTGAATCGCGGGATGAACATATGCTCTCATTAGTTTTTTCAAGTGCATTGGGGTTTGTAATGGATGATTAATGTTAAGAATGAGGTGTTCCTTAATTTATCTTTTTTATCATATGTTTAGTTTTCTACCTAGACCTCCTTCAAGACAAAAATGTACATGTCCCTGCCGAAGGCCGGTTCCTCCTAAAATATAGGCTCGCTGTCGCTCGCCAGGAAAAAATCGACACCTAAATGACACGAAAAGTCTTAATATTGACAACAAAATGAGGTGAAAAGTCTTACAATCGCCAAACTAATGGGCCAAACGTCATAAAATCTGAAAATTAATGGGGCTACACATGAGGAAGAAATGGAACCAAAAAAACAACCCACCTCCCCATGAAATTGATTGCCTGCGCGAAATCACAATTCCAATACACTGAGAATTCCCAATCATCGCCCTGAGAATATTAGAGCTCCCGTTTGCTTTGTATGTGAACGTTTTGCTGTTACTATTAAACTTTACTTTACCGGCGGCGAATTTTGATTTATGTTCTGGCTACATTTAGACGATTTTGTTTAGTTTCAGGATGATATGGGGTAGTAAAGGGGGTTAAGTGAGATAGTTCGAAGCCTGGTAATTGCTTGAGGCCCTTTTTAAACTGGATAAAATCGTCTACTATTAGCCAGAATAAAGTTAAAAAGACGTCGCTGGTACAGAATGGGTTAAAACTTTGCTCATGCTATCAAAATATTGCTGTCACTATTGGTGTTACTACCAAGACTGTCCTGTAACAACAATTAAGAGTTTGCGATTGCTATCAATGTATAGCTGTCTATTGGTGTTACTATCTAGAATGCCCTGTCACAAACACGATTTGCTATCACAATCAAAATATTGTTGCCTCTATCGAATATTCTATCACAATCAAACTTCCTATCATAATGAATGTTTTGCTTTCATTGTCATAATTATGGTGTCATTATTGTTGTTCCTATGTACAATACCTTTTACCACCATCACCAACATACCACCATCACCAACATACCAACATATGTTACAGGGGGACAATGCCTAGTGAGTTCACTGCTCAATAGGTGGCGTTCTGAGAGTGAGGGTCTGAGTCTGGAGGGTGAGACGGTGAAGCACTTGAGCGAAGCAACCAGCCGCTTCAGAGATGGAGCTGCTTCGAGCCATGATGGATGCTTCACATGTCTCACTCCCCAGACTGGAACAAGACCTCACGGGCTTCACCTTGTTGAGCGGTGGAATGTACAGGCTCTCAGCCTATGCCCGAGAGGGAGTAGTTGGAATATAGAAAAAAAAAAAAAAAAAATCACCAACATACCACCATCACCAACATTCCACCATCACCAACATTTTTTTTTTTTTTTTCTATATTCCAACTACTCCCTCTCGGGCATAGGCTGAGAGCCTGTACATTCCACCGCTCAACACGGTGAAGCCCGTGAGGTCTTGTTCCAGTCTGGGGAGTGAGATATGTGAAGCATCAATCATGGCTCGAAGCAGCTCCATCTCTGAAGCGGCTGGTTGCTTCGTTCAAGTGCTTCACCGTCTCACCCTCCAGACTCAGACCCTCACTCTCAGAATGCCACCTATTGAGCAGTGAACTCACTAGGCATTGTCCCCCTGTAACATATTTTGAATATGGGAATATTCAGTGTTATTTAATCAGGGAACAATGAGGGTATTTTTTTGGCATTTCGGTGGGCTTTGTGGTAATGCACTGATACTAGGTACAGCACAAATTCAATCCCAATAATATCTTCCCATTGACATATCGGGATTTGAACCCGGGTCCATTGGATTACCAATCCAGTGGCATGACCACTCCACCACACCTCCCCTAACATACCAGACTGCCACCAAAATACCACCATCACCAACATACCACCATCACCAATATTCCACCCTCACCAACATACCACCATCACCAACATAGCCTACCAGACTGCCACCAAAATACCACCATCACCAACATACCACCCTCACCAACATACCACCCTCACCAACATACCACCATCACCAACATACCACCATCATGTCATGTGGTGATGGGCTGGTCTATCCGAGTGAGAACTGAGCGATCTCTGCCATACCCATAGCTTACTCTGACTGTTCCTTTTGCTTATATATCTTCTAGATCTCAAGTGGCGGCGTCTTTTCCGTGGATTGACCTCCCTACTGCCAACCTAGAAGTTGGGAGATTGGGAGCCAAAGTGTCACATTTTTCCCTTACCCCTCAACTTTCCCTTCATAATTGCTGAGGGGCACAGGGCCTTGGGTGGGGCTTTGGTCTCCCAGGCATTTCCACACCCTCCTCAGCTCCCTGCCTTGGAGTGGCTTCGGTCACCCGGGCTTTGTTAGTGGTAAGAAAGGGAGATTTTGTGGGGGCGCTCGTTTATGGCCTTGGCCTTGCTCGAGACCTTGGGGCTGTTCGGCCAGACAGCCTGGGGAACAACAACAACAACAACATACCACCATCATCAACATAGTACATACCACCATCACCAACATACCACCCTCACCAACATACCACCATCACCAACATACCACCATCATCAACATAGTACATACCACCATCACCAACATACCACCCTCACCAATATTCCACCCTCACCAAAATACCACCATCACCAACATACCGCCATCATCAACATATTACATACCACCATCACCAACATACCACCATCACCAACATACCACCATCACCAACATACCACCATCATCAACATAGTACATACCACCATTACCATCATACCACCATCATCAACATAGTACATACCACCATCACCAACATACCACCCTCACCAACATACCACCCTCACCAACATACTACCATCATCAACATAGTACATACCACCATCACCAACATACCACCCTCACCAACATACCACCCTCACCAACATACCACCATCATCAACATAGTACATACCACCATCGCCAACATACCACCCTCACCAACATACCACCATCATCAACATAGTACATACCACCATCACCAACATACCACCATCACCAACATACCACCATCACCAACATACCACCATCATCAACATAGTACATACCACCATTACCATCATACCACCATCATCAACATACCACCATCACCAACATACCACCATCATCAACATAGTACATACCACCATCATCAACATAGTACATACCACCATCACCAACATACCACCTTCACCAACATTCCACCATCACCAATATTCCACCATCATCAACATAGTACATACCACCTTCACCAACATACCACCCTCACCAACATACCACCATCACCAACATACCACCATCATCAACATAGTACATACCACCTTCACCAACATTCCACCATCACCAATATTCCACCATCATCAACATAGTACATACCACCTTCACCAACATACCACCCTCACCAACATACCACCATCACCAACATACCACCATCATCAACATAGTACATACCACCTTCACCAACATACCACCATCACCAACATACCACCCTCACCAACATACCACCATCACCAACATACCACCTTCACCAACATACCACCATCACCAACATACCACCATCACTAACATACCACCATCACCAACATACCACCATCACCAACATACCACCATCACCAACATACCACCCTCACCAACATACCACCCTCACCAACATACCACCCTCACCAACATACCACCATCACCAACATACCACCCTCACCAACATACCACCCTCACCAACATACCACAATCACCAACATACCACCATCACCAACATACCACCATCACCAACATACCACCATCACCAACATACCACCAACACCAACATACCACCATCACCAACATACCACCAACACCAACATACCACCATCACCAACATACCACCATCACCAACATACCACCAACACCAACATACCACCAACACCAACACCAACATACCACCAACACCAACATACCACCCTCACCAACATACCACCATCACCAACATACCACCATCACCAACATACCACCAACACCAACATACCACCAACATACCACCTTCACCAACATACCACCTTCACCAACATTCCACCAACACCAATATTCCACCATCACCAACATTCCACCATCACCAACATTCCACCATCACCAACATTCCACCATCACCAACATTCCACCATCACCAACATTCCACCATCACCAATATTCCACCCTCACCAACATACCACCCTCACCAACATACCACCATCACCACCCTCGCCAACATACCACCCTCACCAACATACCACCCTCACCAACATACCACCATCACCAACATACCACCATCACCAACATACCACCATCAGGGGAGGTGTGGTGGAGTGGTCATGCCACTGGATTGGTAATCCAATGGACCCGGGTTCAAATCCCGATATGTCAATGGGAAGGTATTATTGGGATTGAATTTGTATCAGTGCATTACCACAAAGCCCACCGAAATGCCAAAAAAATACCCTCATTGTTCCCTGATTAAATAACACTGTATGAATATTCCCATATTCAAAATATGTTACAGGGGGACAATGCCTAGTGAGTTCACTGCTCAATAGGTGGCGTTCTGCGAGTGAGGGTCTGAGTCTGGAGGGTGAGACGGTGAAGCACTTGAGCGAAGCAACCAGCCACTTCAGAGATGGAGCTGCTTCGAGCCATGATGGATGCTTCGCATGTCTCACTCCCCTGACTGGAACAAGACCTCACGGGCTTCACCGTGTTGAGCGGTGGAATGTACAGGCTCTCAGCCTATGCCCGAGAGGGAGTAGTTGGAATATAAAAAAAAAAAAAAATCACCAACATACCACCATCACCAACATACCACCATCATCAACATAGTACATACCGCCATCACCAACATACCACCCTCACCAACATACCACCATCACCAACATACCACCATCATCAACATAGTACATACCACCATCACCATCATACCACCCTCACCAACATACCAGACTGCCACCAACTTTACAACAGGTACCTGATACGAATCTTTTATGAAACTTTCTTATTGTACGACAAAGAAAAAGCGAAGGGGTCATGGACGTCACCCCTCTCCTCTTCTTTTTCGTGTGTGTGTGTGTGTGTGTGTGTGTCTGTGTCTGTGTGTGTGTGTGTTTAAGATGACTGTCAGATGGATGGTATTGATCGTACTTTGATATCTGCTGTGGGTAAAAATAATTGCGTATCTATATAATAATGTGTGTGTATGGGTGTTGTAAGATGGATGCTATGTGTTTTTGTGAATGTGTGTGTGTGTGTGTGTGTGTGTGTGTGTGTGTGTGTGTGTGTGTGTCTAAAATAAGAGGATGGTCAACAGAAACTGAATTATCATATTTTGACGTTTCGCTGTGGATAGATATGTATGTATCTAAGTAATAGACACTTCAACATCTGTCAATATTTTTGGTAGTCGGTAAATTGAAATGTCAGAATCGTAATTTTGACATTAAATGTATAGGTTTGGGAGAAATTTAACACAGAGCGTTGCCTGCTTCAACTCAAAAGGGAAAGTGCATGATTTAAAAGGCTAACTAGCATGGCAAAAATGACTTGCATTAATCAAAGGGTGTATTGAACACTTGTAGTAAATAGTAAAGTGTTAAGTTATATCCTGCGATCCAGTGATTGATAATACTACTACTACTAATAATAATAATAATAATAATAATAATAATAATAGTAATGATAATGATTAATAATAATAATCATCATCATCATCATTATTATCATCGTCACTAATTATATTAACAACTATTGAATGACCAACTACTGGCTTAAACTAATAATTAATATGTATTCAATTAAATGTCACATGAATTATGTTAGTTGAAATAATACTACATTGACTCAATTATTTTAGTTTGGCAGTGTTTCCAATATCATTTCTGCATTTCTAAAAGCTACAAGAGTAGCTGATGGCCTTCATTGCTCTGTACAATGAGTGAACCCTGGTAGATTCTGTAAAACGAGTGAAACATGGCAGCTGATCCTTCCCCTTGCAGGTAATTGTCACTGAAAGACTCGTTAACCTCGTATGAGTTATATTATATTAACCCATGCTGTGCCGGTGACGTTCTTTTCATTATAGTCTGGCAACTATTAGACGATTATATTCAGCTTAGGAAGGACCTCTACCAATTAAAAGGCTACCAACTATCTGAAATAATCCATGTAGCTACCATATAACCTTCCCAAGCTTCATAAAACCATCTAAATGTAGTTAGAATAAAATATAACAGACGTCGCTGGTACTTATAGGGCTAATGGCATTATATATCAATGGATTTATGAATAATAACGCTGCCAACGGAACTGGGCAGGTGTTATGTTTTCCCTTCCATTTATTTGTCTGTCTGTCTGTCTTTAATTAAATCACATCTTCCTTGACTTGACTGTCACTAAATTTCGTGAAAATCGGTTCATACTACATATCCAATCTGCCCACCAAATTTCTTGTAAATATCTACCTAAATTGAATCACTTTTCCTTGGCGCACATCCTATCTGCAAACCAAATTTGGTGAAAATCGGTTCATATCTTTGTGAGATATCTTGTTTAAGGGGGGTGACCTGCTATGTTTCTCTCTTTCTCTGGCTTGTATCCATTCTGCCCCATTCAGCCAAATATTTTAAGACGTTTATCCCCATCCAGGTTTCGCTTTCTTCCTGGCGAGCGATAGCGAGCTAGCATTGTATGGAGAAACCCGGCTTCGCCGGAGACATTTTTCTATCGATTTTTTTTTACAAATTTAGCTTGCTGTCAAAACAAAAATATATATATGCTGGCTCGCTATCGCTCGCCAGGAAAATATTGACACCTGGATGGGGGTAAACGTCTTAAACCAGTAGGCTGAATGGGGCCGAATAGATACAAGCCAAAGAGAGAGGGAGAGAAAGAGAACAAAAAAGCGAGTTGGGCTCCCATAACGGTAAAGAACCAACGAGGGTAGGTGGAGGTATGCGCTCTACCGAGTGCCCCTCTAGTTTTATATGCATTAATGTATATATCCCAGGTATCATTTAATGTTTGGCTTGTTCGATACATGTAATAAAAACACATGAGATTTATAGAATTTCTGAATCTTAATACTTCTGCAACTATTATTTTAATGAACTTTGACTGGATAAAAAGGCATACAGCAAAATGGATATAGTTCTTGAATTTGGACTCGCATGGTACGTAAATATAAAATGTGCTGATCTTAGAATGTTTAATTATTCAATACCAAGGCAAAATAGATATACTTCTCTTCAGTCCACTCACAGTAATAAGCAAATAACGAATTAGCATATAGTATTTGATCTTTACATGTGCACTAATTCAACATCACGGAGGCTTGATTTATTCCAAGGCACATATCAAATAAACCTTCTGCATATAAATCTGGTTATCACACAGGCAGCTCAGATGTCACACGAGCGTATTATCCGTCAATTTGTTCGAGCAATTGCAGTCTTCAGCTTCAAAATTCAAGCTGCCTAGGAATTTAGCCACCTAACATAATCTAACTTCAGATTAGGTGCCGATTCCAATGTGAAAGAAACCCAAATTTATGCTAGAAATAACTTGTTTATCAAATATTGCCGGAAAACGTGCTCCTGTAACAAGAGGCTTTATTGCCTCAACTGGTTTCGGCAACTGTGGCTTGATACCTTGTGACTTGACTTTTTAGAAGAATTGTCACCTGAATTAATCTATTCATAGTATTCTTTCCTATACTAATGCAAAATATTATTTTAACATCGTTCAAAACAGCATTAACCCCCCAAATAAAATTAATGAAAGCATGTAACTCGAACCCAGGACACCACATACCGAACTTACACACTCTAACCATTACACCAAAATAATTATCGTCGAAAATATCCGATAAATGTTCCCGTGCGACACCCTCCCAAATCCTCTTCAAATAATGACCAGGAGACTCTGAATTACCCGAGATAACATTAAGGGAGCCCACCTCGTTTGTTTTCTCTTTCTCTCCCTCTCTCTTTGGCTTGTATCCATTCGGCCCCATTCAGCCTACTGTTTTATGACGTTTGCCCCCATCCAGGTGTCAATCTTTTCCTGGAGAGCGGTAGCGAGCCAGCATATATATATTTTTGTTTTGATAGCAAGCTAAATTTGTACATTTTTCAATAGAACAATTTCTCCGGCAAAGCCGGATTTCTCCATACAATGCTGGCTCGCTATCGCGCGCCAGCAAGATAATCGACACCTGGATGGGGATAAACGTCTTAAAACAGTTGGCTGACTGGATACAAGCCAGGGAAAGAGAGAAAAGGAGAGAAAGATAAAAAAAAAGCCGGTGACCCCCTTAATTCATTATATACGTCCAGTCTTTCTCTTATTTCAAGGATCTGGCGCATCATCATCATCATCATCATCATCATCATCATCATCCCCTCTGTTGTCTCACTCACTGGCTTAAGCCGGAGTCACACGAGCCCTTTTTCGAGCAATTTTTACGGGCAATTATGGTCTGGAAGCTTCAATAATTACAGTTTATCAGAATTCAGCCGCCTAACATAATCTACCTTCAGTCTACTTGCCGATACCAGTGCCAAAAAGTCTCGAATTAGTACGAGAAAAAACTTGCTCATGGAAAATTGACGGAAAAAGCGTTCGTGTGACAGCAGCTTTACTCCTGTCTCTCTTCGGAAATTTTAGCCTTGCTTTGTTTATTTCCTGATTCGTGTTGTCTTACTCTTTTCATTTCTGTTCTTCTGAAATTTTAGTCTTTCCCTGGTTTATTTCCTGATTCGTGTTTTCTTTGGCTAGTTTGGTTTATTATTTGTATAGTATTAGTGTCGTTTACGTATCTCGTTCCTTTCATTTTTGTCATTTCGTTTTGTATGTGTGTACTATTTTTGGTTTCCTCTATTTATTTCTATTATCTATTATTATCTTTATTTATATTTCCCGTTTTTTTTTTTTGTTTTTTTTTACCCTGATTGGTGTGTTCCTTTAGTATGTTTTGTTTTAATTTGCTTTGAACTCTTATACATTGTTAAATGTATTACGTTTATTTATTTATCTTACTATATGTTGCATAATTTTGTTTTGGTTTTCTCTATTTATTAGCTAACTTCAGAACATTTGTTATTGATGAAAGAGGTTTTGGCTAGTCGAAGAATATATTTGGCTTTATTCCGGCCAGAAACATAAAGTGCACGAGATTACCGAGTTTGAAGGCGAGGGTACCGGTTCAAGGGTTCGCTCGCCAGGAAGAAATCGACACCTGGATGGGGATAAACGTCTTAAAACAGTTGGCTGAATGGGGCCGAATGGATAAAAGCCAGAGAAAGAGAGAAAAGGAGAGAAAGAGAAAAAAAAAGAGAGGTGTCCCCCCATAATGCATAATGCTAATGAATGCGAGTGATGTTACCCACTTCTAACAACATTATTATCACACCGTAAACGGTTACAGTGACTTTAATGTATTGAATCCCATCACCACTTTATGGTACAGTCGCGCTAATAAGTGATGTGTCGGCACCAAATATGTTTTGATCAATAATTGGTATCAGCAATATTTAAGCTTCATTTCTTCATATCGAGTGAAATATACAAACATGTTCCTACACTTACCCACCCTATTCAACATCTGACAGACATTAATACAGCACAGAGCAAGCCAAACGTAATGACAGCTGAGACATGACTTATTACCACGACCGTACAATAGGTTATAATTTAAATCATATTAAATATTCACCTTAATCCCTTCAGTATTTGAGGTTTCACTTCTTCAATTTATTTTGGCTATCAATAGGCGATTTTACTCAGTTTAGGAAGGAATTTTGGAAGTGAGAATATTGATTAAGATAAATATTACCACTTTGATTCCTAGAGATCCTTCCCAAACTGCATAAAATAGTTACATAATAGCCAGAATATAATGACGAAACGGGTTATCCTTAACTTATGGTTAACTTTTTGGTCGATTTTTTGTTATATATTTATTATTTTTCTAGTGTCCTCCCTAGACCACCACCAAGCTTAAAAAAACATCCATTAGATCCCCCTGCTGGCGGTAAACCTGTCTCCCGGGGTCTTCATCAAGGTCTGAAGAGGTTAATTACTTTTGTGCAACTCGGATGGTCACCTCCAACACTACGATATTTTTTAGGATTTTTCTGCGTTTCTTATGTGGATGCAAAAGTTATGAGGATGCAAAGGTTTGGCGTAAATTCCAGGAATATCTTTAATGAATCTCATCATGTTAGGAGAGGAGGCAAAAAATAACTGGTAAAGGCTGGCGGAATGCAACTCAAGACTGTCAAGATACCATTTTTCACTTTTCGAAATATAGTTTGTTGTCTAGTTTCGTATCTGCTGTACACTCGTGATAATGATAAGGTTACACCCATTTTGTTTTCTATGTGAATGAGGGACACAAAAGGCATAACTGGCTGCAGCGAGTGCCTCCCCCAGATTTCAAAGAGTGACAGGGCCGAAATCAAGGGACATTCGAGCTAAAATGCCTGGACACACGGAGTTTGAAGCAATTTAAGTCATAGGAAGAGGGAAAGACTGATTCTGGGAGAGAGTTCCAGAGCTCAGCAGTTGAATAGAAGAAAGTCTGAGAATAACGTTTCACTCTTGGGTTGGAGAGTTGTACAGAGTAGGGGTGGGATTGTGTTGCAAGGGGGGTACTACGTACCCTACGTAGAGGAGGTGGTATACACTGGGAAAGCTCCGAGGAACACTGATTTTGATGCACAGAACCTTGAAGTTTAAGATCAGAATCATTTGGGATATAATACAATATTGTATTATCTAGCTTGTGTTCGATGCTGATTCAAATGTAGCTTAACTATTATTGCTCACGACTGTACGGTGGCGCTAATAAGTCATGTTTCAGCTGTCAGTACATTTGGCTCGCTCTGTGCTGTATTAACTCTTTCACACTTTTATGACGCAGAGGTTGCCAGATTAGCAATAAGAAATAGAGTTATCTCACTCTTATAATTACCTTTCCAAAATTAGTTTTCTGCCCACAGCTAACTCAAAGACAACTGCAGAGGTTGAAGTAACTAAACTAAAGGTTTATAAATACCCCTGATGATAACAAAGGCTTTAAAGTATCTCCAATAGGCTCAAAATCGCGTCATATGTCGGAGAGGGTTAATGTATGTCAGATGTTGAATAGGGTGGTAAGTGTAGGAATATGTTAGTATACCTCACTCAAAAAGAAGAAATCATGTGTAAATATTGCTGATGCCAATTATTGATCAAAACATAATTGGTGCCGAACATCACTTATTAGCCCGACTGTACATACGTCAACACCTTCTCTACATTAATCACCGTAACATGACCTTAGTAATCTAACCTGGAGTAATTTACACCAGCCTACTTCATGTTATAGAAATGTAACAAAACAGTCAAAATATGGAATATGGAATATATTGTCTAGTTTACTCCCTAGACCCCCATCAAGGTTCGATGCAAAATACTCCCAAGACTCACCTTCGAGATAAATTTTTATTTTTGTCGGTAGAAATTTTTTTTGCGACCAAAGACCGGTACCTCGTAAATTACAGGCTCGCTATCGCTTGCCAAACAAAATAATCAACAGCTAAACGTCACGAAAGATCTTAACATTGGCAAAAAAAAATGGGGCTCAAGGGTTTACAATCGCCTAACTAAAGGGGTTAACGTCTTACAATCTCTAACCAAATGGGGCTAAACATGAAGGATAAGGGGATGCAGAACAAAAAAGCAAAACCCTCCCCTTTATTGTATGCAATAGTAAACCTAAGCCTTATCGAAAGTAGTTGAATTACTCCCTCTACTTTCATACTGCACACACACACACACACACACACACACAGGGGTCCACTAACTTTTATGAGAGATTGTTCTTATAATTCACTTCATTGTATTAAATCTTTCCATTAAATGTCTGCCTTGTAATTAATTTTCAAAGGTTCGCTCGAGTAGTGTGAGGGTTAAAAATACTTCGGAATTATTGGCTGCGAATATTCAGTCATAACCCACATGAATCTGTATCGAACCCAAGCGAGACAATCCAATATTATATGTGAGTGTCCTAGGTTCGAGTCCTTGGAGTGCCACATGTATTTGTTGATTTCATTAATTGAGTTTAGAAGTAAAGTTGGTTGGTGACAAAATATGAAATAACCCAGAGGCTTCACAACTTGGCTTTTGATTAGTTTTTGTTTTCTTTATAATTTATTTGTCTCGTCCCAGTTTTGGTTTACATATTTTGCAAGTTTTACATTTTAATTTTAAAGATTCGAAGGCTCGAATGGGTGTGCGGATATTATGGCTCGCGACTGTACGAAAGCCTGACCTGGGTTGCACATAAAAGAACCCGTCTTCCCATTAGCTCTTCATCAATGTCAGCCGTTCACTGTAATTTGCTCCTATTTCACCCCACCAATGTCTCGAGAGGGTATGGTTTAGGAGGGAGAGGGAGGGTTCTGATAACTTACTATGGGAAATGTGAGAGGTGGGAGGAAGTATGATAATTTTTCACTTAAAGGGGTAGGGCTTGGTTCTTGGTCTATGTATTTATTAATTTATTTATTTTTTAGTTTCCTCGCTAGACCTCCATCAAGCTTAAAATAGCACCCCCTAGATATATTTGTACATTTTTCGGTAGAAAAATTTCCCGGCCGAAGGCCGGTTCCTTCTAAATTTACAGGCTCGCTATCGCTCGCCAGGAAAAAATCGACACCTAAATGGCACGACAGGTCTTAACATTGACGAAGAAATGGGTTGAAAGGTCTTAAAATCGACAAACTAACGGCACGAAAATCTTAAAACCTCAAAACTAATATGCTAAACATGAGGGAGAAGGTGGTCCATAAACAGCGAGAACTACCTTCTTAAATCCGTATTCTTAGACGTGTGGGGTGGGAGTCGTCCAGCCCATAATGAACGAAGATATTGGAACTGAGTGTTAATTATGGAAAAATAACTTGAAACCTCACAAGTTATATAGGCCCTATGCTAACCATTTGTATCGTCTTAATTAATTTATTCAGGAGTAGGGTTTCACGATCGGAAGCTGGATGTCACTAGATTATTTTATCTAGGTTAGGAAATATCTGCGAGTGTCAGAGGATTGAGTGAGAATAACCTTAACTTTATGTAATCCTACAAGTCCATCCTTATTCAACCCACTAGTGCTTAGGGTTTATTTGTTTTCTGTTTGTTTTAACATTTGCTATTGCTATATATCTTTATAGTTTGCTCCCTAGACCTCTGTCAAGCTTATAGGAAAAAACAACAAACTTCAGGATTTTTTTTTTTTTTATTTGGTTGATAATTGTCTTAGCCGAGGGATGGATCCTACTTAATTGCAGGCTAGCTATCGCTCGCCAGGGAAAAATCGACACGTAAATGGCACGAAAGGTCTTAATATTGACAAATTAATGTTACGAAAGGACTGGCATCTTAAATATTCTAGCTAACCCTATACGATTTTATTTGTCATAGGAAGGACCTCTAGTAATCGCTTAACCGTCTGACTCCCAAAATGTCTTCCTAAACTGAATAATATCGTCTACTGCTAGCCACGTTAAAGAGAAGAAATGCTTGGATAATTTTCCTAGACCCTACCATTAATTAGTTGTTATTAAATGTTTCACTTAAGATTGTCAACTTTATCTGTTTCTCTCTGACATTTGCACTACACTATACAATTGTGTGTTTAAATATAGCACAATTATTGTACATATAAATGCGTAATAATTGTTGGCATATATTGTATTGTATGTTCATATAAAAATGAACACATAGTATTGAAATGTTCATCATATTACATTTGCTGTTCCATTTAACACGCAAGTTTCACAATGTTTTTATCATCAAGGCAATAGACGAAGTTTTAACCCTTTAAATACCAGCGACGTGTGCCATACTTTATTATAGCTCTATTTTAACGATATTATGTAGCTTAGGAAGGATCTGTGGTAGCTATAATGATGGGTCGAGATATATTGAAGCCTTATTATTGCTAGGCGTCCTTCCTAAGATGAATAAAATCGTCTAATAGTTGCCAGAATATGATAAAAAGCACGTCCCTGGTACTGAACGGGTTAAATCTTAGCGTACATTTCTCTTCCTCTTCCCGATATCCTCGTTAGCCTGCAAATATTATCATACTTTACCCAGTCAATATTATTATATGCAGCAGCACGCTCGGTCTGTCTCACCCATAGTACGCTCCTACCCCCCCCCCCCCACTCCCCCCTCCCCCCTACCCCCCTCCTTGTCCCTCACACCACCATTAACCCCTTTTGTACCGACGACCTCTTTTTGTATTAATTCTAGCTCTATTTTGACGGTTATGCATAGCTTAAGGGAAGGTATTTAGTTTGTTCCCTAGACTTCCATCAAGCTTAAAATTACACTCCCTTGAGTCCCTTTCAAGATAAATTTGTACATTTTTCGGGTAGAAAAATGTCCCGGCCGAAGGCCGCTTCCTCTTAAAATACAGGCTCGCTATCGCTCGCCAGGATAAAATAGACACCGGAATTGCACGAAAGGTCTTAATATGGGGTGAAAGTTCTTAAAATCGCTAAACTAATGGGGCAAACGTTTTATAATATCAAAAGCAATGGGGCTAAACATGAGGGAGAAAGGGGTCAAGAAAAAAATCCCTCTAGTGGAGATCTCCCCTTAATAAGGATATGTGGTAGTAAAAAGGGATACTTAAGATAGTTCGAAGCCTATTCATTGCTGGAGGCCCTTCTTAAACTGAATAAAATAGTCCAATAGTAGCCAGCATATAAGCAAAGGACGTCACCGGTACTGAAGGGGTTAACCCGTTCACTTCCGGTAACTTCCTTTTAACTTTATTCTGGCTACTATTAGATTATTTTATTCAGCGTCAAAAGGGCCACACACAATCCCACCCCTACTTTGTGCCTGTGCAACTCTCCAACTCAAGAGTGAAACGATACTCCCAATCTTTCGTCTATTCAACAGCTGAGCTCTGGGTCTCTCTCCCTGAATCCATCTTTCCCTCATCCTATGACTTAAATTGCTTCAAACACCGTGAGGCCAGGCATTTTGGCTTGACTGTTCCTTGATTTAGGCCCTGTCACTCTTTCAACTCTGGGGGAGGCACTCGTCAAAGGCAGTTTTGCCTATTGTCTCCCTCATCCACATAGAAAAATAAAAAGATAGATAGATAGATAAATAAATATAGATAGATAGATAGATAGAAAGATAGGTAGATATATAGATAGATAGATGGATAGATAGATAGACAGACAGACAGACAGATAGACGGGTACTACTTACCCTACGTAGAGGAGGTGGTATACTGTACACTGATTTTATATATATATATATATATATATATATATATATATATATATATATACACATACAGTATATGCTATTCTTGTACTCAACTCATTCATTCTTTATCACTGCAGCCATCATCACTCATAAAGTCCTCTCTGGCATACACCTACTCCCACACAACCAGCCAGTCAGGTACATCTCCTTAGGTAGGCTTTCACTTGTAACTCTGTACCCTGCCACACTGATCACACACACACACACACACACACACACACACACACACACACACAACCAGAGATGCTTAGATACACAGCCTGACATTCCTGACCTAACTAACCTAACCTTACCTACTAAGCATAAAGCATGTGTAAGTATTTCTGTATATATTTGTGTATGCTTAAACTAGAGGCTCTGTCTACTTTTACTATACATATAGTCCTACAAATACTATCAATATTGTACACATGCACACACCAAGGCTTGTCCATACCCACATACGCACACACATACACTCACACACATGCAAGCAGTGCCTATTATAATATTTCTAATAATTTCTTGTTAACGTATTGATATATACTATATATATATTTTAGCACGCTACATTATTTAAGTTACAAAACACATGTAGTTATATAGAAGTACAGTTTATAAGTAATATCCATAATAGATTTCTTGGTGATTTTATTGATGAAGTCTATATATCTATTGCCAGATGCCATTTTTCCCCGCCATACATATTGAACAATGCTTTCTTGTATTAAAAGGTACGCCCTTATAATTTTAGTGACAATTTGAAATATTTTGTCATCCGTCAATCATTATTTTGTATACATATATTTTGATTAACACAACCTAATATTCACAATTTTCTTATAAAAGTCCGATTGGCATTACTGTAGCCTGTTATGGCATGAATTCCATTTCCACAATATATTTTCCATTTCTTAAAACGTATTACTCACACACTCACACGCACACTTTCCCTCTTTGCTTTATCTCTCTCTCTCTTTGGAGCCAAGTACTTAAGCGCAGGTTAATATTCATGGGTAAACACATACTTACGGCCATAAAACCTTACCCCTTCACTTTATATTAAGTGACTGAAGACTCCGTGTTTATGGCTAGGGGTTTCACTAAAGGTTTTTTCTTTTCTTTTTTTTCTTTTTCTTTTAAACCTGGCGAAAAGGTTATCCAATTTGTAACTGATTTATCAATAGGTAATGGACAAATATAAATTGTTCTGTCTCTAACATATTAAGTACAAGGTTTCACAATTAGCAATATATTTGGCTATATACATATTGAAATAGCTGAATAATCAAGAAGGGAACAAATCAAATTCTCGCCAGATAAAAAAAAAAAAAAAAACGGATGTCAGAAGATGATTGCTTGGTAGGCAGGAGAAAGGCTCTGAAAGGTAGAGAGAAGAAGAGAGACAGAGACAAATGGGGCATGCTTAAAAATAGGAAGCACACTTGACACACACACACACACACACTCGCACACTCTAGAATAGGCGCATGATCACGTATTGTATACAGAGATAGTGAAAGGGGAATATAAAAAGTGAAAACTGAGAGATGTCATGGTATAAAAAAAATGTAGTAGGAAACGATGTGAAGAATACTAATAGAAATATCAGGTAAAATAATATACGACAGACTAAATGCATACATAGTTACATACATGCAAGCATATCGTTTATTAAGTAAATCATCAACTTTTTCGTAGCCTTGGTACTATCCCAGCCATAAATGTAGTCCTCATATGGTCAACTTCCAGGGCAAGAGACATATTTTATCAGAGGATCTGAATATTAACCACTGGACATATCAATAATTTATGTTAAAATACTTGCATACATGCATGGAGTGTATTAGCTCAATGGATACAAGTACGCTTGACAGGCATGCACATGTGACCCTTGGTCACCCAAAGGTGGCTATGGTAACAGAGGTTAATCACCAATATTATTGCAATAACACCAAAGTGCTATTCATAACGTACTGATCATAATAGTCATGACAATATTTGTAATAGTAGCATTTGAATTATTGATGCTCTCTCTCTCTCTCTCTCTCTCTCTCTCTCTCTCTCTCTCTCTCTCTCTCTCTCTCTCTCTCTCTCTCTCTCTCTCTCTCTCTCTCGTAAGTGTGAATAAACCAATCAATTGGATATAAATATAATACTTAAACTATAAGTAAGTAATGCCTACATTTGTTTATCTAAATTATCAAATTATCAATACAGGCTTTCAAGAATTTCAGTGTGTGTGTGTGTGTGTGTGTGTGTGTGTGTGTGTGTGTGTGTGTGTGTGTGTAAGAGCCAGATCAATTTAACATAAAATCTTTAATTTAAGTTAAAACTCACATAATACAGGACCTTGCCTATCATTTGTGTTACGAGAAGCGAGGTATGCAACAGTTGTTCGAAGCATTTTGGAAGGGAATTGACCACTCCATGCCGATCAAAGTATAAAAAGGAGAATATTGATTAATATATAAAAATAGCCAATCTCATCAATGTAATTCGTTAACCATGGTAATGTGAAAAGTTTGCAAATATGGGCAATACCTCAAAATGTACAATGTATGCCAAAAGAGATGTTCCTACCATATTAATAGGAATGCACTAGTTTCTCTCAAAATGATGATGTTTTTTTGTTTCTTTCTTTAGCTATATACAGTAGAACATTCCTAAGCTGCATAAATTTGTTTAATGTTAAAAAAACGCCATGTTCCCGCAAAGGTTAAATGGAAAAGAACAGAGTAATGATGATGTAATCGTTGTAGAAGTAATATGAGACAATGATGGAGAGGTTGGTAAGCCGAGAACCTTTAGCATGCAAATGATCGAGCAATTTGTTCACTATGATTGCAATATGAGGACTCGGACAAGGAGGAAGGAGGAATAATAAGGTATTTGCAACTATAAAATACATCACTTGCCGCATTGACAACAATAATTAGCCTCACTATACAGTAAATATTAACCCTTTCGAGATTCGAGGATGCGTTTCTTCCTTTTCTTCTGATTATTGGTAGATGATTTCATTCAGCTTAGACATAAATTGTGGGAGAGAGAAGGTTAATCGAAATAGATTTTACCCATTTTATTCATAGAAGGCGTTCCAAACCGTAAATTCGTCTTATGTTTGCCAAAATTCAGTGAAACGTTGTTATGCAGACTGAGAGGGTTAAGTGGAAAAGAACAAAGTTAAGATGATTTAATAATTGTAAAAGTGATAAGAGACTATGATGGAAAGACTGGAAAGCGGAGGACCTTTTGATTGCACATAATCGAGCATAATATGTTTTCACCATGACTGCAATTTGAGGACGCAAAGAAAAAACTTTAAGGATGTTCTCGCCTATTCGATGACTTAGAAAATTGCATGTATCCCGATGTAAAACATTTATTGCTTTTTAATCCGGTAACTCGTAAAGTGAGGTTCTGTTGCGGTTATTAAAGCCAATAGATACACATTTGAAGCTGTTTTGGGTTGAATTAATCATATGCGTAATACACCTAATGCCATCTGGATCCCGTGGCGGTACTAGGTAGATTACGGTCTACAGGCAATTTTATCACTCTGTTTGGTAATTCCAGCAGCAGGCATATGTAATTGGGAATATGAGAAGTAATTCATCTTTAGTAACTCATTCTATGACGATTATCACAATTAATATATGATAAAAATAAAAGTACATTTAAATATTTTCAACATTTATGCAGAGGTACTGTACAAAACCTATATTTTGTTTATATACGAATGCGCCAAAACACCGACAAGAGCTTTTATTTTTTATTTTTTTTATTAGCAGGGCTGCCTCAATCGGCAGTTCTATTGTGGACGTCCAGTGATTTATGGTTATTTTTGTATTCTGTATACCATTTTATTATTTTTATTATTATTGTAAGCCCACAATTTAAACAAAAAAATAGTTTGTAAGGTGGTCTGTATCGACGAGATTTATATCGCAAGAACACAAGTTCGGCTTATGTTATATCTAATTTATGAGTACTCTTAATCATTTCTGTGCGGCTAGTTCAAGATGAAAGGGTGGATGGGAGCTGTGGGGTATATTCTTAGAGTATCGGTGTAGCCAAGATACTGTCGAACACTTAAAGCTGAGAAACAGATCCAACGTATGCTTTTGGTGAGGTAAAATAGCCAAGTTTTTAATAAGTAGTGATGAGCTTGTTAACCGATCACACCTCCCAGAAATTGCAACAGAGACAAACACATTTTATATACAGTATTACATATAATGAAATATGAACCGACAAATATATGAACCGACGTGTAGTAAGTGGTAGCGTTTGAAAATCGTACGCGGGAGGTCTGGGATCGAACCCCTAGTGTGAGTGTCGTTTATTTACACTAACCTCCCACGGCATCCCAACCCCTCTCTGAGTATCTGTAATGGCGGACATCAGAGGTGCAGTAGACCAATGCCACATTAATATTGTGAATGCTAGCACCTGATCAGCATGGCCGAGCTGATTACAGACTACATTCACATCCACAGCCATGCCAACAGTACTATATCACTCTACATTGATCCGAAGAGTTGATGGAGAAATATCGCAAGATGATCCAGCACTACAAAAACAAGTCAAGGAATATCATCATCTCAGGCATTCTCCCCAAGATCGACGCACCTGACAAATTCTACGACAAGGCCTTCAGCACAAATAGCCGACTAAAATATTTGTGTCTGAGGGAAGAAGTTGAATTCATCAACCTCTGGGACAACTTCTACAACCAGCCTACTCTGTTCCGCAAGGATGGCACTCATCTAAACCCTGTGGGTTCAGCACGCATGGGTCGTCTCCTACACGAAGCAGTCCGCAGCCATGGATCAAAAAACGCCATCCGAGAAGAAGCAGCAGTGACATAAATCATCCAACGCCAAGAAAAAAACAGAGGCAACCGAGGACCACCAGCGATAAGGACAGCGAGGACCGAGGACAGCAATGAACATAAATGTAGATCCGACAAGAACCAAAAATATTATTAAAGAGCGTTCCGTGAGTTCTAAAATAACAAATTTAAAGGTGTTCTATGCAAACGCTCGTAGCATACGCAATAAATTTTCAGATTTAGAGGAGCTAGTGTTTACAGAAAATTATGATGTGATTGGCATAACAGAATCTTGGCTCAATACAGAAGATAGAGACTTTTTAGCAGAGTATTCACTTCCCGGTTATGTAATGTTTGAGAAAAGCCGAATAAATCGAAATGGAGGTGGCGTTTTACTTTATATCAAAGAAAGTCTTAACCCTACCCTCTTGTCAAAACCTCAAATTGTGAACGTCGACGCATCTTTTGTGCTAATAAAGAATAATAAAGGTACAAAAATAATACTTGCATTAATATACAGACCTCCAGCTCAATCAGTGCAAACTGACCGAGAAATTTACGAACAAATTGCAGATGTAAGTAACTCACAAGATACCGTAATTTTTGGCGACTTTAATTTACCTGTGACCAAGTGGGGCGATACTCTTACTTCACACTCCGGACATGACTTGTATACGAACTTGCAAGAGAGTTCGCTTTATCAATTTGTTCGAACGCCAACCCGTGGTAATAACGTTCTTGACATTGTACTTGCAACAAAAGAAGAATTAATAGAGAATTTGAATGTTGGTGATGAATTCAGTAACAGCGACCATCGTACGATAACTTTCACTTTAAAGTTTACTAGTAACGAACCAAATAGTAGCATCGAAAAAGTCCCTAATTTCAAGAAAGCAAACTTCCATAAACTTAGAGCTATGTTTAAAGAAACTGACTGGAGCTTTTTAATTCACAATAACGACATAAATACATCTTGGAAGTTATTCGAAGCCACTTACCTAAAAGCAGTGCAAGACTGCATACCATCGAAAATACGGCGTCCAGGCCATAATAATAAGCCCAAATGGTGGAATAAAGATATTTCAAACTGCCTGCTTGCTAAAAAATTTGCTAATGATAGATTAAAATCCTCACAAAATGACGAAGAACGGCTGAAATTTGTAGAGCTACGACGCAAAGCCAAAAAGTTAATTAAGCAAAGTAAAAAGACATTAGAGTTACATATTGCGAATCAAAGTAAAACAAACCCGAAAGAATTCTATAGTTATATCAGAAAGAAAAAAGTAGTTACTTCAACTGTTGGACCGTTAGTCGATGAAAATGGAGAATACACCAAAGACGAAGTACAAATGAGTAATGCCCTCAATACCTTCTTTGCATCAGTTTTTACAACAGAAGACCTCAGTGATATCCCTACACCATCGCCGATTCAGATTGATAATTCAGATGTTCTAAGCAATATCACCGTTACAGAGAGAGAAGTATTGAATTGTTTAGATAAACTCAAGGTAAATAAAACGCCTGGACCTGATACAATCTCGCCTAGAGTTCTAAAGGAAGCTAAGGATGAGCTCTCCAAACCACTGACATTACTATTCAATAAATCCTTGCAGTCTGGAACTATGCCCGATCAGTGGAAACTAGCCAACGTAACACCGATATTCAAAAAGGCAGCAAATCCCTACCCAGTAACTATCGTCCAATTAGCTTAACCTCAGTTGTATGTAAAATGCTAGAAACGGTCATACGAGACAGACTCGTAAATCACTTAGAGGAAAATAACATACTTAAAGATACTCAACACGGCTTTCGTAAAAAACGTTCCTGTTTAACAAACCTCTTAGACTTCTTCCACGATATCCTCAACCTCTACGATGAGAGTAAAGCTGTAGATATTATATACCTTGATTTTCAAAAGGCCTTTGACAAAGTTCCCCACAAACGTTTACTGCTAAAACTAAAAGCGCATGGAATACAAGACGGTGTGTTGAAATGGATAGAAAATTGGCTCAGCGACAGAAAGCAAAGAGTAGTCATAAACGGTAAGGCATCTAAATGGACCAATGTAAGTAGCGGGGTACCCCAGGGATCGGTACTAGGACCAATTCTCTTTCTAATTTACATCAACGACATAGATGAGGGTCTCACCTGTACAATCTCAAAATTTGCTGACGATACAAAAATTGCAAATAGCGTACTCTCAAAAGACAAGTTGACGATATGCAACACAATCTAGATAAATTGTCATGTTGGGCCCAAATTTGGCAAATGAGTTTCAATGCGGATAAATGTAAAGTACTACATATCGGATACCTAAATGAGAAAGCAAACTATTCGATGAATGGCACTCAGCTTAAGAATGTAAACAGAGAAACCGATCTGGGAGTAACAATATCGAGTAACCTAAAACCGAGTCAACAATGTTCAGAAGTTGTTAAGAAGGCAAACAAAATCATTGGCTTTATAGGCAGGTCATTTGAGCATAAATCCAAAGAAGTTATCCTAACCCTTTACAATTCCTTAGTCCGCCCTCTTCTGGAATACTGCGTTCAATCCTGGTGCCCTTATTACCAAAAAGATATAAACAAGCTAGAACGAGTTCAACGTAGAGTTACCAAAATGATACCTAGCCTAAAGAACAAACCATACGAAGAGCGTCTTAGAGAATTAAATCTATTTCCTTTAACCCAGCGCAGATTAAGAGGTGACTTAATTCAAGTGTTCAAAATCATCAAAGGCATCGACAATATGAACTGTAGTAAGTACTTCACTATCGACCAATCTAATTACACGCGGGGAAACGGTTGCAAAATTATTGGTAAATCTTTTAACTCACACGAATCTAAGAATTTCTTCTTCAATCGAGTTGTCAACTTGTGGAATGGGCTTCCCCGAAACGTTATAGACTGCATCACCGTTGATTCATTTAAACTCCGCCTAGACAAATATCTCGCATCAAACCCGCGACTGACTGCGTTTGTAAATGAATAACTTTATTTTATCCCCCCCTCAGTTACTAACCCATCTGTCCCCTACTAACTTCCTAATCCTGCCACGGACATTAGTTCCAGGGCAGTAATTCCCTTTCCAATGTTCCCTTACCCACTCTAAACCACTGTTTGGACACTTGATCCTCAGTGTTTTGGAGGACAAGCAACCTAGAAGGGTCACTAGATCTGTTGTTGCTTGATTTCCTTTGTACTCCTTTGTACTACATGCACCCCACACTCGACATTAGTAAAGCCTTCGATGCCATTCCTCGCCACAACCTAACAAACAAAATCTACAACACAAACATGCACAACAACACAAACATGCACAACAACACAAAAAGGTGGCTGGCCAACTTCCTAGCAGGCAGATGTGCACACGTATCTTTTGCCGGTCAGTCATCTAAAATCAGAAACTTTCCAAACGGAGTCCCACAAGGATCCGTCCTATCGCCCGCACTCTTCAATCTGTACATGCACGATATAACTACACCCAATACGCCCCAAATAAACTTAGCCTCCTATGCAGATGACATAACACTCACATGCACACACCATGACCCAAAAAGAGCAACAGATCTCCTTCAGCCCTATCTCAACACACTACATGGCTGGTGCACTACAAACAGACTTAATCTAGCCCCAGCCAAATCCACGGCAACCCTGCTCACAAGCTGGACAGGAGAACACGAATACATCCCTCAACTCGCCATAAACAACACACCCCTAACACATACACACACACCCAAAATCCTAGTAGTAACATATGATACTCATATGACATTCAAACAGCACACCACAAACATTAAAAAGAAACTGACACCCAGACTTAACGCCCTCAGGTCACTTCCTCACACAAAATTTGGACACAACAAAGAAACTACCACCACAGTATATAAACAATACATAAGATCAGTGATGGAATACGCAAGCCCAGCCTGGGCTTCTAACCTAGCTGAACATCATAAGACCTTACAGACTATTCAAACAAAGCCCTAAAGATCATTACAGGCTGCACAGCTACTGCACCCACAGATCACCTACATCAAGAAACCAAAATCCTCAAAGTCAAAGACCATCTGGACATGAGAGGCACTCAATTCCTGGCAGCAGCCTCCACGAACCCGACCACCCACTAAACTACATGGCAACACACCCACAGACACCAAGAAATATCAAAACAACACCCAGCACACGGTATCACACACAATTATTGTCCTCTCTCCCCACCCCGAACCAACTTCCAGAAGCACATCCATACTCATATCTCTCACCGATCCATCCACTCACTCACAGACAACACGCAGCTGCATGCACGACCTCCCGAAATCCATCCTTCCGAATCCTCCCTTCCTCGCGAGGACAGAGTCCACCTGGCCAGGCTGAGATGCGGACACCATCCAGCTCATCTGAGCTATCAGAAGAGACTGGATGACTCCGTTGTCGACGCCTGCCCGGGATGTAACACAGCACCCCATACCATTAAACACATCATAGAAGACTGCATTTCACACAACCACTTACGCCAACAACACAATCTACTCTCAATGAGAGCTCTGTGGGAAAGCCCGATCGTGGCCATGGCCTTCCTCAGGGACTCGGGGCTGTTCGGCCAGGCAGCTTAGGGAACAACAACAACAACAACAACAACAACATGCACCCCACACACATTATACGTAACAATGGGCGGTTGGGATAGTAACCCTCCACCGAAGAAAAATAGAAAACCGAATGGATTGCCTCAACGAGGGCAATTCATTTGTGGCCACCCCCTCTGGGATCAAAGTGTCTGGCAATAGGTATATGACATCATTTATCAGTCTCTGTTTACTTAAGGGGGTAGTGTTTATATTTTGGTATATTTATTATTTTGTTTACTTATCATCTACCGGTAGTTTCATCACTTGACCTCTAGCAAGCTTTAACAAACGTCCCCTAGAACACCCGGCCGAAGGCCGATTCCCCCTAGAATTACAGGCTCGCTATCGCTCGCCAGGAAAAAAATTACACCTAAATGGCAAGTAAGGTCTTTATATTGACAACGAAATGAGGCGAAAGGTCTTAAAATCGCCAAATTAATGGAACGAACGTTTTATAATCTCAAAGCTAGTGGGGCTAAACATGAGGGAGAAAAAGCAGCTACCTCCCCCTTAACCTTTTCAGGTCCGGGGATTGCCGTTTAGTATTCAGAAATGTAATTATCCTAATCTCATAATTACCTCTCCAAACTTAGTTTTCTGGCCACAACTCGCTCAAACTTAGTTTTCTGGCCACAACTCGCTCAAAGACAACTGCAGAGGTTGAAGTAATTAAACTAAAGGTTTCTAAACACCCTTGATGGTCACAAAGGTATTAAAGTATCCCCAAGAGGACGCAATCGCATCCTCGTGCGCGAAAGGGTTAAGTGCATGTCTGTAGAGGCAAGGGGCACCGACTCCCTCATGCAGAACCACCCAAGGAGAAAACCCCGAAGTCATAAAAGTGACAAATGCCACCACCACAAGCAGCTTACTGAAACGGAACCGGGCCCTCCCACTGCCCTTAACTAAATATAAATCACTTGGCCGGACCATTGGGGGAGGGGGGGGGGGGGAAGAGAGAGAGAGAGAGAGAGAGAGAGAGAGTTAGTTAGAGAGTTACATAGATACACATACTACACAGACCTTGCAGTCCCTACTAGGTAGTCCAGAATGCTGAAATACATTTTGCTACAAAGTGGAAGGCAAGGATAGCAAAGCAGAAGGCTCTCTCCCCACCCACCTCTTCCTCCGACCGTTGGTCGGCATGACATTAAGTTGGGGAAGGAAGTTCCCCTGCAGAATGAGAACAACTACTGGGAAATTTATAGTAAAGAACGAAGTTGAGAACAATTATATACTACTGATGCTTAACATATTTTTGGTTTGTATTATTATTATTTTTGTTAAACTATATTACTCCCACCTCCTCCAAATTAATGTCTAGACTTTTTTTTAAAGTGTCAATATTGTCTTACATTGTACCACTTTCTATGGCAATTTGTTCCACTCGATGACCACACTGTAGGTGGAGAAGTGCTTTGTGACATTGAGATTCGCCATCCTTGCTTTTAATTTCATTCCCATTCCATTCAGCTAATGAACTATTATCTATTTTGAAAAGTGAATAGGAGGAAATAGCTTTAACTACTGGGGGGAAGTGGATATTTACTTGTGTAGGGGAATGAGCTCAAATTTGAATATGGAAACGATTGCAAACTACCATAAAGAACAAACAGCGTCGGAATGGTAGATTTTGGAAGTGGAGGCATATATAATGTAGAATAATATAGCACTGATATTATTTATGACACTGTTAATTATGTTTTATGAGTAATATTTAGTTTTGTAGTATAAACGGCAAGGTGTCTTCTTTAATTAACACACTCTCTCTCTCTCTCTCTCTCCTCATAACATCGACTCATTACCTTTACCGCTAGTCGACATCAATTTTGACCCTCCCTCCTCAAACAACATTCACTCTCCCACCACCGCACACACATTGACCCCTATCAACCTGCAGCTCGATGTATGTATGTACTGTATGTATGTATGTATCATTCTCCCCTGCCTAGCTCCTCCCACTCTCTGCTGACCCCTATCACTACCACCATCATCACCTACCATCACCATCCGTACCATGTCTATCACCACCACCATCATCACTATCATCTCTATCACCACCGCCATCATCACTACCATATCTATCACCACTGCCATCATCACTACCATCACCATCCATACCAAATCTATCACCACTACCATATCTATCACCTCCGCCATCATCACTTCCATCACCATCAGTACCATATCTATCACTACTGTTGTCACTTGTATCATCACACTAGCGAGACCACAAATATCAACACCCCTATCACCCTCAGCTTTCATCATCATCATCATCACTTCCACGACCTTTACTACCATCAACATCTTCATCAGTACTACCATCATATCTCCACTGTCACTACCACTACCACCGCTAGTATTCCCACCTCCACCACCATCCTCTAATTGCCGACTTGCGAGTTTCGTTCTATAAGGAAGTTGGAGCTGTAGACAACGATATTTTACAGAATTTACAGCTAAAATACGGTCGTAGTACATTTATAAATACATAAAACCCAATTCAACATCATTCATCCATCAGAAACGTACATTATTATCGCATTTTTGTTTAATTTTGATGTTCACGGCTCCAACTTCCTTATAGCCTGAAACTCGCAAGTGGTCAATTACCTACCTCCATTTTACCTCACTCCTATCATTGCAAACCCTTTCACCACCTTTACTACTATTACCATATCACCCACTACTACGACCATCCCCACCACTAACTATTTCCACCTCTATCACCACAACTCTTATCTCTACCACCACCACCATCATCACCACCACCACCATTATATCATCACTTCCACGACCTTCATCACCACGTACTCCACCATCAGTATTACTATCACCATCGTCACTGCAATCATTAATATATATATATATAATAACAATAACAACAGCAGCACTATGACCACCACCACTACTTTCATCACCAATGCCACCACCACCACTACTTTCATCACCAATGCCACCACCACCACTACTTTCATCACCAATGCCACCACCACCACTACTTTCATCACCAATGCTACCACCACCACTACTTTCATCACCACTACCACCACTACTTTCACCAATGCCACCACCACCACTACTTTCATCCAATGCTACCACCACCACTACTTTCATCACCATGCTACCAACCACTACTTTCATCACCAATGCCACCACCACCACTACTTTCATCACCAATGCCACCACCACCACTACTTTCATCACCAATGCCACCACCACCACTACTTTCATCACCAATGCTACCACCACTACTTTCATCACCAATGCTACCACCACCACTACTTTCATCACCAATGCTACCACCACCACTACTTTCATCACCAATGCTACCACCACTACTTTCATCACCAATGCTACCACCACCACTACTTTCATCACCAATGCTACCACCACCACTACTTTCATCACCAATGCTACCACCACTACTTTCATCACCAATTCTACCACCACCACTACTTGCATCACCAATGCTACCACCACCACTACTTTCATCACCAATGCTACCACCACTACTTTCATCACCAATGCCACCACACCACTACTTTCATCACCAATGCTACCACCGCCACCTTTCATCACCAATACCACTACTACTTTCATCACCAATGCTACCACCAACACTACTTTCATCACCAATGCCACCACCACCACTACTTTCATCACCAATGCTACCACCACCACTACTTTCATCACCAATGCTACCACCACCACTACTTTCATCACCAATGCTACCACCACCACTACTTTCATCACCAATGCTACCACCACCACTACTTTCATCACCAATGCTACCACCACCACTACTTTCATCACCAATTCTACCACCACCACTACTTTCATCACCAATGCTACCACCACCACTACTTTCATCACCAATGCCACCACCACCACTACTTTCATCACCAATGCCACCACCACCACTACTTTCATCACCAATGCCACCACCACTACTTTCATCACCAATGCCACCACCACCACTACTTTCATCACCAATGCTACCACCACCACTACTTTCATCACCAATGCCACCACCACCACTTTCATCACCAATGCCACCACCACTACTTTCATCACCAATGCCACCACCACCACTACTTTTATCACCAATGCTACCACCACCACTACTTTCATCACCAATGCCACCACCACCACTACTTTCATCACCAATGCCACCACCACCACTACTTTCATCACCAATGCCACCACCACCACTACTTTCATCACCAATGCCACCACCACCACTACTTTCATCACCAATGCCACCACCACCACTACATTTATCACCAATGCCACCACCACCACTACTTTCATAACCAATGCTACCACCACCACTAAATTTATCACCAATGCCACCACCTCAACACCACCACTACATTATGGCAACTACTAAGGGAATACTACTTGTTTGTTGGGCTATATATTTATATATTTAGTTATTTTTTTAGTTTCCTCGCTAGACCTCCATCAAGCTTAGAAAAACACCCCCTAGACCCCCTTTCAAGATAAATGTGTAAATTTTTCGGAAAAATGTCCCGGCCGATTCCTAAAATTAGAGGCTCGCTATCGCTCGCCAGGAAAAAATCGACACCTAAAGGTCACAAAAGGTCTTAATATTGAATAAAAAATTAGGTGAAATGTCTAAAAATCGCCAAACTAACGGAACGAACGTCTTAAAAACTCAAAACTAATATGCTAAACATGAGGGAGAAGGGGGTCCAGAAAAAGCGAGTAGTACCTCCTTAACAATATTAAGTGGAAAAGCTAATTACGTACCCATTAATCCGCGTAGACAGATGGACATTTCTCCATCCAGTCACACTCGTATTGTTACAACTTTCTCCAGTACTCATTTGTTCATCCAGTCACACTCATATTGTTACAACTTTCTCCAGTACTCATTTGTTCATGCAACAGTATGCTACTTTCATCATTGTAACCTCTTCTGTACCGAAACGTCTTATTAATTTTATTCTTTGTATATTGAGAGGATTTTGTGCAGTTTAAGAAGGATCTGTGTTAGTAAAAATAAGTGAGATAAGTTTGAAGCCTGTTAATTGCTGGAAATTGCTAAAACTGAATAAAATCGTCTAACAGTAGCCATAATAAAGTTAAAAAGACGTCGCCGGTACAGAAGGGGTTAATATACATATTATTGAAGACAAAGGAAGATGTACTATAGTTTGTACTTATAATCATTGTAATTATAGTATTATATTTTTTACTAATTTAGTAATTTCACATATTATTATAATCATCATTATAATCAACATCATCTTTCTTATCATCATCATCACCACCATACATCTTCACCACCCACATCATCACTAATAGCTTCATCACACACATCCCCACCACCTCCAACCACCACCCACATCATCACTAATAGCTTCATCACACACATCCCCACCACCTCCAACCACAACCGCCACCACCCACATCATCACTAATAGCTTCATCACACACATCCCCACCACCTCCAACCACAACCACCACCACCCACATCATCACTAATAGCTTCATCACACACATCCCCACCACCACCCACATCATCACTAATAGCTTCATCACACACATCCCCACCACCTCCAACCACAACCACCACCACCACCACCGCACAATATCTCCTCACACGCTATTTCATTCATTATTCAGACCGACTTCTTGACTTCCAAATGGCCCCCAAGTCAACACTGCCGAACATTAGAGTTATTGTGTCTCTAGTGGATTTTTTTTATTATTAGTCAGGGCTAGCGGTGTGTCGCCAGTTTCTTTTTCTTTTTTTATTTCTTTTTTGGGGGGCGGTCATTTTTTCGAGATGGTTGGGGCGGCTTGAATTTTTTCGGGGTTAATGTATTGATTGTCAACATCGGAGGTCTGTCGTGGGGCTTGACCTTATTCTGTGTGTGTGTGTGTGTGAGAGAGAGAGAAAGTGTGATTAATTATTTATGTATATCGACAGCGAAAGCGGTTCTACTTCTCTCTAATAGGAATACATAATTATGTGGTTGAATAAAATAAGAGCATAGAAATATAAACAAGCTTAATTAATATTACTGTAATATAGAAACGTTAACTAAGCATATTAATCCGTTCGCACCCATTGACACAATTTGCGCCTTTTCGGGGATACATAAATAATGTTTAGACAATCAGGGGAGTTTAGACATCTTTATTGTGATTACTTCAACCTTTGCAGATGTCTTTGAGCGAGCTGTGGACAAAAAACTAAATTTAAGAAGTTATTAGGAGAACAAGATAATTATATTTCTGAATACTAACCGGCTACCCCCGGTTTATGAAAGGGTTAACATGTGAGATATAAGTATCTAAAATTGCCTGCATATTATTAGTACCTATAGATGAATACTTGCTTAACCCCTTCCTTACCGGCAACGTCTTTTAACATTAATCTGGCTACTATTAGACGACTTTATTCTGTTTTAATAGGGCCTCAAGCAATTAATAGGCCTCGAACTATCTCACTTAACCCTTTGTACTGCCACCCATCCTTCTTAAACTGCACAAAATCATCTAAATATAGCTAGAATAAAATACAAAAGACGTCGCCGGTACAGAAGGGGTTAAGGGGCTAGAGCTTGTTTTTTTGGGGCTACTTATTCCTTAATTTATTTAATTTTGAGTTTCCTCGTTAGACCTCCATCAAGCTTAAAAAAAAAAAAAAAAAAAACCCTATACCCCCTATACCCCCTTTCAAGATATATTTGTAAATTTTTCGGTTTAGGACTATTATCATGTTCTGAGATAAACATGTATCATATAGTAACTCCTCAGCTACTACATTGTTCTGGTATGATATTATATGTTATAGACAAATATGTGTTGTAGTGTTTATATTTCTTTCAAATTTAAATTTACTGGGTCTTCATAATGAAAAGTTAATTTGTATAGCCTACACTAATTTTTGGTTTGAGAAAACGAAACCAAGAATGACGATCGTAAGGTTTCTTATTTACTGATGAAGCTGTGGTTTAGGCAGACAAGATAATTACAAGCTAAGTTATTATGTAGTCAAATAAGTGCCTGACAACCTGGCATATATATACAGTATATATATATATATATATAGGAAGAAAGAGATAAATAAGTAGTTACATAAAGAGATAGAGAGAGAGTTTGTGTTTGAAGGATAAACTTGATGGATGAATAAAGAGGTTTAGAAAAAGAGATATTACATGCAGCGCACAATCATAAAGCAATCTTAATAAAAGATGAATAGTTAACAAGCCAGTGATTTATACTTCATTAACATCATACTCTCTCTCTCTCTCTCTCTCTCTATATATATATATATATATATATATATATATATATATATATATATATATATATATATATATATACTGTATATACAATACAAAGGGATGCATGTAACTTACGTAAATTAAAGTACCATAAGTATATATCTTGCTTATTTTTGGAGGCATTCCTGGGCAGTAGGCTATACTGTAGGCTATACTGTAGGCTATACTGTAGGCTATACTGTAGGCTATACTGTAGGCTATATACAGTAGGCTATACTGTAGGCTATACTGTAGGCTATACTGTAGGCTATACTGTAGGCTATACTGTAGGCTATAATTATACAGTAGGCGAGAAGTATCTAAAATACAGATTAATAGAATTTGAGAGGCCGTTATGAGTTTAATAAAATCGTCTGGTGTTAGCTAGGAATACAGCAAAGTAAGGATGTACTTAAGGTGGTATACTCGAGGCGAAATTAAGCTCCCTGTCTTTGTGACGTCCTTCATAAGCTGAATAGCATCGCTTACCATTTCCAGAAAATAATTTCCAACTTTTCTTAACAAATATAATAGTGTCTAGTTTATGTACATATGTTCAATATTTTCAGTGATCACAATCACTTGGTGAGGGCTGGTCCTATCCAGAGTGAGGTTTGGCATCCTCTTCCCAACCTTAGCCGTTTTTGTCTGCCTCTTTTACTGTCCTACCTTTCCTTCTGGGGGCAGGGGGCTAGGAGTCCTCCTCCCCTTGTAAAATGATCCTACTCGACGAGACAGATAAAGGGTCGAGGGAACGCGAAAGTGGTCCCGGACCCTAAGAATTAGAACTTTAAATGTTGTTTCTGTTAGGGTTCTGTCTCGAGTCGGCTACACCCAGCTATGGGGTACATACATACATACATACATACATACATACATACAAACAATCACTCCTTATCGACCAGGCTACTGAACTGGAGCCACAGGCCTAGGCCTCTTCCAGAAAAACCTCTGTGAGTATCTGTGAGTGTCTGTGAGTATTGCTTATTCACAAAATGAGTATTTAAATTAATATAGTTAGCAAAAACAATACCTAATATAAGATTGTGTTTAGAATTATGTTTACACAATAATTGTTTAAGAAACACTTTTAAAACAATATAATAATTCAATTTCAGTAAACAAATGTCTAGTAAATAACAAGTTAACTTCATGGGTGTGAAGAAAAAGTGTTTGAAGCTAAGAATAATATATTAGACATGTCAGTTAAGAATAAATGATCCTTGGTGTTTGTATGCTGTATAACACTGGCTCTCTTTTACTACTATATTGAGGTAATACATAATATGACGTCAATTAATGATTGTGTGCACACAAATAGTATTCGAAACGGGTAAACTAACACATTTTTCTTAACAATTTTCATATTCCTGTAAAATATATATTCTTATCAATTTATTATCAAGCTACGTACAAGGTTTATTAATTCCTAACTGTATTTTGATGTTTGCGTTACATATTTGATTAATGTGTACACGTTCAGCGATCATGGTCTGTGATATAAGATACTATAAAATGTATTCCTGTAATAAATACGTGCGTCTGTGCTGGTTTATATACGAGTATATAAGGAATAATTCATACATGTGCGTGTGTGTGTGTGTGTGTGTGTGTGTGTGTGTGTATGTATGTATGTATGTATGTGTGTGCGTGTGTGTGTGTGTGTCGAATCGTGTGTACGTATGAGTGACGGATGCATTGTGTGTCCGTATGCGCGTGACGAAAATTGCACTTGTGACTGATGTGCTGTGCCTGTGTGTGTTGGAGAGAGAGAGAGAGAGAGAGAGAGAGAGAGAGAGAGAGAGAGAGAGAAGTCTGAATATGTATATGCGAGTACCTACTTTATGTGCGACCTGTGGGGAATTGGATAACGCGCTTGGGTCACAACCAAAAAAACCCGGGTTCGACTTCAAGGTTGTGCCTCCTCCTCACACCCGATGCCTCTGTTGACCTAGCATTACAATACACTAAGTACTGCTGGTGCAAGTGGGTCCTTGTAAAGTGTGTGTGTGTGTGTGTGACTGTTCGTGAGTGCTTATGTATGGCTGTATGCTTGAGCGTGGGTATGTGTGTGTGTGTGTGTGTGTGTGTGTGTGTGTGTGTGTGTGTGTGTGTGTGTGTGTGTGTGTGTGACTGTTCGTGAGTGATTATGTATGGATGTATGCTTGAGCGTGGGTATGTGTATATGTATGTGTGTGTGTGTGTGTGTGTGTGTGTGTGTGTGTGACTTCGTGAGTGCTTATGTATGGCTGTATGCTTGAGCGTGGGTATGTGTATATGTGTGTGTGTGTGTGATTGTTCGTGAGTGCTTACGTATGGCTGTATGCTTGAGCGTGGGTATGTGTATATGTGTGTGTGTGTGTGTGTGAGACTGTTCGTGAGTGCTTATGTATGGCTGTATGCTTGAGCGTGGGTATGTGTATATGTGTGTGTGTGTGTGTGTGTGTGTGTGTGACTGTTCGTGAGTGCTTATGTATGGCTGTATGCTTGAGCGTGGGTATGTGTATATGTGTGTGTGTGTGTGTGTGTGTTCGTATATATGTATGTATGTATGTGTGAACGTGGATGTGTATATATGTGTGTTTGTAAGAATATGTGCACGCGCCTGTGTGAGTACAGTATGTGTGTGAGTGGTTATGTATGTATGTGTGCGTGTTGGTGTGTATGAGGGACCGGGTGTGTAACTGGGAATGACTGATGCGCCGGGTGTGTGCGTGTGTGTGTGTGTGTGACGAATGAGGTGCGAGCATGAGTGAGAGATGTGTGTGCGTGTGTGTGCGTGGGGAGGGTGGGCGGGAGAAGAGATGGTGTGAAGATAAGGGCAAGAAGGATGGACGAGGCAAGATAGAAAGACAGAGAGAGAAGGGGAGAATTAAAGACAGAGAGAGAAGAGAAGAATGAAAAACGGAGAGAGAAGGGAAGAATGAAAGAGAGAGATAAGGGGAGAGAAAGACAGAGAGGGAGAAGGGAAGAATGAAAGAGGGAGAGAGAAGGGGAGAATGAAAGACGGAGAGAGAAGGGGAGAATGAAAGACGGAGAGATAAGTGAAGAATGAAAGACGGAGAGAAGGGAAGAATGAAAGACGGAGAGAGAAGAGAAGAATGAAAGACAGAGAGCTAAGGTAAGAATGAGAGGCAGAGAGAAAGACAGAGACAGAAGGGAAGAATGAAAGACGGAGAGAAGGGGAGAATGAGAGACAGAGAAAAGGGAAGATTTACCGTATTTTAACATTACTTCTAAACCACAAAATCAAGAGGATCTGGAAATTGAGAAACATTAACTACACCTGTGAATCACCCAGTTAATTATACCGGTACAATATTATAGGATACACCTCAGACTGTACATTGATCGAGGGTAAATATTAATTCGGGCATATGGTTAACCCCTTGAGGAATATGACGTATTTCAACAGTTTAGTCTGGCTGTCATAGGAAGGATCTCTAGAAATCAAATCGGTAAAGTCTGTGTCAATTAACGTCTGACTACCAAAATGTCTAATAATTACCAGACTAAATGATATATGTGCGTCATAATCCTCAAGGGCTGGACATTATGGTTCAATATATTTAATCATCGCGTCAGAATGTTTTAATGAAATGTGTATCACTTTTACGCAGGTGGTTGTACTAATTATTATATAAAATTGGACAATAATATTACATTGCTGATAAACACACAAATCACTAATTGTTTACATTTCAGGCAGAAATCGTCTCTTAACCCCTTTAATACGGTGGCACCCTTTTTATTATATTCTGGCATTTATTGAACGATATTATTCAGCTTAGGAAGGACGTCTACCAGTTAAAGGGCTACATACTATCTAAATTAATCCTTTTAGCTACCATGTATCCTTCCCAACCTTTGTATGATAGTCTAAATGAAGCTGAAATCCAATATAAAAGCGTCACCGGTACTGAAAGGGTTAAGGGGCTTGAATTATTTTAGTGAATTTAGACCCTAATTGTTTGCATGGTATTTGTTAACTCATATTATAGTACAGTCATTCTATATGTAAAGGTGGTATCATACTACGATTTTTCCGTCGATTTTTATGGGCAGTTGAAGTATGACTGCTTCAAAATTTAAGTTCCATAAGAATCAATGTACCTAACATTATCAACCTTCGATCTAGTTTCCAGCGTCCAATGAGAAAGAGCCTCAAATGGGTACAGGGAATACTTGATCATCTAAAATTGACGGAAAATGCGCCCGTGTGACCCCACCTTTTATCACAGATATACTTGCATTTCAACCTCGATTTTAGGTCTCGATGTTTCTTATTAAATGTACCTTTCCAAGACACGATTGGGCTATTTTGTTCTGTTTTCTGGCTATTATTAGACGATTATAGTTAGATTAGGAAAGGTATTTTGAGGCCAGAGTGTTAATTGAGAGAGCCTTTACCCTTTTCATTCCCACATATATTTCCTAAGGTGTATATAATCGTCTCATGATAGCCAGAATAAACTGTCAAAATGGACCGTAATCTTCAAGGGGTTAAATATCAAACCAAAGGATAAGTGTCATGCTGGTGGTTGAGGTGCTGGTTCGTAGAGAGGTTAAGGGGAGGGGTTTTTCTGGACTCCCCTTCTCCTTCATGTTTAGCCCCATTAGTTTTGAGATCTTAAGACGTTCGTCCCATTTATTTTGTGATTTTATGACCTTTCGTCCCATTTATTTGTCAATTTCAAGACCTATCATGGCATTTACGTGTCGATTATTTCCTGGCGAGTGATAGCGAGCCTGTACTTTAGGAGGGACTGGCCTTTGGCCCGGACATCTTTCATCCGAAAAATGTACAGATTTATCCTAAAGGGGGGTCTTGGGGGTATTTTTTAAAGCTTGATGGAGGTCTGAGGAAGAAACATACCATACATAAGATAAGATAATAACACATTGCAGTATGTATTGTCTGTGTAAACATTATTTGTATTGCATCTACTCTGAGCGTTCCCACGGAGTCTGGAAAGGTGAAACAAGCAAGGGGATTATAGGAGGCAAGGAGAGAAAGTGGGAGAGGTGGAGGGAAGAGGGAGGAACGGGTTACACGTCTATTCTCTATCTCTCTCTCTCTCGCTCTCTCTCTCTCTCTCTCTCTCTCTCTCTCTCTCTCTCTCTCTCTCTCTCTCTCTCTCTCCTCTCCTCTTCGCTCTCTCTCTCTCTCTCTCTCTCTCTCTCTCTCTCTCTCTCTCTCTCTCTCTCTCTCTCTCTTTTAAGCCTTTGCTGTTGAGCTAGACATATTGAAAGCCTGCGAAAGAGTCTGGCACAAATCCCTATTTCCACACTACCATAATTCCTTTATGTGTGCCTTGATCTCTAATTTTCTTTCTTGCCGTTCCATAGCTGGGGTTGTGGATGGCCATCACTCCCTTCCTCAACCTATCAACTCCGGTGTTCCTAAGGGTTCTCTCCTATCTCCAGATATGTTTCTAATATTAATTAATGATCTTCTCGACCGTACCTCTACTCCTATCCACTCATATGCTGATCACTCAACCTTACACTATCCAACTAACTTTCAATATCGTCCTACCATGCAATCACTCCAAAGCTCACGTGATGAGGCTATGGCACGCTTATCTTCATGTCAGAGACGATCCTCTCTGACACATGGATATAGTTGCAGGCAGAGGTGCCAACTTCGAGCTACACCCTGATGATTCAACGTTACTGTGCTACGTTTTTGACCAAGTGTACGTCAGTTAGAATAGCATCGTGAGAGAGAGAGAGAGAGAGAGAGAGATGAGGGAGGGGGAAGAGTAAGAGTTAGAAAGACAGAAAGAAGGCAGGAACAGAGAGAGAGAGAGAGAGAGAGAGAGAGAATGGGTGAGTGAGTGAGTGAGTTAGACTCACGGTGTGACGAGGTAAGGCATTAACAAATCAAAAATTCAATTACCCTGCACGCGACCCATCCCAGGAGTGAGTTACTGCTGCCCAGGTATATATCCCGTCAGCCCTTTTTTTCTTCTTTACTCTTCTTCTTCTTCTTACACTTCTTCTTGTCACACTTTTGTCTTCTTCTCATACCTCTTCTTCTTCTGCATCTTCTCACACTTATTCTTCTCATACACCTTCTGTGCGTCTTAATGGTTTCACAATGTTCTTCTTCTGCTGGGCGGGGCCATTCACTCTGCTGCGCCGTCACATCGTCTGTCTCAATTACTTCGTTTCTTTCGTCTTGTTTATTGTTCTCGTTCTTCTTCGTCTTCTTCTTTGGACGGCGCCCCGAGTCCAGGGGTCGACCATTCTTTATTGTTCGATGCCGGAGGCGGCTACAGGAGTTATTGTCGTAAGGAGCCTATTCTTTTCATTCTCTATCTCTTATCTTACCTTATTTCTCCTCTCTCTCTCTCTCTCTCTCTTCCGCTCCTCCAATCTCTTCCTTCTCTCTTCTCTTCCCTCGCGATGCAACACACAACGCACGACCCTCACCCCCCGCCCCCCTCCACCGGCACACACCCAACCTCCCCTCTCTCTCTAACACTCTCTCTCTCCGCGCTCGCGCGCCTCTCTCAGGCGCGCTCTCTCGCGCTCTTCTCTCTCGTCAGTCTTCTCCTCTCTCTTCACCTTCTCCTCCTCGTCTTCTCTCTCTGCTCGGCTCTCGATCTCCTCTCGCTCCGTCTCTCTCTCTTCCCCCCTGTCGCCTCCGTACCGGCCCGGTCTCCTCTCTCTCTTCACAACAAACTGGGGCACCCTACCATGAATTTCCACCCCCGACCACATGCCAAACCCGTTTCCCTAACCGCGTTCAAAATTCTGGCTATGAACGCGGGCCGCGGCAAATCGGCCGCAGTTCGGCTCTTGTGGGCCGACATCCATGGTCCGCGGTGCCCCCGCCACCTAACCGAGGTTCTGCGCCCAGGGCAACCCAGGACCACAAAGCGATTTTCTGATCGCCCAGGTGGCGGCGTTTGGTGGAGAACGGACATTTTTGCGGCTGTGGACGCGAGCTTTCCAGCCTCGCCCCGCCCAGCACTACGTCCGTCATCTCACGTTGGATCTAACGATGTCCAACGGACGGGGTCAGAGGTAACTACTTTGGCACTAGTACCGGCGAGCTGATTCAGGTCATTCACGGAAACATCTAATAGAATCTTAATTTCAGGAATTGTTCCCCCGATTGATGTAGCAAACCGATTCTACAACATAGCTACCAGTACAAATCGCCGACTAGCCAAACTCTCGGCAGGGGGGATGGACATCGGCTTTGTCGACACGTGGGAGTCATTTTTTACTCTGATACAATTAGTTTTGTTTTCATGCGGTAGATGGTGTACATCTCCAATGAAGTAGGACGCTTGCCACGTCTTTGGTCGTCTGCCTGAACGATGCAAGTCAAGGATCTTCCGTTCAAAAACACGGGGGTCAACTCCGGGGTATCGGGGCAGTGTAAGTCAAATCCGAACTGAAAATTCAGGACAATGCACAATCAGTAACATCCACCTCTAATACTCTATAAGGTGTTTTATGGTTAAATGCTCGTTAGCTACGCCAATATAATTTTCAGATCTAGAGGATCCTCGTGTTTAACAGAACATTTATGATATAATCGGCATTACAGAATCCTTGGTTAGATACGGGAAGACAGAGACTTTTTAGCCAAATATACGCTTCCTGGTTAGTACAATGTTTGAGAAAAGTCGGATCAATCGACTATGGGAGGAGTTCATGTTTTTTATAAAGGACAGTCTGTAATCCCGTCATACATGTCAAAACCTCAAATTGCGAATATAGACATATCGTAATCTTACGTAGCTATTAATAATAAACGAGGAACTAAAAAATTAACACTAGCTTTCTTATACAGACCCACCCATCCTCAATCCCCCCCAGTGCAAACTGCACAGTGAAATTTATGAACAAATTGCAGAAACTACTAACATACAGATACCGTAAATTCTTGGCTATTTCCAACATTAACCCGTGACTACTCAAATGGGGCGATTATTCTTCACTTCACCCTCTGGCCCCCCGACCCCTCTATGCTAAACTCTGCACGAACGCGTTCACTTTTTTCCAATTTGTACAATCTCCGACCCGTGGTAATAATGTGGTTTGCACCTTGTACTTCTAACTCGCAGACAAAAGAAGAATTACATAGAGAATTGTGAATGTTGGTGATGAATTCAGTAACAGCGACCATGGCCGGCTCACTTACTTTCACTTTAAAGTTTACTAGTAACCTCAAATAGCAGCATTGAGCAAGTCCCTAATTTCAAGGAAAGCAACCATTTCCATAAACTTAAACTCAAAGCTTTACAGAAAACTGACTGGAGCATTGTCGGGGGAACTAACAATCCCGACATCCAATACATTCTTGGGAGTGGTTTTCACAAACCACTGTACCATTCAGGCAGTTGCAAGACTTGCCTCCCATCGAAACAAATACCGGGCGTCCAGACCATAATGATAAGCCCAAATGGTGGAAAACGATATTTCAGACTGTCTGCTTGCTAAAAAATTTGCTAATGTAGGATGTTAAAATCCTCACCAAATGCCTAAGAACGGGTGAAATTTGTAGCAGTCTTGATCTCAGCCAAAATTTAATGCCCTGAAGCAACAGTCAAAAAGAACCCCTGGAGTTACATGTTGCGAAATCACAAGTAAAACCAACACCCGAAAGCAATTTCTATTAAGTTATATCATAAAGCAGAACAAACCGTATTTACCTTCAAACTGCTTGGACGCGTTTAGTCTATGAAAATGGAGAATCCACCAAAGGGCACGAAGTCCAAACCTGAGTAATGCCCTCAATACCTTCTTGCTGCATCCGTTTTTTATAACCAACAGAAGACTCCTCAGTGATATCCCTTACACCCTTCGCCGATTCAGATTGATACTTCAGATGTTCTAACGCAATATCACGGGTACCGCTATAGAAATGATTGAATTGTTTAGATAAACTCAGGTACAACATAAAACCGCCTGGCCTGATACATTCTCACACCCTAGAGTTCTAAAGGAAGCACGCGACCGATGAGCGCGGCCAACCCACCTGACATTGCTATGTCAATGAATCCTTAGCAGTGCTGGGAACTATGCCTTGTCAGTGTGAAGCTAGCCAACCACGTTACCCCGATATGTGTCAAAAAAGGCAGCACATCCCTACCCTGTACACTGATCGGTCCCCTTCGCGTCCCTTCCCGGGCAATTGTATGTAAAATGCTAGAAACCCGGGTAAGCATAGGGACAGACTCGTAAATCACCTTCGCGGGCCCAAATAACTTACTTAAAGCTCCTCCCCACGGCTGTTCGGTAAACAAAAACGTTCCTGTTTAACCCAAACCTCTTAGACTTGCCACAATATCCTCAACCTCTAACGATGTAGTAAAGCGGTAGCTATTACTATACCTTGATTGCTTCAACAGGCCTTTGATACCAAACCGTTTCCCCACACAAACGTTTATCACCTGCTCAAGCTAAAAGCGCAGGGAATACAAGACGGTGTTTGTGAAATGGATAGAAAATTGGCCTCCGCGACAGAAAGTCAAAGGCGTAGTCATAAACGTTGCAGGCAATCTAAATGGCCCAATGTCAGTAGCGGGGTACCTCCGTGATCGGTGAACTTAGGACCAATTCCTCTCTTCGAATTGAACCACAACAAATCAACGACCCCTGAGAGGGTCTCACCCGTCCCAATCTCAAAATTTGCCGTACGATACCACCCCAAATTGCACAAAGCGTAGCTCTCAAAAGAACACAGTGTGACGATATGCACCCCAATCTAGATAAATTGGTGTCATGTTGGGGGCCCCAATTTCGGCCCAGGGGCAGTTTCAATGCGGCTCCCTGGATGTCAAGTCTGGACTCGTACTACATATCGGAATACTCAACTGAGGGAAAGCAAACTATTCGCGGAATGCGCACTCAGCGTCGACGGTACAACAAAGCAAAACCGCTCTGGGCGTAACCAAGCTACGTGAGTGACAACCTAAAAACCCCTAAAGGTCGAACACATGTTCAGAAGTTGTTAAGGGAGAGCGCAACCACAACTAAGCTGGGCTTATATCTAGGCAGTGGCCATTTGAGCATAAATCGCCCAACCGAAGTTATCCTAACCCGGCACGGCGAGGGCGCCCGCGGCGGGCCTATGCGGCGCCAGCCGGGGGCCTAAGGACCAAAAAACTTAGAACCAGCGAGAACGAGTGCAACGGGAGAGGGACCCAAATGATACCGAGGCGCGAAAGAACAAACCAGCGCAGGGCATGTAGCGTAAGAAGCTGGCCGTGGCACCCCGCGCACGCGGAAGAGAGGACGTAAGGAAGGGGGCAAAAGCAGCAAAGCAGCGACCAAGTAGGAACGGGAGGACGGACGGCACGCATCGACAAGTCGAATGACACGGGGGGAAACGGGGGCAAAAAATGAGGGGGAAGCGCGGGTAAAGCACACCGAAGAGAAGAAGTGCTCGGCAAGCGAGGGGCACGGGGGATGGGGGCCCGAGACAGTAGAGACGGCAGCCCGGGGGATGCAGGTAACGCCGCTAGAGGGGGGGTGGAAGAGCGGCGCATTCACAACCCGGACTGACTGCGTTTTTGGAAAAGAAGAACGAGAGGTGGAGCCCCCCGCAGGGACGCACCCATCGGGCCCCGACGAAGGCCGGAATGCCGGCTCACGGACAGTCGTGGGCTAGGGCAGGAGGGCCCGGGGCCCAGGGCCGTACCCACTCGAAACACGGGTGGCCACTGGACGCCTCCGGGCGGGTGGCGGGACACGGAGCCGAGAAGGGGCACGAGAGGGGTGGGGCGGGAGGTGCATGGTGGAGGCCGGCGGGACACGCGCGCGCGCGCACGCCGCGCGCCGCGCGCGGCTCGCGCGCGCTAGCTCGCTGCTCGCGCTCTTCGCGCTCGTGCTGAGCTGCTCGGCGGGCGCATCGGTCGCACGGGGGAGCAAAGGCCGAGGGGGAAGGACGGGAGGGACGTGCGATAGTAGGCCGCAGGCTGGCGATCTATATGAACTCTCTGGAACGAGTGGGCAACCCTGCCCGGGCGCCAAGCCCGCGACGCCCGCCACGTGCCTCGCACGACCGGCGCTTGAGCCAAGGCGCCAAGCCAGCCGCAAATCCGCGGGAACGCGGTGCCCTGCCCGCGGCCGCGGCACGCCGGCCCGAGCGGGGCCTGCCCCGTCGCCGGCCGCGGCCCACCGCCCGGCGCGGCCAAGCCAGCCCGGGCGACATCTCGCTCTCCTCGCTCGCCTCCCGCGCGCGCGCCGCGCGCGCGGCGGCCGCGCTCTCGGCTCGGGAGCGGACTGGGGGGAAGGGAAAAAAAAAGCAGGAGGCCGGCACGTGCTGGAATGGGTGTGGAGCGGTTGGGGGGGCCGGGGGTGGGGCGAGCGGGTGCACGGGTGGGGTGGCGATGAGGTGCGTTCGGGGTCTGGGGGCGGCGGGGCGGCCGGCCCGCTGAGCGGGCCGGCCAGTGGCCAAGAGGGGTTGGCGGTCGGAGGGGCCGCTCCGGGGCGCTACGGTGCGGGGCCGGCGCGGACCGTCGGTCCGTCGCCGCGCGCGGCGCGGCGCTGCGGCGCGCGCGCGGCGCCGCTAGCGCGCGCTCGCGCCGCCGCGCGCGGGCGGCCGGGGCGGGTGCGGGGCGGGCCGGCTGGCGCCACGCGGCGGCGCTCGTCAGCCGCCAACCGGCAGCAACGCCGCGGCCTGTCGCGCAACCCAGTGGCACGCAACGGACCGGGGCCAGTGGCAAAGGCCCAGGGCAACAGGGCAATACGCGGCCCCGGAGCAAAAAGGCGAACACCCCCCCGCCGCCCCCCGGCAACGGCCCGGACGACCCGGGCAGGACCCCTGGCTCTGGCTCGCGGCTCGGGCGCGCACCGCGCAGGCGCCCCCCCCCTCTCCCCCCCCGCCCCCCGCCTCCCCCCCTCCCCCCCCACTGCGGCCGCGCCGCAGGTCGATCCCGCGCCGCGGGCCGACGCCGGCGCGGGGCGCGGCCGCCGGGCGGGCGCGCGCGCGGGCGGCGACCCCCGCCGGCGGCCGCCGGCGCGGCCCGCCCGGCGCGCGCCGGGCGCGCCGGCCCGCCGCGGGGGGCCCGCCGCGCCCGCGGGCGGCGGCCCCGGCGGCGCGGCGCGGCCGGGCGGCGCGGCCGCGGCCCGCGCGGGCCGGCCGCGCCCCGCCGGGCGCGGCCGGCCCGCGCGGGCGGGGCGCGCGCCCGCGCCGGGCCGCCGCGCGCGGCCCGCGCGCGCGGCGCGCGCCGGCCGCGCGGCCCCGCCGGGGGGGCGCGGCCGGGCCGCGGGGCGCGGCCGGCCGGCCCGCGGCCCGCCCGGCGGCCCCCCCCCGCCCGCGCCCGCGCCGGGCGCGCGGGCCCGCGCGCCCGCGGCCCGGCCCCCGGCGGGCGGCCCCGGCCGGCCCCGCCGGGCGCGGCGGCCCCGCCGGCGGCCCCGGCGCCGCGCCCGCGCCCCGCCCGCCGGCCCCCCAGCCCGCCGCCCGCCACGCCCGCCCCCCGGGCGCCCGCCCCCGCCGGCGCGCCGGCCGGCGCGGGCCACGGCTCCCCCGCGGGCCCGGCCTCGCGGGGCCCGCGCTTCCGCGCCCGCCGGCCCCCCCGGCCGGCCCCCGCGCCCCGCGCCCCCCCCGGCGCGCCTCGGGGGCCCGCGCGCCGCCCGCGCCGGCCTCCCGGGCCGGCCGCCCCGGGCGCTCCCGCCGCGCGCACCCCGCGGCGCGCTCGGGCGCCGGCCCCCGGGCGCGGGCCGCGGCCGGCCCCGCCCCGGCCCGGCGGCGCCGGGCGGCGCCCGGGCCCGCCCGTGGCGCCCGCGGCCCGGTCGCCCCCGCCGCCGGGCCCTCGCCGCCCGCGCCGCACCCCCTCCGCGCTCGGGCGCCCCGGGCGCGGCCCCCCCTCGCCCGCCGGGGGGGTGGGCGGCGCGGGGGCGCCGGTGGGGCGGCGCCGCGCGGGGGCGGTCGGGCCGCCGTGGGGGCGGCGGCGGCCCGGGCGGCGGGTGGCGGCGCGCGTGGGGGCCGCCCCGGGGCGGTCGGGCGGCCGGTGGCGGCGGGGGGCGGGGCGAGGGGCGGCGGCGCGCGCCGGCCCCGCCCGCGAGCCGCCCGGGAGGCGCCGCCCCCCCGGTCGGGGCGGGCGGTCGGGCCGGGGGGGGC
>CM064554.1:10987868-11072369 GCA_032716605.1 Paralithodes platypus
CCGGCGACGTCTTTATAAGTTTATTATATCTATATTTAGTCGATTTTGTGCAGTTTAATTAAGAAGGATTTGTAGTAGTAAAATGGGTTAAGTGAGATTGTTGGAAGCCTGTTAATTGCTGGAGGCCCTTTGAAACTGAACACAATAATAATACTAGTTAAAAATACGCTGCCGGTAATTGCTGGAGGCCCTTTGAAACTGAACACAATAATAATAATAGTTAAAAATACGCTGCCGGTAAAGAAGGGGTTAAAACTCTAAACACAAACAGTCACGGTAAATTTTAAGACATTTCGTGCCATTTAGGTGTCGATTATTTCCTGGCGAGTGAAAGCCAGCCTGCGATTTTAAGAGGAACCGGCCTTCGGCCGGGTAATTTTTCTACCGAAAAATTTACAAATTTATCTTGAAAGGGGGTCTAGGGGGTGTTTTTCTAAGCTTGATGCAGGTCTAGGGAGGAAACTAACAAAAAAATATATGAATAAATTAATTAATATACCAAACAAACGGTCAGTCTCCCCTTAAAATAGTGCTGCAATCAGTTCTGTTTTCATTGGGTCGTCGGTTTTTTTTTACAGAATATTATGTGGGGGTAACTTATTTGAGGCATGACAATTAGCAAAAACATTGTTTTAATAACAAACATAAAATGCTTTATATGCATGGTTTGTTCTGTGTGATTAAATAATTGTATATTATTAAACCAATAGAGGAAAGTAAATTTGAAGATATGAATGTAGGACACTGCTCTTATGTGTGGTGTGCAAATACACATTTGTTATACACACATCCAAATATGTCTCCCCTCTCCTCCCTCCACATACACACAAACACACACACACACACACACACACACACACACACACACACACACACACACACACACACACACACACACACACACACACACACACACACACACCACCCCCGCTGTCCAAATAATCACATAAGGAGGCGGCCCCTGTCCTAAGCATGTTAAGTTGACACGATATTAATACGAAGAGTCCGTGGGCAGTGGGGGGTTGAAGAGGGGAGCGTGAATTGGTTGGGGTCGGGGTGGGGTGTGGTGGAGGGATGGAAGAGGGATGGATGGGAGGAGAATAGGGGTGGGGTGAGGTGGTGGGAGGGGTGGATGGGAGGAAAATATGGGTGGGGTGGGGTGGGGTTGTGGAAGGGGTGGAAGAGGGATGGGTGGGTGGAGAACAAGGAGATGGTGGGGTGGGGTGGTGGGAGGGGTAGAAGCGGTGGAAGAGGGATGGATGGGAGGAGAATAGGGGTGGGGTGGAAGAGGGATGGATGGGAGGAGAACAGGGAGATGGTGGAGAGGGGTGGAAGGGTTGGAAGAGGGATGGAGGGAGGAGAACAGAGAAATGGTGGGGTGGATGAGTGGAAAGGGATTAGGTGGATGGAAAAGGGGTATATGGATAGACAACAATTGGTGAGGTGCAGTGGATGGGAGGGCTGGAGGTAGATTATATTAAGGAGAGTTGTTCTAGGAGTGGAGAACAACATTGAGGGTTGGGTGAGTAGTGTAATGTTGAAGAGGTAAAAGTGGAGTATGATCGATATTTGACCTTGCTGATGGCGGCATAATGTGGAGAGAGAGAGAGAGAGAGAGAGAGAGAGAGAGAGAGAGAGAGAGAGAGAGAGAGAGAGAGAGAGAGAGAGAGAGAGACTTGACATAACCTGACTTACTATAATAACCGTTTTTATCGCCCTACAATACCGTACTATTATTGAATTAGTCAAACAAATGACAAACATGCAAATGTATTTTCATGTACACATTTGTCTTGAGCGGGTGTTTTTTAAGGGGAGATTTCCACTTGAGGGACTTTTTTCTTGACCCCTTTCTCCCTCATGTCTAGCCTCATTGCTTTTGAGATTTTAAGACGTTTGTCCCATTAGTTTGGTGATTTTAAGAATTTCCGCTCCATTATGTTAATTTTAAGACCTTTCGTGCCATTTAGGTGTCGATTTTATCCTGGCGAGCGATAGCGAGCCTGTAATTTAAGAGTAACCGGCCTTCGGCCGGGTTATTTTTCTACCGAAAAATTTACAAATTTATCTTGAAAGGGGGTCAAGGGGGTGCAATTTTAAGATTGCTGGAGGAGTAGGAAACATACTAAAAATCTGCCCTTACGGTTGATGGAGGTCTAGTGAGGAAACTAATAAAATAATAAAAAAAAATATTAATTAGCAAATAAAAACGACCTATTTCCCCTTAAGTTAGGTTAGGACTTGAGGCTACCACTGATATATTTCACCCTGGTTGATTAGGCCCTGGTTAAGATATACTGGTTGAAATGGACTACTGGTTGGGTCATCCGGGAACTTTTTGTTGAATATATTCGAAAATGGGTGAGCCAAACCGGAGACTTTATTTGAGAATCACTAATTTGCTGTTTCTATCTAAATTGACTAATGAGAGGAGAGAGAGAGAGAGAGAGAGAGAGAGAGAGAGAGACTTGATGACTGAATACCTTTTTATCGCTCTACAATACTATTACTGAGTCACTCAAAAAAATTATAAATACGCAAGTTTATTTTCATCTTTGAAACCCTTTGACTTGGATATATATTTCAGTGTCAATGTTAATTCTGTGATACTACTGCTACTACTTCAATAGTAATACTAGTAGCAGTAGTAGTAGTAGTACTAGTAGTAAGAGTCCTGGTAATATTTTTATTAGTAATAATTACTGTATCTATCGATCTATTGTCAGATGTCTTGATCATCGAGTTGGTGGACACGAATGAAGCACCCCTGTCATACGTCAGCCGGCGCCCCTCCTATCACCCACCACCACTGTCACTCATATGCCTCATCCCCTTACTCATCCTCGGTCTGTATCTCCCTCTGTGCCCTTCCACCTCACTCTCATGCACTCCTTTAGTCATTCTCTTATTCACCATACGCTCCACATTACCAAACCACCTCATTGTATTTCCCCTCACCCTTTCCAGCACATCCACACCACATTGCTCACGTACTTCCTCGTTCATTTGTACATTTCTTCATTTCACTCCACAAACACTTCAAGTAACTCATCTCCACCTCTCTCACTCTACATTTATGTATATTCAACCTTTTTTGCTATGTGTATGAAGGAGACAAAAGACAGGCTGCCTGTGACAAGTGTCTCCCCCAAAGCCAAAAGAGTGACAGAGCCAAATTCAAGGGACGTTGGGGTCCAAAAAGCCTGGAAGAACGAAGTTTAAAGCAGTTTAAGTCATAGGATGAAGAAAAGATTGATTGAGGGAGAAAGTTCCAGAGTTCACTAGTTGAGTTGAGAATAACTGAGAAAATTGCTAATTCTTGGATTGAGATGTGGGCAGAACAGTAGTAGGACTGTGTTGAAAGGTGGCTGCCTTGCACTCACTGCAAGGGAGGAGGAATGCACTGAGAGAGCTCTGAGAAACACTGCTTGTTGTAATAGCGAAAGAAGAGTGAAAGAGATGCAACATTGCGGCATGTAGAAAGATGTTGTAGGGAACTAGTAAGAGGAAGTGAGTTGATGAGGTGGATTGCTTTTGACTCTACTCTTTCGAGATGTGCGGTATGGGTGGAGCCTCCTCACACCTGCGAACCATACTTGATACATGGGTGCACTGTGCCCCTATACAGAGCAAGAAGCTGTGCTGGGATGAAGAGCCCATGGTTCTTGAGCACACCTACATTAACTTCTGGGAAGCTGTTTTAGCAAGATTGGTAATATGATCTTTCCGAGAAAGGTTGAATGAAAAAGATAGCCCAAGAATATTGAGAGAAGATGAAGGGTTGGTGTGTGTATTGTTGAAAAGTAATTGATAGTCTTGTGGAAGATTGTGATGATTAGATAGAGGGAAAAGAAAATTGTCGAGGGATTTTTTTTTGTCTTGGAGGCATATGTCTTTACTTCACTCCCTGACGTCAATATTAATATCACCACACTATCATGCAGTGACTTCTATACTTCCATACTCACCACCCTATTCTTTGTCACTGATTTCCGCATTCCTACAACCCTCTTCTCCTGTTGTGCCCTCCCTCGCATTTCATCCTCTATACTCCCATCTTTACTCATCGCACTGCCCAAATACTTAAATGATCTGACAGTCTCCATTGCCTGAGTATCTAACATCATCTCACACTCTGTACTGCATCCCTTTCAAAGACCATAGCCTTACTCTTCACTATACTGTCCTTCAGGTTCCATTTAGCACACACAGTTCCAAACATATTTACCCAACCCTGCAACTCCCACTCAGTATCGCCCATCAGAACTGTATCATCAACAAACATTAGCATAGGCAACATCCACTCACTCCCTTCTTTTAATGGAGCTGCTCCATTATCTACTATTCATTCTTGTACTTCTTTCATGACTCCATCCACATATATACTGAACAACCATTGGGTTAATCCTACACCCATACTTCAACCCAACATTCAGATAAAATAACTCGCTTTGTTCATCCTCTACACACACTGCTACCCTTGCACCCTCATACACGATCTTCATCACTTCAAGCAACTTACCAGCAACTCAGTTTATTCTCAGTACTTTCCACAAACCTTCTCTATCAACTCTGACAGAGGCTATAACCAAGTCCATGAAGACAGCATACAATTTATGTCCCTTCTCCATATATTTTGAGTAAAAACAATGACAAATGTAATACTTTTACTATGTATTATTATTATTAGTGACGACATAATATATATTGTTTTAAAAAAAAATTATAGTTTAGACTTTAGAAGATACAGTCTTTATTTAAACAGGTTGACAATATTAACATTATTATTTCTGTGCTCCCATTTTTCACTATGCTCCGGTATCGCAGCAGGGGAGGCCGGTAGTGTAACAAATAGCCTGGCAACACCTCCATAAGGGTGTCCGGATTAGGGGGAGCTGCGGTCGTAACTTGCCATTGCGGTTATGATAAGGGGTGAGCTCGTTAATATCGGGTTACCTTGTGGATGCTGGGGGGGATAACTCACGCCACACCCACTGGACGAGAGAGAGAGAGAGAGAGAGAGAGAGAGCTCTTTAAAGTACATATATATTTTAATACTGAAATAGCTATGGACTTGTAAAGCGATGTCGAGCTTCAAACTGATGAAGGCCGGAACACTGAACCATAATCCTTTCAGTATTATTGCCATTGTTTTCACTATATTCTGGCCTCTATTAGACGATTTTATTCAGCTTAAAAACGGCCTCCAGCAATTAACAGGTTTCGAACTATCTCACTTTACCGTTCTTACTATCACAGATCCTTCTTGAACTGCACAAAATCGTTTAAATATGGCTATAAAACGAGTGCGGATACTCCATATAGTATATCTCACTACTTACTCTCCTTTGTGCCCCCCCCCCCCCCCTCCACACACACACACACACACACACCACCCAAACCATATACCGGACTATCAGTACTGCAGGTCTTCGGGTACCAGCGTGTAAGAGAATATCAGTACCGTGATAGTTAAGGCGACACTGCTCTCCTTCTCATTACCATAAACTCCGCAGGTCCCGTTGCTAGATTTTCCCCAAGTTTGGATTGGTTCATATTCTAGCCCTAGTTCCTTTTTCTTTGCGAGGGTGATCACTGTTTCTTAATGTAACCTAAACTAACGTAATGTAACGTAATGTAAGTCTGGCTAATAACCTACTCTAGAATCCCTTCAGTACCATAGCCAAGTCTCATCTCCTTAGTCCCAATTAATCCCACCAATTTCACCAACCGATTTATACTTTCATAAATAAACCCCATTCTTCCCAGATTATGGTTATCTTTAAGTTATACTATTTTATATGAGGTTAGATTAGATAAGATGGGTTAGGTAAGGTTCGTGAGGTGAGGTAAGGTAAGGGTAGGGTTGGGTTGGGTAGGGTAGGGTAGGGTAGGATTGATAAGGTAAGGTAAGGATATAATTGGTTAGGTCAGGTTAGGTTAGATTGGGTTAAGTTAGCGGAGGTGTTGGGTAGGATTGGTTAGGTAAGGTTAAAATATGGTTAGTTAGGTAAGGTTAGGTTAGTTTGGGTTAGGCTAGCTGAGATGTGGGTAGGGTTTGTTAGGCTAGGTTAGAATATGGTTGGTTAGGTTAAATTGGGTTAGGTTAGCTGAGGTGTTGGGTATGGTTGGTTAGGTACGGTTAAGATATGGTTGGTTAGGTTAGGTTAGATTGGGTTAGGTTAGCTGAGGTGTTGGGTAGGATTGGTTAGGTTAGGTTAAGATATGGTTAGTTAGGTCAGGTTAGGTTAGATTGATTGATTAGGTTAGGTTAAGATATGGTTAGTTAGGTCATGTTAGGTTAGGTTGGGTGAGGTAAGCTGAAGTGAGAGTAGGGTTGATTAGGTTAGGTTATCTGAGGTGAGGGTAGGGTAGGGTTGGTTGGTTAGGTCAAACAAGTTTGGGTTAGGTTAAAGTATACAAGGACAAGTTACCGTGACCGTCCCAGTAAAAGAAGATACATACCCCAAGTAAATTAACCCTCACAAACTTGGAGAATATGCGTTCTGGTGGAAGTTCCCGTTGTGGCAATTTTTCTGTATATTTTTATATTTATTCATTCATTTCATAGTAACCTCGCTAGACCTCCATCAAGTTTAATAATAATAAAAAAAAAAAAAAATAGACCCTCCTTCAAGATAAGTTTGTACATTTGTTCGGTCCTCTTAGAATTACAGGCTCGCTGTCGCGCGTCAGGAACAAAATTGACAATTATAGGGCACGAAAGTTCTTTATATTGACAAATACATGGGGCAAAAGGTCTTAAAATCGCCAAACTAATGGAACGAACGTCAAAATCCCGAAGGTAATGGGACTAAGCATGAGGGAGAAAAAGCAACTACCTCCCCCTTAATTAACTGCTCTCCGCTGAATCGCTCCAGAATAAAATGCCGGGCTTTTTACGAGATAGCCTAGTTAGTGTCCAGTTACACAGGGATAATATATTGGTGGTCTTATTACTGTGGTGAATATCGCACGGGGGGCTTGATTAAGGGGGGTCACCGGCTTTTTGTTATCTTTCTCTCCTTTTCTCTCTTTCCCTGGCTTGTATCCATTCGGCCCCATTCAGCCAACTGTTTTAAGACGTTTATCCCCATCCAGGTGTCGATTTCTTCCTGGCGAGCGATAGCGAGCCAGCATTGTATGGAGAGATCCGGCTTCGCCGGAGACATTTTTCTATCGAAAAATTTACAAATTTAGTTTGCTGTCAAAACAAAAATATATATGCTGGCTCGCTACCGCTCGCCAGGAAAATATTGACACCTGGATGGGGGTAAACGTCTTAAATCAGTAGGCTGAATAGGGCCGCATGGATACAACCCAAAGAGAGAGAGAGAGAGAGAGAGAGAGAGAGAGAGAAAGATTACAACAACAAAAAAGCGAGGTGGGCTCCCTTACTGGCGCACATACAGTATATATAGAGTAGAGTGTGGTCAGATAAACTCACATCTTTTCAATTTTCTCCTAGCTATATTTAGACGATTTTGTGCAGCTTAAGAAGGCTCTGTGTTCGTAAAAAGGGATAAGTGGGATAGTTCGAAGCTTGTTTATTGCTGAAGCCCCTTTTTAAACGGAAGACAATCGTATACCAATAGCTAGAATTAATTTACAAAGATGTCGCCGGTACAAAAGGGGTTAATCCACTTCTGTACCGGTGACGTCTTTTTCATCATATTCTAGCAACTACTAGACGATTGGATTCAGCTCGAGAAGGATCTGTGGCAGCTAAAAGGGTTACAATTGAGATAGTTCGTGGTCTTTTTTGTGGTTAGAGGTCCTTTCTAAACTTAAGGGGAGGTTTTTAGTTTGTTTCCTACTCCTCCAGCAATCTTAAAATGTCACCCCCTTGACCCCCTTTCAAGATAAATGTGTACATTTTTCGGTAGAAAAATGTCTCGGCCCAAGGCCGGTTACTCTTAAATTACAGGCTCACTATCGCTCGCTAGGATAAAATCGACACCTAAATTGCACGAAAGGTCTTAAAATTGACAGCATGGGGCGGAAATTCCTAAAATCACTAAACTAATGGGGCAAACGTCTTAAAATCTCAAAAGCAATGGGGCTAACCATGAGGGAGAAAGGGGTCAAGAAAAAAATCCCTCAAGTGGAGACCTCCCCTTAATCAAATCATCTAACAGTGGCCAGAATATAATGGAAAGGACGTCACCGGTAACAGTATGGGGGTAACTCCTTCAATAAAATGGAAAGGACGTCACCGGTAACAGTATGGGGGTAACTCCTTCAGTAACAGGGTGTCTCTTTTCCGTATTATCTTTGCTAAAGCCGGTATCACACGCGCGCTTTTCCCCTCAGCATTTATCCTCAACACTGGTCTGGCAGCTTGTGTGGTCAACATATACAACATTTCGGTTGCTTAAGTTCATCTATCATCAGTCTAGTTTCCGATACCGTTGCAAAATATTCCAGAAATGTTGCCAGACAAATGTTGATCATCGAATGTTGACTGTATAAAAGCTCTCGTGTGATACCGGCTTCACACTAGAGACGAAAGGAAACAGTCTATGAAGCATCTCTAGCGAGCAAAGGGGTACAATTGATCTCAATTTTCTTTTTGGTTCGCACAGCTCTTTCCTAAGCTTATGAAAATTGTTGATCTAAAATGCTATACTATACTACGAGGGTTAGCTACGTCAGCGTACGATTAAAAAACAAATAGGTCATGCGTAAATTTGTCTACGAATTAAGGGGAGATTTCCACTTGAGGGATTTTTTCTTTACCCCTTTCTCCCTCATGTTTAGCCCCATTGTTTTTTAGATTTTAAGACGTTCGCCCCATTAGTTTGGCGATTTTAAGAACTTTCACCCCATTTATGTCACTTTTAAGAACTTTCGTGCCATTTAGGTGTCGATTTTTTCCTGGCGAGCGATAGCGAGCCTGTAATTTAAGAGGAACCGGCCTTCAGCCGGGACATTTTTCTACCGAAAAATTTACAAATTTATCTTGAAAGGGGGTCAAGGGAGTGTAATTTCAAGCTTGATGGAAGTCTAGGAAACACACTAAAAATCTTCCCTTAAGGAACACCCCGTTCTTAACATTAATCATCCAATACAAACCCCAATGTACTTGAATAAACTAATGAAAGCATATGGTCCTTCCGGGATTCGAACTCTGGACACCACACTCAGAACATAAGCATTTAAACCATTACACCACCAACACAGAATATAACACTGAATAAAACCTAGAACACAAAGTTTCGTCTTATAATTAAATACTCCTCCATGAATCACTGTGGCGGCATAGATTTTACTGCTTACAGAATCAATGTACAAGATTTGTCTGATAAGTTTTTATCTTCTCCTGATTCTAGTTATCTTGAAGAATTTACCAGGGAAATATCGACCTTCCTGCCCTAGCTTAACCCTATCTAACCTGAGAATGGTCTCTATTGTATTCCCTGGTTTCGCCTTATAAGTTTAGCGATTCAAAGACTTTTCGCACAATTATTTGGGCGTTTATAAGACGTCTCGCCAATTTTTTTTTTTTTTTTGCTGGGCGAGCGAGAACAAGCCTGCTATTTAGTAAGACACGATCTTCGGCCGGGACCTTTTTTTTTTTTTTTTTTTTTTTCTTCTTTTTTTTTTTTACAAAAGAAAACATAAACTCATGTATTATCTACTATTTGAGTGGCTATTAAATATATTCACCTCAGTTAATATTCGAGACAGAGAGAGCCAGAGCGAAAGCGAGAGGGGGGAGGGGGGGGAGACAGCAATAGGGAGGGGCGGGAGGAGTAAGATAAGGGTTGAACAACACTGAACATTTATATCCTTACTGCGCTGAATTGAGTCTTGAAACACACACACACACACAGAGAGAGAGAGAGAGAGAGAGAGAGAGAGAGAGAGAGAGAGAGAGAGAGAGAGGAGAGAGAGGAGAGAAGAGAGAGAGAGAGAGAGCGAGAGATGAGAGAGAGAGAGAGAGAGAGAGAGAGAGAGAGAGAGAGAGAGAGAGAGAGAGAGAGAGAGAGAGAGAGAGAGAGAGAGAGAGAGAGAGATGAATTATATATGATGCACCAACTTGTAGAGCAAAACAATTCCTTCTAGCCTAGGCCAACAAATGTTAAAGTGGGTCTACGTATGGTCTCGGTCAAAAAATGTGTCCTACCTCCACAATCGTCACTTTGTTTATCTCCCTAGTACAAATAACAAATTCCTACACACACCCAAACAAATAATTGATATCTAAGTTTGTATAGGTGTGGTTGAGTATGTGTGTTGGTGGTGTAATGGTTTAGATACTCACGTTCTGGGTGTGGTGTCCCGAGTTCGAAATCCCGGAAGGACCATATGCTTTCATTAGTTTATGAAAGTACATTGGAGTTTGTAATTGATGATTAATGTAAAAAACGGGGTGTGTTACTTAGGATAAATTACGTTAAAATATGAAGATGTAACATGACTATAATTTTTCGCCAATATGTATTTCTCACTATAATTTACATAACACATATAACTAGTTGTGTATGATGTACAGTTGGCGATATAAGTTCTGTTCCTCGTCGTGATCTTATGTATGAAAGTAAAATAGTATGAATAAGTTGCGAGTGAAGTTTCTTTTAATTATCAGCTGACTAATCAGAGGAGCTTATCACTGCATAAGAAACTACACTCGTAATTCATTCATGCATTATATTTCCATGTGTAAGATCAAGGAGAGGAACATAACTTATGTGGCCAACTGGACATTAAAGACAAAGTTCATTGAAAACCTTGCTCATAAATTGTGTAAGTTTAAGTTACCAACACGTTTACTTAAGGGGACCAACCGGTTTTTTCTCTCTGGGTTTTATTCATTCGGCCCCATTCAGCCTACTGTTTTAAGACGTTTCTCCCCATGCAGGTATCGATTTTGTCCTGGCGAGCGATAGCGAGCCATTATTTTATGGAGAAATCCGGCTTTGCCTGAGAAATTTTTCTACCGAAAAATTTACAAACTAAGTCAGCTGCCTAAAACATAATCCAAAATATGCTGACTCGCTATCGCTCGCCAGGTGTAAATCAACACCTGGATGAGGATAAACGTCTTAAAACAGTATGCTGAATGGGGTCGAATGGCTACTACCCAGAAAAAAAGCGGGTCGGTCCCCTTTTAAGGATACCCATTTATTTCTATCAGCCTGTCACTTGTAGCTTACTATGTACTTCAGGTCGGAGATATGTCCACTTAACCCTTTGAAGACACTATGGCACATGTCTTTTCCGTTTTCTGGCTATTATTATGTTTTTTCCACCAACCAACTTCACCTCTAACCTCAATTAATGAAATCAACAAATACATGTGGCACTCCAAGGACTCGAACCTAGGATACTCACATCGAAATTCCGCGCACTTATTCATTACGCTATCAAGACGATTTTACTTAGATTGGGAAGGGTGTGTGGAAGTCAGAGGGCTATTCGTGATAGTCTTTACCTTTATAATTCACATCGATCCTTCCAAAAGTGTATAAAATCTTTCAATGATAGCCCAGAATAAACCGACAAAATACGTCAAAATTGTCAATGGATTAATGTCCCTCTCTCTGAACTTCATACTAGTTAGCAAGGTTACCTTTTGTGTGTGTTGTGTTGTCCCTATTCGGGCTCTGTCTCGAGTCGGCCACCCCCCGTTAAAAAAAAAACCCACAAAAAAAAAAAAACACAAAAAAAAAAACGGGGAACGGGCCTGAGTAAATAGATAGATATACCTTGGGACTATTGATTTTGACTGAACGTATAAAACTGGTATCACACGAGCGCTTTTTCCCTTCAACATTTATCCTCAACACTAGTCTGGCAGCTTATGAAGTCCACATGCAACATATTTCGGTCACCTAAATTCATCTATCGTCAGTCTAGTTTCCGATACCAGTGCAAATTAGTCCAGAAATGTTGCCAGAAATATGTTGATCATCGAATGTTGACTATAAAAGCTCTCGTGTGAAAAACTCAACGTATTTATGCTATAGATTAATAATGAAGCATTTACAGTGTTTGACTAGATAATTTTGAAGATGGATAATAGTTACTTGATTATGAAAGTGGAATAAATCTAGTTGAAATGAGGGTCACGTGACGATGAACATAATTATATGACATGCATTTTTGCTGTTATTGTTTGTTGATGTTCTCTCTCTCTCTCTCTCTCTCTCTCTCTCTCTCTCTCTCTCTCTCTCTCTCTCTCTCTCTCTCTCTCTCTCTCTCTCTCTCTCTCTCTCTCTCTCTGTGTGTGTCCCTTGAAGGAGTTTGGTAATAAAACTCAAGCGGACTGAGAGAGACAGGGTAATATAATAGTGTGAGCTGGAATTCGGGGAGAGAGAGAGAGAGAAAGAGAGAGAGAGAGAGAGAGAGAGAGAGAGAGAGAGAGAGAGAGAGAGAGAGAGAGAGAGAGAGGAGATTTACATAGATACACAAACTACACAGAGCTTAGGATCCAAGTGAGATGATGATGGCTTATTTCTAGTACTTGTAGCAAAACCCCATATATAGGAAGTTGGGAGAATGGGAAGGCACCAGAGAGAGAGAGAGAGGGAGAATGAAGAAAGGGAAAGGGAGAGAGGCGAGGCAGGAAGACCCTTGCCATTTAGCAGGGAAGGCCAGGCGGGTGTTAGGAAAGGCAGCAGAGGTCAGGTAATGGGCAGGCAGACAGGAAGGCAGACAGTCAGGATGGTAGGCAGATAGAGAGGCAAGCAGGCAAGAAGGAAGACAGAGTGGCAAGCAGGCAGGAAGGCAGAGTGGCAAGCAGGCAGGAAGGCAGACAGAGAGGCAAACAGGCAGACAGTCAGGATGGTAGACAAAGAGGTAGGAAGGCAGAGAGGCAATCAGGCAGGAAGGCAGACAGAGAGGCAAACAGGCAGACAATCAGGATGGTAGACACAGAGGTAGGAAGGCAGAGAGGCAAGCAGGCAGGAAGGCAGACAGTCAGGATGGTAGACATAGAGGCAGGAAGGCAGAGAGGCAAGCAGGCAGGAAGGCAGACAGAGAGGCAAACAGGCAGACAGTCAGGATGGTAGACAAAGAGGTAGGAAGGCAGAGAGGCAAGCAGGCAGGAAGGCAGACAGAGAGGCAAACAGGCAGGAAGGCAGACAGGCAAACAGGCAGACAGTCAGGATGGCAGACAAAGAGGCAGGAAGGCAGACAAAGAGGCAGGAAGGCAGACAAATAGGCAGGAAGACAGATAGAGAGGCAAACAGGCAGGCAGTCAGGGTGGCAGACAATGATGGAGGAAGGCAGATAGAGAGATATGAAAGCAGACAGATGGTAAGGCAATAGGTAGGCAGGGATCAAGGATGAAGGTAGGAAAACAGGCAGGCACGAATACAATGAAACAGGCTGACAGGAAGGAAAGCAGATAAACTGATATGACAGTAGTTCACATAGAGATAGTAGATAGTAGATATTATATAGTAGATAGTAGATATTAGTTCAGATAAATATATTATATAGTAGATAGTAGATATTAGTTCAGATAAAGAGGCAGATTAGCAATGAATATGGGAGGCAGGCATACTAATACAGTGTGTTGGAATATACAGTAAAAATGCCACTAAATCGTGTTTTTTAGGCACTTTAGAGACTGAGTAGCTACGGCAGAAATGGTTATCGGTGGAAACTCATGATGAACCTATTGGCGAAAAATACTTGTACCTGTTCTGAATTATGAAGAGTACTATTGTCAAGGTTAGAGAGCGGCGTCATCCCGGCATTTATTTATTTTTTCTTAGCCAGTAATCGTTTCAAGTTAACACCTTTCATCACATTTTATTTTATTTTCCTTTCAGTATTCGGTTTACTTTATATGATCGTCATAAGCTGCAGGCACTAACTAGACACTAGAGTGAATTTATCAATCTGTGGAACTGAACTCGTTGTTTTCAACCAAGAATGGCAAGCCAAAATTTTATATTTGGGTTAGTACACCGGAATAATGCCGGTGTGTCTTTATAATTATTATTATTATTATTATTATTATTATTATTACTTTAAGGTAATATTTATGCATCAAGTTGTAATAGCAGGAAGGATAGATATAGAACAATACAGGTGGTAGACCAGAACAACAAATAATTGATAACAAAAAGTTGGCTGGCGAACAGGAAGATGTCAAATAAAAACAAAAACAGATATATAAGATATACTGCATGTGGTCTTAAGGGTATATTTTCCTTTGCGGTATTTTTTCTGATCCCCTTCTCCCTCATGCTTAGCCCCAACAGTTTTGAGATTTTAAGACGTTCGCCCCATTAGTTTGGCGATTTTAAGACCTTTCACCCCATTTTATTTTATTTTAAGATCTTTCGTTCCATTTATATGGAGAATGTCCTGGCGAGCGATATCGAACCTGCAATTTAGGAGGGATTGACCTTTGGCCACAACATTTTTCAAACTGAAAACATACAAATTTATCTCGGAGGGGGGTCTTGGCGGTATTTATTTACCCCTCCTGTACCACAGGGTATTACCATAAATTTACCCTCCAGTACCAAGCAATTTGGCCAAAATGGCTTCAGAGTCGAGAGAGAATATATATAACTTCAACAATCGAGCGGATTATTCTACATTTTTGTGGGGAGTAACACTGTATATATAGGGGCACAATTATACAGCAAGTCTGCTCAGTCCAATCTGTGTGCCTTTTACACTATAGTCTATTCGCTGTAAGTAGGCGAGAAACCATGACCTCTATCCGCTGTAACTCAAAAAAGGGCTAGAGCAAATTGGCTGTAAATGTCCACGTATATTCCTTGACTGACTCTTCCCAAATGGTAGAAATATTAGCTCGATATCGCTAGTCGTTTTTGAGTTACAGAGGTTAGACGGCATGATTCCTCGCCTACTTACAGCGAATAGACCTATAGGGGTCACAATTGCTAGACTCCTAATGAATAGCCTATAGTCTAGTCCACACATATGTAATAGTACCAGATGTAATAGTACCATATGTAATAGTACCAGATCAGTCCGTATATTGAACAGCGAAACAGTACTATGGTTGTGAAGAGCGTCAATCGGATGAGAGACTGTAAGAGAAACAAATAAAAATGTCGTAGACTTGCCAAACTGTCGTGCAGGTGGCTAAAATAATCACTTAATGAACACTATACAGTATACTGGTATTACCTGCTTCTCAAATTGTAGGTTTGTAGCCCTCACACCTTCAGTATAATTTTTTTATTTTTTTTTTTTTTTTTATTTTTTTTTATAATCTGGTTATCATTAAACGAGTTTATTCAGTATAGGAAGGGTTTATACGAACCAAACAGTAATACCTATCTTACTTGGGGAGATCCTTCACTTTTTGTCAATTTTTGTATTTATTTATTATTTTTCTAGTTTCCTCGCTAGACCTCCATCAAGCTTAAAATGAAGCCCCATAGACCCCCTTTCAAGATTAATTTGTACATTTCGGTAGAAAAATGTCCTGGCCGAAGGCAGATTCCTCTTAAATTACAGGCTCGCTATCGCTCGCCAGGAAAAAATCGAAACCTAATTGACAGGAAAGGTCTTCAAATTGACAGAAATGGGGCGAAAGTTCATAAAATCGCCAAACTAATGGGTCTAAAGATGAGGGAGAAGGTGGTCTAGAAAAGCGACTTGTCTCCCCTTAACCTGACTCCCACAAGTTGTTTTTTCTCCACAATCAAACTATATAGCCTACTATAATAGCCAGCATGAAGTGAACAAATGCGACTTTCTATAATTATGGAGAAGAAAAAAAAAAAAAACATTGAAAAGCTGGCTCGATTCCCTAGATGTGTTTTCATTCATGTTGTGTATAATGAATACAACCGGAGAACCCGTAAATCATGGACCCGGAGAACCCGTAAATCATGGACCCGGAGAACCCGTAAATCATGGACCCGGAGAACCCGTAAATCATGGACCCGGAGAACCCGTAAATCATGGACCCGGAGAACCCGTAAATCATGGACCGGAGAACCCGTAAATCATGGACCCGGAGAACCCGTAAATCATGGACCCGGAGAACCCGTAAATCAATCATGGACCCGGAGAACCCGTAAATCATGGACCCGGAGAACCCGTAAATCATGGACCCGGAGAACCCGTAAATCATGGACCCGGAGAACCCGTAAATCATGGACCCGGAGAACCCGTAAATCATGGACCCGGAGAACCCGTAAATCATGGACCCGGAGAACCCGTAAATCGCACGAATCTGTACCATCCCAGGTCCTCAAGGGAGTCAAGCATTAAGGGGAGGTATTTAGTTTGTTCACTAGACCTCCATCAACCTTAAAATTACACCCCCTTGAGTCCCTTTCAAGATAAATTTGTACATTTTTCGGTAGAAAAATGTCCCGGCCAAAGGCCGGTTCCTCTTAAATTACAGGCTCGCTATCGCTCGCCAGGATAAAATTGACACCTAAATGGCACGAAAGGTCTTAATATGGGGTGAAAGTTCTTAAAATTGCTAAACTAATGGGGCAAACATTTTATAATATGAAAAGCAATGGGGCTAAACATGAGGGAGAAAGGGGTCAAGAAAAAATCACTCAAGTGGAGATCTCCCCTTAACCCCTTCTGTACCGGCGACGTCATTCTAACTTTAATCTAGCTATATTTGGACGATTGTGTGCAGCTTAAGAAGGATTTGTGGTAGTAAAAAGGGTTAAGTGAGATAGTTCGAAGCCTTTTCATTGCTGGAGACCCTTTTTAAACTGATTAAAATAGCTTAATAGTAGCCAGAATAAAGTTAAAAAAACGTTGCCGGTACATGAAGGGGTTAAGAAGGATTTATAGTAGTAAAAAGGGTTAAGTAAGATAGTTCGAATCCTGTTAGTTGGCCCTTGTTCAACTGAATAAAAATCGTCCAAGTATAGCAAGAATAAAATTAAAGAGACGTCGCCGGTTGAGAAGGGGTTAACATATTCTGTAATGCCAGGAAAACTCATTAACCCCTTCTGTACCGCTGATGTACTGTTCAGTATATTGTGGCGACTATTAGACGATTGTGTACAGCTTAGGAAGGCCGTCTACTCATTAAAAGGTTACAGACTATCTAAATTAATCCTTTTAGCTACCATATATCCTCCCTAAGCTTCATAAAATCGTCTAAATGTAGCTGAAATGAAATAAAAAGACGTCGCCGGTACAGAAGGGGTTAACCAAGGTTATCATAATCAAAGTAACAACTCTTTTTCCCTCAACATTTATCCTCAACACTGGTCTGGCAGCTTATGAGGTCAACATTTAGAATATTTCGGTTACCTATATTCATCTACCATAACTCTAGTTTCCGATACCAGGGCAAAATACTCCAGAAATGTTGCCAGAAAAAATGTTGATCATTGAATGTTGACTATAAAAGGTCTCGTGTGATACCGGCTTTGAACTCCTCTCTGTTGGTGCCTATTATCACTCTGGCTCCTCCACTAAATGTAAATATGGGGTACTGTAAGGGAATATCTAACCCTTTCACGCATATGACGCGATTTTGAGCCTATTGGGGATACTTTACAGCCTTTGTTACCATCAGGGGTATTTAGAAACCTTTAGTTTAGTTACTTCAACCTCTGCAGTTGTCTATGAGTTAGCTGTGGGCAGAAAACTAATTTTGGAGAGGTATTTATAAGAGTGAGAGAACTCTTTCTTATTGCTAATCTGGCAACCTCTGCGTCATAAATACGTGAAAGGGTTAAGGGAGCCCACCTCGCTTTTTTTCTCTTTCTCTCTCTCTCTTTGCCTTGTATCCATTCGGCCCCATTCGGCATACTGTTTTAAGACGTTTGCCCCCATCCAGGTGTCAATATGTTCCTGGCGAGCGATAGCGAGTCAGCATATATATATACTGTATATATTTTTTTTGACAGCAAGCTAAATTTGTACATTTTTCGATAGAAAAATGTCTCCCACGAAGCCGGATTTCTCCATACAATGCTGGCTCGCTATCGCTCGCCAGGAAGAAATTGACACCTGGATGGGGATAAACGTCTTAAAACAGTTGGCTGAATGGGGCCGAATGGATACAAGCCAGGCAAAGATAGAAAAGGAGATAAAGATAAAACAAGCCGGTGACTCCCCTTAAGGGGCAGAGAAAACCTTGTTAACTTTAATGCTTCCAAAACCCAATTTCTCCATCTATCTACCCATCAGGAACTCCCTGCGGACTATCCCTTATTCTTCAACAATACAAAAATCAATCCTTCATCTTCTCTCAATATTCTTGGTGTCTCTTTTTCTTCTGCTCTCAGTTGGAAGGACCATATCACCAGTCTTGCTAAGGCAGCCTCCCAGAAGCTGGGTGTGCTCAACTGCCTCAAGGGGTTCTTTACCCCTGCACAGCTTCTTGCTCTGTACAGGGGCATAGTGCGTCCTTGTATTGAGTATTGTTCACATATGTGGGGAGGTTCCTCTCACACCGCTCTCCTAGACAAAATTGAAAGGAAGGCCTTTCGTATCATTAACTCCCGTCCACTCACCAACTCTCTGCAATATATTTCGCTTCGCCGCAATATTGCATCTCTCTCGCTATTCTATCGCTACTATAATAACCAGTGTTCCTCAGAGCTTTCCCAGTGTATACCACCTCCTTTACATAGGGCACGTGGTACCCGTCTTGCAACACAATCCCACCCCTATTCTGTGCAACTCTCCAACCCAAGAGTGAAAAGTTACTCGCAGACTTTCGTCTATTCAACAGCTGAGCTCTGGAACTCTCTCCCAGAATCAGTCTTTCCCTCTTCCTATGACTTAAATTGCTTCAAACTCCGTGTGTCCAGGCATTTTGGCTCGAACGTCCCTAGATTTTGGCCCTGTCACTCTTTCAACTATGGGGGAGGCACTCGCTATAGGCAGTTCTGCCTTTTGCCTCCCTCACTCATAGAAAACAAATAAAAAATAAAAATACAGCCAGTTTCGCTTCGTCGCTCACGGCCTAAGGAAAATAAGCGTTACTTCTGCAAATCACTGGTTTACGCAACTCAAGTGGGCAAGAAAGTGGTTAGTCGGGAAAATTAATTACAGACATGGAGGTAGAATGTGTCGTGGGTTTATTATGCACTGTTAGTAGTTATTGTTTAATTTAAGTGGTCTTAATTAGATATCCGCCTAATTAATATTGCTTCGTAAAATGGAGAGAGAGAGAGAGAGAGAGAGAGTGCGAATGAGAGTAGATTTAGGATTCGACAAAATTTTAGTATGATTTGATGGTAGACATAATTGAATTATAATTGATTAAACTCTCACTAATCCATATTGAGGTAATTTGATTTAATTTAATGATATGAAGCTGTACAGATAGATGTTTATGTTGATGCGTTCAGAGATGAAGTTATATCTACACAACTACGCTATCAGTTTTATTCATACTGGCATGACTGTTATTCGTTACTTCACTTGGATCACGATTTGGTACTTAGCTATTCACTATTGACATTTAGTCTAGTGTTCTACAATTGAATTATATATATATATGTGTGTGGATTTAGCAAGATGTGTGAAATTGGAAGCATGGTATAAAGACCACCTCATTACTAGTGACAGCCTTGAAGCCTTCTCTTGACTGTAACCTCCCACGTCACCCTCAGTGTTGACAGACGTGTGTGTGTGTGTGCGTGTGTGTGTGTGTGTGTGTGTGTGTGTGTGTGTGTGTGTGTGTGTGTGTGTGTGTGTGTGTGTGTGTGTGTGTGTGTGTGTGTGTGTGTGAGAGTGTTAGATGGAGTGTGTGTGTCTGTGTTTATGTATCTGCGTATGTGAGTGAGTGAGTGAGTGCAGGAGTGTGTGTTTGTGTTATGTGTAAGTGCGTGTAGCGGAAGGGATAGGAGAGGGGGATGTAATTGACTCGGGCTCCAAGAATATTAACGGTCTTGTTGCACTCCATTGGCCTCATGCACTCTTCATCCAATCAATCAATCAATCAATGGGGGCATGTGCCGTGGCAGCACCCTCCGACTCCGCTCCTGGGAGTCCCTCCGGACGAGACTCCAAGCATCTACACGACCCATATCAAGTTAGTATCCTATTGCAAGATTGGTCTGCTTGTCTCAGCCATGAGTTTCGTGGTCTTCCCCTAGCCCTCCTCCACTCAGGGTTGTCTTCTGTAGAGACGACCTAGTGAGCAGGGTTAGCATCAGGGAACCGAATCACATGCCCATATAGCCGAAGTTGGTGTTCACGGACCATGCAACTAATATATATTGTATCAGTTTCACAGAGTAGTCGCTGGTTTGAGATGTAATCGTGCCAGCGATAGCCCATGATCCTGCAAAAAACATTTAGTACCTAAGGAATTGATGCATCTCTTCAACTCTGTTAAGACAAGGAGTATTGGTGTCTTGAAAATCTGCAGCTCCGTCCTTCTGCACAGATATCACCAACGCCATATATTTTTGTTGAGTGAATCCATAACCCCATATGCTAAGCTGAGGCGAGGATTAACATCATTGCCCGACTCACCTCTTTTTATGGATCACACTACAAAGATAAGTACATTTTTCCAAGATCTCTAAATCCTCATCACATGCATGGTCAGATTGCACTGCATCATCCAATAAGTCACCAAATGCTTGAACTTTGGTCCAAGAGACCTTTAAACCCAGCGACTCCGACTCCTCATGTAGTGTCTCGAGGGCCAATCTGAGAGCATACTACGTCTTCGTTAAGATCACTGCGTCATCTGCAAAATCAAGATCAGTGATCTTGAAATAGCCAACGTCTGCTCCACAGCGACTCTGCCCAACTGTCCAGCCCAGTAGCCAGTTCATAAAAGTGCTGAAAATGTAGGTGCTAGAACACACCTCTGTCTCACACCTGAATTCACAGGGAAGAAGGAGAATGCTCACCCACCACACTTGACAGCACTCTCTGTTCCTGTATAAAGTTCAGACATCAGGTCAATAAACACTGTATGGATCCTTTGTAACCCTAGTAGTTCCAAGAGCATCTTGCTGTGCATTTAGCAAATGCCTTCTTGAGATCAACATAAACTACAAGCAGTCCTTTTTGAAACTCTAAGTTTGCATTTCATGAGAACCCGGAGCGCCAGAATCCAGTCAACTGTCGACTTTTTAGGTGTAAATCCGGATTGCTTAGGCTTCTGCTCTTTTAGCAGGAGGCCTCGGCTTTGCTTCAGTAGCATATGGGCAAAGACCTTGCCTGGCACACTGAGCAGTGTGATACCACGGTAGTTATTGCAGTCCTGTCGTTCCCCTTTCTCTTTCCAAATAGGGGTGACCAGACCTCTTTTCCAGTCAAGAGGAATGGTACCTGTCTGCCATACAACACTAAGGTCTGCATGTAACTCGTGGACCATGGATTCACCCCCAGCTTTCAATAGCTAACCAGGAATGTCTCAAATACCAGTAGCCTTCCCACCCTTCAGCTTAGTCACAACCTCCCTTACCTCGGAAAGGAGGGAGGATTTTCACTAATTAATGGATCAGGGACTGGTGGTTGGACGTCCACTGGATGAAGCTGACCATTCGGGCCACTGGCCATGCACAACTGCTCAAAGTACTCAGCCCCGTGGGCTTTGAACTCCTCATCACCCTATGTGAGTTGGCCATCCGACTTCCAAACTGAACTAATCTGGTGGTAGGTTTTGATTGGAGTTGCTTCAGGGCTCGATACGCAGGCCTTAGGTAATTTGTAGAGAAATTCTCCTCTAACTCCTCAGCGTTTCCTCTGACAAACATTTTGTTGTCTCTCATCAGAGAAGTTCCTGCTCTGCGAGACAGGGCCCTATGAAGACCCAGATCTCCTTTCAATCTGGCAGCACGATTCTCTTCTATTATGCTCAGTGTCTCGTCTGATAGGAAGCCTCTTCTTGACCTTGGTTTGGTTCCAATGAATTCATCTGCTGCCGACAGGGTTTCATGTTTTAAAGTTTTCCCACAATTCTACATGGCCCTCCAGGGAGCCAAGCGTTTCAAACCAGTTAGAGACTGTGACTGCATACTTCCTTGCACACTCCTCATCCTTGAGTATCTCAAGATGAAACCCTGAGGGAAACATTTTGAGATTTTGTTGATTTTGATTTATAGCTTCAGTGTAACTACAAAAAGCCTGTGGTTGGTAGCAAAGAACTCAGCACTCCTAAAGACCCTGCAGTTCTGGAGGATCCTCCAACGAGTGTGTACGAGTATGTGATCAATCTCTTTGGTCACACCACCAGTATTGGAGTAGCAAGTTCAGTGGTGTGGATCTGGTCTCTGAAACCAGTATCCCGCAATCCTCAACTTCCTGGACTTTGTGAAGTTCAGGAAGAGAGATCTGTTGAAATGTTGGCTGCGTGGTCATTATAATTGGCAAGCATACTGGTATGTTACATGCACAAATGCACACCATCGTGCATTCAATAAACACACTCTATGTCTCAATCATCCTCTCTCTCTCTCTCACACACACACACACACACACACACACACACACACACACACACACACACACACACACAAGGAGACAGAGAGGTAGATGCCAGAGATAAAGACTGACTGACGGACACAGACTGAATCAGAGCACCCCACATTATACTGGTGCTCAACCCAACACTCCAAACAGGAATTGTATTTATATTTATTGGTATATCACGTCACTTTTACTTTGTCGATCGGATGATGAGTTTGCTAAAATATTGTTCTAGTTACGATTTGAATAAAATGTTAAGCTATTAATGTACTAATGTGTGTAAAATTGGTTTACACCCGTATGTATTTTCGCAGTCTGACTATATTGTGTGTATGTGTGTGTGTGTGTGTGTGTGTGTGTTAGAGAGAGAGAGAGAGAGAGAGAGTGTGTGTGAGAGCGAGCGAGATCCAGAGCGACATGGGGGGCAAGGAAAGCAAGAAATGCATGTAGTAGTGCTTAAAGTGCACTTGTTTTGAATATACTGTATAAATTATATACTATTACAATAATATAATATGTAATATTAACATTCATGTTTTGCAGTGCATGCTTAGATACTTGAATACTTAATGTTCCATTAAATTTGTATATGAATAGACTATGTACAGTATATCGCATATGCAATGTTCACGTTCGTGTGCTCTTGTCCATTCGTAGATACTCCATATTTTTGTCTAAGCTATATTAAATTTGTCATATATATATAAAACATTAATATGGGTATCTATATATTCTGAGTATCTACATATTTAAATATTGAATACTGAAATTGTGTGCAACATCCCACAAATCATAGAATATTATGTAGAGACAGAATCTATACGGACATTTCGAACTAACTTATTTTCGAAAGAGCTAATTATGGCGATAATGTTCAAATTAATAACAAATGGCAGTAGGAAGTTAGCTGTGTTTATTCACAAACTTCCAGTAACAACATTGATAAGTAATCGAGTAATTTGTGTCAGTCTTTGCAAGAACGCCTTTATTTAATGAACAAGTCTAATACAAGCCAGAACAAAAATAAAATTCATAAAACAAATTGATATGTCTTGGCAGGGCAAGTAACATCATGAATTAGTATCACATTATATTTAAAATGTTGTCACCTTACCACAGAATTTATTTATCAGGTCTAGAATACTGAGACCTGACTTTTTACTCTCGCCAGATGTCTTTATTGAAACTGCCACTAAACAATTTAATTCTATCCTCTCAGTACTCTAGTATAACTTGTACTAAGTGATTTTATTGTAGCAAGGGTCTGGAGTTCTCGCAGAGAGGCTCCAGTCCTAACGTTGTTCTTGACTTGCATTGTGCTGGCTTAATAATCCATTAGGGTTGATAGCCTCTGAAGTCCTATTTTAACTAATTATTGTAGCCAGCGTCCTACGATAATTTTCGGGGTAACTGGTTAAAACGTTATCCCCCGTTGAATGTTTCATTACCGTGACCACTGTTTTCAAGTTAAAAGAGACATTGTGTAGCCATTTGATTCTTAAACTGATTTAATTGGTTTAATATTAGTCCGAATACAAATAACTGTTTGAGCACAAGAAAGCAGTCGGGAAGTGGACCAAATATCAAGGTGATCCGCCCCAGCCTTCCCTGTGTTTATTATGGCATGTGTCGCCCGGCACATCAGCTGATCTAGGGTAAACAAACCACGCCCCCCCCCCTCTCCCTCCATCATGGTCCAGGGGTGTGCACGCAAAGAAAACAAGGTTGAGTTAGTATTTTAATAGATAGCTGCATTTTTAATATATTTATTGCAGATAATTTGTCCTAAGCAGGTTAAATCGTCAGGAATAATAACATAAAACACACGATTATATGTGGCATCACGCGCACACTTGATACACAATGTCCGAGTCATATTTAGAATGCTTTCTTAGTTGACATATAACCACCACAGAGGTACACTCGGATGCCATAGTATCCGGCCCACTCATAAGCATTCGTGGACCCCCTTTCTTTTTCTTTATGCACTTACAGTATAACTATCTGGATTGATTTTCGGATAGCACTTGCTTATCAATAAAAACAATTATAGTCATAAATTCGTTTTCTAGAGATACACTTCCATAATAAGAAATAGGTGAAGGCCAAGAATATTTACGAGTGGGCTAGAGACTACATTAGGTTGACAAGCAATTTTTATTAACTCAATATCTTCACAGGATTTTGATAGGTAGCCTACAGTATAATGAATTGGGCTTAAACGTTCGCCATGTTCTCTGGAAATTATTATCATATGTTATGCAATTAGTATGTTAAACACTTGAAAATCCAAGATTAATTCATTCTCTCTCTCTCTCTCTCTCTCTCTCTCTCTCTCTCTCTCTCTCTCTCTCTCTCTCTCTCTCTCTCTCTCTCTCTCTCTCTCTCTCTCAGGTACGGCTTTTTAGCCGGAGGGTGAGGAGAGATCCTTCTGTTCTGCGGTCCTATTCTTCTATTATAAACTGTCCCTGTTTCTTACCATTAAGGCCGGACCACCTAGTAGGGACCGCAAGGTCTGTGTGATCTGAGTATCTGTGTAGCTCTGTGTAACTTTCTTTCTTCCACCACCTTAATTGTGACTGGAGCTACCACCACCACCACCACCACCACCTCCTCCCTCCTAATTGGGCCTCCACACCTGATCAGCTGGGCAGGTGTCTTAATTGGTTCCCGCTGACAGGTGGAAGGCAGGGGGAGGGGTGGATCAAGGGGGCGGGACAAGGCAGACAAAGGAAGGAAGAATGAGTGGTCGAAACGCTGCACAGTCACGGCCAAAAGTCATGCCTACCTCCATAATTTTAACCCTAGATACCTTTCTAGACTCGATTTTGTTTTAACCTGTCGGAAAGTTTAATCCCCCAGCAGTTTAGTTGATTTACCGTTCAATAACATATGAATGTACAAATGCGCTAATAAGTATGTTTTGATCAATAATTGGTATCAGCAATATCTAAGCTTCATTACTTCATATCGAGTGAAATATGCAAACTTGTTCCTACACTTACCCACCCTATTCAACATCTGACAGACATTAATACAGAACAGAGCAAGCCAAACGTAATGACAGCTGGGACATGACTTATTAGCGCGACTGTACAGGCTCTCAGCCTATGCCCGAGAGGAAGTTGATTGAATATAGAAGACAAAAAATAACACCATATTTGGCTATGAAAACTTTGTAATAGCTGAGCAATTACGATGAGGCCGAATCAGTTTCTCGACAGCTTAACCCTTTCAAGCTCCAATGCGTGATTCTGTTCTGTTTTTGGCTACTATTAGACGATTTTATTCAGATTAGTAACGGTTTATGGAAGTCAAAGGGTTGATTGAGATAGTATTTACCCTTTTAATACCCAAAGATACTTCCTAAGCTGCATAGAATCGTCCAATGATAGCCAAAATAAACTGCTAAAACGCGTCAGAGCTTCAAAGGGTTAAATACTGTATATATAGAATAGAGTTATTAGTGACAATATATACTGAACAGATATAAATACATTGTTTGTTCAGTGTAATTTGTTTGTGTTTTTGTACGAAGTCAGTATGTAAGAATCAATTTTGCAGTTATGAAAAGGGAACACCGTTTTTGTTCAGGGGTGTACAGTCTCGGGCATAAGAATCTGGTGCACTACTATACCCTGTTCCAAATATATATGCTAAAACTCCGTAACATTAACCTCTATAACTCACAAACGAGGAGAGTAATTAAAGGGACAGTGGCTGCTTGTTTGGTCTATTAATTAATGTATTCATATGCTTTTTTAGTTTCCTCCCTAGACCTCCATCAAGCTTAGAAAAACACACCCTATCCCCCCCCCCCCCCCCCTCATGATATATTTGTACATTTTTCGGTAGAAAACGTCCCAGCCAAAGGCCGATTCCTCCTGGCTCGCTATCGCTCGCCAGTAACAAATCGACACCTAAATGGCACGAAGGGTCCTAATATTGACAAAGAAATGGAGTGAAAGGTCATAAAATCACCAAACTAATGGAACCAACGTCATAAAATCTCAAAACTAGTGGGGCTAAACATCAGGGAGAAGGGGGTCCAGAAGAACGGTCTGTCTCCCTTTGAGAAAATAGCGTCAGCACTGTTTCAGTCGTTGTGGCTCACTATTGAGAAACACATTTTCCTATAGCTGTACAGGGTGTTGCAGAAATTCCTTCCATAAATATCAGAATGCATAGATCTAGCAATAATATAATTATGTACAATCGGGGGTATTAAGTGTTGTCATAGATTCCAGTGGTCTTCGCTCAAAAAGTGTTATTGGTATCTTTATAGTTACTGGGAAAAGTGCTTATCCCTCAGAGTATTAGTCAGTGTCCGAAACTTTGTGAAAGATCAGACGACACTTATTAAACTCGACCGTACAGTACATTTTGATATGCTGGTTTGAGATAATTTGCATACTTAAGGGGAGGTCTCCACTTGAGGGATTTTTTTCTTGACCCCTTTCTCCCTCATGTTTAGCCCCATTGCTTTTGATATTATAAAACGTTTGCCCCATTAGTTTAGCGATTTTAAGTACTTTCACCCCATATTAAGACCTTTCGTGCAATTCAGGTGTCGATTTTATCCTGGCGAGCGATAGCGAGCCTGTAATTTAAGAGGAACCGGCCTTTGGCCGGGAAATTTTTCTACCGAAAAATTTACAAATTTATCTTGAAAGGGACTCAAGGAGGTGTAATTTTAAGCTTGATGGAGGTCTAGGGAACAAACTAAATACCTCCCCTTAACGAGATATTGCACATTTTAGAAATATAATTGTCAAATGTTAGTATACCGGAAACTCTACGGGGTGTAAATGGTAAATCCAGTAGAGCCATACAAACAATACTGTACCTTGGGATAAGAGCAGGGTATGCAACAATAATCCAGTAGATCCATACAAACAATACTGTACCTTGGGATAAGAGCAGGGTATGCAACAATAATCCAGTAGATCCATACAAACAATACTGTACCTTGGGATAAGAGCAGGGTATGCAACAATAATCCAGTAGATCCATACACACAATACTGTACCTTGGGATAAGAGCAGGGTATGCAACAATAATCCAGTAGATCCATACACACAATACTGTACTTGGGATAAGAGCAGGGTTACTGTTACTTGATAAGAGCAGGGTATGCAACAATAATCCACACTGGTGAGTGTTGCACCGAGTACATGATGCTTCCAGGGCAGTAAGAAACACACCAGGGATATTTGAACGTGTACGACAGTCTCTGGTGCGCCGTGCCCGACCCTGTATTGACGAGGGTGGGGGAAACACTTTAAGGGGGGTGACCTGCTTTTTGTTATTGCTGTCCTTTTCTCTCTTTCTCTGGCTTGTATCCATTTGGCCCCATTCAGATTCAGCCTACTGTTTTAAGACGTTTATCCCCATCCAGGTGTCAATTTTTTACTGGTGAGCGGTAGCGAGTCAGCATATTTTTTATTTTTGTTTGACAGCAGGCTAAATTTCTACATTTTTTGATAGAAAAATGTCTCCGGCGAAGCCGGATTTTTTCATATAATGCTGGCTCGCTATCACTCGCCAGGAAGAAATCGACACATAGATGGGGAACTGGAAACTGGAAACTGGATGTGAGGTAGAGTCCCCACAAGTGTAGAAAGTAGAGGTTGAAGTTGAAGGTAAAGTGGTGAGTATGAAGAGTTGGAGAGATGAAAGATGGTGGGCTAACCACCTTGCTATTGTCGGCTGAGGTTTTTGAGTATATGTGCCATTCGCTGTTGTTGTTGCTTGGTTAATCCCTCAGGTTCGTCGAAGACCATTGGCATAGATGGTAGAGGCTTAGCGATGGTGTCAGGCTGGAGGTTTGAGGTTGTCCGAGATGTTGTTGGAGTTGGAGTTGTTGGTGGTGCTGGAGGAGTTGTTGTAAGCTCCTCTGCTTTCCTCTTGTGCAGGTTCGGTGGTTGTGGAAGCTTGGACTGCTGCTTGGGAGCACTTTTCGTCTTTGGCCCAGCTGGTTGAGTCTTCGGGTTGATGGACGGCTTCTTTTTGGATGGCTTCTCGGTTGTTGTTCGAGCAAGGAGATCTGGAGGGATGATGATAGTTGGAAGTTTGTTGGCCTTCAGAAGAGCAGGTAGAAGCACAGATATTCGGCTTCTGTCCTCCCCAGCAAGCGCTATTGCAGTTTGCACTACAATAGTGATGATGTCGATCTTGTTGCTAGATGTTTTGGGGATTGTTGTTCCTTGCTGCTTCCTGGGTGCGTGTTTTGAGCCTATCACAGGTTTGTCGTAGACGGCTCGTACACCCATTGCTTCCTCTGTTCCCTTTTTCCCGATCTTGATGTAGAAGATTACCTCCTCTCCTTCTCCCAGTGACGCTAGTTTGTGTTCTGGGTTGGGCTTGTCGATGTTTTCTCTGTGAATAAAGAAATCATTTTCTCCACAGGTGATAAAGCCATAACCTCTCTGTACATTATACCACTTCACCAGTCCACGGTAGTATACGTGGTGGTTGATGATAGGGCAAGCGGCATTCATGATGATCAATACAGGAGGCTCCAGGGAGGTGTGGTGCTACTGGAGCTGAAGCTGGAAGCTAGATGGGGATAAACGTCTTGAAATAGTTGGCTGAATGGGGTCGAATGGATACAAGCCAGAGAAAGAGAGAAAAGGACAGAAATAACAAAAAGCAGGTCACCCCCTTAAAAGCACCTGTGGTAAATACCAGATGTCGGAAAGTTAATGACAAAATACTATAATTAAGTTTATGGTACTTCGATCGTTTTCATCCCGTAGACTTAAGTTACAGTATAATCTAAAATATTTAATATCTAGGTAAGTTTGCAAATTATCTCAAACCATCATCTAGAAAAATACATTTATTATTGCTAGATCAGTTAATTCTGAAATTTATAAAAGTTATTTCTGCAACACCCAGTATTCAACCGATCCACTGACGAGTGGTAATCCGCCCTGTATCAAGGAATGTTTATGTTAATTATATATTATTTTCAACACTAGCCGTTTCCATACAGCTCAAGAGGAGCCTCAGCTAGCAGTCAAAAGGGAAAATATATTATAATTTACCCTGTCAATTCCACAAATTCTTCTAAGCTTACTTAAATACGGTCTATTTATACCCTAAATCACATGAAATAATGTGTCTTGGTAAACTGGAAGGGTTAGGCTTTGCGACGTATTTCAGCAAATTCAGTCTGTTACCATGATTGCCACTGACAAATATGTATAATATGTTGTGATAAAGTAATTTCCTAATGTGAAAATATATTCACAGGTGCGATATATACAACAATATTTGTAAACAGCACTGGTACACTAGTGAAATTGTCGTGGTATTGTAGTGAAATTATAGTAAATAAGACTTGCATATGAATGTCCATAAATCTCTCTCTCTCTCTCTCTCTCTCACTCTCTCTCTCTATATATATATATATATATATATATATATATATATATATATATATATATATATATATATGTATATATATATTATCTATCTATATATAATACAGTATATATACAGTATATACTGCAGATAGATAAATAGGTAATATAATTTTACAATACATTACATTTAATTATCCAGGTTCACTGATAGGTCTTGGCAAGTTTATTAGGTAATTGAACCTTGTAAGGGCCATCAACAGAAGCCTAAGATTATAGTCATCAACTCCTCCTTGCATATCATTATAGTCTAGGAGCTGCAGTTACCTCATTAGTAGGTGTGTGTGTGTGTAGGTATGTGTGTGTGTGTGTGTGTGTGTAGGTATGTGTGTGTGTGTGTAGGTATGTGTGTGTGTGTGTGTAGGTATGTGTGTGTGTGTTTGTGTAGGTGTGTGTGTGTGTGTGTGTGTGTGTAGGTGTGTGTGTGTGATCTATAGATATTGACTATATTAAAAAAGTAATGTATGTTTTTTTTATATGAAATTTATGTGATTGATTGATTGATCCATGATTGTTTTAGCAGAACATAAATTTGCTCACCCTTTGTCGGAGTTGTTTCTCTCTCTTTATAATTCCATCAGCATATCTTGTTATTTGTACATGTCTGGGGATTAGGAGGACAGAAGTATGAGAAGCTCTGTAAAAGGTTAACTGGCAGAACCACCAGGAATTGATGGGATGTGTGTTAAGGGAGACCACCTCGCTTTTTTTCTCTTTCTCTCCCTCTCTCTTTGGCTTGTATACATTCAGCCCCATTCAGCCTACTGTTTTAAGACGTTTACCCCCATCCAGGTGTCAATATTTTCCTGGCGAGCGGTAGCCCAAGCCAGCATATTTATATTTTTGTTTTGACAGCAAGCTAAATTTGTACATTTTTCAATAGAAAAATGTCTCCGGCGAAGCCGGATTTCTCCATACAATGCTGGCTCGCTATCGCTCGCCAGGAAGAAATCGACACCTGAATGCGGATAAACGTCTTAAAACAGTTGGCTGAATGAGGCCGAATGGATACAAGCCAGGGAAAGAGAGAAAAGGAGAGAAAGGTAAAACAAAAAAAAAACAGTGACCCCCCTTAAGATGATGAGGGGTGGCGATGCTTGGGTATTGCTGGAAAGGCAAAAGTCAAGTTTGAGAGGAGGGAGTGGCGACTGAGTGAGAGGAGTTTGTGGAATAACATGGACATAGAGAGAACACATGACAACGTCTCAGAAAACTTTGGCATGAATGTGGATATATTGGATTGTTGCAAGAGGTATACTCGTAGGTGGTTTGGATGTATGGAGCGAAAGGAAGGTGGCAGACCAGTAAGAGAGAATACGAATGTGAAGTGGAAGGAAGTAAGTGGAAGGGTAGACCGAGTACGAAAGGAATTGATTGAGTGGAGTACTTTGTGTCGTAGACAATAGAATTGTAGGGTTGAGAGAGGACATTACCTTCCGAGAGAGAACAGAACCTCTTATTAGAGGCATTTTATTCGTGGCCACCCCGTCGAAAACCGACGTGGCTGGCAATATATGGATATCTATCTATTAGTATTGATTTTATGCGTGTTTTCAACTTCTGGAGAACATCAGCACTAACCACTTTTTTTTCGAATGGAGATAAGCATGAAGTCAATAAATTCATTGAGTGACCTATAAAGGGTAAGATTGGCATACCCGTCTAGATATCCTGCCATTCATTTTCGGGGGACGCTATTTTCATCCCGTAGTTATCCAAAAATAGGATGATAGTCTATGTTTTGAGAATGTGGAAATTTAAATCCAAATCCAATACTATAATAAACCTTTGAGGGTAGATTGTAGGCACTAATCGAGCAGGGCAGTACCCAGGGGATGCCACATTGGCATATGATAAGGAGTTGCTGGAACTTCTGTTTCGTTTTTTTCGTTTACCTGGCTTCCCCCACTGTTTCTGTTATGCCTCACCTACATAGAGAGTAATCCAGTTAACTCTCACAAACACTTCCTCCTCCTATTCATTTCGCTACACTTTACAAGCACACGACACTTTTTTCCCACACACCTAAATTATTCCAATGTACCTTGAATTTGGTTGTCTATCACTCTTTCAACCTTGGGAGGACACTTGTTACAGGCAGCTTTGCCTTTTGTCTCCTTCATACATAAAACAACAAAACATTAAGGATAAAAAGGTCTCGTGCGGCACTCTTTATAATGTACGGGTGCACAACAAATGAATGAACCGGAGAGAGTGCTAGCCTGTGTTAAGGGGAGGTATTTAGTTTGTTCCCTACGTTTTCATCAAGCTTAAAATTACACCCCGTAGACCCCCTTTCAAGATAAATTTGTAAATTTTTCGGTAGAAAAATTTCCCGGGCCGGAGGCCGGTTGCTCTTAAATTACAGGCTCGCTATCGCTCGCCAGGAAAAAATCGACACCTTAATGGCACGAAAGGTCTTAAAATTGACAGAAATGGGGCAAAATGTCTTAAAATGTCAAAACTACTAGGGCGAACGTCTTAAAATCTCAAGAGCAATGGGGCTAAACATGAGGGAGAAACGGATCCAGAAAAAAATCCCTCAAGTGGAAATCTCCCCTTAAGCTACAGTTGATGAATGAATGGCCAGAGAAGGAGCTAAGCTGGTGGATGATTAGCTGGATGGAAGGATGGAAGGACAATGAGAGATGCTGTCGGTTGGGAAGATGGAATAGGCCCAGTAGGTGTTTCTTCAATTTGTCCACTCACCTTTTCCATTCTCCATGTCATTTTGTTCAAGTTTCTTCCAACAAATTATGTTATAGATTTTTTAAGACGGGATTTTAATATATATTTTCGCCATAGACCTACATGACTAAAACAAAACAAAAAAACAAAAAAACTTCGAGATCAGTTTGCCTACTTTTCGGAAGAATAATGCCCCCGGCCAAGTACCTCCTAAATTGCAGGCTCGCTATTGCTCGCCAGGAAAAATCGACCCCAAGATGGCACGAAAGGTTTTAGAATTTCAAAACTAATGGGTAAAATATATTTTAAAATTCCCCCTTAAAGGTTTGTATTGAATTTTGCAACTATTTCAGTCCGTAAACTGTCCAAAGAGAGCTAAAATGTTTCTGAAGATGCCTGTGTAATAAACACAAATATTTATAATAATTACCTGCCATCTTTCTTCCTATATTCCCAATCTCCTATTAGTTTTTGTCTTATCATTATCCACCACTCTTGCTTGTATTTTGTTCACATCATCTCACAGTCGACCTTACAACAAAGTAAGTAACGCGTAGGATGAGTTACAATATTAATCACTCTTTTAACATATGGGGGGGGGGGGGAGACAATGTTTACAGGCACCTTTCAGTTTGTCTCCTTCATACACATAAACAAAATAAAACAATAACATATACTATATACAGTATATATATATATATATATATATATATATATATATATATATATATATATATATATATATATATATTATACTGCATATATGACAAATATTCCTACCTAGCATACTCTGTAACGTTGCATATACATGAAGGCAGGTTTTTATTAGTTTTGTGTAACTCTCTCTCTCTCTCGCTCTCTCTCACGACAGGATGGCATTGTCACGGTAATCAGTGGGTCATGTAGCCCTTCTTGCTCCAGCCGTGTTCTGCCCTGACGTGGGATCGAACCTCGGCCAGCCCCTACATGTTAATTCATTATGGAGTGGCAGCTGGGGGTAAGGGTGAGTGGGTGGAGGGTGGGAAGTGGGGGTGGGGTGGGGATGGAATGACGGTAGGGTGGAGGGTAGGTGAGGAGGTAGGGTGTTAGAATGGTAGTGATGATGAGTGGGTGATAGTGGTGGTGGGGTTTTAAGAGTGGTGATGGTAATGATGGGGGTCGAGTGTGAGAATAGTGTGATGGTGGAGTGTGGGAGTGGTGGTGATGGTAGGTTGTTTGAATAGCGATGGTGATGAATGGGTGATAGTGGTGGTGGGGTGTGAGAGTAGTGGTGATGGTGGAGTGTGATAATGATGGTGATGGAGAGCTGGTGGTGGTTTTGATCAGACTTACGTTGTTGGTGAAGTCTATGGGTGAATAAATTGGAGTAGTAGATAGGTAAGTAACAAGAGCTAACAAATAATGGAGACAAATTACCAGAATCAAAGAAAAATAATATACATAGTTGGGTGATTTGCGAATAAATGATGTGGGTGAAGAGAAATGAGGTTGAATAGGAGGAGAAAGAGGAGAATGAGAAGAAAATTAGGAGTTGGAAAAAGTTAGAAGATAATGTGGTTGACATTAAAAGAGACGGGAGGAGTAAAATAAAGATAAGGATGAATTAGAATTAGGAATAGGAATATATATATATATATATATATATATATATATATATATATATATATATATATATATATATATATTATCATGCCCTATCTTGATTACTGAGCTGTAACTTGGTTTAATAATCAAATCTATCATCAATTGTGAAAACTAACTATTGCTATGAAGAAGCAATTAATTTGATAAATATTCTGCATCATCATGCCAAGTAATAGTCTGCTAGGGTACGACATTTTTCGCCCTAGTCAATTGAACAAAATAAAATGTGTAACAAATAAGTTGATGTACCATAAGGAAGGATGATTGTGTGTGAACTCCTTCAGTGCGACGACATAAATGTTCACATTTTCTGGCCACCATCAGAGGATTTACTTAAGGGGAGATGGTTCACTTTTTGGGCGATTTTTGCATGCATTCATTATTTTTCTAGTTTCCTCCCTAGACCTCTATCAAATTTCAAAAAAATATCCATTAGATCCCCCTTCTAGATTAATTTGTACATTTTTCGGTAGAAAAATTTCCCGGCCAAAGGCCGGTTCTTCCAACATTGCAGGCTCACTATCGTTCGCCAGGGAAAAATTGAATCCTAAATAGCACGAAAGGTCTAAATATTGACGACGAAATGGGGCGAAAGGTCTTATAATCGACTAACTAATGGGGCAAACATCTTAACATCTGAAAACTAATGGGGCTAAACATGAGGGAGAAAGTGGTCCAGAAAACCGACCCATCTCCCCTTAAGATTACGAAGGTCCCTTGAGGGTTAAAAAAGTTCATATTGATACTTGTACTCCTTTGATAACCAGATATTTATCAATGATAATTAATTGTCTCCTTTAATTTAAAATATATGGAAAATAACACGTCCTGGAAGTTAAAGGAAAACTGTGAAGGTTGTTGTGTAGGTAATTGTGTAGGTAATGGCACTGGGTAGATGGAAGGGTGAACGAAAACTGTGAAAGTTGTAGATAAATGTATTGGTGTTGGGTGGACGACGAAAGTTGAAGGATGGATGGAAATATGCATGAGGATTAGGAAGCATGTGGACAAAGGCAGTGCTGTTGGGTGGATGGAAGGGTGAGGGATGGAGTGACAAATGGATGGAAGAAAACAAAAGGCTGTATATAAGATTGATGGATGAGTGGAAGGATGAAGGATGGCTTGCAAGATGGATGGAAGAAAAAAAAATCTGTATATAATATTGATGGATGAGTGGAAGGATGGATTGCAAGATGGATGGAAGGAATAAACGTTTATGTTAGTTTGATGGATGAGTGGAAGGGTGAAGGATGGATGGCAAGATGGATGGAAGGAATAAGCGTTTATGTTAGTTTGATGGATGAGTGGAAGGGTGAAGGATGGATGGAAGGAATAAACGTTTATGTTAGTTTGATGGAAGGGTGAAGGATGGATGGCAAGATGGATGGAAGAATAAAGGCTGTATGTAAGTTGATGGATGGATGGAAGGGTGAAGGATGGATGGAAGAAAAAGGGCTGTATGTAAAGTTTGAGGGATGGATTGAAAAATGGATGGAAGAAACGAAGTTGGATGTAAGTGTGATGGATGGATGGGCAGGTGAAGGATGGATTGAAAGATGGATGGAAGGGTAAGGGATGGAATAAAAAAAGGCTGTGTGTAAGTTTGACGGATGGATTAAAGGGTGATGGATAGATTGCAAGATGGATGATCAAAGGTTGTAAGTTTGATGGATGAAAGAATAAGGGTGTCTGTAAATTTAATGGCTGGTTGGAAGGAATAAGGGTGTATGAAGGTTTGATGGATGGATGGATGGACGGGTAAAGGAGAAAAGGTTATGTTGTAGTCAATGGTGGTGGGTGGACGGAAGGGTGAGATATTACTGTCATTGGTTACTGTCAGTCTTGTATCCTTCATTGGACACCGTAGACAGGCTTACCAGTCTCTCTCTCTCTCTCTCTCTCTCTCTCTCTCTCTCTCTCTCTCTCTCTCTCTCTCTCTCTCTCTCTGTCTCTCTCTCTCTCTCTCTCTCCTCTTCTCTCTCTCTCTCCTCTCTCTCTCTCTATCCTCTCCTCTCTCTCTCTCCCCTCTCTCTCTCTCTCTCTCTCTCTCTCTCTCTCTCTCTCTCTCTCTCTCTCTCTCTCTCTCTTGTTCTAAGCAATATCACCGTTACAGAGAGAGAAGTATTGAATTGTTTAGATAAACTCAAGGTAAATAAAACGCCTGGACCTGATACAATCTCGCCTAGAGTTCTAAAGGAAGCTAAGGATGAGCTCTCCAAACCACTGACATTACTATTCAATAAATCCTTGCAGTCTGGAACTATGCCTGATCAGTGGAAGATAGCCAACCTAACACCGATATTAAAAAAAGGCAGCAAATCCCTACCCAGTAACTATCGTCCAATTAGCTTAACCTCAGTTGTATGTAAAATGCTAGAAACGGTCATAAGAGACAGACTCGTAAATCACTTAGAGGAAAATAACATACTTAAAGATACTCAACACGGCTTTCGTAAAAACGTTCCTGTTTAACAAACCTCTTAGACTTCTTCCACGATATCCTCAACCTCTACGATGAGAGTAAAGCTGTAGATATTATATACCTTGATTTTCAAAAGGCCTTTGACAAAGTTCCCCACAAACGTTTACTGCTAAAACTAAAAGCGCATGGAATACAAGACGGTGTGTTGAAATGGATAGAAAATTGGCTCAGCGACTGAAAGCAAAGAGTAGTCATAAACGGTAAGGCATCTAAATGGACCAATGTAAGTAGCGGGTACCCCAGGGATCGGTACTAGGACCAATATCTCTTTCTAATTTACATCAACGACATAGATGAGGGTCTCACCTGTGCAATCTCAAAATTTGCTGACGATACAAAAATTGCAAATAGCGTACTCTCAAAAGATCAAGTTGACGATATGCAACACAATCTAGATAAATTGTCACATTGGGCCCAAATTTGGCAAATGAATTTCAATGCGGATAAATGTAAAGTACTACATATCGGATACCTAAATGAGAAAGCAAACTATTCGATGAATGGCACTCAGCTTAAGAATGTAAACAGATAAACCGATCTGGGAGTAACAATATCGAGTAACCTAAAACCGAGTCAACAATATTCAGAAATTGTTAAGAAGGCAAACAAAATAATTGGCTTTATAGGCAGGTCATTTGAGCATAAATCCAAAGAAGTTATCCTAACCCTTTACAATTCCTTAGTCCGCCCTCTTCTGCAATACTGCGTTCAATGCTGGTGCCCTTATTACCAAAAAGACATAAACAAGCTAGAACGAGTTCAACGAAGAGTCGCCAAAATGATACCTAGCCTAAAGAACAAACCATACGAAGAGCGTCTTAGAGAATTAAATCTATATCCTTTAACCCAGCGCAGATTAAGAGGTGACTTAATTCAAGTGTTCAAAATCATCAAAGGCATCGACAATATGAACTGTAGTAAGTACTTCACTATCGACCAATCTAATTACACGCGGGGAAACGGTTGCAAAATTATTGGTAAATCTTTTAACTCACACGAATCTAAGAATTTCTTCTTCAATCGAGTTGTCAACTTGTGGAATGGGCTTCCCCGAGACGTTATTGACTGCAGCACCGTTGATTCATTTAAACTCCGCCTAGACAAATATCTCGCATCAAACCCGCGACTGACTGCGTTTGTAAATGAATAACTTTATTTTATCCTCCCCTCAGTTACTAACCCATATGTCCCCTACTAACTTCCTAGTCCTGCCACGGACATTAGTTCCAGGGCAGTAGTTCCCTTTCCAATGTTCCCTTACCCACTCTAAACCACTGTTTGGACACTTGATCCTTGGACTGCTTGGACTCCTTGGACTGCTTGATCCTTTGGACTGCTTGACACAAGCAGCCTAGAAGGGTCACTAGATCTGTTGTTGCTTGATTTCCTTTGTACTCCTTTGTACTCTCTCTCTCTCTCTCTCTCATATATATTATACAGTATATATAATTATATATACTGTATTATATATATATATATATATATATATATATATATATATATATATATATATATATATATATTATGTGTGTATATACATACATACATACATATACATGTGTGTGTGTGTGTGTGTAAAATTTTTGTCATTATATCTAATGCTGCCATATATTCTCTCGTTTGTAAAAGTGTTTTTTTCTGTAACATATCTTAATTTACTTTAATGTTATTCGGCGTACTTTATTTGCCTGGTGTGTCATGGTATCTGTTTGTGGTGGCTCTTTTATAACTCCCTTTTTGTTCACGCAACGTCAGGGACAGAGTGACGGGACGAGGGGAAAAATGCCAGAGGGAGAGAAGGAGTGGGACGAAAAGAGATTGGAGGAGCTGTGAGAGATTTGGTGAATAGAGATAGGAGAGATAGGAGGAGCTGTGAGAGATTGGTGAACTGGGAAAGTAGAGATTGGAGGAGCTGTGAGAGATTTGGTGAATAGAGAAAGGAGAGATAGGAGGAGCTGTCAGAGATTGGTGAACTGGGAAAGGAGAGATTGGAGCTGTGAGAGATTGGTGAACAGAGAAAGGAGAGATTAGAAGGGCTGTGAGAGATTGGTGAAATAGGAAATAAGATATTGGTGAACAGGGAAAGTAGGGATTAGAGTGACTGAGAGATTGGTGAACTAGGAAATAAGAGATTGGAGGAGCAGAGATAATGGAACGATGAAAGAAGTGATTGGAGGAACAAAGATTGGTGAACAGGGAGATAAGAGATTGTAGGAGCAGGGATTGGTCAGCAGGGAAAGAAGAGATTGGAGGCGCTGTGAGAGATTCGTGAACAGGGAAAGAAGATATTTTAGGAGCTGTGAGAGATGGGTGAACTGGGAAAGAAGAGATAAGAGAAGTAGATATTGGCAAGGATTCGAAAAGTAGTCCTACTTTTCGAATCCTTGCCATATTATTTGTTAGTCATCATATATACTTTGTATATTGGACAATGTACTGAACAGAATTTGAGAGTAATATTTCTGTAACATTAATGAATATAGAAATGAGAGATATTTTGATGACTTCGATATATAAATTTCGACTCACTGGATGGAAACTGATTACTATTGGGTGTTTGTGAAAGAGTAGCAGACGACGCTATCCGGTCGCCCATTATAAGTACTAAAAAGCCACTGTAGAATGTCCGGGTCAACCAAAATATTCAGTACATATCTTTACTGATCACATACAGCTACTACAGAACTCAGCCAAAATATTCAGTACATATCTTTACTGATCACATACAGCTACTACAGAACTCAGCCAAAATATTCAGTACATATCTTTACTGATCACATACAGCTACTACAGAACTCAGCCAAAATATTCAGTACATATCTTTACTGATCATATACAGCTACTACAGAACTCAGTCTACCATGAGAAAAATTCACCATTGCTTGCCTGATATATACAGTATACTGTCCCATGGCCCTTAAGATGTTTTGTTATTCAATACGCTGTGAACTGTACAGTGTTTGTTTTCAGTTAACGGTAAATTGCAAAGTCCTTAGCGAAATGTGATGTACATTATGAAAACTTTGCAGTCACGTGATGTAGAATAATAGTAGTTATATATTATGTCATTAAGTATCGATAAATCAGCTACTGAATTATTCAATTTACCGTCTGCTGGCAAGCACAGACTATAATACCGAAAGCAGATTTGATACTACAATATTCCATATTGACTCAAGGGCCTAAAATAATATCGGATTTTTGGCAGTGGCTGTGCAACCTCAACAAAGATTCGATTTTTCCCAGCTCTTATTTATTTATATAAATGTTCAACTGCTCGTATTTATATATTAAATTTTTTCCAACTTGTACGTCTGTTTGTGGCCGCGTTATTGTCACATATTTTTTCATCACAGAGTCTTAAATTGCGTGGGAGCAGAAGACTACGCATGTGTACAACAATCTGGCTTTTGCACACAGTAAAGAAATACATGTGTGTGTTTATGTCTGTTTGTGTGTGTGGATTTAACACTTGGCCTGTCATGTGATTTAGTTTTTATGTTCCGTGTGTATGTTTGGTTCGTCAGGGGTTAGCTATTGTGTGTTTGTCTGCTTTATAGGGAATTATTTATGTGTGGATTTTGCACTGTTTATACTCTGATGTTTGTGTACGTTTGGGTTGTTGTTGTTATTGTATTGTTAATCATTGTTTATAGTTGGGTTTACCCTTGTATTACTGTGGCATTAGTGAGACTCCTTGTTGTTGGTGTTGGTGTTGTTGTTGTTGTTGTTGTGTGTGTGTGTGTGTGTGTGTGTGTGTGTGTGTGTGAGTGAGTATGTGTGCTTGTGTGTCTGTGTGTGTGTGTGTAATGTGCCTCTTAATAGCAAGTTTGCATCTCCAACTTCATACCGGTAGCTAAGAATACAATGTACTGTATATTCGGAATTATTTATATATCCTCTTATGCAATTTGCCATATCAGTACAGTGCAAAATATCAGGTCAATGAATTTGTGCATGTCATTGAATTAAATTAGGATAGCTTTAGTTCCATCTGTTACATAATATAATTTTTGAAGTTGTACCGCGGTTCCAAGTATTAAGTCACTGATTTTTCACTTGTATCACTACTTATAATATTATTTATGATTTAGTTAACTCACAACAAGTTAGTATTGCATCTGTTTTGTTTTGATACACTCTCAGTACAATGGCATTAGGCCTATCTAAATTTCATTCTGATAAAAAAAAATCTTTTTTACAAAAATGGCATACCCTTACTGGTCTGGTTAATTTTTGCAACTAAAAAATAAGACCAGTATTAAGAGTAGTGTACGTGATGGTCAATATAAGTACATATTATATAAAACAAAATGTTATCCTTTCAATTCGAGAGGGCCTTCCTAATTTGGTGTCACACGATCACTTTGTCCGGCAATTTTTTGGAATAATTATCGTCTGGTAACTTCTGATTTCATCTTTCATTAGTCTTAAGCCACCAACCATATTCTAATGTCAGTTTAGTGTCTGTTACACATGTAAAAAGGCCCGGAATATTAAGAGAACAATGTTTGCTCTTAGATAATAGCCGGAAAAAGCGCTTGTGTGATATCACCTGTTACTGAAATATGTCTGCCAATGCCTGTTAGATAAAGCATAGTCGCCATTGGAATGTAATATGACGGTTATATTAGTTTCCAGGCCCATTTATTTCATTAGGGATTTTATATTATCTATACTTTAAGGGGGGTCGCCGGCTCTTTTTATCTTTTTCAATGTATTCACCCCATTATTTTGTCGATTTTAAGACCTTTCGTACCATTTAGGTGTCGATTTATTCCTGGCAAGCGATAGCATGGCTGCAATTTAGGAGGGTAATTTTTCTACCGAAAAATGCACAAATATGTCTCCAATGGTGGTACTGGGGGTATTTCTTAAGCTTTATGGAGGTGTAGGAAGGAAACTAAAAACTAATAACAAATAAATTAGTATACAAATATATAATAATATCCCCTTAATTTTGGAAAGGCTGTTTGCGAGTTGGAGGGGTATTTGAAATAGCTTTACCCCTTCCACTCTTTAGAACGACTTATTACCTCGACTCCCATCAAACTAAAAAAAAAAAAAAAAAAAAAAAAAATAAATAAAAAAAAATCGACCCCTTCCATATAAATTGGTGGATATTTCGATATTTTGGTAGAAAAAAAAATCCCTGTTTCGTTAATATTGCAGGCTTGCTCTCGCTTGCCAGAGGAAACTCGACACCTAAATGGCACGAAAAATCTGTAAATTGACAAGATAATTGAGCGAAAGATCTTACAATAACGAAACAAATGGGGTGAACGTCTTAAAATATCAAAACTAACGGGGCTAAGCACGAGGGAAAAGGGGGTCCAGGAAAAACCCTTAAGAATGGGTAGCAATTTTGCATCAGTTGTTTTAATGTTGTGCCCGAAGTAAAAAATATATATATTTTTCTCTGACCTTGTATATCATGAGTTAGTATCATTGCTATTATCTGAGGTTGCTGTTATTCAAGATCCAATGAATTATATTATTTAACCCATTTTTCATTATATTATGGCTAGTGCTAGACGATTTTATTCAGATTAGGAAAGGTGCATGAAAGGCAGAAAGTTGAGATAGTTTGTACTCTTTGAATGTCCACAGATCCTCTCTAAACTATATACAATCGTCTAATAATAGCCAGGATAAACTGTGTAAATGTGTCATGATCCTCAAGGGGTTAATATAATATAGTATAATAGAAGTCATTGTTATGTGATAGAATATAATAGAGAACTGGACACACGAGGGGTATTTTAGTTCACGAGTCATTATAAAAGAAGATCCAGAATATAATAACCCCTTCAAGATTATGACGCATTTCGACAGTTTATTCTGGCTATCAATAAACTATTTTTACAGTTTAAGAGGGATCTGAGGGAATTATAAGGGCACAGACTATCTAAATAGCCCCCTGACTTCCATATACCCTTTCGAATCTGAATAACATCGTGTAATAGTAGCCGGAAAAATAGAAAATAAATGGACCTTGAAAGGGTTCATAATGAAGATTGTAATAACGCCAATTTTAAAATACGACAATTATTCAAAGATAGAACAATAAATGCCCTAAAAAAAAAATATATATATATATAATATTCCACGATAACTTTTAATTGTTACTTAAATACGTTGCCAGAAAAAAATAAATTATAAAGTCTAAATATAAATCTGAATGAGCCTAATGAAGACATGAAAGGAGAACCAGATAAGATGCAAGTCACGCTGGAAAAAATGTATATGAAATTACACTAAGCCTGTGACGTGAATAAAAGAGATGTGTAAAATAGGAGTAAGACCTAATGAGATTAATGAGTCAGCCCCCCCCCTTCTTGCAACCCTTTCCTCATGAGAGAGAGAGAGAGAGAGAGAGAGAGAGAGAGAGAGAGAGAGAGAGAGAGAGAGAGAGAGAGAGAGAGAGAGAGAGAGAGAGAGAGAGAGACGAGAGAGAGAGAGAGAGAGAGAGAGAGAGAGAGAGAGAGAGAGAGAGAGAGAGAGAGAGAGAGACTTCAGACCGTGCTGGATGGTAGAGGCAGATAAATATTAATACCGTATAAGTAATAGTATTATAACCAGTAGTTAAAACTGCTTCCTTCAGTAGGCTGTTCTGTGTCAACGGGTTGTGTGTGTGTATTGGGGATGGGGGACGCGGGGTGGGGGGGGGGGGGGAGGCCCTGGAAGGACTAGGATATAATCAAGGGTTAAGGGGAGATTTCCACTTGAGGGATTTTTTTCTTGACCCCTTTCTCCCTCATGTTTAGCCCCATTGCTTTTGAGATTTTAAGACGTTCGCCCCATTAGTTTGGCGATTTTAAGAACTGTCACCCCATTTATGTCACTTTTAAGACCTTTAGTGCCATTTAGGTGTCTATTTTTTCCTGGCGAGCGATAGCGAGCCTGTAATTTAAGAGGCATCGGCATTTTTCTACCGAAAAATTTACAAATTTATCTTGAAAGGGGGTCAAGGGAGTGTAATTTCAAGCTTGATGGAAGTCTAGGAAACACACTAAAAATCTCCCCTTAAGAAAATGATCCCTTGCGAGTTTTAAGCTGTTATATAAAAGTTCAAACCGTAAACACACATTTTTAGTAGCAATACAATAATATGTCTGTGTGTGATAGGTGAATATTTAGTGGAATAATATTGATTGACATGTGCACTACAAACGTATTATATCATGTGTTCGGCTTAATTTAAATATCTACAGCTTGAAATTCTGTATTGCCCGAATTGCACAAGTGGTCAATTAGTGCCTGTATCACCCTGGTCCTTCATTAGATACTTCCAAACCCCATTTCAGAGAGTGTAGGCTTGTACACTTATTGATATGTACTAAAACAAAAGATGTATCAAACCCAAACGAGACAATACAATACCCAGATGTTCTTGGCAATAAACGTTCAGAGACTTCCAATAGGTTTACACTTTATAGGACTACAGCTGTTCCTTCCACCTAACATTGTCATCCAGTATAACCTATAGGCCTACGTCTCAATTGAACATTACCTTGCACCATAAATTGTAGCACCAATACCTCACCTATATCATTACTATGCTACGGGTCCTACATGTGTCAAACCGGAACAATTTAGTTGTAAGATTAAAATGAATATGAAAAAAAAAATATATATAGGAAAAAGTACAATTATTTATATTGTCCTGGCCATTTAACCATCTCCAAGACCATAATGATATCAGTGAAGCATTTATATATCTCTGTATATGTAATAGGGAAGACTATTTAAGCATCTACAGTAATTTGATCTCCTGCCATAACCAATATATATAACCCATAGCCCATATCTCACCTTTAATCTCTACTCGCATACCTTCCCTCTGACACTACCATGTACATTAAGGAGATGTTTATGGTTTTAATGAACCACCTTCTCCCTCATGTTTAGCCCCAATAGTTTTGAAATTTTAAGACGTTCGCCGCAATTAGTTTTGAAATTTCAAGACGTTCGCTCCAATTGTATAGCGAATTTAGAAACTTTCGCCCCATTGTTTGCATGTATGAAGACCTTTTGTGCCACTTAGGTATTGATTTTTCCTGGTAAGCGATAGCAGCCTGTAATTTAGGAGGAATTTGTCCTCGGCCAGGACATTTTATTTTTGCCGAAAAATTTACAAATTTATCTCAAAGGGGGGTTCTGGGAGTGCCTTATAAAAGCTTGATAGAGGTCTAGGAAGCAAACTACGTCACTCATCCACACCCCTTAATTAATTGATACACAACCAAAATTATCAAGGGTGCTAAAGCCTAAGTATGCAACATGACAAGACGTTATAAAGATAATCAGTGAGACGTACTGCAAAATTCACCTGTCGCGGCGGATTAGCACAGGTGTCATATTGCTTGCGGGGAGGGAGGGAAGGAGGGAGAGAGAGAGAGAGAGAGAGAGAGATTAATGTTTTAATATATTGGGCAGATTTAGTTGAACTCTCCTACTTAATCGGTTGATAGTAACCAAAGCAAATGAGACATTACTGAATATAGGAATACACTCCCCCCCGGTCGTCCCCCCCCCCCCCCCCCAAAAAAAAAAAGTCGGGTTATAATAATATTTGCCTAACTTTCTCTGTCTTTTCATCCTTTTCCTTCCCCTGTCTTTCTTGCTCCTCTTCTTTTTCCTCCTTTGTCCTTCCTTCTCCTATTCCTCTTTATATTTCTTCTCTGTTTCTTGTTTCTTCTCCTCCTCCTTCTCCAGACAATCCATCATTCTAGGATCACAACGTCACGCTTACATAGCAGCTCTCTTTTCTACCCCCCCCCCCTCTCTCTCTCTCTCTCTCTCTCTCTCTTTCTCCTCTCTCTCTCTCTCTCTCCCTCTCTCTCCTATCATTATCCTTTCTGTTATAACCTCCTCCTTCCTTCCTTTCTCTTTTATCTTTTACTTCCCTTTTTCATTGCTACTTTCATTCTCTCCTTTCTTCATCCCTCTCCCATTTTTCTTCACTATTCATTTTATCTTCACTTCATGCACTGTTCTTCCATATTGTGTGTACGTTCCCCCTTCCTCTTGTCATTCCTTTTCCTTCCACTCCCTCCCTTCTCATTCCGCCACCAAAGATACTGTACTACCTCGCCACCAACTCATTCCATCCTCCTCACCATCCTCTCTTCCCCTTTTTCTCCATTTTCTCCATCTTCTCTCCCCCCCCCCCCCCATCACCACCCTCCCCACCATTCTCTTCTCTCTTTTTCCATCTTCCCTCCTTCCTTCATCACTCTCTCCGCCATCCTATTCTCCCCTCAATCTTCCCTCCTTCCTTCAATCCTGCCACGGACATTTGTCCCAGGGCAGTCTTCCCTTGCCATTTTTCCCTTACCCACTCTAAACTACTGTTTGGACACTTGAACATCAGTGGTTTGGAAGGCAAGCAGCCTTGAGGGGTCGCTGGACCTGTTGTTGCATGATTTCCTTTGTACTCCTGTGTACTCTCTTCTCTCCCGTTTCGCTTCCCATGTATCTCCTTCTTCCCTTCTGTTCTCTCTCTCTCCTCCCTCTCCCTTTGTTCTCTTACCTCTATCACTCCTCTCCGCTCCACTACTTCTTCCCCCTCTTTCTTCCCTTTTCCCCTCTCAACTATCATAGTCTCCTCTCCTACCGTCCTTCCTTCTCCGTTTGTGACACCAGGTTCAGGGACTAAAACAAAATAAAATAATTATAATAATAAAAAAAAAAAAAAAAAAAACACGGGATATAGAAAAGAGTTACATAAAGTTACACAGATACACAGTCTGCACCAACTTTGCGGTCCCTACTTGGCAGTCCGAACTTGAATCTAACATAATTTGCTACTAGTGGAAGGTAAGGCTTGCAAAGCAGAAGGCTCTCTCCTCATCCACCAGAGAGAGAGAGAGAGAGAGAGAGAGAGAGAGAGAGAGATAGAGAGAGAGAGAGAGAGAGAGGAAGAGAGAGGAGAGAGAGGGAGAAGAGGAGAGAGAGGGAGAAGAGGAGAGAGAGAGAGAGGGAGAAGAAGAGAGAGAGAGAGAGGGAGAAGAAGAGAGAGAGAGAGAGGGAGAAGAGGAGAGAGAGAGAGAGCGAGAGCGAGATCCTTTGCAACTCAACCCAGAATTACTCGAGTTTCCCAAGCAGCCTCTCCCTGGTAATGCCACTAATTGACAGGTCCGGGGGCACTCAGACACCCTCCCTCATCCTCCACCGCCCTCACGCTCTGCTTTTGTGTTGGTATCCCCCCCCCCCCCTCTCTCTCTCTCTATATTTTCCCTCTCTCTATCTATCTATCTATCTCTCTCTCTCTCTCTCTCTCTCTCTCTCTCTCTCTCTCTCTCTCTCTCTCTCTCTCTCTCCTTAACCATAACTTATCCTAAGTAGTCAATAGACTGGCTCTGGCTGCCACAAGAGAACCAACATAACACTAGAAGGGGTAAGATGTGGGTAGGGAACCAGGTGGAACCCAGAGGTGGCGCATCCTCACCTAGCCTCCACTCTATTTTATTCCACAGCCCGGAAAGTTTTTGACAGAAACCTAAACGGCAGGTAGGTGGGATCGAAACCGCGCTACCAGAGCCAAGCGACTAGAATACAATAACCCAGTGCGCTCGGCCACTGTGACTGTGTATGCTTGTGTATGTGGACGAGAAGTGTGTGATATAGAAGATGTAAGTTATAGTGGTAGTGATATGTATTTAGTGTATACCCAGTTATGTTTGTTCTTCCGTGTGTGTGTGTGTGTGTGTGTAGTATGCAAGGTAGTTACTGATAGTAATAGTAGTTGTACAATGTACAGTGTATACTTAGTAATGTGTTCACTTTCCTTGTGTGTGTGTGTGTGTGTGTGTGTGGGGTATGCAAGGTAGTTAGTTAGAATATTGGTAAATGTTCAGGATAAACCCGTTTATGTGTTAATTCTTCCTTGTGTGTTCATATGTTTAGCATGTAGTATGAACGCGGTAGTTAGTGATAGTATTGATACTTATACAGTAAATAGCCAGTTACCTGTTTACTAGTCCTATATCCAGTAAAGACAATAAACCCGAGAGACCGTGTATAACCTTGTGGGGTATCTTCTCTCACATGCCCGCGTCCGGAAGTGTGGCCTTTGGCTTCGACAAGTTATTCATTAGTTCAATCAAATCGTCTGGTGTCCTTAGCAGAATGAGAACATTATTATGAAGACATCTTGAAATATCTCCTGTAGGGAACAGCTGTAATGATTTGTTTTTAATCAAACTGGGAAGATATTGTTTTTTTTTGGAAGGATCATATTACCACTCTTGCTAAAATAGATTCACAGAAGTTAGGTGTGCGCAACCGTCTCCGTGGGTTCCACACCCCCACACAGCTTTTGTTTTGTTTTCTATATTACAACTACTCCCTCTCGGGCATAGGCTGAGAACCTGTACATTCTACCGCTCAACACGGTGAAGCCCGTGAGGTCTCATTCCAGTCTTGGGAGTGAAACATATGAAGCACCCACTCACGGTTTGAAGCAGCCCCATCTCTGAAGCTGCTTCACTGTCTCAACCCCTAGACTCGGACCCTCACTCTCAGAACACCACCTATTGAACAATTAACTTTTAGCTCTGTATAGGGGCACAGTGCGTCCATGTATTGAGTATTGTTCACATGTGTATGGGGGTTCAAACCATACCACACTTCTCGAAAGGGTAAAGGAAAAATAATTTTGTCTCATCAACTCACCTCCTCTTACTAATTCCCTACAATCTCTCTCGCTCTTCTACCGCTATTACAATAATCAGTGTTCTTTAGAGCTTTCTCAGTGTATACCTCCTCTCTTATGGAGACCGAGGGGCACCCATCTTTCAACACACTCCCACCCATATTCTGTCCAACTCTCTAACCCAAGATTTATCTTCTACTCAAGCAAGCTTTGGAACTCTCTTCCTCAATCTGTCTTTTCCTTATCCTGACTTGAACTGCTTCAAGCTCCGTGTGTCCTAGACATTTCTACTTTAATGTACCTTGAATTTAGCTCTGTCAATCTTTCAACTTTGGGGGAGACACCGGCTACAGGCAGCTTTGCCTTTTGTCTCCATTCAAAAAAATAAAAATAAGGCGGGTTTGGAAAATGCTTATTTGTTAAGCAAGTTGAATAAAACACATCATGCATTATATATATCTTGAATAAGCTAGCTATTGTTGCAATGTGTTCTAGAACAGTTGAATAATTTAACATTGAAAAAATACTGGATACGATGGCATTTATCAAGCCTGGGCCTTTTGCAGACTTTAAAAGTCTATTGTTAGTAATCTATTTTAGGTTATGGGATTAATTGTAATAAATGTTTGTTTGCATTATGTTACAGACGTTGCTACTATGGTGGTTAAGTTTGTCTAACTGATCATAATGGGAAATATACTGTCAGCATGGATTTCAAAAGCTTAAATGACGGTATTAGACTACATGACTAATCTTTGTACATTTCATTTTTCCCTCTTGTTGCTATATATATATAAACTATTTTAAGTTTGTAGCAACGCGAGATAGAGAATCGGACAATGTGTTTACAAATTTCGGTTCGAGATATCGGATGCCGCCTCTCACGCCTCTGCCTGTCCCTCTTAACATTTCCTCCCTCTTCCACTTCCTTTCTCCCTCTTTCACTTCCTCCTCTTTAATTTTCTTTCCTACCATATCCTATAGCATCCATGTTTTAATCAAGCTTCCTTTCCACAACACTTGATCCTTCTCATGTACATCTATCCATCCCACGACTTCTGCCCTCCCGAATGTCATCAACTCCTATTCCCTTCCTCCTCTCCCCCTTTCCCCCTATTGTATTACACAGTCATTAGCACTTATATGACTACAGCCATTTGAATATTTGGACCTGTTATAGCGTAAGACTGAAACACGTAGTATATGATGAAGTATTGTATAATTTGGGTTCGATTAATATTCAGATGGATGCGTAGCTATTAGTGTTCACGACTGTACATCTTTCCAGTCTTGTGTCCACTGTCATCCACGGTTTCTCTGCAACAACTGTCTTACCTCTGTGTCATCGTGTTGCTTACTTAGTCCAGTCTTGTTATCCACCATCTTTATTTTCCTATAGTATTTATAATTAGTAACTGTAACATCTGTTCTCATCCCAATAATTATAACTGAATGCATGTTTAGTATATTTTGGTTACGATGAAACTCGCTCTACTATTCAGGTATTCATTACCTTTCAACTGTTTTCTTCTATACTTCTCTTCTATCCTTACTCCTTTTCTCTATTCGCCTGTCACCTAGGTTTCTTTTCTCCTAGCCATGAAAGGAGAAGTGGGGAGTCCTTTCTATTCGAACTGTACATCGCAGGGAGAAACTAAATTTAACACGGATAACCTGAAAAGGATCAGTAGTTCGGTTACAATATTCTCTCAATATGATATTAATTTCCATCCTCTCCAACCCCATCCACACGCTTCCCTCTCTCTCATATATATGCCTTTTTACTCTCACCCTCCCCCTTTTCTTCACCCATTCGTCGTCACCACCTTTCCCCTCCCACTTTCTATTTATCTCATTTCCTGTCCCCATTTTACTTCCCATCCTCCCCTTCCTCCTTTTCAACTTACCATATCTCAATGTTCTTGCTATTCACACCTTGCCTTTAGTTTCCTTACCTTCTTCTTCCTATCCCTTTGACTTCCCATCCCTTGTTTCCTTGCCACTCTCCCTCCCTTTTCCTGGACCACCCCTTGCCTTTCTCTTTCCTACCTGTTCCACCTTCCCCACCTTCCTCCTCCAATTCACCCCCTTTCCCCTTCCCCTCCCACCACACTCCTTCTGCCCTGGCTACCCCGTGTCTCTCCCCCTCCCACCCCTCTCGTTCTCCCCTCCCTCCCTCCTTTCTTCTCCCCTCCCACCCCTCTCGTTCTCCCGTCCCTCCCTCCTTTCTTCTCCCGTCCCTCCCTCCTTTCTTCTCCCCTCCCACCCCTCCCACCCCTCTCGTTCTCCCCTCCCTCCTACTTTCTTCTCCCCTCCCACCCCTCTCGTTCTCCCCTCCCTTCCTCCTTCCTTCTCCCCTCCAAACCCCCTCCCCAACATTCTCACCCCTCGACCCCTCCAACTCTTCTTCCCATTGGTTGCCTTGACCCCCCTCCCCACCCCCAACCATTTCCTAGCCTCCCATTGGGCGGGATCATTAGCGTCTGTCTGGCTGTCGCTCGTGTGGACTCTGAACATCTAGGCAACTAAAAACATATCGTCCTTTTCTTATTTCTTGTTCACTCGTCTTATCTTCCATACTCGTTTTTTTTTTTTTACCGTGCGCACCAGCAGAGACTTAGAATATAAGGGTATTGATGTCACTCTTGTTTAGTTGCCAAGATATGAACCTGGGATATAATATTATGTGTGAGTGTGTGTATGTGTGTGAGTGCGTGTATGTGTGTGTAAGTGCGTGTATGTGTGTGTGTGTGTGTGTGTGTGTGTGTGTGTGTGTGTGTGTGTGTGTGTGTGTAGAAAGGACATCCATAATAAGCGAATGTTATTATATCACTGACCCAGGATAGTAGATACGATGGTTATCTTATTGTATTACCAAGTAAGTATATGCTTGTTTTGTTAACATTATCATCAAATGGCTAGTACATTATTTTACTAGAGTTGCATTCCATTAACCCCTTCATTACCGGTGACGTCACTTTAACTTTATTCTGGTTACTATTACACGATTTTATTCAGCAATTAATAGGCATCGAACTATCTCAATTAACCCCTTTTACTACCACAAACCCATCTTAAGGGGAGGTATTTAGTGTGTTCCCTACGTTTTCATCAAGCTTAAAATTACACCCCCTAGACCCCCTTTCAAGATAAATTTGTACATTTTTCGATAGAAAAATGTCCAGGCCGGAGGCCGGTTGCTCTTAAATTACAGGCTCGCTATCGCTCGCCAGGAAAAAATCGACACCTTAATGGCACGAAAGGTCTTAAATTTGACAGAAATGGGGCAAAATGTCTTAAATGTCCAAATTACTAGGCCGAACGTCTTAAAATCTCAAAAGCAATGGGGCATGAAACATGAGGGAGAAAGGGGTCCAGAAAAAAAAAATCCCTCAAGTGGAACATCTCCCCTTAAGCTGCACAAAATCGTCTAAATATAGCTAGCATAAAATAGAAAATACAACACCGGTAGAGAAGGGGTTAAAATGTATATATATGTGTCGGTTATCGGAATGTATCTACATATCCTTTGACTTGATCCTTTTCAGTGCACGAGGACACACTTCCTTATATTTTGAATCTCATTAACCCACTCTTTTACCGGCTACGTTTTTAACATTTTATTCTAGCTACATTTAGACGATTGTGTGCAGTTTAAGATGGAATTATTGTAGTACAAAGGGTTCATTGAGATAGCTCGAGGCCTGTTAATTGAATGAAATCGTTTGAGTAAAAAAATAAAAATAAAAACTGAATAAAATCGTCTGATATTAGCCAAAGTAATATTATAAGGAGGGCACCGGTGCTGAATGACTTAAGGGGAGGTTTCTAGTTTGTTTCCTACTCCTCCAGCAATCTTAAAATTTCACCCCCTTGACAAGATAAATTTGTACATTTTTCGGTAGAAAAATGTCCCGGCCAAAGGCCGATTACTCTTAAATTACAGGCTCGCTATCGCTCGCCAGGATAAAATCGACACCTAAATGGCACGAAAGGTCTTAAAATTGACAGAATGGGGCGGAAATTCTTAAAAATCACCAAACTAATGGGGCAAACGTCTTAAAATCTCAAAAGCAATGGGGCTAAACATGAGGGAGAAAGGGGTCAAGAAAAAAGTCCCTCAAGTGGAGATCTCCCCTTAACTTATTGTATTCAGCTTAGGGAGTCATTTTGGAAATCAAGAGGGTCTATCGATATATACGCTACTTCTTTGAATCGCATACAGACTTCCGAAGATGAGTAAAATCGTCTAATATTAATCAGAATAAATATGTAAAAAGGCGTCATCATCCTGAGAGGGTTAATTAACCCTTTCTGTACACGAGGACGTATTTACGACTATATTCTGGTTAACACAGGCAGTTTTACTTCTCTTTCGAAGGCCATCTATGAATCAAAGGGGTAATGTTTATCTCCGCTAACCCTTAGTCTCCAAAAATTCCTTCCTAACTAAATAAAATCTTCTAATAAAAAAGTAACACCCAGTTCCTAACATTAATCATCAATTGCAAACCCCAATGCACTTGAATAAACCATTGAAAGCATATGGTCCTCCCGGGGTTCGAACTCGGGACAGAATAAAAAAAAAAAAAAAAAAAAAAAAAAAAAAAGGACAGAATAGAAGTACTATATGCGTCATGGAATACTGAAAGGAAAACAGTTGGATTGGTAATGAAAACGAGCAGGTGGTACTGTTGACGGATACATGTAACGGTATTCTAAAATATATGCATAGCGTTATGTGGTAGATAATCCGTGTATAACAGGATTTACCGTGCTCATACCCATTCACACATTCACTCACACGCATTCATACGCGCATGAACACCCAGAGAGAGAGAGAGAGAGAGAGAGAGAGAGAGAGAGAGAGAGAGAGAGCGAGAGCGAGAGAGAGAGAGAGAGACTAATTATACACGCACCCAAATATACGGGAATATATTGTTATGGACATACCCGTGCATCCATGAACTTTAGCGCACTATATGATTTTCAAAGCATTATGCTGTATGTGCACTGCTCAGTATTTCCTATGGCCTATGCTGTATACTGCCTATGGGTTTGTTACTTTGGTTTATGTTTACTAAGTAGGATTTTCTATTGAACATTTGTCTATATATCTATATATCTATATACCAGGCCCAATCCCCAATTTTCCTCTTTTCTTTTCTTTCTTTTTTTTTGGGGGGGTGGGGGGGCGTGCCGACTCAAGACAGAGCCAGAATAGGGACAACACAACAGAAAACAATGAACACACAAACACAAATTGTGTAGCTTGTCAAAATTACATTGGTGCAGTTGTGATGGATTGATGAAACGAGATACGCTGCAGGGCCTTTGATACTGTGCGATTGGATCTGATAAAAGTCTCTGGCAATAATATTCATACAGAGATCTATAAGAAACAGGCAACGAGTTTTGTGCTACACCTGTCTTTAGTAGAATGTATTATCAGTAAATGACCATATGTATATCGGTACATACAGTATATCTTGCAGTCCCATCTATCTTGCACCGACCCATTTGTTATATTATATCCTACTGGTTCTTGTTTAAGGGGGTAGTACTCGCTTTTTCTGCACCTTCTTCTCCCTCATGTTTAGCATATTAATGTTCGTTCCATTAGTTTGTCGATTTTCATACCTTTCGCCCCATTTATTTGTCAATATTAAGACCTTTCCTGTCAGTTAGGTGTCGAACGAAAGCGAGCCTGTAACTTTTTGAAGTAGCCGGCCTTTGGCCAGGACATTTTTCTGCAGACAAATTTACAAATTTATCTTGAAAGGGGGTCTAGGGGGTGCTATTTTAAGCTTGATGGAGGTCTAGCGAGGAAGCTAAAATATATATATATATATTTTATATTAATAACTACATAGACCAAAAACCAAGCACTACCACCTTAAGGGGAGGTATTTAGTTTGTTCCCTACGTTTTCATCAAGCTTAAAATTACACCCGCTAGACCCCCTTTCAAGATAAATTTGTACATTTTTCGGTAGAAAAATTTCCCGGCCGGAGGCCGATTGCTCTTAAATTACAGGCTCGCTATCGCTCGCCAGGAAAAAATCGACACATTAATGGCACGAAAGGTCTTAAATTTGACAGAAATGGGGAAAAATGTCTTAAAATGTCAAAACTACTAGGGCGAACGTCTTAAAATTTGTAAAGCAATGGGGCTAAACATGAGGGAGAAACGGGTCCAGAAAAAAATCCCTCAAGTGGAAATCTCCCCTTAAGTAATATCATTATTCTTCATGTGCATCTGTGTGTGTGCTTATGTGTATTTGTTGGTTATGTATTTGTTTGTATGTAGTGTATGTATGCCTGCTTTCTTTCTTTTTCTTTGTCTTGCTTTTAATTTTCCAGTCATATTTGTCTTAGCTTTCTTTAAATTGCGTATCTCCATATAATGAATCATAAGGTCATATTTTTTACGCAGAATCTCTCTCTCTCTCTCTCTCTCTCTCTCTCTCTCTCTCTCTCTCTCTCTCTCTCTCTCTCTCTCTCTCTCTCTCTCTCTCTCTCTCTCTCTCTCTCTCATACTCACTCAGGCACACACACACTCTCTCTCCCCAGTATTGGTATGCAGCCAGGGTAGGCTACCCAGCGGGGGCTTCAGGAAAACGGATTCGCCCCTCTTTATCTTCACCATCTTTTATTTACACACCTGATTAATAACGAGAGAGAGAGAGAGAGAGAGAGAGAGAGAGAGAGAGAGAGAGAGTGTGTGTGCGCGGCAGCTGTTGAATATCAATTGTTATACATATGCTAATCTGGGTTTCTGATCCTTTCATATTTTGTTTAGGTAAAATTATGATGTTCCAAGTTGAAATAATGTAAGTAGTATTACTTATTCCACAAAATACATCTGACTTGGACTCGGCAATCCTAAACAAATCATTAAATAATATTGCTCGCATCACACCAGCTTACACTGTTGTTCATTCACCTCTTTTGCGTAAAATAAAAGTGACATAATAGACTGAGTTAATTTGGATGTACTAAGTGATTTAGTCTCGTGTCGGTTGTTTCATGAGTTTGTCCATTTGAGACTACATACACAGGAAACATATATTACATAAATAATTATACACATAACATTAAATTTTATACAACATACACATAATACATTTATACTACATACACAGGAAACATTTATAATACATACACACACAAAACATTTATAATATATACACACAAAGCATTTATAATACATACACACACAACATTTATACTACATACACACATTTATACTACATACACACAACATTTATACTACATACACACAACATTTATACTACATACACACAACATTTATACTATATACACACACAACATTTATACTACACACACACAACATTTATACTACACACACACAACATTTATACTACATACACACAACATTTATACTACATACACACAACATTTATACTACATACACACAACATTTATACTACACACACACAACATTTATACTACACACACACACAACATTTATACTACACACACACAACATTTATACTACATACACACAACATTTATACTACACACACACACAACATTTATACTACACACACACAACATTTATACTACACACACACACAACATTTATACTACACACACACAACATTATACTACACACACACAACATTTATACTACACACACACAACATTTATACTACACACACACAACATTTATACTACACACACACAACATTTATACTACACACACACAACATTTATACTACACACACACAACATTTATACTACACACACACAACATTTATACTACACACACACAACATTTATACTACACACACAACATTTATACTACACACACAACATTTATACTACATACACACAACATTTATACTACACACACACAACATTTATACTACACACACACAACATTTATACTACACACACACAACATTTATACTACATACACACACATTTTATACTACACACACAACATTTATACTACACACACACAACATTTATACTACATACACACAACATTTATACTACACACACACAACATTTATACTACACACACACAACATTTATACTACATACACACAAAACATTCAAACTACATACACACAAAACGTATATACTACACACACACACACACACACACACACACACACACACACACACACACACACACACACACAACATTTATGCTACATACACAAAACAAATTTATTTATTTATGTATTTATTTATTTATCCATTATTTGTTGTACTTAATTATCCAACGCACGAATTTATACTCTCTTAATCAAAACTCCGTGAAGAAGGCATCGACAATTATAAATTAATATATTTTATAAATACACTTGTTTTCCCAGAACAGTGACTCTGTAAAAAGCCGGTTGCTAAAATTATTAGTGAGACGCTTCTTTTATTGGGTTGCTTGCTTGCTTGTTGTAGCTCAAAAATTATTGGTGTGAATAAGGTATAGTGTTGGAGCCGAAACTGATCCATGTGGAACGTGGCATGAATGGAGTGAAATTGTGAAAACAGACCTACCATTACACGTGTATTTCTATTGTTTAGATATGAGGAACTCAGTGGGAAAAGCGATGGACGATTATAATTAGGAAGGATGGACACCAGCTATATCAAGGGCTATTGTATGAGTTTCTCCACGGGTATCTATGGTTATCCTTTAACTTGTTTATTTGTTTTCATTGCCTCACAGTTTCATTCAGCTTAATGTGTGTATCATGGAATCAAATATTGTCAATATTTAATAGAAGTAGGTATTTTCAGATTAATGAAAATAGATTAAGGTGGTGAAGGAGCATTAAGGCGGTGTCACACGAGCGATTTTTCCGTCAATTTCTACGAGCAATTGTAGTCTGGCAGGCTTAAAATGTCAGTTATATATGAAATTTGCCGCCTAACATAATTGACCTCCAATCTAGTTTCGGATCCCAATGTGAAAAAAGCCTCAAAATATCAAGAGAAAAAACTTGTTCATCGAAAATTGACGGAAAAAGCGCTCGTGTGACAGCGGCTTTATAACGGCGGATTTTATCATGGCTAATCCAAATTCTTAAATACTCAACTATATACAAAAATAAATACAATAAATCCTTCAATATCCGAGAATAAGCAGTACCGAAAATCGTGCACATGACACCGCACCTAAATTACCATTAAGGGGGTCACTGTTTTTTTTTTTTTTTATCTTTCTCTCCTTTTCTCGCTTTCCCTGGCTTGTATTCATTCGGCCCCATTCAGCCAACTTTTTAAAGACGTTTATCTCCATCCAGGTGTCGATTTCTTCCTGGCGAGCGATAGCAAGCCAGCATTGTATGGAGAAATCCGGCTTCGCCGGAGAATTTTTTCTATCAAAACATTTACAAATTTAGCTTGCTGTCAAAACAAAAATATATATATGCTGGCTCGCTATCGCTCGCCAGGAAAATATTGACACTTGGATGGGGGTAAACATATTAAAACAGTAGGCTGAATGGGGCCGAATGGATACAAGCCAAAGAGAGAGGGAGAGAAAGAGAAAAAAAAGGATCGTTCTTGGAGTTGGTTCCAGGTAAACGGCCACTCGACTTATGGTCAAAAACTAAATTATCCAAAAACGGCTCGCTTATAAACATACCATCCTAACCCTCTGACCAAAGTGTGATTTCCTTCATTAAACATAGTACCCATGTTTGGAATTTTAATCAATATGACCTACACTAAAAACATTTTTTTTGTGCGTAGTAAATTTGCAACAACACGGATACACATTATCAGTTTGTAATAATTGTTATACATAGCAACTTTAAAAACAAAAATCTATTTTAACACATTTCTGATATACAGTATATTTTACGTGTATTCTTCAATAAATGCAAAATTAATAAAGCATTTTTTAAATGTGTTCATATATATACTTTTGAAATGTGTACCAATGTTGTTATTAAATGATAAACGCATTTTTAGTGTGCATTCAACTTGGCTTTAGTTACAGTAGTACACATAGTTATGATTGGCATAGGTATAGTGATGGTGGTGTTAGTAGGATTGGTAAAGTTTTTTTTTTATTTTTTTTATTTTTTACCGAGGCCATCTTTTCATCTTACGAATGTTCTTGCACTCTCTGCCTTTCCTTAACCCCCTCCTCCCACCCACCCCCACTCCCCATCCCTCTCATTTCCCCCTCCTCTCTCGCCTGGACAGTGAGGGATAGGCAGCTATTCGTCAGGGTGGGTTCCAAGTGGAGTGGTTTGTGGATAGGTAGATTTTAGCCACCTTGTTTATTATAGGTGTCATGTTGTATTCCTAACATTGCGTTCTATCTGGTAAATTTTCCTAAACTACAATATTTTTCTGTTCCCGTAAGTACACCCACTATTTATAATCTATTAAAGTTTCGTTAATGTTAGGCAAAGATTAGATTGATAGTGGATGAGGTGGCTCTGAGTGTGGGAGAAAGTACTTTTGGGCGTAATTATCATAAATTTTGTTTTAGCCTTCCAGTAATTTAGTCTTTAACCTTTTCTGTACTGGCGACGTCTTTTTAGTTTTAGTCTTGCTTTATTTAGACGAATTTGTGTAGTATACGAAGGATCGGAGGTACAAAGGGTTAAGTGAGATAGATCTAAGCCTGTTCGTTGCTGGAGGCCCTTTTTAAATTAAATACAATCGTCTAATAGTAGCCAGCATAAAGTTAAAAGGACGGCACCGGTACTGAAATGGTTAATAATCATTATGATATTACTCTCGTTTAAATATGATGTTATTTACGACACCTGGGCGAAGGCCTCTATAAAAAGCACTATTATAAACACATTGGATCAAGGAGATATTTATTTTTTCTAACACTACGAAGAACTAAATCCGGTATCACACGAGCACTTTTTCCCTCAAAATGTATCCTCAACACTGGTCTGGCAACTTATGAGGTCAACATTTACAATATTTCGGTTACCTAAATTCAACCACCCTCAGTCTAGTTGCCGATACCAGTGCAAAATATTCCAGAAATGTTGCCAGAAAAATGTTGATCGTTGAATGTTGACTATAAAAGCTCTCGTGTGATACCGGCTTAAGAAATGAAACTGTTGAAGACTGACGTGACCATTATCGCCGAATGCACTATCAACGAAAACAAAAATCGTTCCCCCAACCTGCCACTGTTTGAATCCGAATCACCTGGGGGTCGAAGCACGAAACATTTATTGGGTGTAAATGACACTACTTTAAGATGCTTCGTTTGTCGACCCCCACATACCGGTACCAGTGGCTGGTTTGGGTAACGAACTTTTGTAGTTGATAGTACAGTACATTATGAAACTATAATTAGTAGCCACTCATTTTGTAGTTGATAGTACAGTACATTATGAAACTATAATTAGTAGCCACTCATTTTTCGTTATTTTGATATGGTAACTACATCGATATATTCAAGCGAAGGTGGCTTTACAGAAAATGAAGGCCACTTTGATAAATTCGGCCTGAATTATTGTTTACATATTTTTAGTATAGATATCAGTAAAACTAATTTCAAATTCTGCATATATTACAGTGGACAGCTCAGCCAGCTTCAATTATGTAGCTTATGCACTGGAGTTTAAATATATCCAGTATATATATATATATATATAATACTAATCCGTTGTAAATCGTAAACGAACCCTATTTTATGGAAAACAAATAACTTGTTTGGGATTAGACCCGATAATAACTTACTAAAGAAATTAGTCATGTGAATATAGGAGAGAGATTAGTGTATAAATGAATACATGACTATTTATTTGAATTACCTTGTAGATATACCTATAGGTAGATATGTACAAGTGTCGATATACAAACTATATAGACAACATGAACATGCACCAAATGTGTCTGTAATTGTCAAACTCATGTTTTCTGTGTATAAGTCAGAACACGCACACAGACACATCCTCATCCATATACTGTACACGCACGCTAGACACACACACAACCCTCTTCACATACACACACGCACCCACCAAGCACTCTACATCTTTACAACCCTCTCTCTCTCTCCACACACACACACACACACACACACACACACACACACACACACACACACACACACACACACACACAAAAGAGAGAGTGCAGACAACTATACATGTAAACACAGGGTAGACACACACGCTTCTCCTGTTCTCACTTCTTTCCTGGTATATTCTTCGTCCCTGCTCCATATTTTCCTCTCAGAGTTCTTGCTACATATTACTTGCTCCGATGTGTAGGTTTTAAGAGGGGTCGCCTGCTTTTTTTGTATCTTTCTCTCCTTTTCTCTCTCTCTCTGGCTTGTATCCATTCGACCCCATTCAGCCAACTGTTTTAAGACGTTTATCCCCATCCAGGTGTCACTTTCTTCCTGGCGAGCGATAGCGAGCCAGCATTATATGGAGAAATCCGGCTTTGCCGGAGAAATTTTTCTATCGAAAAATGTACAAATTTAGCTTGCTGTAAAAACAAAAATATATATGCTGTCTATCTCCCTTCTTGCTTGCCCCCGCCCCCTTTAATTTTCGTATTTATTTTACAGTTTTGTTCTTATTGTTGTTGTTGTTGTTGTTTATATTTGTTTTTTTGTTATTCCTTGTTTCTGCAATATACAGTATATATTTTCTCTCCACTCTCTTCCTCTGTGTTCTCCCCTCATTCAGGTTTCAGGTTTTTTATATTTGTGTCCATATCTTATTTGTGTCCATATCTGACTTGTGTCCATATCTTATTTGTGTCCATATCTTATTTGTGTCCATATCTTATTTGTGTCTATATCTTACTTGTGTCCATATCTTATTTGTGTCCATATCTTATTTGTGTCCATATCTTATTTGTGTCCATATCTTATTTGTGTCCATATCTTATTTGTGTCCATATCTTACTTGTGCCCATATCTTATTTGTGTCCATATCTTACTTGTGTCCATATCTTATTTGTGTCCATATCTTATTTGTGTCCATATCTTACTTGTGTCCATATCTTACTTGTGTCCATATCTGATTTGTGTCCATATCTGATTTGTGTCCATATCTTATTTGTGTCCATATCTTATTTGTGTCCATATCTTATTTGTGTCCATATCTTATTTGTGTGTCCATATCTTATTTGTGTGTCCATATCTTATTTGTGTGTCCATATCTTATGTGTGTCCATATCTTATCTGTGTCCATATCTTATGTGTGTGTCCATATCTTATTTGTGTGTCCATATCTTATTTGTGTCCATATCTTATTTGTGTCCATATCTTATTTGTGTGTCCATATCTTATTTGTGTGTCCATATCTTATTTGTGTCCATATCTTATTTGTGTCCATATCTTATTTGTGTGTCCATATCTTATTTGTGTCCATATCTGATTTGTGTCCATATTTTATTTGTGTCCATATCTTATTCCTCTTCATAGTAATTTGCGTTTTCTTCATCTTTCGCTATCCCACCGTTTATTTTCTCCTTTTATTATTAAATCGTAGGCAGTGTCCACCATTCTTTAACTGTCTTCGTGGGGCAATGCATAAGGTGTTGATTTTCGGTATGATCGTCCTGGGTTCGAATCCACGGACTGCCACATGTGTTTGTAATATTTCATTAATCGATTTTAGGAGTAGAGTTGGTTGTTAGATAGAACATAATAATTTTCTATTCATCTAATTATAGTTATGTATTGTTTTATAATGTTTATGTATAGTATTGTTACTATACATACTAATGTCCGTATTGTTGGTCTCACCCTACTTGGAGGTGCCGGTGTCTTAGGGGAGCCCACCTCGCTTTTGTTCTCTTTCTCTCCCTCTCTCTTTGGCTTCTATCCATTCGGCCCCATTCAGCCTACTGTTTTAAGACGTTTACCCCCATCCAGGTGTCAATATTTTCCTGGCGAGCGGTAGCGAGCCAGCATATATATTGTTTTGTTTTGACAGCAAGCTAAATTTGTACATTTTTTGTTAGAAAAATTTCTCCGGCGAAGCCGGATTTCTCCATACAATGCTGGCTCGCTATCGCTCGCCAGGAAGAAATCGACACCTGGATGGGGATAAACGTTTTAAAACAGTTGGCTGAATGGGGCTGAATGGATACAAGCCAGAGAAAGAGAGAAAAGGAGAGAAAGATAAACAAAGCCGGTGACTCCCCTTTAAATTAGCAGACAGACAGAGTATCGCGCCACCTGCCTTGTATCTGTCACCCGTCCACGCTCGACGATACTGCCTGACAGAGAGAGAGAGAGAGAGAGAGAGAGAGTGAGAGAGAGTATGTGGATTAATCACCGTATTGATACACACATTAATTTAGTATAGGCCTAAGTAAAAACTTTGCGAAACCGTGACTATTAGGTTGGTAAACTGAACCACCATAAAAAACAAAAATTGATTATAGAGACACTATAGTTATTGAGCTCGCTTAGGTATGAGTGAACTCCAGATGAACCGAAACTGTCACGTCTCTACCATAAACACTTCTTTCCTGTCCACTCGTTTGCAACATAATGCAACACAAGTATATATATATATATATGAAGTGTCTCTCTAACGTTATATTATTCTACATTTGTTTACAGATTGTGGCATATGGCCCTGATTGGAAGTTCACAAGGTCCTCCTCCCATAATATAAGGTAAGATACGCATTTATTGTGTATAATGGCTTAATGCCGCTTAGCCTACATTCACATGTTCATAAATCACATGCAGTAGGCTAATGGATCTTAAGGGGGGTCACCTGCTTTTTTTATCTCTTTCTCTGGCTTGTATCCATTCGGCCCCATTCAGCCAACTGTTTTAAGACGTTTATCCCCATCCAGGTGTCGATTTCTTCCTGGCGAGCGATAGCGAGCCAGCATTGTATGGAGAAATCCGGCTTCGCCGGAGACATTTTTCTATCGAAAAATGTACAAATTTAGCTTGCTGTCAAAACAAATATATATACATGCTGGCTCGCTACCGCTCGCCAGGAAAATATTGACACCTGGATCGGGATAAACGTCTTAAAACAGTAGGCTGAAGTGGGTCGATTGGATACCAGCCAAAGAGAGAGGGAGAGAAAGAAGAAAAAAAGCGAGGTGGGCTTCCTTAATTTATTAGCCTCTGCATTATTATTCCAGTTGTGGCTATACAGTAAGTTCCATATATTATAAGATACGATATAGTAGATAAATCATAACACACTTTTTTTCTGCTAATGTATTAATCGGGGAGAATTCCACCGGGAGGATTTTTTTTCTGGACCCCTTTCTCCCTCATGTTTAGCCCCATTGCTTTTGAGATTTTAAGACGTTCGCCCCATTAGTTTGGCGATTTTAAGAACCCTCGCCGCCCCATTTCTGTCAATTTTAAGACCATTCGTGCCATTTAGGTGTCGATTTTTTCCTGGCGAGCGATAGCGAGCCTGTATTTTAAGGGGAATCGGTCTTCGGCCGGGACATTTTTCTACCGAAAAATGTACAAATTTATCTTGAAAGGGGGTCTAGGGGGAGTAATTTTAAGTTTGATGGAAGTCTAGGGAATCAACTGAAAACCTCCCCATAATGTCTGTGAATGTGTAACTTATTTCATGTGTATTATCTCGTTTCTTGTTCGCTTTTCCAGTTCATGATTTTCTGAGGAGTTTTAACTTTTTTAAGATATTCGTGATAATAAAATATGGTGAAGCAATACTTGCACTGAATACTTCACATTAAGGAAGTTTGTTTCATCACTTATCACGTCTTAATTATTTACATTTTTCTTCGTTTACAATTAATAAGAACTCTCTAAATCGTCTCAATAATATAATATAAAAGAATGTCTACCTTGTGTTTGTGAATCTCTCCGCAACAGTGGGTCGTGTAGTGATGAAACTTAGAACATTTTATTGAGCTAAAGGTGAAAGCACATGGAATAGGCTTATGACACTGATCAACAAATTATGACATACTATAGATAGAAATTTAGTGATTTTTCTAATGTATTCTTCATTTGTTTAGATCTAATTTCATATAATTAGTTTTGTGTGTCTTGTATTACTACGAATCATGTTAGCAAACCGGTGTTTTATAATGGCAAGATAATTGTCAAGCATGGATGAAGGTTCAAGAAGTGTATGCAGATCTGGAATATTTTAATGAGAGTTTAGTTACCTAGCATTAATAATGTTTTTGTTAAATGTTACCCTGAAGTGTGAGTGTAAACTTGTTTTTTGGTAAAAGTGTACACTACAATATATTGTACTATAGACCCCTTGTCCTTCATGGGCTCGTATTTTATTTTTATTTTGACCACAGCCATAGTCAAAGGTCAACAACACTGTAATACCTCCTAATGATGAACACTACATGGTGAGCAGTAAGGAGGGGGGGGGGGGGGGTATTTATTTCATCATTTATGTATATTTTTATTATTGTTTTAGTTTCCTCCCTAGACCTCCACCAAGCTAAAACAAAAAAACACCCCCAAGATTCCCCATTCAATATGAATCTGTACATTTTTCGATAGAAAAATGTACCGGCCTAAGGCCGGCTTCTCTTACTTTATAGGCTCGCTGTCGCTCACCAGAAAAAATGTGACACCTAAATGACACGAAAAGTCTTAATATTGACAAATAAATGGGGCGACAAGTCTTAAAATCGCCAAACTAATGGGCTGAACGTCATAAAATCTGAAAACTAATGGGTCTTAACATGAGGAAGAAGGCGGACCAGAAAAACGACCCATCTCCCCTTAAGTAGTGAATCTCAACATCTTGATCCCTTGTGCCTCAAGCAGTTTATGAAAATAGTTCGTCAATGTAGCATAATTGTTCTTCCAAAAATGGTTCAGAAATTCCTGTCCATGTCTACTTGTTGACCCGTTCAGTACCAGTGACGTCCTTTCCATCATATCCTGGCAACTATTAGACGATTTTATTCAGCTTAGGAAGGACCTGTGGTAGCGCATATGATGCAATGATATAGTCCGTAGCCTTTTAATTGCTACAGGTCCTTAGTAAATTGAATGAAACCATCTAGTAGTTACCTGACTATAAGGGAAAGGACGCCACCGGTACTGAAGGGGTTACAAAGATATCACGATGGTGGTGACTTCTGGGTAGTAGAAAGTTTTGAAAGAGAGAGAGAGAGAGAGAGAGTTTTTACCTCTTTGATTCCTTAAGATTTTGTTTTTGTTTTTGTATTGGTATTTTATAGAGAAGATTAAAATTTGCTACTCTACTCGATAGAATATTTTGTTATGATGATATATATTGTACTTATTTGTCTATGTGCATGATGGAGACAAAAGGTAAAGCTGTGTGTGACAAGTATCCCCCCCCCCCCTCCCCCCCACCCCCAAGGGTAAAAGAGAGACGGAAAGCCAAAATTAAAGTACGTTAGAGGTAATTTAGGTGTGTTAGAAAGAAGTGTGGTGTGCTTGTTAAGTGTATTTAAATTAATAGGGGAAGGAGGTGTTTGTGGGAGTTGGCTGGTGTAGGTGAGGCACAAATAGAAACAGTGGCTTCTCTGATTACTCATGACTCGTAATTTATTCCTCATGACTCGTAATTTATTCCTCCTGACTCGTAATTTATTCCTCCTGACTCGTAATTTATTCCTCATGACTCGTAATTTATTCCTCATGACTCGTAATTTATTCCTCCTGACTCGTAATTTATTCCTCCTGACTCGTAATTTATTCCTCCTGACTCGTAATTTATTCCTCCTGACTCGTAATTTATTCCTCCTGACTCATAATTTATTCCTCCTGACTCATAATTTATTCCTCCTGACTCGTAATTTATTCCTCCTGACTCGTAATTTATTCCTCATGACTCGTAATTTATTCCTCATGACTCGTAATTTATTCCTCATGACTCGTAATTTATTCCTCATGACTCGTAATTTATTCCTCATGACTCGTAATTTATTCCTCATGACTCGTAATTTATTGCTCGTTGATCCTTTTGATATAACCCATTTTTTGCCATTATTAACCCCTTCTGTACCGGCGACGTCTTTTGTATTTTCTTCTACCTAAATTTTGACGATTTTATGCAGTTTAAGGAGGATCTGTGGTAGTAAAAAGGTTAAGTGAGATAGTTCGAAGCCTGTTAATTGTTGGAGGCCCTCTATAAACTGAATAAAATCGTCTAATAGTAACCAGAATACAATTAAGAAGATCGTTGCCGGTACAGAAGGGGTTAATGTTTTCTCGTTCTGTATAATAAAGTAAATATTGAATCTATTCACTTGGTATCTCCGCTAATGAAAATAAGTTAAAACTTGATCTTTGACCTTGATGGCATTTAAAAAAAAATATCACAAGTTTAGTGTATAGATTTTTTTCTCCATTGTAAATAAATGTTGTATTTTAATTGATATAAGCTAAATATATATATATTTCTAAAATTAAACACACTGAAAGAAAAATTGCAATACTATGCAAAATATTACTGACTTGATAATTTATATGAAACAACTGTTGAGTCCTGTTGCTTTTCAGGGGGTACTACTCGATTTTTCTGGACCCCTTCTCCCTCGTGTATTGCCCCATTAGTTTTGAGATTTTAAGACGTTCGGCCCATTAGTTTGGCCATTTTTATACCTGTCGCCTATTTTTTCTTCTCAATTTTAAGACCTTTCGTGTCATTTAGGTGTCGATTTTTTCCTGGCGAGCGATAGCGAGCTTGTAATTTTAAGAGGAACCGGCCCATTTTTCTATCGAACATTTACAAATTTATCTTGAAGGTGGGTCTAGGGGGTGTTTTTTTTAAGCTTGATGAAGGTCTAGCGAGGAAACAAAAATAAATGAAAAATGATTTAATAGCCGAAAAACAAGCCACTACCCCCTTAAGGGGGGTGACCTGTTTTTGTTCTGTCTTTTCTATCTTTCTCTGGCTTGTATCCATTTGGCCCCATTCAGCCTACTGTTTTAAGACGTTTATCCCCATCCAGGTGTCATTTTTTTACTGGTGAGCGGTAGCGAGCCAGCATATTATTTAGTTTTGTTTGACAGCAGGCTAAATTTGTACATTTTTCGATAGAAAAATTTCTCCGGCGAAGCCGGATTTCTTCATATAAAGCTGGCTCGCTATCGCTCGCCAGGAAGAAATCGACACCTAGATGGGGATAAACGTTTTAACATAGTTGGCTGAATGGGGCCGAATGGATACAAGCCAGAGAAAGAGAGAAAAGGACAGAAATAACAAAAAGCAGGTCACCCCCCTTAAGACCGTCTTGACTGATAACCTGCTGCCTAATCCCCCGGCTATTATCACCTACTTCACCCCCCTCCCTCCCTGCATAGAGACCTTCAATACACAGAGATCAGACAACTTGACACCATATCGCCATTTTGGAGACTTAGCCGGCATTTCATCACTTGTCATACAGTTGGATACTAATTCGGTCACCTAAGTTATTATTAATTGTTTCTGTAATCTTCCCCTCCCCCCCCCCCCCCATGTTTAGCAGCCTTAATTTTGAGATCTTAAGACATTCGTCCCATTAGTTTGGCGATTTTAAGACCTTTCATGCCATTTAGGTGTCGATTTTTGTCCTGGCGAGCGATAGCAACCCTACAATTTAGGAGCAAATTGACCATCGGCAAGGAAATTTTTCTACCGAAAAATGTAAACAATTATTCAGAAAGGGGGTCTTTTGAGTATGTTTGTTTAAAGCATGATGCAGGACTAGAGAGGACAATATAAGTGATAATAAATTAATAATTCAATAACATATTACCCTTAATCCTTCGAGTGTCATGATGCGTTTTGGCAGTTCGGGTTGGCTATCATTAGACACTTGTATTCAGCCTAGGAAGGGTACATTACAGTCAGAGCGTTGATTGAGACCGCCTTTACCCTTTTAACACCCACAGATCCTTCCTAAGCTTTATAAAATCGTCTGATGATAGCCAGAATAAATTGGCAAAACGCACCATGATCCTCAAGGGGTTAATCTCCTCCATCCTAGGTTATGATACCAGTGTAATAGAGCCCATAATGTTGACAGAAATATGTTGACCATGAACAATTGACGATGAAAGCTCTCCTACGATACTCCTCTTTTATTTTATTTATTTGTGTATTGTATTTATTTTATGTGAGAGTGTGTGTGTGTTTTTTTTTTTTTTTTTTTTTTTTTTGTCTCGTCTCAACCTCTGGACTGTAGGCTGTTCAGTAGCCTGTAACTCTTACGAGGCCCCGAGATTATCGACTGAAGCTTCGAGATGTTGGGGGTTTCATATGTGTCGCACTAGATGGTCACAGTGGAGCTTCAAGGTGATACATACCACATTATACTCTGCTCATATCAACCTGGCGATACACCGTCTGTCTCATAACTTGATTACTGCCCTGTGATGTTTCTTAAATAATGATATATATCGGCAATTATGGAAGCAAGCAATTAACTACAACGTAATGTAGTAATTTCGTCATCTTGGGAAGTTAATAGTGAGTCAAATGTATTAGAAAAAATACAATAATCAGTAAGAATCATATGATATAAATGATATAATAAGTAGTAAAATACAATACATCAATATATTATGTGATACCATAATTTATCGTTGGACCTGAACCAAATATAACTGCCTGAACAAAAAAACAAAAACAATAATAAAATAAAAATAATAATAATAATAATAATAATAATAATAATAATAATAATCCAAAATGTCAGTAGATGTCCAGGCTCCGTTTACTGCATGTACTTTAGCCTACTACGTCTGCCTTTCCTACGTAAGCCTCTTAATTTGCATCCTTATCTCCAAACTCATCACCATAATCATGTTTAGTTGCTTTCTGTTCTTCTTGGCTGTTGGCATTGTTGTTGTGGTTGTTGTTGTGGTTGTAGTGGCGTTGTTGTTGTTGTTGTTGTTGTTGTTGTTGTTCCCTAAGCTGCCTGGCCGAACAGCCCCGAGTCCCTGAGAAAGGCCATGGCCACGATCGGGCTTTCCCACAGAGCTCTCATTGAGTGTAGATTGTGTTGTTGGCGTAAGTGGTTGTGTGAAATGCAGTCTTCTATGATGTGTTTAATGGTATGGGGTGCTGTGTTACATCCCGGGCAGGCGTCGACAACGGAGTCATCCAGTCTCTTCTGATAGCTCAGGAGAGCTGGATGGTGTCCGCATCTCAGCCTGGCCAGGTGGACTCTGTCCTCGCGAGGAAGGGAGGATTCGGAAGGATGGATTTCGGGAGGTCGTGCATGCAGCTGTGTGTTGTCTGTGAGTGAGTGGATGGATCGGTGAGAGATATGAGTATGGATGTGCTTCTGGATGTTGGTTCGGGGTGGGCAGGGAGGGAGAGAGGACAATAATTGTGTGTGATACCGTGTGCTGGGTGTTGTTTTGATATTTCTTGGTGTCTGTGGGTGTGTTGCCATGTAGTTTAGTGGGTGGTCTTGGTTCGTGGAGGCTGCTGCCAGGAATTGAGTGCCTCTCATGTCCAGATGGTCTTTGACTTTGAGGATTTTGGTTTCTTGATGTAAGTGATCTGTGGGTGCAGTAGCTGTGCAGCCTGTAATGATCTTCAGGGCTTTGTTTTGAATAGTCTGTAAGGTCTTATGATGTGTTTCAGCTAGGTTAGAAGCCCAGGCTGGGCTTGCGTATTCCATCACTGATCTTATGTATTGTTTATATACTGTGGTGGTAGTTTCTTTGTTGTGTCCAAATTTTGTGTGAGCAAGTGACCTGAGGGCGTTAAGTCTGGGTGTCAGTTTCTTTTTAATGTTTGTGGTGTGCTGTTTGAATGTCATATGAGTATCATATGTTACTCCTAGGATTTTGGGTGTGTGTGTATGTGTTAGGGGTGTGTTGTTTATGGTGAGTTGAGGGATGTATTCGTGTTCTCCTGTCCAACTTGTGAGCAGGGTTGCGGTGGATTTGGCTGGGGCTAGATTAAGTCTGTTTGTAGTGCACCAGCCATGTAGTGTGTTGAGATAGGGTTGAAGGAGATCTGTTGCTCTTTTTGGGTCATGGTGTGTGCATGTGAGTGTTATGTCATCTGCATAGGAGGCTAAGTTTATTTGGGGCGTATTGGGTGTAGTTATATCGTGCATGTACAGATTGAAGAGTGCGGGCGATAGGACGGATCCTTGTGGGACTCCGTTTGGAAAGTTTCTGATTTTAGATGACTGACCGGCAAAAGATACGTGTGCACATCTGCCTGCTAGGAAGTTGGCCAGCCACCGTTTTGTGTTGTTGTGCATGTTTGTGTTGTAGATTTTGTTTGTTAGGTTGTGGCGGGGGATGGCATCGAAGGCTTTACTAATGTCGAGTGTGGCTAATAGTGATCTGTGTGGTGGTCTAGCTGAATTGATGCCGTCGAAAGCTCTTTGTGTAAGGTCTGTGAGAAGAGTGTTTGTGGAGTGCAGTGGCCTAAAGCCATGTTGTGTTGGAGCTAGGGGTAGGTCAGGTGTAATTAGTTGTAATACTAGGCGTTCCATGACTTTGGAGGGGGAGCAAAGGAGTGTGATGGGGCGGTGCGAGGAGGGTAGCGTGGGGTCTTTGTTGGGTTTGGGGAAAGTGATGATGATACCATGCTTCCAAATGTCTGGTATTGTGTTGTGTGAATAGCTGTAGTTTGATATGTTAGTGAGTGCTTGTATGCCTTGTGGTCCCAGGTGTCTGAGGTGTATGTTGCTTATGTTGTCTAGGCCACAGGCGGGTGAGTGCTTGAGATTGTTGATGATATGCTTTGTCTGGTGATTGGTGAAGGGTGTATAGTCAGGGTCTGTGGGGAATTGTCTCTTACGTCGGATGACACGTCGGTCGTCTTTGTGAGGTTTTAGGTGGCTGACATGTGAAAAGTGATTGATGAGAGTGTTTGCTTGTTGTTTACATGAAGGAGTAGAGTCTGTTGTTGTGATTGCAGCATGTGATTGTGTTGTGTTGCTGTTGGAAAGTGTGATGCTGTTTAGTGTTTTGTATAGTTTTTTGGGGTTTGTTTTGTGATCAAGTGTTTGTAGGAAGTTATTCCAATTTAGTTTTTGTTGTTCTTGTATTTTGTTGTTAGTTTGGGTGTTGAGTGCTTGAATTTGTTGTGTGATGTCTTGTGTGTGGGGTGCTGGGGAGTGTTTCAGTATGTCGCGTTGTCTGATGAGGTTTTGAATTTCTGGTGTGAAGTTGGGGTTGTGTCTTTTTCTGTTACCTCTTGGAATGTGTTTCTTGTCAGCGTTTTGGATAGTTTTATTGAGTATGTGTACAGCATTGTTGATGTTAGTGATGGGTGTACTGTTTAGAGTTGTGAAGTGTTGTTCTGTCTCATTTGTGAATGCTTCCCAGTTAGCTCTTTTATAGTTGGTGTATGTGTGTTTGTGGCTAGCTGGGGTGAGTCTGGTTTTGGTGGTGATAATGATCGGGAGGTGGTCAGAGCCTAAGGTTCTGACCACCCTCCAGGATGTTGTGGGGGCGAGTTCTGGGGAGCAAAAGGTGATGTCTGGAGATGATGGGTTATAGAGGGCTTGGTGAGGAATATGGGTATGTTGATGGATGTCGTTAAGGATGATGAGGTTATCGGTTTGGTTTTGTAGTACCAGCCCTCTGTCTGTGTCGGGGTTGTCGACAAACCAGGCCGACGTCTTGGCGTTGAAGTCACCACCCAGGATGATGTGTGGGGTGTGTGGGGTGTTTGTGATGTGTTGTAAGTGTGGTCTGTATTCATTTGGTACTGTAGGGGATGTTTGGGGAGGGATGTATGTGTTTATGATGGTTATGTTGGAGTTGTTGCCAGTGCGTATTTTAATTGACTGTATTTCTGTTGTGTTATCATTTGGGGGGAGGAGTGATTTGGTTTGTACACTGGTTACTATGTATGATATTTCTTTGTGTACCAGGGTGATGAGTCCACCGCCCCCGCCGACAGCCCGGTCTTGTCTGATGGTGGTGAAATTATGAAATGTGGGTGTTTTTTGTGTTGTGCGGAGTTTTGTTTCTTGTAAGATGGCAATGTGTATGTTGTGTTGTTTGATGAAGTGTGAGAGTTCGTGTTTCTTTGTGTTGATGCCATCTATGTTCAGTTGAAGAATGTTAATGTTATGTGCACGATGTACGTTGGGTGCTGCTGCACGAGGATGGGGTGGGGGTGGGGGTGATGGGGGGGGTGGGGGTGAGGGAGGGGCTGGGGGTTGGGATGGGTGAGGTGGGGGTGGGATTGGGGAGCAGGAGATGGGGGTTGGAATGGATTAGGATGGGGTGTGGTGTGTTGAGTTGAGGATGTGGATGGTATGGGAAGGTTAGGTGGGTTAGGGAGGAGAGGTGGACGGGTTTTAGGGGGGGGAGTGGATGATATGGGAAGGTTAGGTGGGTTGGGGAGGAGAGGTGGACGGGTTTTAGGCGAGGGATTTGACTGGGAGAGGGAGGGGCATGAGGAACAGGTCCAGGTGTTTGTGTAGTGTTTCTTGGAGGCAAGTGTTGTGCAGGTGAAGTGGGTCCAGTTCCCACATGAATTGCAGAGAACTGAACCCTTAGTATGGCGACTCGAAGTGATGGGTTTTGAGCAAGTTGGACATATGTATGTGAACGTGGGTCCTGGGTTGCTCTCAATGTCTCCGGCTAGAAGAAGTCTTCGAGAAATGACAGCCGGAGAGTCATTTCTCGGTGTAGGAAAAACTGTGTGATGTGTGTGTGTGGTGTGAGAGGTGTGGAAATTCCCGGCGCGACCGAAGCCGCTCCAAGGACCCGTGCCCCCAGGGAGGGGGCAGGGGATGGTTGTGACGGTTTGGCTCCCGAAACTGCTCCCCGCGGCCGGCATCCGGTTTTCCTCCACTGGTCGTTGATTTTGTCTTCGGCTGTGGAGGGTCGGCAGCCATCCGCGGTTGGCAGCCTCGGGAGGTGGCCCCACGGCGTAGACGCCGCCACATCAGGACCTGTTGTAGTATGTGTTATTGTTATTGGTGGTGGTGGTGGTGGTATTCGTTGTCGCTACTGTTTTGGTCGTCGTAGTAGTAGTAGTAGTAGTTGTTGTAGTTGTTGTTGTTGTTGTTCTTGTTCCCCAAGCTGCCTGGCCGAACAGCCCCAAAACCCCGAGCAAGGCCAAGGCCATAACCGAGCGCCCCCACAGAACCCTCCCTGCCGACCACAATAAAACCTGGGTAACCGAAGCCACTCCATGGCGGGGAGCTGAGGAGGGTGCGGAAACGCCCGGGAAACCAAAGCCCCACTCAGGGCCCTGTGCCACTCAGCAATTATGAAGAGAAAGTTGAGGGGCAAAGGAAAAATGTGACGCTTTGGCTTCCAATCTTGGTAGATTGGGAGGTCAATCCACGGAAGAGACGCCGTCATTTGAGATCTAGAAAATATATAAGTAAAAGGAACAGTCAAGAGTAAGCTATGGGTATGGCAGAGATCGCTCAGTTCTCACTCTGATAGACCAGCCCATCACCACATGACTAGAACACAATCCTCTCAGCATCAGCTAGGAAAGGCCCTAGAAAGCCGCCTTTGGCGGGGGGATAGCTCCCCTATTTCAACCCCTTTCGGGGTTGGGCACCCGCCCAAGTAGTAGTAGTAGTAGTAGTAGTAGTAGTAGTAGTAGTCTAAGACTGTTTGTGTGCTTATTTTATTATATACAGTATATATATATATAATATATATAATTATACCGACCGTATATACTGTATATATATATTTTTGTTTTTAAATTCTATTATTATAAATTCACGCGTTTAATAGGAAGTTTTTGTTTATTTTTGGATTCCCTTCTCCCTCATGTTTAAGACCATTAGTTTTGAGATTATAATACGTTCGCCCCATTAGTTTGGGGGGCGATAGTGAGCCTGTATTTAAGAAGGAACCGGCTTTTGGCGGGAATATTTTTCTACCGACAAATACTCAAATGTATCTCCAAGTTCTTATTTTTCGTTTCTTTAAGTTTGATAGAGGTCTAGGAAGCAAACTAAACACCCCTTCACCCCCTCCCTCAAGTTTCAGAGTTTTCCCAATGAGGACTCATGTAAGGGGGATGTGTCACAGCCCCTCGATCTTATGAACTCCCACTGGTACCAATAGTTAGGGGAGGCAGACCGTTTTTCTGGACCCCCTTCTCCCTAATGTTTAGCCCCACTAGGTTTGAGATTATAAGACGTTCGGCCCATTAGTTTGGCGATTTTAACCCCTTTCGCCCCATTTCGTTGTCAATTTTAAGACCTTTCGTGCCCTTTAGGTGTCGATTATTTCCTGGCGAGCGAAAGCGAAGCCTGCAATTTTAAGAGGAACCGGCCTTCGGCCGAGAAATTTTTCTACCAAAAAATGTACAAATTTATCTTGAAGGGGGGTCTAGGGGGTGTTTTTCTAAGCTTGGTGGAGGTCTAGCGAGGAAACTAAAAAAATATATGAATAAATTCATTAATAGACCAAACAAACGGTCAGTCTCCCCTTAACGCCTTGAGGATTGTCACACGTTTTCACAGTTTGTTCTGGTTTAGTCTTTCAGTTTAGGAAGAACTTGTGGGAGTAAAGAGGCAACATTTGGACCCTTATTGTGAAAGAGATTGTGCATGTATCAGTGAACAAGACAAACTCGAACTTTCTTCAAGTACTCAACCCTCGTCTCTGCCACTAATGCACACTCCACACTCGGCACTCACTTACACCATTTGGCACTATTACCTTCACACGCCTGATATATTATGTCGAGGACTGGGCACCGGACACACTTAGCTCTCTCTCTTTTGTTCATGTTTCATATTTCAGATTCATAGAGGAAGGTTATGATACTATACATTTTCTGAAAATGAAGATTATAAGCATTAGGATCTTAAAATAATTATGCAATGTCGGCGCTAGTGAATCCACTTATGTAGAGAGTTGACAACCATTTTGATCAATTATATTAATATTTAAAAAGCTGTGAAACAACAGAATGAAGTAATACTAGGAATATCGAATCAATGATATGAATATTGCCTAAGAATCGTGAGTTTATTGCTTCACAATGACACCATCCAGGTGTCAATATTTCCTGGCGACCGGTAGCGAGCCAGCATATATATATTTTTGTTTTGACAGCAAGCTAAATATGTACATTTTTCGATAGAAAAATGTCTTCGGCGAAGCCGGATTTCTCCATACAATGCTGGCTCGCTATCGCTCGCCAGGAAGATATCAACACCTGGATGGGGATAAACATCTTAAAACAGTTGGCTGAATGGGGCCGAATGGATACAAGTCAGGGAAAGAGAGGAAAGGAGAGAAATATAAAAAAAACGGTGACCCCCCTTAAGGACAAGTAGCAACTATCGGTTGCTCATATACCTTTTCAAGGACACGCACTCTCATTTCATGGTTTTGCTCACAGTAAATCATCTTTTATTTATTTTAACTATTTGGTTTCGCTCATATTCGCCCCTTAAATCTTTGATATTGTCTGTCTTAAGGGGGGTGACCTGCTTTTTGTTATTTCTGTCCTTTTCTCTCTTTCTCTGGCTTGTATCCATTCGGCCCCATTCAGCCAACTATGTTAAGACGTTTATCCCCATCTAGGTGTCGATATCTTCCTGGCGAGCGATAGCGAGGCAGCATTATAAGAAGACATCCGGCTTCGCCGGAGAAATTTTTCTATCGAAAAATGTACAATTTTGGCCTGCTGTCAAGCAAAAATAAAAAATATGCTGGCTCGCTACCGCTCACCAGTAAAAAATTGACACCTGGATGGGGATAAACGTCTTAAAACAGTAGGCTGAATGGGGCCAAATGGATACAAGTCAGGGAAAGATAGAATAGGACAGAACCAAAACAGGTCACCCCCCTTAATGGTATGCATTGATGTGTTTCTATTATACTCACAGTGTTCCCACCATAAATCATCTTCCCTTTTTTGCCTAAAGCCGGTATCACACGAGCGCTTTTTTCACTCTATATTTATCCTCAACACTGGTCTGGCAGCTTATGTGGTCAATTTATACAATAGTTTGGTCACCTAATTTCATCTAGCATCAGTCTAGTTTCCGATACCAGTGCCAAATATTCCAGAAATGTTGATCGTCGAATGTTGACTATAAAAGCTCTCGTGTGATACCAGCTTCAAACTGACGCGCACTATCTTATTTTAGCTCCTAATATTCGCACGGTAAATCTCCCTCCTGGTGGTGGTGGTGGTGGTGGTAGTGGTGGTGTCTCCTTGCTATACACTCTCTCTCCTGTTTCTTATCTTTTATCTGCTCTATCGTCTGTCCGAGTATTTATCTCTGCCACGCCATTCATCCATCACCCCGTCTCCTCGTGAATGCATTTCGGCCGTTTGCTTCTCACCTCAGGGGGGTCACCGGCTTTTTTGTTTTATCTTTATCTCCTTTTCTCTCTCTCTCCCTGGCTTGTATCCATTCGGTCCCATTCAACCAACTGTTTTAAGACTTTTATCCCCATCCAGGTGTCGATTTCTTCCTGGCCAGCGATAGCGAGCCAGCATTGTATGGAGAAATCCGGCTTTGCCGGAGAAATTTTTCTATCGAAAAATGTACAAATTTAGCTTGCTGTCAAAATAAAAAATATATATGCTGGCTCGCTACCGCTCGCCAGGAAAGTATTGACACCTGGATTTGGATAAACGTCTTAAAACAGTAGGCTGAATGGGGCCAAATGGATACAAGCCAAAGAGAGAGGGAGATAAAGAGACAAAAAGAGAGGTGGGCTCCCTTAACTCTCGTCCACCAACGTTTGCCAGTATCCCCTTTCGTCCTCACTTTCTACTGCACCCCTCCCACTCTCCCTCCCTCTCCTCCCCTCCCTCTATTCCAGAATGTACAGTCTTGGATTTAATCCTCTTAATACGGATGATGTCTTTCTAATTATATTCTGCTTCGCTTAAGACGATTTTTTTCAGATTAGGAAAGATGTCTTATATGGTCAAGAAGAGCAAATCTACCTCCATTATCTCCTTCAGTACAAATATATCTTGACCTTTTTTGTTTGAGCTAACACTAGACGATTTTGTTCGCAACATGAAGAACATCCCGCAGCCAATAGTTGGTGACTTGGGCATACCATGTGTTGTTAATGGAGTGCCTATATACACATTGTGTCTGCCTAGGTCGGTCAGAAGCACCTTCTGTTCTCGGGAGAGCAGACATACATTCAGATGGTAAATCCCTAAATATCCTTCACCATACTCAGTAAATGCTTAGGTTGAAAGCGTCCAAGTGAAGCTTCTATAATTAACACCTGCACGTCCAAAAAAGACAATGCAAAAGGTTGAAAAAATATGCAACGATAAATAAACCCTGGTTTACACCTTTGCAAAACTACTCTGAAATTCGCAGCTACAGACCCTCTCCTTGACCCCAACTGAACGACCACAAGCGGTCGAGTGGAGCACGACAGGGGAGAGAGATTGATGGAGTTGATACTACAAAGAAGAAGAGACAACAGCTAAGAATTGACTTGAAGCCGATAAGACAAGCACGGAAGGAGCTCGGCATCAAGACACACCATATTTCACAGTACCCCTGAATTTAGGCATCACAACCCAAGGGTCAGAGCAAGATGCCACCTCAGGTTCGAAATTCTTGTGCACCTTCCCCTGTCGGTATAGGATGTTAAACATTAGCTATGGAGATTGGTTATTACAAGAGACATTTAGTTTGAACTTGAGGTAATAACCCGTTTGTTTTTCTTGTTCTTATAATTGTAAGTCTGGAACCAGCACACCGACATCCACAACAGGACCCTTGACATTTTCCACCCGGATCGCCGTAGCCAATTCACAGTCAGTCTTTGCTCAAGGATGGCCTTATCATTGTGGACAAGCCAGCCACTCCCTGGACATTTAACGACTCATAAGGTAGCCGAGATTACCTTCTGCGAGGCCGATGCTAAATAATGCCACGATGCTGTGAGGTATGTCAAGGTGCTCTATGCGGGTTATGCTGATGAAGATTCTCCTACCTCTAGCCACGAGCCATTTAGAAGATGATGTTGCCCAAAACAGCGCCCTTCCAATTCAAACAAGCGCCCTCACATGCCTTCATCTATAAACTTGTCCTGCCTGCCCTTTTACATTGTCATACACTCTCTTGTACCTAACCCACAAAACCTCCACTCCGAATGTTACGATATTCAGCGCTATCCATGACGCCCTATTCTCCTGTGTCATTTTCATTAACTGTTCTCATCATCCGCATCCTCGTTTCCTATACTATGGTCATAAAGAGGCTGAATTGTCAAATTCAAATTCACATTCAAATAATTAATTGTTATATTAATACAGTAAATCAAAATACATGCATAGATAATGACAGATAATCATATTAATATAACAATAAGGACTTGATTCCTAATGGTATGCATGTCCTAGAATGTTTTACTATATATACTGTATATTGTATTCAGACAATGGAAAATTGCAAGTTCACAGTGCAATTAACAAAGAACAGACTAATATAAGGATTAATTCAACCCACCAGGTAACATTATGATACAATATACGAAATAAATCAAATTCATTTAAGAATAGTAATTATTCAAGAGTTACTGTTGATAATATTTTACAACCTTGACCATTATTATAATAACTTGTTATTTTCACTATAAATATTGCCACTCATACTTCTTATTCAAGACCTGTGTTCTTCATCCTCATCTGTATCTTCTATTATATCACCTATTTTACCTTTTTCCACGGACCTGCCTAAACTATGGGACATAAATCAAGACACTTTCTGAAGTATCGAACATTTGAAATGAATCCTCGAAATGCATGTACAGTACTAGGTAAGGTAATAACGATAGGATTCGGTTCAGTCTGAGACAGCTTGGAAAAGTTCAGGCCATTAGGTGTATATTAGAGTGTACAATACAACGCACGGTAAAGCAACACACACACTCTCTCTCTCCTTCCCCGCCTCCACGCCCACCCTCACCCCCACGGAGCCAGAACGGAGGTGAGTTATATGATGTTGTGAGCGCGTCATTTTTCACCCTGGATGCTTTCAGTCACAACCTAGCCACACTCTGCCCCTCCCCCTCCCCCTCCCCCTCTCTCTCTCTCTCTCTCTCTCTCTCTCTCTCTCTCTCTCTCTCTCTCTCTCTCTCTCTCTCTCTCTCTCTCTCTCTCTCTCTCTCTCTCTCTCTCTCTCTCTCTTATGCGTTATCCTGATTATATGTAATTTTTTTTTTTGTCTATGTGAGTGAGGGAGACAAAAGGCAGAACTGCCTGTATCGAGTGCCTCCCCCAGAGTTGAAAGAGTGACAGGGCCAAAATCAAAGGACGTTCGAGCCAAAATGCCTGGACATACGGAGGCAATTTAAGTCATAGGACGAGGGAAAGATTGATTCTGGGAGGGAGTTCTAGAGCTCAGCAGTTGAATAGAAGAAAGACTAAGAATAACGTTCCACTCTTGGGTTGGAGAGTTGCACAGAGTAGGATTGTGTTGCAAGACGGGAACTAAGTACCGTACGTAGAGGAGGTGGTATACACAGATTTTTCTTATTTTTTGTTTCTTCTGATTATTTATGTCTTTTCTTTTGCTCGTTGCCCCTCCGTTTTGACTATTCAAGACTTGCTTATTTGTCTGCCCTTTTGTGCTTGCATTTCCTTTTGTTCTTGTTTTCTGACTATTGCTTTTCTATCTCTCCCTGGTGGTTTCATTCGCCTCCTCTCGAACATCTGTATTTAAGGTTTAGTAAAATTTGCCAGAACGTCCCGGACTTCCCAAACTTGACTACTTCCTTTAACGTGACGATAGTGCGTTGTTATATGTGCGATTAGTTTGCTTGGGAAACAGATTAACTTGCTCATGTAGTAATGTACACCCTATGTGGTGGATTGTGTTCTTTTATTAAATAATTTTCATTTTAGTAAGCGTTGTTTCCACATAGCGATTTTGATAATTTAATTTGACTTTATATTGTCCTTGTCCCAATTTTGGTTTGTTTAATTTGCAAGTTTTACATTTTAATTTGTGTTGGCGTTATTCGTACCTTATCATGCCTCTTCGCAATTCGTCTGTCCTGTTATGCTTGCAGCTCTCTTTTAGTATGTACAATTCCCGAATTATTGTTTCTTACCTTTCCTTTATTTTTATGGTTATATTCATGTAAAATATTTTGAGAGTCCATTTTCTTCGTACTTGGTATAGTCTTAGTATTGTACCATTACACCACCGTCTTGGTGGTGTAATGGTTAGAGTGTTTAAAAATCTGTGTCTGATAACCCAGGTTCAAATCCCGGTGGATCACATATATGCTTTCATTAATTTCATTGGAGGTGTTTGGTGTTGGGGTGAAATATATAAAAAATAGATTATGTTGACTCCTGATTGTTTTTGTTTTTTCCTGATGCCTTTTCTATCTTCGTTTAATTGTTATCCCACCTTTTTTGTGTCCTTGTTTTAGGTTATTGCTTTATTTTGTCTTCAGTTTCCACGAATCATTATTGTATTTATTTATGTATTTACTCCTTGTGTCTAACTTCCTCTCCATTCGCTTGGCCCCTGCCTTTTCTATCTCTCCTTTCCTCCTTCATGAAGTAGTTACATTGTTCTCTCTTTCATTTGTTCATGCTTTTCAAATGCCTTCCTTCACCCATACCTTCCTGTTCTCAGTGTTTATCCGCCTGCTGTCTCTGCTAACCTTCCTGTTCTCAGTGTTTATCCGCCTGCTGTCTCTGCTAACCTTCCTGTTCTCAGTGTTTAGCTGCCTGCTGTCTCTGCTAACCTCCTGTTCTCAGTGTTTATCCGCCTGCTGTCTCTGCTAACCTTCCTGTTCTCAGTGTTTATCCGCCTGCTGTCTCTGCTAACCTTCCTGTTCTCAGTGTTTATCCGCCTGCTGTCTCTGCTAACCTCCTGTTCTGTGTTTATCCGCCTGCTGTCTCTGCTAACCTTCCTGTTCTCATGGTTTATCCGCCTGCTGTCTCTGCTAACCTTCCTGTTCTCAGTGTTTATCCACCTGCTGTCTCTGCTAACCTTCCTGTTCTCAGTGTTTATCCGCCTGCTGTCTCTGCTAACCTTCATGTTCTCAGTGTTTATCCGCCTGCTGTCTCTGCTAACCTTCCTGTTCTCAGTGTTTATCCGCCTGCTGTCTCTGCTAACCTTCCTGTTCTCAGTGTTTATCCGCCTGCTGTCTCTGCTAACCTTCCTGTTCTCGGTGTTTATCTGCCTGCTGTCTCTGCTAACCTGTTCTCTGTGTTTATCCGCCTGCTGTCTCTGCTAATCCTGTTCTTAGTGTTTATCCACCTGCTGTTTCTGCTAACCTTCCTGTTCTCAGTGTTTATCCACCTGCTGTCTCTGCTAACCTTCCTGTTCTCAGTGTTTATCCGCCTGCTGTCTCTGCTAACCTTCCTGTTCTCAGTGTTTATCCGCCTGCTGTTTCTGCTAACCTTCCTGTTCTCAGTGTTTATCCACCTGCTGTCTCTGCTATCCTTCCTGTTCTCGGTGTTTATCCGCCTGCTGTCTCTGCTAACCTCCTGTTCTCAGTGTTTATCCGCCTGCTGTCTCTGCTAATCCTGTTCTCAGTGTTTATCCACCTGCTGTTTCTGCTAACCTTCCTGTTCTCAGTGTTTATCCACCTGCTGTCTCTGCTAACCTTCCTGTTCTCAGTGTTTATCCACCTGCTGTCTCTGCTAACCTTCCTGTTCTCAGTGTTTATCCGCCTGCTGTCTCTGCTAACCTTCCTGTTCTCAGTGTTTATCCGCCTGCTGTCTCTGCTAACCTTCCTGTTCTCAGTGTTTATCCGCCTGCTGTCTCTGCTAACCTTCCTGTTCTCAGTGTTTATCCGCCTGCTGTCTCTGCTAACCTTCCTGTTCTCAGTGTTTATCCGCCTGCTGTCTCTGCTAACCTTCCTGTTCTCAGTGTTTATCCACCTGCTGTTTCTGCTAACCTTCCTGTTATCAGTGTTTATCCGCCTGCTGTCTCTGCTAACCTTCCTGTTCTCAGTGTTTATCCGCCTGCTGTCTCTGCTAACCTTCCTGTTCTCAGTGTTTATCCGCCTGCTGTTTCTGCTAACCTTCCTGTTCTCAGTGTTTATCCGCCTGCTGTCTCTGCTAACCTTCCTGTTCTCAGTGTTTATCCGCCTGCTGTCTCTGCTAACCTTCTTGTTCTCAGTGTTTATCCGCCTGCTGTCTCTGCTTATATTTGTGGCTTTCCTTTTATCTGTCTGTAGATTTCTCTTTCACTGTGTATCCTCTCTGCGTTTACTATTCAGCCATGTGTTCAACGCAAAATTAAGTTGGGAACGACCACCTGTGTGTATGTGTGCGTGTAAGTGTGTCTGTGTCTGTGTGTGTGTGCGAGAGAGAGAGAGAGAGAGAGAGAGAGAGAGAGAGAGAGAGAGTGTGTGTGAGTCAAGGGACCACAACCTCCAAAGTTGACACCCCCTTCTTCTTTTCTTTCATGTTTGTTTTCTAGCAAACATGAAAATATAAATGTATTCGGATTAGGAAATGCCTCATACTCAAGGGGTATTAAACTATCTTAAGTATCTCATTTGCTAAAAATATACTTTGTCTTCCATTCTGGATACCAATAGACGATTAAACTAAGCTCAGGAATAGCCTCTCCGTAGGAAAAGGTTACCAAAATTCCTGATATGTGTGCGTGTGTGTGTGTTTGTTTGTCTTTGTATTTATAGTTTATTTTATACATTATTCAGTGTATTGTTTACGCTTTAATGATTTATTTCCTGTTGAATATTACGTTACTAAATATCAGTTATATGTAATTACGCCAAGAATGGATCCTATATTGGGTAAAATGTCCATATTTTCTTGATACGGCATTATTGTGTAACACTATATTATGAAAGTTTGTCCATTGAATTCATAATTATACCAAGAATGCGAAGAGTGAACAATATGGAACAATTTAATTATATTTTATGTTAACCTGTACTGGTAAAACTTCATCATTACTATAACAAAAATATATATATAAGCTCTAAAAGGAAGTTTCAAAGCTTCTAAGACTGGTGATCATTAACACAAATATCTACGGTTCGAAAGGGGAGGGTTAAATATATATATATATATATATATATATATATATATATATATATATATATATATATATATATATATATATATATTATATATACCGGTATATATAATATATATATATATATATATATATTTTTTTTTTTTTTTTTTTTTGCGTAGATACGATATAGCACTAGCATTCTCATTATATATTTAGTATATTTTCACAGGTTTACCTGCATTGCACCACTTTTCATTAAGTTTATTAGATATGCTGTAATTGTAGTTGTTTATATATTTGTAATAAAGTTGTCAGGCACATTTCCCATAGGAAACACACAAACTGATGATTTTGTGGGATGTGTTATGAACTAACTAAATATTGTTGGATATTTACTTTTTAACTGATCTTTGTGTAAACATGTGTGTACTCTCAATATGATATGCTCAATTATTGAGAAAGTTAAATGCCTGTGTCGTATCGTACATATCCTATTTAGTATAGCGGAGTTACATTTACCAATATAATCTCTGACGTTCAAGTAGGCTTTACATTATTTTTCTCCTATGCACCAACCCTCTCGCCTGATAAAGACTTTCTATAAACTCGTGGAATTGCCCTGGTCATAGGGCGAAATCATGAGAGTTGTGGTAAGTTGATGGAAGCAGCTAGCTGGGTGTGCGCCTTCTCTTGCTTCCAAAAGATGGCGTCCAATACTGTATTGCTAATATCTGTTTAGTCATTCTCATGCCCCCTAGATATAAAATACTGTCTTCTGCAACATATTTTGTGTATCAGGGTATACATGCAATACTAATGTATTGAACATGACAAGGATGTTGTGATGGCATGTCATTGAGCAAAAGTACTGAATTTCTGTACGGCACAAATTCAACTTCAATATAATTACTCCTGTGGATACATCGGGTTTCGAACTAGTGTTTTTAGAGTCACTAGCTCAGTAACAAGGTCTATCAGTCAAAACATAATTATGCTCTATAAACTAGCCTATGCATTGTTGCACTCTTTCAAAAATGAATCTCTCTCTCTCTCTCTCTCTCATTCTCTCTCTCTCTCTCTCTCATTCTCTCTCTCTCTCTCTCATTCTCTCTCTCTCTCTCATTCTCTCTCTCTCATTCTCTCTCTCTCTCTCTCTCTCTCTCTCTCTCTCTCTCTCTCTCTCTCTCTCTCTCTCTCTCTCTCTCTCTCCTGCCCAACCCTGCCTCTGTCTTGTACCTTCTCCTTGCCTCACCTTGTTTGAATAATGTGATCAAGATGGTGAAGATGAGATGCTGTGCCGGAGAGAGGGGTGGCTGGGGGAGACGGGGGGCTGTAGGTTAGGAGGGGTTAAGGAGAGAGAGAGAGAGAGAGAGAGAGAGAGAG
>CM064554.1:11072469-11094969 GCA_032716605.1 Paralithodes platypus
CTTTCAAGCTCCAATACGCGTTTCTGTTCTGTTTTCTGACTACTATTAGACGATTTTATTCAGATTAGTAACACTATATGGAAGGCAAAGGGTTGATTGAGATAGTATTCACCCTTTTAATACCCATATATCCTTTCTAAACTGCATAAAATCGTCTAATGATAGCCAAAATAAACTGCTAAAACGCGTCAGAGCTTTAAGGGGTTAACACTTAATTGTAACAAAAAAGGATACATGTAAATAGTGTTCTAATCTTTTGTGTTCTTATACGAATAGCTAAACCTAAGAACCCATTTTATTGGTATCGTGTTTGTTACAATTAAGAGTTCAAATTTTTACAGTGTGATGTTTTTCGTGAGTTGATTTGAAGGATGGACGGACGCGACGAGTGAGATGTTTTCGAAGAAGCCGAGTTGACTTGGAAGATGTATGGATAGGTTGAGCATTGAGAGGCTTGCTTAGGAGCCGAGTTGACTTGGAAGATGTATGGATAGGTTGAGCATTGAGAGGCTTGCTTAGGAGCCGAGTTGACTTGGAAGATGTATGGATAGGTTGAGCATTGAGATGTTTTCCAAGGATCCGAGTTGAACTAAATGGTGACGAGTAAATCATTGAGTAGCAAAGTTGAATACCATACTGGACTGGTTGCCAATTGGGATATTTACCTAGGAGAAAAGTTTAATTATTTGACTAATTGGATGTATATTTGACGACCAGAATAAACAATAACATGGATAAGTCAACCAGTGAGAATTTTACCTAAGAGTAAAATAACCTAAACCAAATGAAGTTACGTTATGAACAAGGAATACATTAGCCGGACGCAGAAATTATGCCCAAATGAAGGGATGAGATGACCAGACGCTGTTTCAAATAAATATGCCAAAATTCTTTAACAATAACGTCTATAACTCTCAAGCGATAAGGAATAGGTGTAGACATTTACAAGGAATAGGTGTAGACATTTACAGCCCATTTGTTCTAGCCTTTTTTTGTGTTACAGTGGTTAGGGTTCGCGATTTCTGACCTACCTACTTGGAACAGGGTACAGGTAATGTATTACCAGTCAATCATATCCAACCATAAGCATTTATATGGGGTGAGAATGTTCTGCAAAGCTAATTTGAACACAATTTAGGTGACATGGAATCTAGTAAACCAAGGAGACGAGTTGACCTCATCGCTAAATTTGTGTGAGATTGACCAGAGGAAAACGAGTTGTTCATGAGTGCAAGTTTTCTCATGAGGTGAGGGTTGACCGGGGGTTATCGATAAACAAAAGAAAACCAAATGGCTGTCAAGATATGCAGAAAACTTACCTTTGTTATATTTTACAAAAGCCTGCCATGTTGATTACCAGATTATTTTATAACATGATCACCATATAGGGATGGAAGGCTTCGAAAGACAGCGTACGCTCAGCATTGTTGTTCTTAGAAATAGTGTTTTTGTTGTACAGTGCGAAGACAATGAAGCGTGCAGTGCTATCCTATCCATATCCTGTATTATAGCTGTTATTGCATTAAGGGGGGGTCACCGTCTTTTTTTATCTTTCTCTCCTTTTCTCTCTTTCTCTGGCTTGTATCCAATTCGGCCCCATTCAGTCAACTGTTTTAATACGTTTATCCCCATCCAGGTGTCGATTTCTTCCTGGCGAGCGATAGCGACCCAGCATTGTATGGAAAAATCCGGCTTCGCCGGAGACATTTTTCTATCGATAAATGTACAAATTTAGCTTGCGTTCAAAACAAATATATATATATATATATATATATATATATATATATATATATGCTGGCTTGCTACCGCTCGCCAGGAAAATATTGACACCTGGATGGGGTAAACGTCTTAAAACAGTAGACTGAATGGGTCCGAATGGATCAAAGCCAAAGAGAGAGGGAGAGAAAGATAAAACAAACAAAAAAGCGAGGTGGGCTCCATTAAGATATATTGGTTATCCTCTTTACCGTGTACTTGGCCATTCACTTTAATTTAATTAATTTACTTGATATTTACGGTAAATATTATCCTGTTCCACTTTCTATGATTACGTTTTATAATCATGTGATTCTTTTCTAGTGTACAGTTGCGTTAATAAGTCATGTTTCAGTTGTCATTACGTTTGGTTCGCTCTGTTCTGTATTAATGTCTGTCAGATGTTGAATAGGGCGGGTATGTGTAGGATCATGTTTGTATATCTCACTCAAAAAGAAGAAATCCTGTGTAAATATTGTTGATACCAATTATTGATCAAAACATAATTGGTGCCGAGACATCACTTATTAGCCCGACTGTACATTGTTTATATTTACGATCAGTGTACATGTCGTTTTCGTCGTCCTCCTATGCATCGGCAGTGTTATACTTGCGATTCATAATAGCCTTAAGGGGAGTGACCTGCTTTTTGTTATTTCTGTCCTTTTCTCTCTTTCTCTGGCTTGTATCCATTCGGCCCCATTCAGCCAACTATCTTAAGACGTTTATCCCCATCTAGGTGTCGATTTCTTCCTGGCGAGCGATAGCGACCCAGCATTATATGAAGAAATCCGGCTTAGCCGGAGACATTTTTCTATCAAAAAATTTACAAATTTAGCCTGCTGTCAAACAAAAATTAAAAATATGCAGGCTCGCTACCGCTCACCAGTAAAAAATTGACACCTGGATGGGGATAAACGTCTTAAAACAGTAGGCTGAATGGGGCCAAATGGATACAAGCCAGAGAAAGATAGAAAAGGACAGAACAAAAACAGGTCACCCCCCCCCCTTAAATAGTTGTGATTTCTTTTTAACATGTATTTTCTTCCTAATTAGAGACTAGATTTCTCAAAGCTTTCACTATCCCACAGCGGAACCAAATTGGCTTAACTACTTAACCCCTTGAAGCTCTGACGCGTTTTAGCAGTTTATTTTGGCTGGCATTATACTATTTTATGCAGCTTAGGAAGGATCTGTGGGTAATAAAAGGGTAAATACTATCTCAATCAACCCTTTGACTTCCGTATACCGTTACTAATCTGAATAAAATCGTCTGATAATAGAAAGAAAACAGAACAGAAACGCGTATTGGAGCTTGAAAGGGTTAATTGATTGGCAAACTGGGCGAATTAGTAGATAACGGATTACTTTACTGATTGACTGACTGACTGACTGACTAGCTTTTCCTGTTTTCATCTTGGCAAGGGAGAAAGTAGGTGGTAATGTCGAAGTTCAGTGTTTCTCTTTTTCTTTTTTTTATCTCTCTGTTGACTCTAAAACGGAAGATTTTTAGAAAGTGCAGTACCGATGGAGGAGCGTGTTTGTTTTGGTGCCCAGGGGTGAGATGTGAGAGAGAGAGAGAGAGAGAGAGAGAGAGAGAGAGGATGAGGATGAAAATGGAAGGGTTGGAGGAAGAGGAAAAGAGAGAGAGAGAGAGCGTTGTATGTTTGATTGGCAAAATTAAATTATGAGGTAATCCATTCCCATCGCAAGATATTTTTGTAGCCGATATTAAATGTCTGGTGGTGAAGAACATACACATGCAATAACAAACTGACACTGGATTGAAAGACATTCAGTTTTGCTTATCCTAGAACGAATACAGTTGCTTATGAACAAACATAGGTAGAGATAGTTAATAGACTACTAATATAGGTAGAGATAGTTAATAGACTACTAATATAGGTAGAGATAGTTAATAGACTACTAATATAGGTAGAGATAGTTAATAGACTACTAATATTAGAGATAGTTAATAGACTACTAATATAGGTAGAGATAGTTAATAGACTACTAATATAGGTAGAGATAGTAATAGACTACTAATAAGGTAGAGATAGTTAATAGACTACTAATATAGGTAGAGATAGTTAATAGACTACTATAGGTAGAGATAGTTAATAGACTACTAATATAGGTAGAGATAGTTAATAGACTACTAATATAGGTAGAGATAGTTAATAGACTACTAATATAGGTAGAGATAGTTAATAGACTACTAATATAGGTAGATAGTTAATAGACTACTAATATAGGTAGAGATAGTTAATAGACTACTAATATAGGTAGAGATAGTTAATAGACTACTAATATAGGTAGAGATAGTTAATAGATTACTAATATAGGTAGAGATAGTTAATAGACTACTAATATAGGTAGAGATAGTTAATAGACTACTCATAGGGCTGGGAAATACATTGATATTGATACTGAAATAATAAATATGAGTGGAGTAATATGAACCGGTGAAAGAATGAAAAGATGGTTTGATAAATTTAAGGGGGGTGACCTGCTTTTTGTTATTTCTGTCCTTTTCTCTCTTTCTCTGGCTTGTATCCATTCGGCCCCATTCAGCCAACTATTTAAAGATGTTTATCCCCATCTACAGTAGGTGTCGATTTCTTCCTGGCGAGCGATAGCGAGCCAACATTATATGAAGAAATCCGGCTTCGCCGGAGAAATTTTTCTATTTAAAAATTTAGCCAGCTGTCAAACAAAAATAAAAAATATGCTGGCTCGCTACCGCTCACCAGTAAAAATTTTACACCTGGATGGGGATACACGTCTTAAAACAGTAGGCTGAATGGGGCCAAATGGATTTAAGCCAGAGAAAGATAGAAAAGGACAGAACAAAAACAGGTCACCCCCCTTAAGTTCATGTAGTGGCACTAATTCTGGGTCAGCAGGTAGGTTAATATATACAATAGGTTAATATATACAATAGGTTAATATATACAATAGGTTAATATATACAATAGGTTAATATATACAATAGGTTAATATATACAATAGGTTAATATATACAATAGGTTAATATATACAATAGGTTAATATATACAATAGGTTTAATATATACAATAGGTTATATAATTATACAATAGGTTAATATATACAATAGGTTAGAATATACAATAGGTAATATATACAATAGGTTAATATATACAATAGGTTAATATATACAATAGGTTAATATATACAATAGGTTAATATATACAATAGGTTAATATATACAATAGGTTAATATATACAATAGGTTAATATAATTATACAATAGGTTAATATATACAATAGGTTAATATATACAATAGGTTAATATATACAATAGGTTAATAATATACAATAGGTTAATATATACAATAGGTTAATAATATACAATAGGTTAATAATATACAATAGGTTAATATATACAATAGGTTAATATATACAATAGGTTAATATATACAATAGGTTAATATATACAATAGGTTAATAATATACAATAGGTTAATATATACAATAGGTTAATATATACAATAGGTTAATAATATACAATAGGTTAATATATACAATAGGTTAATATATACAATAGGTTAATATATACAATAGGTTAATAATATACAATAGGTTAATATATACAATAGGTTAATAATATACAATAGGTTAATATATACAATAGGTTAATATATACAATAGGTTAATATATACAATAGGTTAATATATACAATAGGTTAATATATACAATAGGTTAATATATACAATAGGTTAATATATACTTATCCAAGTTTAGCTTTACAAGAAATAAGCTACGTATAATTCATGAACAAAACTTTTTTAATTGTTATAACTGTGTTGGTGGTGTAATGATTTAGATGCTTTTGTTCTGGGTGTAGTGTCTGGAGTTCGAATCCCGGGAGGACCATATACTTTCATGAGTCTATTCAAGTACATTGGGGTTTGTAATGGATGATGAATGTTAAGAACGGAGTGTTACTTATAGAAAAGTTTCATGTTAGCTAATGTGCTTTCCGTATAATGACGTATTTCAAATTTATTCCGGCTATTATTAAACCATTTTACACAGCTTAGCAAGGGTCTGTGGGAGTCAGAAGGTTAAAAACGTCTATATTAACTCTCTGACTTCCACATATCCTACCTAAACTAATACAATCGTCGATCAATAGCCAGATAACAAGGAAGAAGTGATTCATCGTTTAAATCCTGGAGAAAAAATCAAGTGGAATTAGACACCCGGACTGAACATTAAGTGATAGAATGTATGGACAGTGGTTTAGATATTTTAGGGGGGGAGGGGGGTGTATCTATTTGCTTATATATATATATATATATATATATACTGTATATATGTGTATATACAGCATATGTTTTTTTTTTTTTTTTTTTTTTTTTTTTTTCCCCCCCAAGTTAAGTGTGTGTGTGGGTGTGTGTGAAAGAAAGACGGACAGAATTGCCATTACGGTGAAATGTAAGGAATTGGATAGTGGTACTGACCATGTAGCATACAATATATACGGATTATGAGTGTAGATTGACGACCTAATCTGTACTGTTTTTGTCATACAAACTGTGTGTATTGTAAAGTCAGTTGTAGCATAAGTATCAAACGTGACATTTTTGGATGTATTACTTAGATTGTTTAGATTGTGATTCCAACGTTAATATACAGTATTACACTCATTATTACACGCACACTTTAAAAAAAAAAAAAAAAAAACATCCACACACTTACGTACACAATCTAAATAAAACAAACAAATGTTCTCTCTTACACACACACACACACACGGCACGGACAAGTCAGGCGGGTGTTTGGAAGGGTGGACGTTGGATGGGAGGGGGAGGGAGTGGTGTTGGGCGGTGGAGGAAGGAGAAGGGGAAGAAGGAGGGGGGGGGGGGGGAGAATGTGGAAGAAGGCGGATACGAGGGTGGATGTAATTATTATGTGTGTTTGTGTGCGTGTATTTTGCTGTTGTTGTTGTTGCTGTTATATGTGTTGTGCGTGTATGTGTGCGTGTATGTGTGCGTCGTGTATGTGTTGTATGCGTGTGTCGTCCTGTGTATGCATGCCTTATGTTATTTGTGTCAATATTATATTTCAAAAGTTCGTTTGTGTCTATTTGTGCATATGCACAAGGGTTTAAGTTTGCACACAGGAACGTTTACTTTCAAATGTTTATTTATTTGTATTGTATGATGTGTTTTCCTACGTCCGCAGTTGAATGTACTCGTTCAAATTGTGTAATGTCACATGCATGTTTATATTTAACTTGTATTTGATTTTATTGTGTAAGTTCCTCCCATAATTTGGCCTTATTTCAACACTGGTTACATGGCTAAAACTCAACGGACAAAACCCCAATGGACAAAACTCAAGTGAACAAAACTCAAGTGAACAAAACCCCAATTAAAATGTAAAACTTGCAAACAAAGCAAAGCAAAAACTGAGACAAAGACAATATAAAGTCAAAAAAACTGATCAAAATCGCTATGTGACAAGAACCTCAACCCCTTATTTGAAAAGTGGTCAAAGCCCCAGTCACTTAACCAAACCAAATATAACCTAATCTAACCATTCCAGTGCTTTGTGGCTTTGTGGAATACGAACAATATATGGGAAAGTGTGTTTGCAACCATAACAGTGTTCTGTATTATATTGTATATGTGAGACTGGGTATGTTTTCCACTCTTGATGTAAGAGGTTGGCTTTCTGTCCACTGGGTTTTTGTCTACTGAGGTTTTGTCAGTTTGGGTTTTGTCCGGTCACCTTCAAGATTACACCAGTTACCCATCACTACCACTATTATTACAAGTCACCGCCATCCACTACATTCACCCACCTCTGTCACCTGCCCACTACAAGATTAAATCACTGCAGTCCACCTCATGTTATCCATTTACTGTCCACCTTTTACCCCTTGCTTCTCCCCCTCTCGCCTCCCTATTCTTCCCCATCCTCTCCCCTGTTCTCTAGATCCTTTCCTCCGACTCTCTTCTTGCTTCTCCTTGTTTATCTTCTCCCTTCTTACCCCTCTTTCCACCCTCATCTCCCTCCTTCCCTTTCACTCTCTTCATTCTCCCCCCTTTCATCCTCTCCCTCCCTCCCCCTCGTCTCCCTACCTCTTCCTCTTCCCCTCTCCCAGACCTGTCCCTCCCCCTCCCATCTTCTCCCTACCTCTTCCTCTTCCCCTCTCCCATCCTATCGCTACCCCTTCCACTCCCCCTCTCCCTACCTCTTCCTCTTCCCCTCTCCCATCCTGTCCCTCCCCCTCCCATCCTCTCCCTACCCCTTCCTCTTCCCCTCTCCCATCCTCTCCTTCCCCCTCCCTATCCCCTACCCCTTCCTCTCTCCCATCCTCTCACTACCTCTTTCCTTTCCCCCTCTCCCTCCCCCTCCCTCCTTTTCCTACCTCTTCCTCTTCCCCACTCCCATCTTCTCCCTCCCCATCCTCCCCCCTACCCCTTCCTATTCCCCTCTCCCTGCCCCTCCCTCCTCTTCCCCTTCCCCTCCCTCCCCCTCTCGTCTCCCCAGGGGGTGCGCCGCCCCTGCCTGCCTCGCTGACATGCATCAATCACAAGTGAACGTGACAGGGGTGCTGAGGCCAGAGAGAGAGAGAGAGAGAGAGAGAGAGAGAGAGAGAGAGAGAGAGAGAGAGAGAGAGAGAGAGAGAGAGAGAGAGAGAGAGAGAGAGAGAGAGAGAGTTTTATATTTCAGGGAAGCTCCGAAGATATGTGATGAAACCTTTTAGATTATGGTTGTTTCATTTGTGTTTGCTGCACTACGTGGCAACACTTTATTTAGACACAGCATTATGCTTTCAGAGTAATGCTACATCGCGTCGTCCCAATATCCTTAAGTGCTTCCAGACATCTTATATCTTGTGAGTTGAGACGATATTGGGGGTATTTTCATAACACGTCGTAGTAGCCAGGATATTGTAGAGCTGCAGCATATCTGATATCACTTGAGAACAATGCAGCCAGCTTGGTATGAACTCTGCAAAAAATGGTCTACCGGGGACGATTGGTAGAAATGGGTACGTCGCTATTTATGCTCTTGACTGTACTTTGTTATCATAGTTTTGCAAAAATGGCAAGTTGAACTCTCCCTACAATTGCCTCCAGTCTATATATGTATCAGGCCCCAGTTTGATGTATGGGATCTCCCGGGCGGTAATGAATGGCGAAAAATCTATTGGGCGACTGTGGGCCGAGGTGGTTCATTGGGCCCCTCGACGTGTGTTATTATTTGTGAGGGGCCCAGAGCGATCCCTGCGTGACTTACGAGACGAAGGAGGTACAGGTGGGGTGGGGGGGAGGGGGAGGGGGATAAGAGGGGATAGAAGGACACTCGGGTTGTAATATACTGTACTAGATTTAAACCTTGCTCAAGGATTTGCTTTAATTCTGGAAGTGGAGTCCAAGTTGTTTACTTAATAAAACACAAACCACCTAAACCTAGATAAGATAATATTTATTTAGCCATAAATATACAAAATGTATATACAAGTACACCATAACACTGAGGCTGAGCCTTCTAAGGAGATAGATCTCTCTTAAGAAGGAAGGTTAATGACTTATAAGCATATCAATATTGTATATTGCGGTCAAGTAAGATACTGTTGTATTAAAATCATGACTGAGTTATTAGTTATTAAGTTTCACAACATTTAGTGTAGCTTATTGCAAGTTAGCAAATATTATGCTCAAGCACTAAATAACCAATATTAGTCAGCCAAAAGTGAGCTAATGTTCCCCAGTCTTTCTTCCATTCAACAGTAAACTCCTGATCTCTCCCTCAATCTATCTTACGTCTCAAACTCTTTCAAGCTCCGTGTGTCCAGACATTTTGAGTCAAGCGTACCTTGTATTTGGCTTTCTATAACTTTGTATTTATTCATTTGTTTATTTATTTACAGTCGTTACAAACTGCTGTACTCCTTACACCTGAAAATAAAAAAAGGAGGGTGTAATGTATCGTCCAGTTAAAATGAGCCTAGTATAACCCATTAGTTAGTTCTGTGATCTATGACGGTGAGGGAGTTAGGGTGATGGTGTAGGGTGTGAAGGGTGTGTGAGATATGGGTGAGTGAGGTGTGGGCTAGGGGGGGGTGGCAGCTTCGTGATTTACTGGGTTTGGGATATTTGTGATCACAGGTCTTTTCACGTTCACTTTGTTTTGTTTATGTTTATTAGAAGTTGCATAGGTATATCCCCATCTTTGTCTTATTTATGGAATATGTAGTCAATTATGAAACTAACATTAATATGAAGGAGAGATACGTCATTGTAAATTCTTATTCTGATAATATGTGCCAGGATATCGACTGTTTGTGGATGGACAGGATTCATAATTGATTTGCACACACTTTCAAGTCGGTGAGGCTAGATAAGGGTATCTTAGTATAGTTTTGCATTGTGTTACGTTATAATAAATTAAATTTGGGTAAGTGTGTGCGGATCGACGTTTGTTTGGCAAAGTAACTGTGGCCAAAATTACAATAACCTATTTACTGGATGTGAGTTAGATTCCATAAAATTGAAATAAGTTGAAGATAATTATGTTTAATGTATTCAACATTTACTGATAACAGTGTTATGTTAAATAACATATTGTCTATATAATTATTAGGGTACAGCTATTGAATCATTACGACCATTTTGAATTTCAATCAATTAACTCTTTCATTCCGAAGTCGATTACATTTTCCTTTAGGTATTATTAGATGATTTGCATAATCTTAGAAATAACTCGGAATAAAAAAACAAATGTCTTTAATATTGATTAACCCGTTCAGTACCAGGGATGTCCTTTTCATCATATTCTAGCAATTATTTGACGATTTAATTCAGCTTAGGAAGGACCTCTAGCAATAATAAGGCTTCAAACTATCTCAACCAACCTTTTTAACTACCACAGATCCTTCCTTAACCTGCATTATATCGTCTTAATATAGCTAGAAAAAATATAACACGTCCCATTCAGCCAACTGTTTTAAGACGTTTATCCCCATCCAGGTGTTGATTTCTTCCTGGCGAGCGATAGTGAGCCATCATAGTATTAACAAATCCGGCTTCGCCGGAGAATTTTTTCTATCGAAGAATGTACAACTTTAGCTTGCTGTCAAAACAAAAATATATATATACTGGCTCGCTACCGCTCGCCAGTAAAATATTGACACCTGGATGGGGGTACACGTCTTAACCCTTTTGTTGTGGGTGACGTTCTGGAATGTTTTGGCAAGTTACAGCAATTTCCAGGCTTTAAAAGCCTGTAAAAAACGTAAAAATCGAGTGTCAGTGGGCAGGAGCGTGAGGGGCCCACCTACGCCCCTCAGAGCACCGAGCGGCTCACTGAGAAATCCGGCTGTGTTCGCGCGGAGAATCTCTCTGTTCTCTCTCACCGTGTAGCCAAGAATGTACATAATTTAGCTTGCTGGGACCAAAATAAAAATACAGGTCCGTTCTGGTGGCTAAGCTATTTTCGCCTAGTCGGCAGTACACTTCATTTAATGCAGATGCTTGATTTATCATGGGGGTACACGCAGCCATTAAAACAGTAGGTTGAATGATGCCGAATGGATACAAGCCAAAGAGAGAGGGAGAGAAAGAGAAAAAAGCGAGGTGGGCTCCCTTAACACAGGCTGATGATGATGAAATATACGTTTGTCCTACGTCATTATATGTTCGTAAGGAATTATTAGAGTATTTTCACATGTGGTATGAATACAATATATCAATATACAGTATATGAAATTACTCAAGTTGGAGATATGCGGATATTGTTCATACTTTAAATGTGACGGTACTTTTTGAAGATGGATTCACGTAATGAATCAAGCTTTTCTCGCTCGCTAGGATTATTGTATTATGTTATGGATTTAACCAGTTTGTTGTTTTTGTATTACTTTTTCCAGAATGCAAAATGTATATAATTGTAATTAAAATATTGTTTTAACTATTATATTTATTAGTGAATCAGCATCAATATCATACTGTATTATATTTTGTTTTACAATCACAGTGAACTCCTGCAGTACGTTGAGATAATATCATATTTGTTACCAATTTGTTTTTAACAGTCTTTGATTCAAGATTATCATAAATATTTCAAATAACTGAATTAATGCAATGATATATTGTTTTTTTTTCGGGCTAACGATAGACGATTTTATTAACTCCAGTTAAGATATATGCAGTCAAACTATTAGGCTAAGAATGTCCCATTATAATGTTATAGGACACATGCACACAGACACACATGCATGCACACCTGCCCGTGTGTGCGCCTGTAGTTCATTTATATCCAAGATATGTTTCCCATTCTCCACAACCACACCTAACCTGCCTCCACCCCTCACGAAACCACGATCAACCTCTCTTACACCAAACCTCAAAAGTCTCATCTCATCATCCACTATCGTCAAGCGACAGACAATTTATACATCCTTTAATCACTCTTTATACAATTTACATTATCTGGGTAAGGTTTTGTTTGCTGAAAGTTTATTTATATAGGCAATGAACAATGGTTGAGTGAACAAATAGACTTGGAGGATCTGGCTCAAAGGAATGTTTCAAACTAATATCATCAGCGTGCCAAGATTGTCCAATATAATTCATGCTACTTATCACGGCAGGCGATTGTACACTGTGTGTGTGTGTTTTTTTTTTTTTTTTTCCAAATCACATAGACACATATAGCAACATGACGCTCTTTCATCAAAGCTAAAAACAAGTAATTTTGTTATTTCTCAAACTTTGACATCTAATTATAATTAGATTGCTTGTCTGTGATGGTCTTCTATATATTTTTGTATTATTGTTTACTTCGTTATACGATAATTTCTCGTTATTTACAGTGTTTCTTTGTTTTCAATTTTTTATTATTTTCTTACCTTTATCCTGTTATATTCTGTCTTCCCTTACGTCCTCTCCTATCCTCTTCCCTTACGTCCTCTCCTATCCTCTTCCCTTACGTCCTCTCCTATCCTCTTCCCTTACGTCCTCTCCTATCCTCTTCCCTTACGTCCTCTCCTATCCTCTTCCCTTACGTCCTCTCTCCTATCCTCTTCCCTTACGTCCTCTCCTATCCTCTTCCTTTACGTCCTCTCCTATCCTCTTCCCTTACGTCCTCTCCTATCCTCTTCCTTTACGTCCTCTCCTATCCTCTTCCCTTACGTCCTCTCCTATCCTCTTCCCTTACGTCCTCTCCTATCCTCTTCCCTTACGTCCTCTCCTATCCTCTTCCCTTACGTCCTCTCCTATCCTCTTCCCTTACGTCCTCTCCTATCCTCTTCCCTTACGTCCTCTCCTATCCTCTTCCCTTACGTCCTCTCCTATCCTCTTCCCTTACGTCCTCTCCTATCCTCTTCCCTTACGTCCTCTCCTATCCTCTTCCCTTACGTCCTCTCCTATCCTCTTCCCTTACGTCCTCTCCTATCCTCTTCCCTTACGTCCTCTCCTATCCTCTTCCTTTACGTCCTCTCCTATCCTCTTCCCTTACGTCCTCTCCTATCCTCTTCCTTTACGTCCTCTCCTATCCTCTTCCCTTACGTCCTCTCCTATCCTCTTCCTTTACGTCTCCTCTCCTATCCTCTTCCCTTACGTCCTCTCCTCTCCTATCCTCTTCCTTTACGTCCTCTCCTATCCTCTTCCCTTACGTCCTCTCCTATCCTCTTCCCTTACGTCCTCTCCTATCCTCTTCCCTTACGTCCTCTCCTATCCTCTTCTCGATTCTTCTAGTCTCTCGTCTCCGCTGCTCTGGTCTGCCTCTCATGCTTCTCTATTTGGTTTGATATTATATGTCGTCTTATATTTGTCGACTTGTCACTTCTTTTCTTCTCTCCTCTCTCCTCTGGGCCGAACTGACATTCCCACGAAATCTCCCTAAAGCTCTGAAAATTCTTGCTGGACGGCTCGCAAGTATATTTTGTACAACCAAGTCCTCGTCAATCGTACTCATAACAACACCGCGTCTCTTCCAATTGACTCTCTACATACATACAATACCTCTCCGCCATTCTACATAGTCATTGATTTGATCCGTTTATACAGACAATTGGTTGGACGCAAATTATGGCTTGAACTTGTCTAGGAATTCTCGGACTAAACATCTTCGCATAAATTCTTAACCTAGTACAGTATATGAATATTTTTTAATAATTTAATTAAGCAATTTGAAGGTTCATAAAGGGATTACAATTTAATGTGAGTTCTAGAGCGTACATTGGACTAGGTTAGATTAAGTCAGGCTAGTCTATGTTGATCGACTAAGCTAGGTTGACCTTTAGATGTTTTGTCATATGTGTGAATAGTGAGAAGAGGGTTGTAGTAAAGATATTCGGGCCTCTGGTTGGTGATTTAGCGGGGAGGGGCACGCGAACACACCCTCGGCCGTGACTGTGTGTGTGTGTGTGTGTGTGAGAACAGTATATATATATATATATATATACAAAAATCAATCCTTCATCTTCTCTCAATATTCTCGGTGTCTCTTTTTCTTCTGCTCTCACTTGGAAGGACCATATTACCAGTCTTGCTAAGGCAGCCTCCCAGAAGCTGGGTGTGCTCAACCGCCTCAAGGGGTTCTTTACCCATGCACAGCTTCTTGCTCTGTACAGGGGCACAGTGCGTCCTTGCATTGAGTATTGTTCACATGTACGGGGAGGATCCTCTCACACCGCACTCCTAGACAAAGTAGAAAGGAAAGCCTTTCGTATCATTAACTTCCGTCCACTCACCAACTCTCTGCAATCTCTCTCTCTCCGCCGCAATGTTGCATCTATCTATCTATCTATTGCCTGACGCCGTGATCCCCGAAGGGGTGGCCACGAACGAACCGCCCCCATGCACCTCTGTCCCCATTCAGTCGACGCCCCTCCCCCCAACCAGCACCGCCTTCGTTCATGTAGTTCCTCACTCCATCCTTCCACCTCATATTCGGTCTACCTCTCCCCCTCTGTCCCTCCACCTCGCTCTCGTACACCCTCTTAGTCATTCTCTCGCTTTCCATACGTTCCATATGGCCGAACCATCTCAAGTTGTTCCTTTTCACACTTTCCAGCACATCTACCTCCACACCACACCTCCTTCTTACTTCCTCATTAGTCTGTCTATCCCTCCATGTAACTCCGCACGCACTCCTTAAGTAATTCATTTCCACTGCTCTCACTCTTGGTCTGAGTCTCTCAACCAACGTCCATGCTTCGCTTCCGTAAGTCAGTGTCGGGATTACCACACTGTCATGCAAGGACTTCTTCACTTCCATACTGACCACCCTATTTCTTGTTACTGCTTTTAGCGTTCCTACAACCCTCTTCCCCTGTTGTACCCTCTCCCGCACCTCTTCATCCATAGTCCCATCTTTACTCAACACACTGCCCAGATACTTAAAAGAGTTGACGATCTCCATAGCCTGACCGTTCAGCTTCACCTCACACTCTGTGACTTCACCCCTTTCGAAGACCATAACCTTGCTCTTCCCCGTATTTACCTTCAAATTCCGTTTTTCCAATGTTGCATCTCTCTCGTTATTCTATCGCTACTACAATAATCAGTGTTCCTCGGAGCTTTCCCAGTGTATACCACCTCCTCTACGTAGGGTACGTAGTACCTGCCTTGCAATACAATTTCTCCCCTACTCTGTGCAACTCTCCAACCCAAGAGTGAAATGCTATTCTCAGACTTCTTCTATTCAACTGCTGAGCTCTGTAACTCTCTCCCAGAATCAGTCTTTCCCTCTTCCTATGACTTAAATTGCTTCAAACTCTGTGTGTCAAAGCATTTTAGCTCGAACGTCCCTTGATTTTGGTCCTATCACTTTCAAATCTGGGGGAGGCACTCGCTGCAGCCAGTTATGCCTTTTGTCTCCCTCATTCACATAGAAAAAAAATATATATACCGGGTATATATATATATATATATATATATATATATATATATATATATATATATATATATATATATATATATAATCATACTGTATACTGTATATATACTCTACTCTTATGGAAACGTCTACTGCACACACCCTATGGTTCCAGGGGGTCTCTCCCCATCCACCATAAACCATTCCGCCAGACCAAAAAACCGTCATAGAATAATAGGGGAGGTTTTTGCTTTTATCTGGACCCCCTTCTTTCTCATGATTAGGCTCATTAATTTGAAATCTTAAGATGTTCGCCCCAATAGTTTGGCGATTTGCATACCTTTCACTCAATGTCTGTGTCAATATTAAGTCCTGTTGTGCCATTTAGGTGTGGATTTGTTCCTGGCGAACCATGAGCCTGTAATGTAGGAGGAACCTGGCGTAAAACATTGTAGGACACAATAATCATATGTCCTGGGTTCGAATCCACGGACTGCCACATGTGTTTGTAATATTTCATTAATCGATTTTAGGAGTAGAGTTGGTTGTTGGATAGAACATAATACTAGGTTACCTTTAGATTTAGAACCTTGCAATAATCCTCCACTTCTTCAGCATACCGCCAAGCATGAGTTCGGCAAGCTAACCAATCCGTACGTGGTTGTCTAATTAGTACACGAAGTCAATAACAAACGTAAACGCAGTAAACAAATAAATACCAATAAATACCAATAAATATGAGACAAAGGAACGAGTAGAGGTAGGGGACAAAATGTAGCGTCAACATGTAACTTAACTATCGTACACATGGAAGTAGTTGTGCTACTTGATGTGGTTATGTTATTTATGAGGCATGCGTACTAACTGGGCCACAGCGTACGAATTGACAATGCTACGGTACTCCAATTGTCAGAGTGATGTAAGGCTGCGTCAGTAGGAAGATGAACGGAAAGAAAAGGGGCATTAAGGGGAGGAAGACCGTTTTTCTGGACCCCCTTCTCCCTAATGTTTAGCCCCACTAGTTTTGAGATTTTAAGACGTTGGTTCCATTAGTTTGGGGATTTTATGACCTTTCGCCCCATTTCGTTGTCGATTTCAAGACTTTTCGTGCCATTTAGGTGTCGATTATTTCCTGGCGAGCGAAAGCGAGCCTGCAATTTTAAGAGGAATCGGCCTTCGGCCGGGACATTTTTCTACCGAAAAATTTACAAATTTATCTTGAAGGGGGGTCTAGGGGGTGTTTTTCTAAGCTTGATGGAGGCCTAGCGAGGAAACTAAAAAAGTGTATGAATAAATTAATTAATAGATCAAACAAACTGTCAGTCTCCCCTTAAGGGAAGGCTTTTGTTTTGCATCAACCTCTTCTCCCTCATGTTTAACCACATCAGTATTGAACGTATAAGCAGTTCGCCCCATTAGTTTGGTGATATAAGATCTTTCGCCTAATTTCTTTGTCAATATTAAGACCTTTCGTGCCAGTAAGGTGTCAATATTATCCTATCGACTGATAGCGAGCCTGTAATTTAGATAAATTGGCCTCGAAGTGGGTCTTGGGGGTGTTATTATAACCCATTGAGTACCAGCGACGTCTTTTTCACTATATTCTGGCAACTGTTAGATCACTTTATTAAGCTTAGGAAAGACTTTTAACCATGAAAAGGCTACACACCATCTCCATTGGTCGTTTTAGCTACCACAGATCCTTCCCAAGCTATATACAATCGTCTAAAAGTTGCCGGAGTATAATGAAAAGAACATCATCGGTATTGAAAGGGTTAAGCTTGATAGAGGTATTGAGAACAACAACAAAACTCAAGCTGTAGTTATTATGTCATGGCGTCCCTATCGAGACATACTTTATACTTATGTAGAGTCCAAAGCATTTCGTCTCATCAACGCACTTCCTCTTACTAGTTCCCTACACATTTCTTTCTACACGCCACACTGTTGTATCTCTTTCACTCTTCTATCACCATATCAACAATCAGTGTTCTTCAGAGCTCCCTCAGTGTATATACCCCTTCCCTTGCGGCAAGTGCCAGGCACCCGCCTTTCAACACAGTCCCACCTATAATCTGTCCAGCTCTCCAACCTAAGAATTGGCAATTTTTCTCAGTCTTTCTTCTACTCAACAAGTGAACTCTGGAACTCTTTCCCTCAATCAATCTTTCCTTCATCCTATTACGTAGACTGCTTTAAACTTCGCGTGTCCAGGCATTTTGACTCCAATGTCCCTTGAATTTGGCTCTGTCGCTCTTTTCGCTTTTGGGGAGACACTCGTTGCAGGCAGCCTGCCTTTTGTCTCATTCATACACAGAAAAAAAAATCCGGTCCCTATTGTAGATTTTGGCAGAGAGAGAGAGAGAGAGAGAGAGAGTGAGTGAGTGTTTGGGGGGGGGGGGGGGGTTTGCGACACGACTCTGAGTTTACCAAGGAATAAATTTTGCGGAATAATAAACTACACATAGTAAAGTCACCCGGGGTGCTTGAGACCCCGGCGCTGAGGCTAATTACACACACACACACACACACACACACACACACACACACACACACACACACACACACACACACACACACACACACACACACACACACACACACACACACACACACACCAGTACCACACTCATACTTACTCACTCACTCACTCACACACATAGATGCACACACACACATACATGCACATACAAAGACAAACACACACACACACACACACACACACACACACACACACACACACACACAGTACTGAAACACACGCACATGCATATACACATACATACGTACAAATAATTACACACATACACACACACACACATGCACGCATACACATACACACACACACATTATGTACACACGCACCACAAACACAAGTGCGCACACACTTATTCAGACACACTCGAGCACACACACACACATACACACGATCGCATGCTTATAAACATAAACAAATTCGAACAATTATTTTCGGATACAGTCATTACCTGGGTACACACACGAGACATGCACGATCTTATGCACATACATACACGGACATGGAGTTTGACGTACACACACTGAACAGTACACACATATACATACAGCGACACAAACACACGCGCGCACACACACAAACAACAACAACACACGCACACAACAACAACATACGCACACAGCAACAGCAACACACACACATACACAGCGACAAATATGCACACATGTTCAAGCAAGTTCAATACAAGTGCTTAAGCATACAAACATAGAACTACACACACACACACACACACACACACACACACACATACACACACACACACACACACACACACACACACACACACACACACACACACACACACACACACACACACGTCTCCTTTCTTATTACACAGATGAAAATATTGCTTGTTTTTCATCTCATTAACTTCGTATCCCCCCATAAATTATCGTTCAGCCGTGTCAGAATTGTTAAGACACTGGGGGCTGAACCACCACAACGCTCGACCCGTGTTTCACTAGGATTCGTCTATTGTTTCTCTCTCATTAACATCATTACTCTCGGCATCTTCACAAAACATCTTAATCAGCATAAATCTCTTCAGAAAATCCTATTATCAATTCGGTTTCGATATTTTTCCGTTTGATTTCATTTGCATATTTACTCATGTCATCGTAATGTAACATCTTAATCATCCTAACCACCTTTAAAAAGTAGATTTATCAATTTATATCATCATTAGTCTTGGGTATCTTCCAAAAATGCCTTTATTATATCCTTTTGACATTTCGTGTTTTAATTCGATTGTTATGTTTATCATCTTGACTTTATTAACATACTTACCCTCGGCATTTTCTCAAACCATCGTAATCATTATTATCTTTAAAAAGTTATCTAATCAGTGTTTAACTATATGTATCATTAACTTCACTACCCTTTGGATCTTGGCCATAATAACCCCACTATTTTGTGATAACTTTGAACATAACTTTTCTCAGCATCTTACAAAAACATTTATCATGACTCCCATCAGAACTCTCTTTTATCAATTCCTGTTATTTAGTTATCATTATTTCATTAACATCAATGCCCTCGACATCTTCCCCAAACATTTTAATCATAATTTGCTTTTAGATATGCGTGTTATTAGTTTGTTACTGTGTACATTATATAATCAAAATCATTACCCTCACCATATTCCCAATATATCTTCAGCAGTACAACGTTTAGAAATGCCTTACTCTGTCAATTTGATCTCTTTCCCATTCAGTGTTATCACATTAATATCATTACCGGAGGCATCTTCGTAAATTTCTTAGCCCTATATGACCCCTTTAGATATTCCCTTTTTCTTTAATCTTTACATCATTATTCTCAGCATCTTCCCAAACTTTCTTAATTATAGCCTTATTTATTTAGTCCACTTACTAATTCGGTAGCAGTTTTGCTGTCAGCATCTTCCATAAACAGTTTAATCATAGCATATCCAATTAAAATATTTAGTTTTCTGTAATTTCAATATTATAAACTCCTCGTCAATATTATATTATTATAGTTTTCCTATAGTAACCTAATCGTAAATCTATTTAGGGATTCTTCTAATATAATAATATACATTTTGATCTCATTAACATCTATGCTCTATTCATCTTCTCAAAACATCCTGGTAATTAACCCCTTCAAAAAATTATTTATAATGATTCAAGTTATATATATTAAATTCCAACTATAAGTTGTTGTATTCACTATGCACGATAATATTGCTTATATGACAAAGAGTCACTACTGTTAGCCATATTAACCTTGACCGTTTCTCTGTTGTGTCGTAATTTTATCTGCCATTACACAATTAATTACGGGTTTGGATGACCTCTCTTCATAAAGAGGGGGGAAGAACTTGGGTAACATTCAGAAATACTAAGTTTTATTATCTTGGGTATATATTTTGGTTACAATGTTACATTATATTTTGTTCTGGGGAATTTTAACCATTTATATACAATTTGCCTTTCAAGAACTTACAAAATGTGTCTCTTGTACTAGTGGAATCTTACAAAATCGATTTGATCCAATTAAGTGTGATAGATCTAAGCTATTCTGAAAAATTGTTAATTTAAAGTTAGTGTCACTATTCCTTGACACTCCTCATGTTTCTAATAGCCCTTGATAATGACGACGACGATGATATATTTTTATCTTAGCTTTGTGGCTAATACTATTTGCTTCTTTTAGTGTAAGTGTTGAGTTATTGTCCCTTGCGTTAACCCCTTTTGCACCGGCAACGTCTTTTAAAGTATATTCTAGCTATATTTATACGATTGTCTGCAGTTAAGAAGGATCTGTGTAGTAAAAATGGTTAATTGAGATAGTTCGAAGCCTGTTAATTGCTGGAGGCCCTTTTTAAACTGAACAACATTGGCTAATAGTAGCCTGAGTAAAGTTAAAATAACGACACCGGTACTGAAAGGGTTAAATTTTGCAATAATAATCATAAACATTTTCAATGAACATTTGATTGAGTCTGTACCAGGTATATTGCTTGGCAACTGTACCTAATTCTATCCTAAAAGAGTTGATTCATGTGGGATTTCGTGTTTCTTAAGATGCTTCTAATGTAGGCAGGAGAGCCCAAAACACGCTTAAAATGTGAAAAATATAATTGTAATAAATGTTGTTTCTCTCATTCGTAAGTTATCGATAAGGGGGAGGGGGGATTTGCTCCCTAGACCTTTATTAAGCTTTAAAAAAAAAGAAAAAAAAAAAAAAAAAAAAAAAAAAACTTCTCTTCGAGATCATTTGTACATTTTTGGTAGAATAATGTCCCGGTAGAAGGTCGGTTCCTCCTAAATTACAGGCTCGCTATCGATCGCTAGGAAATAATCGACACCTAAATGGCACGAAAGGTATTTATATTGTCAAGGTAATGGAGTGAAAGGTCTTACAATTGACAATCTAATAGGGCGAACGTCTTAAAATATCAAATATAATGGGGCTAAGCATGAGGAAGAAGGGGGGCCAGAAAATACAAGAACCTCCCATTAATTGCAATAAATGTTCCTCTTCTTCGTAAGCTAGCATAAATTTGTATCAACTATCGTTTCTCTTCCGTTGTTTGTGCCTAATGATACAATCACAAATATCGTGAAAACATGTTTGCGGTTTCTGTAACGGTATTATTTATCGTCGGAAAAGAAAACAAACGTATTTTTTCTTAGTCATAAAATTGTATATTAATAATTGACATTGTTCTTAACACCAATAGCCCCCAAATGAAATAAATGAAAGCATGCGATCTTCCCAGTATTCGAACCTAGGATAGCACATACAGTACTTACGCGCTCTAACCATTACACCATCAATACAGTTAAACGTACAACACATGACCACGATTAATATCCATTTATCGAATACTGGATAATCATAACGTGCGATGTTACCAATATGTTATCCGGATGTTTCATTTATAGCCTGTTCTACTTAACCCTTTGAGGAGTATGCTGCGTTTTGACAGTTTAATCTGGCTATCATTAAACGATGTAATGCAGCTTAGGAAGGATCTGTGGGAAATAAAAGGGTCTATCTATCTATCTATTGCCTGACGCCGTGATCCCCGAAGGGGTGGCCACGAACGAACCGCCCCCATGCACCTCTGTCCCCAGTCAGTCGACGCCCCTCCTCCCAACCAGCACCGCCTTCGTTCATGTACTTCCTCACTCCATCCTTCCACCTCTCATTCGGTCTACCTCTCCCTCTCTTATCTGTCCCTCCACCTCGAGCGAGGTGGAATAAAAGGGTAAAGACTATTTAAATTAACCTTCTGACTTCCATAATTATATCCTTCCTAGTCTGAATAAACTCTCTAATAATATTCAGAAAACAGAAATGAAATGCGCCATCGTAT
>CM064554.1:11097469-11169969 GCA_032716605.1 Paralithodes platypus
CATCAAAATTTGTTTTGGGGAACCTAACTATCATACAGTATATATATATACAGTATATATATATATATATATATATATATATATATATATATATATATATATATATATATATATATATATATATAGTGTTAATTACGTTCCGTTCTACTCATCTTTGCCCCAGGTTCATATCTGGGCTACTGTGTCGATAATCTTAACCCCTTCTGTACCGGCGCCGTCTTCTTAACTTTATTCGGGGTACTATTAGACAATTTTAGTCAGCTTAAAAAGAGCCTCCAGCACTTAACAGGATTGGAACTATCTCACTAAAGGGGTAGTACTCGCTTTTTCTGGACCCCCTTCTCCCTCACGTTTAGCTTGTATTCCATCTATCACCTACTACATACCTCCTGACTCATCTACCACCTACCTCATCTACCTAGCCTACCACCTATCGGCCTCATCTGCCATATACCTCTCCTAACACCTTTCTCATCTACCACCTCCCTCACCTATCATCTACCTCATCTACCATCTGATTCATCTACCACCTACCTCACCTAGCATCTACCTCACCTGCCATCTACCTCATCTACCATCACCTCATCTACCACACCTACCATTACCTCATCCACCACCTACCTCACCTACCATCTACCTTATCTACCATTTACCTAGCCTACCACCTACCTGCCTCATCTACCATCTACCTGCCTCATCTACCATCTACCTCATCTACCACCTACCTGCCTCATCTACCACCTACCTGCCTCATCTACCATCTACCTAACCTACCACCTACCTGCCTCATCTACCACCTACCTTATCTACCATCTACCTAACCTACCACCTACCTGCCACATCTACCATCTACCTCATCTACCACCTACCTGCCTCCTCATTAGCATCCCCCACCCATAGCTCAGGCCCCACGATGATTTACTCCGCTCATAATTGGCCGATACAAGTTGATTAGTGAGCCCCCACGGTCGCTCTCCCTTCACTCATTACACTCACTGTCTCACGCCGGGGGGTGGTGGGAGAGAGAGAGAGAGAGAGAGAGAGAGAGAGAGAGAGAGAGAGAGAGAGAGAGAGTTAAAGTTAGAGTAAGAGAGATAGGGCAAGAGAGTTAGAGGTAGAGTGCTAGAAAAAGAGTTAGTGTGAAGGAGAGAGAGAGAGAGAGAGAGAGAGAGAGAGAGAGAGAGAGAGTATACACTGTACTGTATAAACAAAGAAGTAGACTACATGGAATTAAATAAGTTTGTCTTTGCATGATGGAAAATCTTCGTTATCATTATGATGCCTCAACAGATTCTATATTCAAAACATGCATGTCATAAAAACACAAACATACAAAATATACATAAAAAATATATATATATACAGTATAATATATACAGTATATACAAGTAAATAAATTAAAGTACATTTCCCGCATTTTTAGTATAATTTGTTCACGGCATTCTGAATTACCTTCCCTGCAAAGAATTGTAAAAACAAATATACAACAGCGAATATTAATTTTTAAGGGATTATTTTGTTTATGAACCTCCCTTCTCCCTCATGCTTTGGCTCATTAGTTTTGAAATTTTAAGACGTTTGACCCATTAGTTTAGTCTTTTTAAGAACTTTCCCCCCGTTTCTTTGTCAATTTGAACACCTTTACAGCTATTTAGGTGTTGATTTCTGAAGGCGAGCGATATCGAGCCTGCAATTTAGGAGGAATTTCTCTACTGACAAATGTAGTAATTTATCTCGAAGGGTAGTCTTTGAGGGTATTTGTTAAGCTTAATGGAGAGCGCACTAAAATATTCCCCTATTTTGGCTATCATTAGACGCTTTTACTCTGTAATCAAAAGGGTAAGGTCTATCTCGATTAACCCTCTGACTTTTAAGATGCCTTCCTAATTTGAATAATATCGTATCTGATAGCCAACATTATAGGAATAACTGTATCTTCAGATAGTGAAGGGATTACGTAAAACAACGGGATGCTCGGATATAAACGTAGTCAGTCAGGGATTTGAGTCAAGGGTATGAAGAAACAAAAGGACACAAATACATATAATAATAATATAACAAATACATATATCATAAAATACATATAATAATAATATAACAAATACATGTATCATAAAATACATATAATAATAATATAACAAATACATATATCATAAAATACATATAATAATAATATAAAAAATACATATATCATAAAATACATATAATAATAATATAACAAACACATATATCATAAAATCAGAATGAAAGAAGGAAGTAATTACTGTTAAACAAAAATCATGTTCCTAATTTACCATTCACTTGAAGCCCCAACACTATGGTGAACGTTGTTACTGCAAACCATGCAGTTTAGGCTACATAGGACAGCATGTGATAAGTTATACGTGTAAATACCACACAATATAATCAAAGTAGGCCTACATGTGCATTGCAAACATTTATCATTGTATTACAGAGTCATATAGATGCACAAAACTACATTTGTTTTCCCTCATATTTTTCTCTGGATCTTAGTCAAGCTTAAGAAATACCCCCCCCCCCCCACGCCCTCCTCCCCTTTGAGATAAATCTGTATATTTATCGGTAGAAAAATTTCTCGGCCGAAATCCGGTTCTTCCTAAATTACAAGCTCTCTATCGGACACCAGGACAAAATCAACACCTAAATTGCGCGAACGGTTTTTATTGCGGCAAATAAATTGGCCGAAAGGTCTTAAAATGACCAAACTAATGGTGCGAACACCTTAGAATATTTTAAGTAATGGGGCTTAGCATGAGGGAGATGGGAGTCTAGGAACAAAAGACCTCAACAAAGCACATCAGCATATACTCACACTTATTATATAGGCATAATCGTAATCAACATATAATGCCTGACTATCCCCAAAACTCCTGGAAAGAGCTGGTGACGAGGGATGTAGATCACAAAGGCCACACTCCTAAACGGCCACATCCATAACAGCCACTCTCCAGAGCAACCTAGGGGTTAAATTATATAAGGTTTAAATAGATACGTTAAATTTGGTTATACTAGGTTTAGTGAGATAATCGATCTATCTAATTTTAGTTCGTTCATAATTATACAGTAAATTGAAATATTTCATTGCATATACATTTATATAAAACAAATAATATTAAAAATAGAGTAGTACAAATAGACACAGTAATGAATATTTATGATAAAATATCAGATGTTGTAGACTTTGGAAGCAGTATATTCAAAATAAAATAATGTGCATCAATTATCAGGCTTTAACAACCTAATACACCATTAAAAGGAGAGCATGAATATTACATGTTATATATGTATATACAGCATATACTATATATATATATATATATATATATATATATATATATATATATATATATATATATATATATATATATATATATATATATAAAGTATTATATTTCTGCTTCTTGTGAAACAAACATAGATTATGTTTTCTTAAACACGAATTAAGTTATAATGTCTTCAAAAGGATACCACTGTAATCTTCCAGACGACTATCACTAGTGTGCATAATATACTGCACATGTCCACTAGTTCCTTCGAGAATTTGAACCCAGCAAAACCTTAAGGTAATCTTTAATATAAGGATCGGTTAGGTTAGATTGGGTGTAATTTAGGTTGTGGCCTCTATGGGTACGACCGTTTAGGAGTGTGGCTGTTTGACTTGCCACCGTAGTTTGACCGTAAGCGAGAACATACAAGCCATCGTAAAGTTGTGGAGCGGGATGAACCATGAAACAGTAGGATGCAATAATTTATTAGTGCTGAAATGACATAAAGGAGAGAGAACATGGAAACTGCCAAAATACAAGTATTATATTAATATCTGTTATGTAAAAAGAAACTGGTGGATAATGGAAGATAATCGAAACATATTTCGCCTGGGTATAAAGGGGATGAATTTTGAAATAACAAGAGTGAAAGAAAAACAAATGTGGCAAACTGTTAGATATTTGTAGCTTCAAATACAAATTGAGTGAACAACACAGAGAGGTTCAGATAATGAGGGACTGAAAGTGGAAAGTAAATGCTGATGGAAACATGGTGGTAAAGAAAAATAGAACAAGAAGGGAATGGAAAAAGGAATCAAGTCTAAATGTGCGGAATGTTTAGCTGTCGATTAATGCATGAAACTAGTGGAAGTAAAATTAAATATGCATGGACGCTTTGTGTATTTTTACCGAAATAAGTACAAATTTATCTAGAAGGGGGATCTTGGGGATGTTTTTTATGCTTGATAGAGGTATAGGGAGGAGACTAGAAAAATAATAGATAAATACAAATATCGACCAATAAATAAACCCTTCCCCCTTAACATCATCATATACCATAGTGATACCTAGAACAACATGAAGAAAGGAGTCATAATCTTGAAAAGGTTAATGACTGGTAGTATATATGAGGGATAATACCATCAGCCTTTGACCCACATCAGAATATCGTGACCTCTACCTCAGACTACAAACTTTGGTCTGATGGCTCTAGGTCAAGAAAAATCACCCACTTGTAGATTCAGCGTCGGGGAAAAAATGTAATAGAAGGTTGAATCCTGCGCAGATCTCGTCCTTTGGCTCCACCACCGCTTCGTTCTCTTTTATGCCCTGTTTACGATCACGCTCCTCTGCCCCCCTTTTGTCTGCCCTTTATCATGTGTTTGCATTGTCTGGGACCCCGACCGCCCCGTCTCCTCCTTTGCTTTCCCCGGTCTCATTGTCCCCTTTCACCTCCTTATTGCCCGACTCGGCTCAACCCTTTCATCTTCTCCGTCCTCGTCTTTTGACCTCCGTTGCGAAAGCGATCGGTGGTTTCAGGGCCCTTCACCTGATTCCTCCTCTTGTTCTTGCTGTTGTTCTGGAATAGGAGACAAAGATAAAGAAGACAAAAATGTCTGAGGTCACTGTGGAGGAGGTGGGGAAGGGAAGGGCAGCCATAGTTTTTCATGACACTGATCACGCGTCACCCATGCCACATCATCCACTGTTTGTAGACTGTCCCTTTACGCAAGTCACTCAGTGCTCGTCATATGTTGTTCACCACATAATGTCAGCTGCGTGACATCAATTTACACCGTCCTCTGCGCGCTACCCAGTGCGCGTCACTCTCTGTACTGTATATTGCATGATGTACATCATTTGCTACATGTGCCAACAGCTCGTCACCTGCCCTACACTTTACACTTGTGCATCGCCCGGTGCACAATTCTGTCTGTGTCACCCTCTGCACATCACTTACTATACTTTGCACATTTCAAGTCACATGCCACTATAGGTAGCGCCACCGAACTTGACAATAATCTTGACCCCTTAACTTCTTATAACTCAAAATTAATGAAAGGAATCGGGCTCACATTTTTATCTTTTGGGAAGAGTCCACCAGGAAATAGGTGTGGATATTTACAGCCAGTTTGCCCAAGGTCCTTTTGACTTACGAAGAGGTCAGGGTTCGAGATTTTTGTCAAGTTCGTTGGCGCTACCTATAGTCACCCATTGTCTATCACTCTGTGTCCGTAATGGTTAGTCCGTTAATTATCACCTGTTGCTCGTGACCTGCCGCACTTCATCCTCACCACTTAACCTACCTTGTGTACATATACGGAGGGAGACCTTACCTAATTCAACTTACCCGGAATACTTAACATGAACCACCTCGCCAAATCCCACCTTGAGTGCAGATAGGGAGAGATAAAAGAGGATGGCTAGCTTTCTCGTCTGGATGGTAGGGTCGGCTATTTACCAGTCTTGATTTTATTATTATTATTATTATTATTATTGTTATTATTATTATTATTATTATTATTATTATTATATAATTAATTTATCTAATTAGTTTTGTTTATTCCTTTTCCTTTGTAATTCAACCAAAGTTTGATTGTGCATAGTAAATTTGTTGTCTACATATGTCCTCTCTCTCTCTCTCTCTCTCTCTCTCTCTCTCTCTCTCTCTCTCTCTCTCTCTCTCTTTCTCTCTTTCTTTGGTATCTTTTGTAGGAGGTGTATTAGGCAGTAAACAAGACTTTATTCTTAAGCAGATTGGAGGTGAAACACAGGGTTGAATCTCTTTTGTCTGCCTAACTTTGGGGTGATCATTTACCTACCTCTTTTTCATTGCTTGTTTTCTTGTTTATGTTGTTGTCTGCTTGCTTAACCTTTTCATCTGTACTTGTTTATTCACCAATATACTGTATAAATACTATATATATCGTACATGTGTGTATGGGATTTATTTTGCATTATATACCTATCTATGAATGGTACTGGTTCTACCTAATATTATTAATCTTTAAACAAAATGTCTGTCTACAGTATGACTGTTTTTCTTGTGTGTCTTAATTGTATAGCAATCTATATATCCATCTTCACCAATTAAGGTTATATTCAACCTTTGCGCATAGTATTTATTCTGGCTTAAATATTTGTTACTTCCTTTAAGCAGTATAACCATTGCTAAGGACCCTAATCCTCTTAAATGACCCTCGATTTTCATAAATAAAATGAATCCTGTTTCATATAATTATTATACAAAAGCTTAGCATTACTTTCCATTGCATTGTAGTGGCTCAGATGAGACTGCCTTTCAGCAACTGTACTGTAGTACAATAATGTCCTACCATAATACTGCCCCATCATGTAATCGCCGTGGCGGATGTTGGTAAAGTGCTAACCACCACCATCATTAACAATACAATCATCGTCATCATCATGACAATAATTCTAATTGTTGGAAAGTTGGCTAAATCCTTCAAGCAGCTCCGTAAGGAACCAATAAGAACCAAATCCTCGGCCTTCTCCAGATGAAGATCCCCCCCCCCCCCTCCTCCCCAGTCACTTCATCAGAGTCCCATCGTAACCTTCTTGATGTGGATGGCCAAGATTCCTCAACTGAAAGCTCCAGGAAAGGGGTGGAGATTCCCCTGCCACCACGCTCCCCCATTGGCTAAGGGAGGGCTAGCCAGCTGATCACTTCACAGAATGCGGGCTACCGCATTGGCCAAGATGCTCACTTGGGCTTCCACCCCATAGACCAGAGCAGCCAGTTGGAAATCTGAAACCTGGGCAGAGCAGTTCACCAGAGTATTGAATAAACTCAAAGATCAGGATCCAGGCCGGGCAATCCTGGAAGCCCTGTGATGGGCTGGATAAGGAACACTCGATCCTCCAGCCAGCAACAAACCAACCCCTCCTCACAGAGTCTCTGTTTTCATGGACCCGGTTTCTCAACTCCCCCTGCAGTCCCAACCCTCCTCTCCTTCTACAGTACCAAAGGCGTACAGCGACAGATTTGTACCAGTGGACGAGAGCTCAAAATGAGGCACTTCTGAGAAAGACATTTTGTTAGTCAAAGACGAAACTAGATTACCCTCGAGCCTGTCGAAACCACTGTTGCACCTGCCCCCTATAACCAACTGGCTAGAACTGTAGGAGCTGTAAGCCCTAATAGAGAATCACACCTTAGGGACACCAGACTCTTACTTTAACGAGCTAACAACTCACTGGGACTCTGAATTACCTAGAATATTAAAGGAGGAAACCAGGTTAGCAACTGAGGCGCCTCATACCATACTACTGAGGCCACTCCTGACAAGACCCTGACATTCCCGCTGCCCAGAAGACTGCTGACGCCGAAGTGTGCCCTGTAGGGAAGCTGTGAAGGAGGCGCAGCCGACGAAGAGATGATGAACTGCCGAGACGCTCATACCTAAAATCTAGTTATATTACTACCCATCCGGAACTCCAAGAGGACTATCCCTTATACTTCAACAATACAAAAATCAATCCTTCATCTTCTCTCAATATTCTTGGTGTCTCTTTTTCTTCTGCTCTCACTTGGAAGGACCATATTACTAGTCTTACTAAGGCAGCCTCCCAGAAACTGGGTGTGCTCAACCACCTCAAGGGGTTCTTTACCCCTGCACAGCTTCTTGCTCTGTACAGGGGCACAGTGCGTCCTTGTATTTAGTATTGTTCACATGTGTGGGGAGGATCCTGTCACACCGCACTCCTAGACAAAGTAGAAAAGAAGGGCTTTCGTATCATTAGCTCTCGTCCACTTACCAACTCTCTGCAATCTCTCTCTTCGCCGCAATGTTGCATCTCTCTCGCTATTCTATCGCTACTACAATAATCAGTGTTCCTCAGAGCTCTCCCAGTGTATACCACCTTCTCTACGTAGGGTATGTGGTACCCGTCTTGCAACACAATCCCACCCATATTCTGTGCAACTCTCCAACCCAAGAATCTTTCAGTCTTTCTTCTATTCAACAGCTGAGCTCTGGAACTCTCTCCCAGAATCAATCTTTCCCTCTTTCTATGACTTAAATTACTTCAAACTCCATGTGTCAAGGCATTTTGGCTCGAACGTCCCTTGATTTTGGCCCTTTCAATCTTTCTTCTCGGGGAGGCACTCGCTACGGGCAGTTCTGCCTTTTTGTATCCCTCACACACATAGAAGAAAAAATCAAATAGATAGTTAATAGACTTACTGTTTCCCAAACCTAAGTCCTTCCAACCGACAACCTAGTTACCTAGATAGCCAGGAACTTGCTGTTCCTCGAACACAAGAAATTAAAGATAGCTGTTAGTCGCCTGCTAATTAGTTTAGTGCATGTGAACTTAGAATTGCTGAACACTAAGATTTAATGTTAGGTTTCGTTGAGCCTTCAAACCACGGAAATTAGTAACTTGCAACGTTGAATAAGAGCCTAGATTTTCTGATATTACATTTAAGGTTAGGTCTGTCTCACAGCCACTGAGGCTCGAAACATATTACCAATAACGTTCTTCCGAACATGAAACTATATTGATTTATTCCATAGTAATTACGAGAGTGCTCCTGGAAGAGCTAATTGCGTACTGAAAAATATTTCATTATTGCCACAATAAGAAACGTTCACTTTTGTATATGTTAAATTCATGGTTGCCCAGTTTATGTTGAAGTTAATATTTGCCGCTGTGAAAGAGTTAATGATATTGGCTGTGATCTTGAGAGAGGTTCAGTGTTATACAGGTCATATACACTTTTAGGCCTAGTGTGTATTTCTTGTTTTTGTATATTACATGCCCATAACCTATGTGTTAATAAACGAATTGTATATTTATGTTACCGATTGTTTGAGTTATCCAGTTGAGCATGCAATAAATCCAAGCCTTAACATTATTGCATAACACTAATTAACATCATTTTGAAACTGAATTAGTTATTACCAGACGTATGCTTATCTCAAAGTTTACAACCTTCATCTACTGGGACTTGTGGGAATTACAGTTACAACATAGGTGAGATTAGGTGGTGATGAGTTTGTCTTCCAATCATTCATGGGATATATTGTATAGGTACTTAAGCTTGAGTCACACGAGCCGTTTTTCGAGCAATGTTTACGGGCAATTATGGTCTGGCAGCTTAAAAAATTACACTTTATCAGAATTCAGCCGCCTTACATACTCTACCTTCAATCTAGTTACCGATACCAGTGCAAAAAAGTCCCGAAATATAACGAGAAAAAACTTGCTCATGGACAAAATTACGGAAAAATCGCTCGTGTGACAGCGGCTTTAGACTTGAGGATGCACAATGCTGGAAATAAGAAAACCCTCAACCATACCAATGTGCATGATAGTGATGGGAATGACATCTGGTGGTTCAAGATTCGAACCTACCCATTAGTTTTTCTTTATAAATATTGTACACATATTCTTGCTCACGACTGTAGCTGATTATTTTGCTCTTCTCTCCCCATATGGTCCCGTGCTGACCTCTGCCTCTCACTCTGGACTCCAACACACACAGACACAAAGGGCCGGGGGTATTTACACAGGCGGACGCGCGCTTAAATCCCCCTGTAGATCTCTTGATACAACTAAATCAGGCGTCATTAAGGGATTCGAGCCCGAGGCCTTACAAGCTCTGGTCCCGCCCCTACACCACCCAGCCCCTCCTCCCTACATTCACCATCACCACCCACCCCCTCCTCCCCTACACCACCCACCTCCCCAACCCCTACAATCACCTTTACCATCACATACATTCACTCAAGACAATTTCATAAGTAGGAAGTGAACTACTGCTGAAAGTAATGGTGATATTCTGAGCCAGGGCGAGTCCATCATATTATTAATTTATTATATATATTTTTATTAACTGTTATGTGTTTTTCTTCTGTCACCACTTTTTCTTTTCTCGAGTCTCTTGCTGATCCTCCCTACCCCTCGTGGGAGTAAGGGCTGGCTACTGACTGACTAACTTTATTAAATAATATTATTTTTGTGTTCAGTTTCTGGTGTGTGTGTATGTTTGATTGTCAAATGAAAGTGATGAAGGCAGATTGTTGCTCGGACACCACCTCAGTAGGTGGGTTCACACTAACGGATATTTTGTCTGAGATGTGTTGCCCATGAATGTGAAATTTGCAGACTAAAAATGTTGACCTACTATGTGCGATCTCCAATTTTGTAACGAACATAAATCTTTAATAGGGCATATGTGTTTATCATAGACAAATATTGTTTATCAGGTCAACTTGCTAGCATCCAATTCTCCACCACAGGGCATGACAGAACAATGTTACGCCATCCAGATCACCAGTAGCTCTGTTGGCATCAGTAAATTTCGTGCTGCTCGTGTTCGTTTGTGCCTTTGTACCCCTGTCATAATTTCATCAATGTAAATATTCGCACCCCCCCCCCCCACACATACCTCCCCCCCCCCCCCTCCTCTCGTTCTCTCTCACTCCTTACTCTCCCTCTCTCTCTCTCTCTCTCTCTCTCTCTCATCTCTCTCTCTCTCTCCTCTCCCTCTCTCATCTCCTCTCTCTCTCCTCTCTCTCTCCTCCCTCATCTCTCTCTCTCTCTCTCCTCTCTCTCTCTCTCTCTCTCTCTCTCCTCTCCTCTCTCTCTCCTCATCACCTCTCTCTCTCCTCTCTCTCTCCTCTCTCTCTCTCTCTCTCTCTCTCTCTCTCCTCTCTCCTCTCTCCTCTCTTCTCTCTCTCTCTCTCTCTCTCTCTCCCCCCCCCCCCCCCCACCCCCCCCCCAAACTTACATCATGTTAATTCCTTCAGCACAATGGCGGTTGATGTTCCATACCTCGTGAACACTGCACGGGGTGGGGGGGGGGGGTAGAGAGAAGGGGGCAAAGGGAAGAGGGGGGAGATGATGGTGGTGAGAGGAAGAGGGTGGAAGGGGAAGTTAGGAAGAAGGAGGAGGGTAGGGGAAGAGAGAGAATAGGTGGAGGGGGCATGGGAAGGAACTGACGTTGTGACAGAGGGACTTAACCTGTTCAGTAACAGGGACGTCCTTTTCGTCATATTCTGGCAACTATTAGACAATTTTATTCTGCTTAGGAAAGACCTTTAGTAATAATAAGGCTTCAAGCTACCTCAACCAACCCTTTTAACTACCACAGAACCTCCCTAAGCTGCATGCTATCGTCTAAATATAGCTAGAATATAATATAACACACGTCGCTGGTACTCAAAGGGTTAACATATGAGGGTGACCGTAGTAATGAACAAGAACAGAAAACTGAGAATAAGAACAAGAATAAGACTAGAGGGAGGGACTTAAGGAGAGGGAGGGCAGAGATGGGAGAGGAGAACTGGAAGGGAGGGAGTATGGAAGGGGAAGTGTGAGAGAGGGAAATTAGAGAGGAGGTGGGAGGAAAGGAGTGGGGAAGGGGGTCATTTAGGGAGGGAATGGGGGAGGGGGAGTTGAGAGGGAGTAGGGACGAGCAACAGGATAGAAGGGGAGAAGGGAGGGAGTGGGTGAAGATAACTGAGAGGGAGGGTGTAAGGAAGAGAAGGAGTGAGGGATGTGAAGAAAGAGTACAAAGGAGTACAAAGGAAATCAAGCAACAACATATCTAGTGACCCTTCTAGGTTGCTTGTCCTCCAAAACACTGAGGATCAAGTGTCCAAACAGTGGTTTAGAGTGGGTAAGGGAACATTGGCAAGGAAATTACTGCCCTGGAACTAATGTCCGTGGGAGGATTAGGAAGTTAGTAGAGGACAGATGGGTTAGTAACTGAGGGGGGGATAAAATAAAGTTATTCATTTACAAACGCAGTCAGTCGCGGGTTTGATGCGAGATATTTGTCTAGGCGGAGTTTAAATGAATCAACGGTGATGCAGTCTATAACGTTTCGGGGAAGCCCATTCCACAAGTTGACAACTCGATTGAAGAAGAAATTCTTAGATTCGTGCGAGTTAAAAGATTTACCAATAATTTTGCAACCGTTTCCCCGCGAGTAATTAGATTGGTCGATAGTGAAGTACTTACTACAGTTCATATTATCGATGCCTTTGATGATTTTGAACACTTGAATTAAGTCACCTCTTAATCTGTGCTGGGTTAAAGGAAATAGATTTAATTCTCTAAGACGCTCTTCGTATGGTTTGTTCTTTAGGCTAGGTATCATTTTGGTAACTCTACGTTGAACTCGTTCTAGCTTGTTTATATCTTTTTGGTAATAAGGGCACCAGGATTGAACGCAGTATTCCAGAAGAGGGCGGACTAAGGAATTGTAAAGGGTTAGGATAACTTCTTTGGATTTATGCTCAAATGACCTGCCTATAAAGCCAATTATTTTGTTTGCCTTCTTAACAACTTCTGAACATTGTTGACTCGGTTTTAGGTTACTCGATATTGTTACTCCCAGATCAGTTTCTCTGTTTACATTCTTAAGCTGAGTGCCATTCATCGAATAGTTTGCTTTCTCATTTAGGTATCCGACATGTAGTACTTTACATTTATCCGCATTGAAACTCATTTGCCAAATTTGGGCCCAACATGACAATTTATCTAGATTGTGTTGCATATCGTCAACTTGTTCTTTTGAGAGTACGCTATTTGCAATTTTTGTATCGTCAGCAAATTTTGAGATTGTACAGATGAAACCCTCATCTATGTCGTTGATGTAAATTAGAAAGAGAATTGGTCCTAGTACCGATCCCTGGGGTACCCCGCTACTTACATTGGTCCATTTAGATGCCTTACTGTTTATGACTACTCTTTGCTTTCTGTTGCTGAGCCAATTTTCTATCCATTTCAACACACCGTCTTGTATTCCATGCGCTTTTAGTTTTAGCAGTAAACGTTTGTGGGGAACTTTGTCAGAGGCCTTTTGAAAATCAAGGTATATAATATCTACAGCTTTTCTCTCATCGTAGAGGTTGAGGATATCGTGGAAGAAGTCTAAGAGATTTGTTAAACAGGAACGTTTTTTACGAAAGCCGTGTTGAGTATCTTTAACCCGTCCAGCCCCAGCGACGCGTCTGGCGCGTCGCCTATGTATGTAATGCACAGCCCCAGCGACGCGTCTGACGAGTCACCCTAATTGCTCCGACCGTAACTTCAGGTGTAGCCACTCGAGAGGGCTCAGATTTGTATGGGAACTGTGTACGTATCCCATGCAACCGTGCCGATGGTTGAAAACTCTCAAAGTCCACGTGCGTGCGCGTGAGCGCGCAATAACCTGGTTTTTGGGGGAAATTGCCTTCAATTTTTTACTCTTGTAAATACGTTTTCGGGGGCTCTGTAGGACCATTTTTTAAGCTTTTTGAGCGGTTTTTCGTGGTTTTTCCTTCATTCCTAACCCATTCGCTATTGTTTCTGGAATAAAACCATTTTTTGAAAACGGGCCGGGTTCTGGTGAACAAAAAATAAAAAACTAGGCGGGGCTCCACGGGTTAAGTATGTTATTTTCCTCTAAGTGATTTACGAGTCTGTCTCGTATGACCTATGACCGTTTCTAGCATTTTACATACAACTGAGGTTAAGCTAATTGGACGATAGTTACTGGGTAGGGATTTGCTGCCTTTTTTGAATATCGGTGTTACGTTGGCTAGCTTCCACTGATCAGGCAAAGTTCCAGACTGCAAGGATTTATTGAATAGTAATGTCAGTGGTTTGGAGAGCTCATCCTTAGCTTCCTTTAGAACTCTAGGCGAGATTGTATCAGGTCCAGGCGTTTTATTTACCTTGAGTTTATCTAAACAATTCAATACTTCTCTCTCTGTAACGGTGATATTGCTTAGAACATCTGAATTATCAATCTGAATCGGCGATGGTGTAGGGATATCACTGAGGTCTTCTGTTGTAAAAACTGATGCAAAGAAGGTATTGAGGGCATTACTCATTTGTACTTCGTCTTTGGTGTATTCTCCATTTTCATCGACTAACAGTCCAACAGTTGAAGTAACTACTTTTTTCTTTCTGATATAACTATAGAATTTTTTCGGGTTTGTTTGACTTTGATTCGCAATATGTAACTCTAAGGTCTTTTTAATTTGCTTAATTAACTTTTTGACTTTGCGTCGTAGCTCTACAAATTTCACCCGTTCTTCGTCATTTTGTGAGGATTTTAATCTATCATTAGCAAATGTTTTAGCAAGCAGGCAGTTTGAAATATCTTTATTCCACCATTTGGGCTTATTATTATGGCCTGGACGCCGTATTTTCGATGGTATGCAGTCTTGCACTGCTTTTAGGTAAGTGGTTTCGAATAACTTCCAAGATGTATTTATGTCGTTATTGTTAATTAAAAAGCTCCAGTCAGTTTCTTTAAACATAGCTCTAAGTTTATGGAAGTTTGCTTTCTTGAAATTAGGGACTTTTTCGATGCTACTATTTGGTTCGTTACTAGTAAACTTTAAAGTGAAAGTTATTGTACGATGGTCGCTGTTACTGAATTCATCACCAACATTCAAATTCTCTATCAATTCTTCTTTTGTTGCAAGTACAATGTCAAGAACGTTATTACCACGAGTCGGCGTTCGAACAAATTGATAAAGCGAACTCTCTTGCAAGTTCGTATGTAAGTCATGTCCGGAGTGTGAAGTAAGAGTATCGCCCCACTTGGTCACAGGTAAATTAAAGTCGCCAAAAATTACGGTATCTTGTGAGTTACTTACATCTGCAATTTGTTCGTAAATTTCTCGGTCAGTTTGCACTGATTGAGCTGGAGGTCTGTATATTAACGCAAGTATTATTTTTGTACCTTTATTATTCTTTATTAGCACAAAAGATGTGTCTGACGTTCACAATTTGAGGTTTTGACAAGAGGGTAGGGTTAAGACTTTCTTTGATATAAAGTAAAACGCCACTCCATTTCGATTTATTCGGCTTTTCTCAAACATTACATAACCGGGAAGTGAATACTCTGCTAAAAAGTATCTATCTTCTGTATTGAGCCAAGATTCTGTTATGCCAATCACATCATAATTCTCTGTAAACACTAGCTCCTCTAAATCTGAAAATTTATTGCGTATGCTACGAGCGTTTGCATAGAAAACCTTTAAATTTGTTATTTTAGAACTCACGGAACGCTCTTTAATAATATTTTTGGTTCTTGTCGGATCTACATTTATGTTCATGGCTGCCCTCGGTCCTCGCTGTCTCGGTCCTTATCGCTGGTGGTCCTTGGTTGCCTCTGTTTTTTGCTTGGCGTTGGATGATTTATGTCACTGCTGCTTCTTCTCGGATGTCGTTTTTTTATCCATGGCTATGACTGCTTCGTGTAGGAGACGACCCATGCGTGCTGAACCCACAGGGTTTAGATGAGTGCCATCCTTGCGGAACAGAGTAGGCTGGTTGTAGAAGTTGTCCCAAAGGTTGATGAATTCAACTTCTTCCCTCAGACACAAATATTTTAGTCGGCTATTTGTGCTGAAGGCCTTGTCGTAGAATTTGTCAGGTGCGTCGATCTTGGGGAGAATGCCTAAGATGATGATATTCCTTGACTTGTTTTTGTAGTGCTGGATCATCTTGCGATATTTCTCCAACTCTTCGGATCTGGTGCGCATGACGTCATTTGAACCAGCATGGATGACAAAAAGGGTATTTTCATTTGCATCCTTTGTGGTATCTTCGAAGGCTTCCACAATGTCGTCCAGTCCAGCTCCTGGGATGCAAAATCTTTTTCGTCGATTTGGGACTCTCTCGCAGAACTCTTCGACCTGTCCTCGTATGATGGAATCCCCAACGAGCCTGGTCTCTTCTGGTTCGTCTTCCATCTCTACCAATATCTCAAATCTGTTTGACATTGTGACTGGTAGATGAGACCTTTTCTGCGTTGGCCGTGCACCGTTCCTCACTGGTGTAAATCCGGAAACCTGTGGTGGCGGGACTCTGCGTACAGGTCGGGGAGAGGAATGGTTAGAACGGGGGCGAGGGGTTGGTACTGTTCGTGCTAGCAGGCTTCTTGCACGAGGAGTGGGGGAGAGACTAAGGTGAACAGGGCGGCTGTCCTGGTTTGATGTTGGCTCAGGTTCGTCAGAAGCATCTGCTGCAGTGGCTACTGCAGGTGTTGGATTGTTGGCAGATGACGTTGGGGCGGTGGTGGATGTTGGAGTTGAAACAATTGGAGTTAGTGATACTCCAACGTTGAGTGTTACAAACTCTTGGAGTGATTCCAGCTTCCTGGTGAGGGCGTTGATCTTGTTGTGGGCTTCATCCAATTTTGCTGTCAAATCCTCTCGTTGCTGGCAGAGTCGGCAGACTTGTGGATCGGCAGGAGCAAACATGGAAGCACCAAACCTACCGGCGCAGTTCGTACAGGCACGAGGCATGGTGACGATCACTTTCTTCAGATCACTTCACTCACTTAAAAACACTTAACTCACTTTAAAAACACTAAACTCACTTTAAAAACACTTTAAAAAAGAGTGAGAGAAGAGAGTCGGGAGAGCAGGGTGTGCTTAAGGGAGCCCACCTCGCTTTATTTCTCTTTCTCTCCCTCTCTCTCTTTGGCTTTTATCCATTCGGCCCCATTCAGCCTACTGTTTTAAGATGTTTACCCCCATCCAGGTGTCAATATTTTCCTGGCGAGCGGTAGCGAGCCAGCATTTATATATATTTTTGTTTTGACAGCAAGATAAATTTGTACAGTTTTCGATAGAAAAGTGTCTCCGGCGAAGCCGGATTTCTCCATACAATGCTGGCTTGCTATCGCTCGCCCTTAAAGGAGGGACATGGCAAAGGAGTAAGTTGGGGAGGATGATCGACAAAACCATAGATATAGACAGTCTTGACGTATATGTGTGCGTGTGTTTGTGTGTACTCTTAACCCCTTGAAGCTCTGACGCGTGTTACCAGTTTATTTTGGCTATTATTAGACGATTTTATGCAGCTTAGGAAGGAGCTGTGGGTATTAAAAGGGTAAATACTATCCCAATCAACCCTTTGACTTCCGTGTACCGTTACTAATCTGAATAAAATCGTCTAATAGTAGCCAGAAAACAGAACAGAAACGCGTAGTGGAGCTTGAAAGGGTTAATGGGGTAGTCATACATATTTGCTTAATTATGTATGTTTTACTATTTTTTTTAGTTTCCACCCTAGACCTCCATCAAGCTTAAACATTCACCCAAAGACCCGCCTTCAAGATAAATTTGTAAATTGTTCGATAGCAATATGGTTACTACTCTGTTACAGGCTCGCTATCCACAACAAATCGACACCTAAATTGTACGAAAGGTCTAAATATTGACCACAAAATTGGGTGAAAGGTTTTAAAATCGCAAAACTGATGGGCCGAACGTCTTAATATCTAGTAGTTATTGGGGCTACATAAGGAACAAATGGAACCAGAAAAAACAGCCATTCCCCCGTAACTTTACGTAGGACACGTGGTACCCGTCTTGCAACTCAATCCCACCCCTACTCTGTGCAGCTCTCCAACCCGAGAATGAAACGTTACTCTCAGTCTTTCTTCTACTCAACAGCTGAGCTCTGGAACTCTCTCCCAGAATCAGTCTTTCCCTCTTCCTACGACTTAAATTGGTTCAAACTCCGTGTGTCCAGGTATTTTGGCTCGAACGTCCCTTGATTTTGGCCCTGTCACTCTTTCAACTATGGGGGAGGCACTCGCTATAGGCAGTTCTGCCTTTTGCCTCCCTCAATCACATAGAAAAAAAATAATAATAATACGAAAAATCCTTATATACCCACTCAACAATACAGTATATTGGTACCTAATGTCTGTCTACCAATGTATGGATCTACATCACTTAAAAATTCCTCCGTGGTATTCTAGCTATCGATCAACCTCTCTCCTCTTCCTTCCATCACTCACTTATCTGCCAGGGGATCTAAGTAACTACCATCACTCTTATATATTGCTCATCTACACTTTCTCTCCCTCCCGTTAACACCCTACTAAAATAGAACCATGGATTTATGCCATTATCACCTATCGCACTACCTACCAAATTATCTGAGTTATTTCCGTCCTTATAGGGAGAGTCAGAAATCAGTTGTATTTGTTGTATACAATGGGTTAGCAGGATAATAATGTATGTATTTCTGTTTTAATCATTGGTAGATTTTATTCACATGTTCCCCGTTTAACCGGTGACGTCCTTTTTAATATTTTCTGGCAACTATCCATCTATCTATCTATCTATTGCCTGACGCCGTGATCCCCGAAGGGGTGCCCACGAACGAACCGCCCCCATGCACCTCTGTCCCCAGACAATCGACGCCCCTCCTCCCAACCAGCACCGCCTTCATCCATATACTTCCTCACTCCATCCTTCCACCTCTCTCTTTCGGTTTACCTCCCCCTCTCTGTCCTTCCACCTCGCTCGCGTACACCCTCTTAGTCATACTCTCGCTTTCCATACGTTCCATATGGCCGAGCCATCTCAAGGCGTTCCTTTTCACACTTTCCAGCACATCTACCTCCACACCACACCTCCTTCATACTTCCTCATTCGTCTGTCTATCCCTCCATGTAACTCCAAGTAACTCATTTCCACCCCTCTCACTCTTGGTTTGAGTCTCTTCTCCAACGTCCATGCTTAGCTTCCGTAAGTCAGTGTCGGGATTACCACACTGTCATGCAAGGACTTCTTCACTTCCATACTGACCACCCTATTTCTTGTTACTGCTTTTAGCATTCCTACAACCCTCTTCCCTTGTTGCACCCTCTCCCACACTTCTTCATCCATAGTCCCATCTGTACTCAACACACTGCCCAGATACTTAAATGAGCTGACAATCTCCATAGCCTGACCGTTCAACATCACCTCACACTCTGTGGCTTCACCCCTTTTGAAGACCATTACCTTGCTCTTCCCTGCATTTACCTTCAGATTCCGTTTTTCGCACACTGTTCCAAACACATTCACCAGACCCTGCAACTCCCATTCATTATCGCTCATCAGAACTGTATCATCAGCAAACAGCAGTACAGGTACCTTCCACTCATTTCCCTCCCTTATCAGCGATACACCAACATCCACTGCTCTTCCTTGTATTTCTTTCATGACTCCATCCATATATACAGTAAACAACCACGGGGACATCACACACCCCTGTTTCAACCCAACATTCAGGTCAAAGAACTCGCTCTGCTCATTCTCCACACATACTGCCGCCTTTGCACCCTCATACATGCTCTTCATTGCTTTCAACAACTTGCCATCTACTCCGTATATTCTAAGTACTTTCCACATACCTTCTCTATCCACTCTGTCATGGGCCTTCTCCAAGTCCATAAAGGCAACATACACCTTTTGTTGCTTCTCCAGATATTTCTCTACAACACAATTCAAGGTAAAAATCTGATCTACACATCCTCTTCCCTTCCTAAAACCTCCCTGCTCGTCACCTATCCTTTTCTCCGTTCTCACTCTTTCTGGCAACTATTAGATGATTTTATTAAGCTTAAGAAGGACCTAAATCAATGTTAAGGCTACAGATTATCTCTATTATTACTTTTAGCTAACACAGAACCTTTTTTTCTGGCAACTAAAAATTATTTTATTAAGCTTAAGCAGTACCTCATTCAATTAAAAGGCCGCAGACTACATATATTAATACTTTTAGCTAACACAGATCCTTCCTAAGCTGAACAAACTCGTCTAATGCTTGTCAGATTATGATGGAAAGGACGTCACCTTTACTCATCGGGTTGTAGTGTATTTGTGTGACAACATAGATGATGGGGACAAATGTTGTTTAGCTTTGAAATGACCTAAAGGTCTGGTCTGAGCTTTTCTGTATTATTTGGGAAGATTGGGAATATCTTGACAGGGGTAAGGTTGGTTGTGTGCTGTTTTTCCTTCATTCATTCTCTCGTGTAAGGACTAATCTCAACCATTAATTACAATTATTTCCTATTCAATATCCAAGTTAGGCAGTCAGTAGGTAGTTGACCTTTGAATTTCTATATGGTTTAGACGCTTATGTTCTGGGTGTGGTGTCCCGCGTTCGAATCCCGGGGGGACCATTTGCTTTCATTAGTTTATTCAAGTACACTGGGGTTAGTAATTGATGATTAATGTTAAGAACGGGGTGTTACTTATTTATGGAAGAAAGGAGACAACATCTAGAACGCCAAAGAAAAATATGCCTGCCAAATGCAAGCAACACTTTAGTCATTCACCATTCATCTGCCAGCCCCTAAATTATTGGCTTAACCACAACAAAGCTGTTTTACGACATTTCGGTGTGAGTATCCTAGGTTCGAGCCCTTGGAGTGCCACATGTATTTGTTTGATTTAATTAAGGGGGCCCACCTCGCTTTTTTCTCTTTCTCTCCCTCTCTCTTTGGCTTGTATCCATTCGGCCCCATTCCGCCTACTAATTTAAGTCGTTTACCCCCATCCAGGTGTCAATATTTTCCTGGCGAGCGGTAGCGAGCCAGCATATATATATTTTTATTTTTGTTTTGACAGCAAGCTAAATTTGTAAATTGTTCGGTAGAAAAATGTCTCCGGCGAAGCCGGATTTCTCCTTACAATGCTGGCTCTCTTTTAAGTCAGGGGGAGGCACTCGTTTCCCCCACTCGTTACAGGCAGTTTTGCCTTTTGTCTCCCTCATCCACATAGACAAAAAAAAAAGCTATCCTAAAATAAGGCAATACAATAGCAAGCATAATAATAATGTTCACTTGAAAATGAAAGCAAAGTTATTAAACGTTACAACAAGTAATAAAGAAAACGCATACAACCCACCAAAAGAAAAGTAAATTGAAAAAGTGAAAAATGACTTCGGGGCCAGTGTTGTCCGGGAAAGAACTATTGTGATGCACAGCCGTTTACGGGAGAATTAAACGCCAACATATTTACAGTATCCGCCATGTTGCGTGTACACTTTGCGTTTTAAGGGAGCCCTCCTCACTTTTGTTTCTCTTTCTCTCCCTCTCCCTTTGGCTTGTATCAATTAGGCCTCCTTCAGCCTACTGTTTTAAGACGTTTACCCCCATCCAGGTGTCAATATTTTCCTGGCGAGCGGTAGCGAGCCAGCATATATATATTTTTGTTTTGACAGCAATCTAAATTTGTACATTTTTCGATAGGGTACGTAGTACCCGCCTTGCAACACAATCCCACCCCTACTATGTGCAACTCTCCAACCCAGGAGTGAAACGCTATTCTCAGACTTTCTTCTATTTAACTGCTGAGCCCTGGAACTCTCTCCCAAAATCAGTCTTTCCCTTTTACTATGACTTAAATTGCTTCAAACTTCGTGTGTCCAGGCATTTTAGCTCGAACGTTCCTTGATTTTGGCCCTGGCACTCTTTCAACTCTGGGGAAGGCACTCGCTGCAGGCAGTTTAGCCTTTTGTCTCCCTCTCATTCACATAGAAGAAAACAAAATACAAAAGGCGCCAAGGTTCGGAAGGGGTTAAGGGGAGGTATTCAGTTTATTCCCTAGACCTCCATCAAACTTTAAAATACGCCCCATTGGCCCCTTTTCAAGATTAATTTGTACATTTTTCGGTAGAAAAATGTCCCGGTTTAAAGCCGGTTCCTCTTAAATTACAGGCTCGCTATCGCTCGCCAGGATAAAATCGACACCTAAATGGCATGAAAGGTCTTAAAATTGACAGAAATTGGTTGAAAGTTAATCGTCAAAATAATGGGGCAAACGTCTTAAAATCTCAAAAGCAATGGAGTTAACCATGAGGGAGAAAGGGGTCAAGAAAAAAATCCCTCAAGTGGAAATCTCCCCTTAACTTGAGATCCAAAAGCCCGCGTGACCAATATGACGGGGTTAGTATATTCAAGTTGGCGGAACTCCCCCTATTGAAGGCTGGCTTGTGGAGAATGGGTTTGTTTGTTCGCTGTTGTGGTTCAATTTGTCACTATACCTCGCCAAATGTTCTCTCTTTGGCGCTGAATGAGGGAGATGATGTGTGGGAGTGGTGGTGTTTGGTGATGGAGATGGTGGTGAAAGTGTTGGTGGGGTGGTGATGGTGATCGTGGAGGAGGGAATGGGGGTGGTGGGGAAGCATGTGTGTGTGTGTGTGTGATGGAGATGGTGGTGCAGGTTTTGGTGGAGGACGATGTTGTTGGTGATTATGGTAGATTAAGTAGTAGAGATGATATTAGTAGTTGTGGGAGTGATATTCGCGCGTGTTTATCTCTTTGCGTGTGATGATAAAGAGTTTGTCGGATGCTGTGCGTTCAGTTTGTCTCTATACTTGGCGCAATGTTCTCTAATTGATGGTGAATAGAGGAGATGATGTAAAGGATGGTGGTGGTGATGATGGAGGTAGTGGTGGTGGTGGTGGTGAAGTTGCAGTGTGAGTGTGTGTGTGTGTGTGTGTTACATCGCGTAGTGTTCTCTCTTTGGTGGTGAATGGAGGAGATGAGGTGATGGAGTGGTGGTGATAGAAGTGGGGGAGGTGATGGAGATAATGTGAGGGAGTGGTGGTGATAGTGGGGGGGGGGTGAAGGAGATAATGTGAGGGAGTGGTCGGGATAGTGTGGGGGGGAGGTGATGGAGATAATGTGAGGGAGTGGTGGTAATAGTGTTGGGGGGGGGGGTGATGGAGATAACGTGAGGGAAGTGGTGGTGATAGTGTTGGGGGGGAGGTGATGGAGATAATGTGAGGGAGTGTGGTGGTGATAGTGTTGGGGGGGGGTGATGGAGATAACGTGAGGGAGTGGTGGTGATAGTGTTGGGGGGGGGGGTGATGGAGAGATAACGTGAGGGAGTGGTGGTGATAGTGTTGGGGGGGAGGTGAGGTGATGGAGATAATGTGAGGGAGTGGTGGTGATAGTGTTGGGGGGGGAGTGAGTGATGGAGATAACGTGAGGGAGTGGTGGTGATAGTGTTGGGGGGGGGGTGATGGAGATAACGTGAGGGAGTGGTGGTGATAGTGTTGGGGGGGAGGTGATGGAGATAATGTGAGGGAGTGGTGGTGATAGTGTTGGGGGGGGGGGGTGATGGAGATAATGTGAGGGAGTGGTGGTGATAGTGTTGGGGGGGGGGGTGGAGATAATGTGAGGGAGTGGTGGTGATAGTGTGGGGGGGGGGGGGGGAAGGAGATATCGTGAGGGCGTGGTGGTGATAGTGTTGGGGGGGGGGTGATGGAGATAACGTGAGGGAGTGGTGGTGATAGTGTTGGGGGGGAGGTGATGGAGATAATGTGAGGGAGTGGTGGTGGTGATAGTGGGGGGGGGGGGGAGTGATGGAGATAACGTGAGGGAGTGGTGGTGATAGTGTTGGGGGGGGGGGTGATGGAGATAACGTGAGGGAGTGGTGGTGATAGTGTTGGGGGGGAGGTGATGGAGATAATGTGAGTGAGTGGTGGTGATAGTGTTGGGGGGGGGTGATGGAGATAACGTGAGGGAGTGGTGGTGATAGTGTTGGGGGGGGGTGATAATGTGAGGGAGTGGTGGTGATAGTGTTGGGGGGGGAAGGAGATAATGTGAGGGAGTGGTGGTGATAGTGTTGGGGGGGAGGGTGATGGAGATAACGTGAGGGAGTGGTGGTGATAGTGTTGGGGGGGGGGGGAAGGAGATAATGTGAGGGAGTGGTGGTGATAGTGTTGGGGGGGGGGGAGGAGATAATGTGAGGGAGTGGTGGTGATAGTGTTGGGGGGGGGGGTGATGGAGACGTGAGGGTGAGGGAGTGGTGGTGATAGTGTTGGGGGGGGGGGGGGGTGATGGAGATAACGTGAGGGAGTGGTGGTGATAGTGTTGGGGGGGGGGGGGGGGGGGGGGGGGGAAGGAGATAATATGAGGGAGTGGTGGTGATAGTGTTGGGGGGGGGGTGATGGAGATAACGTGAGGGAGTGGTGGTGATAGTGTTGGGGGGGGGGGGGGGGGAAGGAGATAATATGAGGGAGTGGTGGTGATAGTGTTGGGGGGGGGGGGGAAGGAGATAATGTGAGGGAGTGGTGGTGATAGTATTGGGGGGGGGAGGGTGATGGAGATAATGCGAGGGGGGTGGTGGTGATAGTATTGGGGGGGGTGATGGAGATAATGTGAGGGAGTGGTGGTGATAGTGTTGGGGGGGGTGAGGGTGATGGAGATAATGTGAGGGAGTGGTGGTGATAGTATTGGGGGGGTTGATGGAGATAATGCGAGGGGTTGGTGGTGATAGTATTGGGGGGGGGGTTGATGGAGATAATGCGAGGGGGTGGTGGTGATAGTATTGGGGGAGGTGAGTGAGTCGAGGTGATAGTGTTGGTGGTTGTAAAAAAAGTGTGTTGAGAGAGAGAGAGAGAGAGAGAGAGATATGAATTTTCCGTATATTCCACTGTATAACTAACTATTGAGCGAGAGTTAAGCGTAAGTGATCTGTAAGTCATTAAAAATTATTATTAATTACATCATTATTGTATATAGCGCTACAGTAGTTAAAATACATATATACAGCATACCCACAGTTTAACTCCTTCACCACCATTACGTAAATTTCATCATGTTCAGGTTACCCTTAGACGATTTTCTTTAGTTTGTAATCTACCTATACGACTCAAGTGGATAAATGCGATCTCAGTAAACCCTCTCAGTAACATAGGTCCTTCTCCAACTGCATAAAATAATCCAACTTTAGCCAGAATCAAAGGTTAAAAGGAGTCACGGTGCTGAACGGGTTAATGACCAGACTACAAGTAAAGAGGATCCACAATAATTCTCCTAGCGGCTATTGAAAGTAATATATAAACAGAGGAAAAGATGAAGATATACAAAACAACATAACTCTACACAATTACGGATGACAGACCGCCAGTGGACCGTATCAAGCTTAACCCAAATGTTGTTGTTGTTCCCCAAGCTGCCTGGCCGAACATCCCCAAGGCCCTGAGCAAGGCCAAGGCCATAACCGAGTGCCCCCACAGAACCTTCCGTGCCGACCACAGCAAAGCCTGGGTGACCGAAGCCACTCCATGGCGGGGAGCTGAGGAGGGTGCGGAAACGCCCGGGAAACCAAAGCCCCACCCAGGGCCCTGTGCCCCTCAGCAATTATTAAGAGAAAGTTGAGGGGCAAAGGAAAAATGTGACGCTTTAGCTTCCAATCTTGGAAGATTGTAACCCAAAGGTTCATCATGATTGTTTCTGTTCGTTTGAGGCTAAAATCTAAAATAACTAGATAATCTGTGTATTAAGTTTAACCCTTTCGCTGCGGGTGACGTTCTGGAACGTCCTGGCAAGTTACAGCAATTTTCAGGCTCTAAAAGCCTGTAAAAAACTTAAAAATTGAGTGTCAGTGGGCGGGAGCGTGAGGGGCCCACCTCCGATCCTCAGAGCACCGAGCGGCTCACTGATGTTGACTGTGTCTCGCCCGGGTCTCTCTCTGTCTCTCTCAACAGTGTAGCCAAGCGAGCGAGTGTTACATAATAGCGGGTTTCCTGCGTTTCACTGGCACCACTGCGGGTGAACCAGACCTCATACAGGGCCCGTTCTGGTCTCATTTTGAAGCTATTTTCGCCTAGTTTTCGGCAGAATACACTTCATTTAATGCAGATGCTTGATTTATCATTCAGGAGTGCCTGAATATGCCTTAAATAGCCCAAACATAGCCGCAGCCAATGGGTTAAGGGGAGAAGGTTTTATTTATTGGTCGATTCGTCTATTTATTTATTTATTTATTTATTTATTTATTTATTTATTAATTTCATCCCTAGACCTCCATCAAGCTTAAACAAACATCCCAAGATCGCCATTCTATAATAATTTGTACATTTTGCGTTAACTAACTTTGAATATCTACTGTATATCCTCATCTTGAATACATTTATTTTACTAGGATTATAAAACTTATTATATGTATTATATAAACCTGGCATTATAATTTTGCAGATACATAGTATAATTTCGTATTTTGTCAACACATATAGAAACGTCAGATGCTAAAGGGTTACATTTTCCGCCTCGTGAAAATGTGTTAAATTTGCTATACATAATGTTCTGTACTGTAGGTTCTAGATGCATATAAAGTCAATACAAGCTATAGCTGATGAGAGAGAGAGAGAGAGAGAGAGAGCGAGAGAGAGAGAGAGAGAGAGAGAGAGACGAGACCAATATGGAAAAAAACAAGCAGGCGGAAAAGTATGGAAAACAAACAAACAATCAAACAGATAAGTATGTACAGTCGCGCTAATAAGTGATGTCTCGGCAGCAAGTATGTTTTGATCAATAATTGGTATCAGCAGTATCTAAGCTTCATTTCTTCATATCGAGTGAAATATACAAATATGTTCAACATCTGACAGTCATTAATATAGCACAGAGCAAGCCAAACGTAATGACAGCTGGGACATGACTTATTAGCGCGACCGTACAACTGCTAATAGTCAGATGAATGACTCTTGGCAGGTTGCAATTTTTGTTTTTGGTTGATAATATCCTTCTTCTTCATTGTAGGCTAATATAAAAGGTTACTTCTATCAGTCAGTGTCTCAAGATCGCTGGTGTTGTTAACGTCCTTTTAACATTTGTATTACTACTATTAGACAATTATATTCAGTTTAATATGGGCCTCCAGCATTTAACAGGCTTCCAACTATCTCACTTAACCTTTTTAACTACCACAGATCCTTCTTAAACTGCACAAAATAGCCTAAATAGAGCAAGAACAAAATTCAGAAGACGTCGCCGGTACTGAAGCGGTTAATGTTCCCATAATTCTGATTAACCCTTTCAAGATACGATGCCGCATTTCTTTTCTTTTTCCGGTCCTTCTTAAACTGCACAAAATCATCTAAATATAGCTAGAATAAAACTAAAAAGACACGTCGGTAAAGAAGGGGTTAAGGAGGAGGGGTGGGGTTAGTAGAGAAGATACGGGAGCACACTAAGTTAAGGGGAGGTTTCTAGTTTGTTTCCTACTCCTCCAGCAATCTTAAAATTTCACCCCCTTGACCCCCTTTCAAGATAAATTTGTAAATTTTTCGGTAGAAAAATTTCCCGGCCGAAGGCCGATTACTCTTAAATTACAGGCTCGCTATCGCTCGCCAGGATTAAATCGACACCTAAATGGCACGAAAGGTCTTAAAATTGACAGAATGGGGCGGAAATTCTTAAAAATCACCAAACTAATGGAGCAAACGTCTTAAAATATCAAAATCAATGGGGCTAAACATGAGGGAGAAGGAAGTTCGAAAAAAAATCCCTCAAGTGGAAATCTCCCCGAGAAGGAGAGACGAAGGAGAAAAAATAAGAACACTAAGAAAAAAAGAGAGGAAGAGAAAGTAGGAATGAGGAGGAGGAGGAGGATACAAGAAAACGAGGACGAAAGATTACAAGCAGTGGAAGAAGAAGAAGAGAAAGTGGGAAGTAATGAGATAAAGGATGAGAGAGGAGATGGAGAGAACTAGAAACTTCGAAAATGGAAAATAATAGGAAGCATTAACTAGGAGAAAGGATGAGGAGCAAGATAAAGAAGGTTTGAGGATGAGAGAAAGAAGAAGAAGGAAGAAGAAGAAGTAGGATAAGGATGTGGAAGAATAAGAGAGAGAGAGAATACAAGAGAGCCGAAGCAGAAGAGACATGAGAAGGAGGAATTGAATGGTGGTGGAAGATGATAAAATGGAAGAAGAAGCGGAGGAGGAGGAGGAGGAGGAGGAGGAGATAAATGAGGAAGAGACGAAAAGACATTGAAGGAAAGGAAGAGGAAGGAGGACGAGGGGGAGAAAGAAGAAAAAGAAAAAAGAAGAATAGAAAGGAGGAGGAGGGAGCAGTATGACCTTCGACCTCCTGATGGAAGTTCTCAAACAGCCGTTAGTCGGGTGTGTACGAGAGAGAGAGAGAGAGAGAGAGAGAGAGAGGGAGATTGTAATTGTCAATAGATTGTATTTAAGGATAACTAATAATAAGCTGGACTTTAGATAATTATATTGTATACCGTATTTTTTGCACTTTGACCACCATCATAATTATGTATTACTTTGTTTACATATATATATATATATATATATATATATATATATATATATATATATATATATATATATATATATATATATATATATATATATATATATATATATATATATATATATATATATATATATATATATATATATATATATATATATATATAGATATATATATATATATATATATATATATATATATATATATATATATATATATATATATATATATATATATATAGAGAGAGAGAGAGAGAGAGAGAGAGAGAGTGTATTCATTGAGACGAGTCTGGACATTTTGATTATTTGCTTCCTGTAACTCAGGGAGGGCTGGAACAAATGAGCAGTAAATCTCCACACCTATTTATTGCTTGACTCTTTCCAAAGATCCCAAGGGTAGTCATATAATTTATATTTTTCGAGTCCGTATTGAGTTATGAGAAGTTAGTCATTTTGTTTTCTGGACTCTACACAAGGAATAAATTATAGTATCATTTGAATAGCTTAAGGGGAGATATCGACTTGAGGGATTTTTTTCTGGACCCCTTTATCCCTCATGTTTAGCCCCATTGCTTTTGAGATTTTAAGACAGTCGACCCATTAGTCTGGCGATTTTAAGAACTTTCGCCCCATTTCCGTCAATTTTAAGACCTTTCGTGCAATTTAGGTGTCGATTTTATCCTGGCGAGCGATAGCGAGCCTGTAATTTAAGAGGAACCGGCTTTCAGTCGGGACATTTTTCTACCGAAAAATGTACAAATTTATCTTGAAAGGGGCTCAAGGGTGTGTAATCTTAAAGCTTGATGGATATCTAGAGACCAAACTAAAAACCTCCCCTTAAGCGATGAATTATTATGTTGTCAATTATCCTCTAAGAGTTTTAAGTTTGTTTTATATTGGATAAACTCTGAACATTATATTACCAATGCGATGTTAACCCTTTCAATGTTTGAGGATGCTTTTTGCACTTTATTTTGGTTGTCATTTGACGATTATTGGTAGTTTATTAAGGGGAGATTTCCACCTGGAGGATTTTTTTCTGAACCTCTTTCTCCCTTATGTTTAGCCCCATTGCTTGTGAGATTTAAAGACGCTTGCCCCATTAGTTTGGCGATTTTAAGAACCCTCGCCCCATTTCTGTCAACTTTAAGACCATTCGTGCCATTTAGATGTCGATTTTTTCCTGGCGAGCGATAGCGAGCCTGTAATTTAAGGGGAACCGGCCTTCGGCCGGGACATTGTTCTACCGAAAAATGTACAAATTTATCTTGAAAGGGGGTCAAGGGGGAGTAATTTTAAGCTTGATGGAAGTCTAGGGAATCAACTAAAAACCTCCCCTTAAGAATATGTATTTGTTCAAAGTTTTATGATGATATTTTGTACCCTGTTGATTTCAAAAGGTCGTCTCCAACTTGTATAGAATCGTCTAATTTTAACCAGAATTTAAAAAAAAAAAAAAAAATCATCCTTATTTTGAAAGTGTTTACCATCTAATAATTAACCAACACATTTAACTCGTGTGACTGAAACATTAGGTGCTGGAAATTTTCCGGGTGATTGGAACCTTAGGCCAGTTTGCTGCGTCTGGTATCTGCATCACAGTGTCTAAGTTATATTCAAATTAAGCTTTAATAGAACATTTCGATAACATTTTCTCCACTATTGCAGAGTTTGAAATTGATAGTCACGCATCATGCACACTAATAGTTAGTTTTAAAAAGAGGTCGTAATATGAGTTTTAAAGAAGTGATTTACATATATTTGATTTGGGTATATTTAGACAAGACAGGGACACTATCCCAAGTAATGTGGATGTTTCGTAAACCCTATCATTTCGGTAAGAGGTTAAGGGGGTCACCGACTTGTTTTTTATCTTTCTCTCCTTTTCTCTCTTTCCCTGGCTTGTATCCATTCGGCCCCATTCAGCCAACTGTTTTAAGACGTTTATCCCCATCCAGGTGTCGATTTCTTCCTGGCGAGCGATAGCGAGCCAGCATTGTATGGAGAAATCCGGCTTCGCCGGAGACATTTTTCTATCGAAAAATGTACAAATTTAGCTTGCTGTCAAAAGAAAAATATATATATGCTGGCTCACTACCGCTCGCCAGGAAAATATTGACACCTGGATGGGGTAAACGTCTTAAAACAGTAGGCTGAATGGGGCCGAATGGATACAAGCCAAAGAGAGAGGGAGAGAAAGAGAAAAAAAAGCAAGGTGGGCTCCCTTGAGAAATAAATGACATGACGCTACAATCGTGTTTCCGCTGGATTATATAACGACCACCGGGATGACGCCAGGTATTTTTGTTTACCTGGCATTTGAGTGGCGGTTCCTGGGACATATTTTCTTCCCCGATACCGTCATAACACACTTTAAGGGGGGATGGTTCACTTTTTGGTAGATTTTGTCATTTTTTTTTTCTTTTTTTAGTTTCCTCCCTAGACCTCCATCAAACTTTAAAAAACATCCGTCAGATCACCCTTCTAGATTAATTTGTACATTTTTCGGTAGCAAATGTCCCGGCCGAAGGCCTGTTACTCTTAAGATTACAGGCTCGCTAGGAAAAAATTGACACCTAAATGGCACGAAAGGTCTTATAATTGGCAACGAAATGGGACAAAAGGTATTAAAATCGCCAAACTAATGGGCCGAACGTCATAAAATCTGAAAACTATTGGGGGTAAGCATGAGGAAGAAGGGTGACCAGAAAAACAGCCTAAAAGCCTTTGTTTTCACTCGTGGGATTATTCTGTTTCTGGCTATGTACGGTCGCGCTAATAAGTCATGTCCCAGCTGTCATTACGTTTGGCTCGCTCTGTGCTGTATTAATGTCTGTCAGATGTTGAATAGGGTGGGTAAGTGTAGGAATAGGTTTGTATATTTCACTCGATTTGAAGAAAGGAAGCTTAGATATTGCCGATAGTAAACATACTTGGTGCCGAGACATCACTTATTAGCGCGACTGTACACGGAGCCCCTTTATATAAGACGACAACTTTGTTTTATATATTCGTAGACCCTGTGTGTTTGCATATATTAATCATTAACCCTTTATGTATACCGGTATGATATAATATTATTCTGGATATTATGTGATATAGAATAAAATAAAATAAAATAAAATCGAACATAAAAATTAAAATAGGAAAAGTGGGGATTGGGCCTGAGCATATAGATAGATAGATAGATAGATAGATAGATAGATAGATAGATAGATAGATAGATATGATTTCATGTGGTAATCGGAAGATATATGGAGTGTTCTACTTCACAAATATAAAGGCTAGATAGAGGCGCTTCTTAATCTGTATAAACTCGTCGAATATTGCACAGATTATAGTGGATAAAATGCGGCTGAACGGATTAACCCATTCAGTCCGTACCAAGGACGTCCTTTTCATCATATTCTGGCAACAATTAGACGATTTTAGTCAGCTTAGGAAGGACCTCTAGCAATAATAAGGCTTCAAACTATCTCAACCAACCCTCTTAACTACCACAGATCCTTCCCAAGCTGCATAGTATCGTTTAAATATAGCTAGAATAAGATATAACACACGTCGCTGGTATACTCAAAGGGTTAAGGGTAGGTTTTTAGTGTGTTTCTTAGACTTCCATCAAGCTTGAAATTACACCCCCTTGACTCCCTTTCAAGATAAATTTGTAAATTTTTCGGTAGAAAAATGTCCCGGCCGAAGGCCGATTTCTCTTAAATTACAGGCTCGCTAACGCTCGCCAGGAAAAAATCGACACCTAAATGGCATGGAAGGTCTTAAAAGTTACATAAATGGGGCGAAAGATCTTTAAAACGCCAAACTAATGGGGCGAACGTCTTAAACGCTCAAAAGAAATGGGGCTAAACATGAGGGAGAAAGGGGTAAAGAAAATAATATCTCAAGTGGAAATCTGCCCTTAAGTAAGACGTTGAAGGGGCCCATGACCAACATGAGGATATGTCGGCCTGAGCTCAATATTATTATCGGTAAATAGTGATAATATCGTAATTAGTTTTCTGATTGGAAATGTTGATTGTTAACGATTATTATTTCTTCGTATTAGTGTCACGAATAACATAATACAAAGTCGGTTAGTTTGCACTAAAGACATGGACAGCACATATCTGATACAGTATGGTAGGAAATATTGCAGGAGGAGTTTGGGGAGAGCATGTCGAGTTTATAATTAAGGAAATACAGGGTTAAGTATATAAACTAAGTGAAGTTGCAGAGAGAGAGAGAGACAGAGAGACAGACAGACAGAGTACAAGATAAATGGGAAAATATGGAAACTATGCAATTAATATACAGAAGAAAATAGTAGAAGGGAAAGTTGAAGAGGAAACACGGAATCTGTTTGTGGTAGGTGAGTTACCCAGAATTAAATATAAAATATAAAATACAAATAGGAAAAGTGGGGATTGGGCCTGAGCATATAGATAGATAGAAAGAGTTACCCAGCCAGAGGTTACTGAAGATTAAATAAGTTACCACAATTTACCTCCCTACAGTAGATGGGACGTCAACATATGGTCACTAACAACAGGCCCTATTTGCATCTACAGTAGGAGAACAGAGAATGCCCATCAGTCTCATTCTGTGTGGGGATCGAACTCGAGTCCTCTCAGTCCTTAGCCGAGAGCTCTTAAGCTCGGTTCACACATACCCGTCCTGAGCTCCCGTCCTTCCCCGACCACTGAATTTGTATGCAATCGTGCAAGGACTCTGACATAAACGGGTATGGTCTGTTCATGAACGTGCAGTGACGCCACAACACGGGCCGCGGCAGCGAAGGCGGCGAACCTTTTTGGTATACCAAAAATAAACCCATCAGGACGGACCAACCGCCAAAATAGAGGATAGGGCGGGTCACCCACGTAAATGGTCAGCGCATATATGCCGTATGTTGCCGTCTATGTGCTTTCTAGACGCCACCAGACGTCGTCTATGCCCAGACCAAAATATTTGACAGTTGAGACGGCTATGTGGCAACGTCGCCTCACGTGATCACCCAGCGCGTACCCCGTTAGTCCCCGCCTACCCGGCGTCCATAAAAAGGCCGGCCTTGTGTGGTCCTCTCTCAGTTCCCAAGCCGCCGTCACCACAGCACCAAGCACCACCTCGCACAACCTCCTACCTCCAAGCTCCAAGCTCCAACCTTCGTTATTATGCCACCAAAGCCTGAGTCGAAGAAATGGCGAGTCATCATCACCAATTATATATTATATTATATATTATAGATTATATCGGCCATCGCCGACGACACTGCGTCCATCGTATTGTGGTCGCAGTGCCGTCGCAGTGCGTCTCAGACAGGTCGTAAACAGACTTATTAGGGTCGCCTTCCAAAGGGACTGGTTGTGGCACCAAGTCGCCGTCCATGTGCCGCCCATGACCCGTCTGCCGGGGCGGTGACGTGTTGAGGTCGCTGTCCACTCGCCGTGCATGCGCCGTCTGCCGGGGCGGTGACGTGTTGAGGTCGGGCATCATGGCCACACGTGGCCACTCGGGACACAATGTCCTCCGTTTGATGCAGTCCAACAATTTTTGGGGGTCGGGGAAGGACGGGAGCTCAGGACGGGTATGTGTGAACCGAGCTTAACCAACTCACCACAGGCACCCTAGTAAGTTAACCCCTTCTGTACCGTCGACGTATTTTGTATGCTATTCTAGCTATATTTAGACGATTTTGTGCAGCTTAAGAAGGATCTGTGGTAGTAAAAAGGGTTAAGTGAGATAGTTCGGAGCCTGTTACTTGCTAGAGGCCCTTTATAAGCTGAATAAAATCGTCTACATATAGGTAGAATGTATTTAAAAGGCGTCGTCGGTACAGAAGGGGTTAAGTAGGATAGACAGAGAACAGTAGGAGAAGCGGGTGGATTGCAAGATGTGGAAAGCAATAGGAGATCAATGAAGATACGTAAATAATGAAGGTGAAAAAGAGAGAGGCGAGACAATTAATGACTAACAGGTGAAGGCAAGGAAAAGATGCTAGAGAGGAGATTGGCAGAGATGATGAATGGAGAGAGAGAGAGAGAGAGAGAGAGAGAGAGAGAGAGAGAGAGAGAGAGAGAGAGAGAGAAAGAGAGAGAGAGAACGAGAGAGCGAGAGAGAGAGAGAGAGAGAGACCAGGAAATAGACATATATAGAAGTACAGACCGACCGGTTTGTTGGTCCTTGTGATGATGTTTATGTGTAGCTTGTCTGTCAAAATATATATATATATATATATATATATAGAGAGAGAGAGAGAGAGAGAGAGAGAGAGAGAGAGAGAGAGAGAGAGAGAGAGAGAGAGAGAGAGAGAGAGAGAGAGAGAGAGAGAGAGAGAGAGAGAAAATGGCAATGCACACGACATTATTTATATCATTATAATCTGCAAACGTCCTTGACATCTAACCACTTCATACAATGATGAATGATTGCAACTGCCGAGCATCGAACTCAGGACCCACAAACAGCACGACAGTGATCTACCACTGTACTACCAAGAAGGTTAAAAGGTTAATGTCGCGTTCATTGGAATTTTTTTCATAAGTATATATATCTACGTGTTACAGTACTTTCATTTGACTATCTTAGTGTGGTTGGAGTTAGTGTAACACTCAGTGCATGTTCCTATATATCGACAATGAGTGTGTGCTAAACCTTTAACCTTCTTGGTAGTACAGTGGTTGATCACTGTCGTCCTGTTTGTGGGTCCCGAGTTCGATTCTCGGCAGTTGCAATCATTCATCATATATTTACCCTACAGTGTACTTTGTGTGAAGTGGTTAGATGTTAAGGACGTTTGTAGATTATAATGATAAATACTGCATATTATATACAGTATATATATATATATATATATATATATATATATATATATATATATATATATATATATACAGTATATATATACGCATTACGTACTACACTTGTTCAACACGAGTTCCACTCTTTTCCGACTTTGCTACAAAAAATGTACACATTTGGCTTAAAATGGGGTATGGATGGTGGGGAGTCGGGGGCGCGGCGTTAGCGTATATTGCTTTAACTTGAAGGGAGTCTAACGGGAAAACTAAAACATGCTGATAATAAATTATGCAGCATACAAAACCCTCTACGATGATATAACTAAACACATACTGTACAATATATACCTCTTAAGCTTCGGATAAGCTAGGCCAGCCAACCTCTCCCCCCCCCCCCCCCACACCCACACCCACACACACACACACACATGATGGAAGGACAAGAGAACACGAGTTTAAACTGAGGAAGGGCAGATGTAAGGACACAAAGAAATTCAGCTTCCCATAATTATAGAAGTATAGATATTTGGAACAACTTGGAGGAGGAGGTGGTGCGAGCGAAGAACATTAACATGTTCAAATCTAGGTTGGATAACAGTAAATATGGAAATAGGACAACATAAGCTATGATATATTAGTCCAAAATACTGGGAATTAGGAATATCCATTACGATACTTGTATAAGTAAAATATATTGATTATAAAGTAACTAAGACAGGACAACACGAGCGCTTCTCAATTCCTGTAAACTACAAATAGGTAAATACACCTGTAATATCCAGTATAATTATTATTATTTTCTGACACCAGCTCCACTATTACTAAAGCAAACATTGAGAAAGTAATGTGATCTGTAATGGTAATACAGAGATACAGTCCTATTTATTTAAGGGGAAACGAGGAATACAGTAAAACTTTAAATACAGTAAGAGACAAATGCATAAAGGAAAATGGAAGAATACCGTGGCACCAGTAATGAGCCAGGTGAAAGTAGTAATAATAAACATGGTGAAGGAATGATGGGAGGAGGTGAGGAATAAAAGGAAAGGCGAGAAAAGACGAAAAGTGCAGTGCGGACAAATATGATAACAAGCAAGTGGTGTTGTTTGGTGGTGCAGGATGCGGAGGAATACAAAGGACATACAAACTGCAACAGACCTGTTGGTCCTTGCGGGGCATTTTGAATACCTACACTGGTAAACTATCAACTTCTAGGTAGAACAAAAGATAGTAAAACTGAAGGCTCCTCCACACCCACCACTCCCTCTAGCAGTCTAGCTGATGCTAGCTACCGTGGAAACAGTTGGACAAATATACCATACAGTATGGATAATCGGACATGTGACTACGGATAGGATATAATGAAAGAAGATTAATTAATAATCCATGCTAATTCTACATAATTATATGATCCTGAAAAAAAAAATCGACCCTGTGTAAAAATGAATGTAGAAATTTGATTCACATTGCGGCCAAGTGGTATTTCTTCAATCCAAGTAAATAGTTATTCTGAAATAATGAGTGTAAATTGAGGGTTAGTGGCCAAGCATTTTTTTTTATTTTTTTTTTAGTGTCTCAACGGTCTCACAGTTCACAAGGTTTGAAAATAATCTGTTTCAAATGTTCAAAACACGGTTGAAGACGTGTTTTGCTTCAATGGAGTGAAAGCAATATCCTATAGTCTTGCAACCATTATTTCTAGTGAAGTAATCACTTACAGTTAGGTTGATGAATCCCTTAAATGTGTTGAAAACCTCCATTGCATCATCTCTCAATCTTGATTAGGCTAAACAATTTTAATTCGTTTAGACGCTCCTCTTATGATTTGTTTCGCAATCTAGGTATCATTTTATTTTTATTTATTTTAGTTGGCTGTGTGTTGCACTGTTTTCCAGTTTATTCATGTTCTTACTGTAGTATGACCAGAACTGTACACAATATTCAAGAGTTGTATGGAGTACGTTAGAATTTGTCTGATTTGAATTTAAGCGTTTTATCAATGAATCCCACCACCTTATTTGTAGTTTTTACTGTCTCTGTACACTGTTTACTCGGAGGAGGAGGAAAAGGAGGAGGAGGAGGAGGAGGAGGAAGAGGAAGAGGAGGAGGAAAAGAAGAAGACGAATGTGGTAGAAAAGGTAAGAGGAGGAGGAGAAGAAGAAGACGAATGTGGTAGAAGAGGGAAGAGGAGGAGAAGAAGAAGACGAATGTGGTAGAAGAGGTGAGAGGAGGAGGAGGGTGAAGATAAATCGGGAAGCGTGAGAGTAGAAAGGATAAATACTGTACATTACCAAAACAAAAGTGGTGGAATGGTTAGTAAGTCATGACTAGAAAAAGGGAGGAATGAATATGGTGGTTGAAGAGAGAGAGAGAGAGAGAGACTAAATGGAACACATGATGTAAGACCAAATGCTGAAAGAAAAGGAGGGGAAAAGGATGGATGCAATATGGGTGGAAAGTGTGTGTGTGTGTGTGTGTGAGTGAGTGTAAGCAAGAATGATAAATAGGCAAGCACGATGTTGATGAAAGTAAAGACAAAGGAAGTGGAGAGAACTGAAGGAGGGAACAACAACAACAATACCAAACAAACATGTGAGGGGAGAATATTAAGGGGGGGGGGGTCACCTGCTTTTTTATTGTTTTCTCCTTTTCTTTCTTTCTCTGGCTTGTATCCATTCGGCCCCATACAGCCAACTGTTTTAAGACTTTATCACCATCCAGGTGTCGATTTCTTCTTGGCGAGCGATAGAGAGCCAGCATTGTATGGAGAAATCCGGCTTCGCCGGAGAATTTTTTCTATCGAAAAATGTACAAATTTAGCTTGCTGTCAAAACAAAAATATATATATGCTGGCTCGGTACCGCTCGCCAGGAAAATATTGACACCTGGATGGGGTAAACGTCTTAAAACAGTAGGCTGAATGGGGCCAAATGGATACAAGCCAAAGAGAGCGGGAGAGAAAGAGAAAACAAAGCGAGGTGGGCTCCGTTAACACTGTTGAAAATATATGGCAATGACTTATAACTAATATCATCCTTTAGCGACTGATAATATTTATAAGTTTATAAATAATACAACTGTTTGTACTATAAGAAGAAACGCAAGGTAGAAGGTGATATGAGAGAGAGATAGAGAGAGAATGTTTAATAGGTATGCATTTTTGCTTAGCCTTTTCAATAACAACGCCTTTTCTTTACAATTGCAATTACATCCCCACATCAAAGCCCTGCAATGACCTTAATTATAACTGCAAACATTAATTCCTAAATAAAATAAAATCGCCTGAAGTTAAATTAAATAATATTTATTTTGGCGTAATCTGATTGAAATTATTAATTATCCATATTATTCGTTTTTAGCGTATTTTAGCGTGTATCTCAATGCATATTATCGACACCACCACCACCACCACTGTCTCCATCAACACCACCCAATCTCCATCACCACCACCAAAACCACCATCACAATATTACGAACACCACCACCAGTACCACCATCATCAGCACTACCACTAATACACCACCACCACTACTACAGGCGATGTCACACAAGCGCTTTTTCCAGCAATTTTCGACGAGCAAGTTTTTTCTCGCAATATTTCGGGTATCTAAAACTAGGCTGAGGGTGGATTACGTTAGGTGGCGGAATTCTGGTAAAACTCAAATTTAGAAGTTGCACGATCATAATTGCCCTGAAAATTGCTTGAAAATGCGAATGTGTGACACCGCCTTTCCACTACCACCAATACCATCACTACCACCAACATTACCACTAACACCACCACCACCACTCCAACTACCAACACCACTACCACCACCACCACCAGTATCTTCTCAACCACCACCACCACTAGCATCATCATCAACACTACCACTAAATACCACCACCAATACCATCATTACCAGCACCACTACTACCATAATCACTTTACCACTAACACCACCAGTACCTTCTAAACCACCACCATCATCATCAACACTACCACTAATACCACCACCACCACTCCAACTACCACCAATACCATCACAACCACCACCACCAACACTAGCACCATCATCAACACTACCACTAATACCACCACCACCACCACTCCAACTACCACCAATACCATCACAACCACCACCACCAACACTAGCACCATCATCAACACTACCACTAATACCACCACCACCACTCCAACTACCACCAATACCATCACAACCACCACCACCAACACTAGCACCATCATCAAACACTACCACTAATACCACCACCACCATTCCAACTACCACCAATACCATCACAACCACCACCACCAACACTAGCACCATCATCAACACTACCACTAATACCACCACCACCATTCCAACTACCACCAATACCATCACAACCACCACCACCAACACTAGCACCATCATCAACACTACCACTAATACCACCATCACCACTCCAACTACCACCAATACCATCACAACCACCACCACCAACACTAGCACCATCATCAACACTACCACTAATACCACCACCACCAACACTAGCAACATCATCATCACTACCACTAATACCACCACCACCACTCCAACTACCACCAATACCATCACAACCACCACCACCAACACTAGCACCATCATCAACACTAACCACTAATACCACCACCACTACCACTACCACCACCACTATTCCCACTACCATCACTACCACCCCCATCACCCTCATCCTGAGATAATCACGCCCTAGTAACCCACGATGTAACCCGGTATCGAACCCTTGTAAAAACACACATCTTCGCAACCACCACTCTGATTATGTTTTTTCCCTTCCATTGGCTTTTTAGTCGGTAGGGGAGGAGGGGTTAAAGGGAGCCCACCTCGCTCTTTTTCTCTTTCTCTCCCTCTCTCTTTGGCTTGTATCCATTCGGCCCCATTTAGCCAACTGTTTTAAGACGTTTATCCCCATCCAGGTGTCGATTTCTTCCTGGCGAGCGATAGCGAGCCAGCATTGTATGGAGAAATCCGGCTTCGCCGGAGAAATTTTTCTATCGAAAAATGTACAAATTTAGCTTGCTGTCAAAACAAAAATATATATATGCTGGCTTGCTACCGCTCACCAGGAAAATATTGACACCTGGATGGGGGTAAAAGTCTTAACACAGTAGGCTGAATGGGGCCGAATGGATACAAGCCAAAGAGAGAGGGAGAGAAAGAGAAAACAAGCGAGGTGGGCTCCCTTAAAGAAGAGTTGAGATGTTAATTAGGAGGATGAATGACAAACTAGCAAAACACTTGTCGGAAGAGGAAGCAATTGCAAAGCTAGGATAAAAAATAACAGAGGACTAAGCTTCGATACTCTACCTATCGAAATAATTATATATACCGATACAGGCAACATGTATATATATTCTGCGCATCCCAAAAACCAATACATTATTTGGCTTGGCATCACATCCGTTAATAAAGAAACACAAGTGGTTATTACTCAACACTAAAAAAATAAAACACTGAAAAGACAAGACGAAAACTGATAGGAAGATGAGCCAATCTCTCCTTAAGGGGGGTCACCGGTTTTTTTCCTCTTTATCTCCGGCTTCGCCGGAGACATTTTCTTATCGAAAAATGTACAAATGTAGCTTGCTGTCAAAACAATAATATATGTATCCTGGCTCGCTACCGCTCGCCAGGAAAAAATATTGACACCTGGATGGGGGTAAACGTCTTAAAACAATAGGCTGATTGAGGCCGGATGGATACAAGCCAAAGAGAAAAGGAGAGAAAGAGAAAACAGCGAGGTGGGCTCCCTTAAGATAATCTATTTTTGATTAACTTCACCACAACAGAGAAATAGGTTATGATTACGGTGTTTTCAGTGTTATGTTGTTTTGGCCTGAAGCTATCACGAAGAAAGGTGAGGCGAAACGATATACTGTGATGTCAGAGGATGTCACGCCAGTAAAGTGAGACTGGGTCATAACAACATTGTGTGTTCCCCCAGCAGATATCCTTGGCAAATATAGCCTAGAAGCCTTAGAATCTCAGCCAACTTTTAATATTCTATCGTCAGTCTAGTTGTATTTACTGTATAATGTATACACTTTAAAACGTTGTCAGAAACAAAGATGGCGATTGAAGCTTCTGAACATACTAGCTTTTAATAAGATGCCAACCCACTCCAACTGCTATCGTTAGTATATTTGTTATTACCGTAAATACTGGAGCTTCGAAACGCTGTCAGAAACGAAGATACAGATCGGAACTTATGAATTCAGGTTTTATATGATTCAGTATAGTTGCTAGTATAGTTGCCGTTACCGTAGTATAGTTGCCGTTACCGTAGTATAGTTGCCGTTACCGTAGTATAGTTGCCGTTACCGTAGTATAGTTGCCGTTACCGTATCTAAAAGAGCTTCCAAATGGTGCCAGAAACCAAGATGACGATCGAAAGTCACCGGCAAAATCGTTAGTATGTATAGCTCTTTGTCAAAAAACAAAATCTGAATTCAAAATGGCTAATATTTCAGCCAATTCTAACGTTCTGTCGTCAGTATAATTGCCGTTGCCGTAAAGTATAAACGATTCGAAACACTTCAAGAGAGAAAGATGGTCTATCGAAAGTTTCCGAATTCAGGTTATGAAAGATTTTAGCAAGCTATATCCATCGTTACCGTGTCGTCAAAAAGATCGATCTATGTATCTATATGCTCAGGCCCAATCCCCATTTTTTCTATTTTTATTTTTATTTTCTATTTTATTCTATTTTATTTTATTTGTTATTTTTATTTTTTTCTTGGGGGTGGCCGACTCAAGACAGAGATGCCCAGATGTCAAACAGATGCCGATCGAAATTCACGGGAAGAAATGGCATGTAATACTAGTCTTGTAAGTGAGGCCGAGGGGGTCACAAGACGTCAGCCAGCCTCCCACCATTAAGGGGGGTGACCTGTTTTTTTGTTTTCTCTTTTTTTTTTTTCTCTTTCTCTGACTTGTATCCATTCGTCTTCATTCAGCCTACTGTTTTAAGATATTTACCCCTATCCAGGTGTCGATTTTTTCCTGGCGAGCGGCAGCGAACCAGCATATTTGTTTTTTTGTTTTTTGACAGCAAGCTAAATTTGTACATTTTTCGATAGAAAAATTTGTCCGGCGAAGCCGGATTTCTCCATACAATGCTGGCTCGCTATCGCTCGCCTGGAAGAAATCGACACCTGGATGGGGATACACGTTTTAAAACAGTAGGCTGAATAAGGCCGAATGGATAAAAGCCAGAGAAAGAGAGCAAAGGAGAGGAAAAAAAGACAGCCTCCCACCATTAAGTCGAGGCCATAACCTGGATCTGTGGTAAAAACTGTCCCTTCGTGTGGCATACCAGTCTCTCTTTTTAGCTCGCTGTTCTCGCTCTCTCTCTCTCTCTCTCTCTCTCTCTCTCTCTCTCTCTCTCTCTCTCTCTCTCTCTCTCTCTCTCTCTCTCTCTCTCTCTCTCTCTTACATGAGTTACATGTTGCGAATCAAAGTAAAACAAACCCGAAAGAATTCTATAGTTATAATTATCAGAAAGAAAAAAGTGCTAGCCAACGTAACACCGATATTCAAAAAAGGCAGCAAATCCCTATCCAGTAACTATCGTCCAATTAGCTTAACCTCACTTTTATGTAAAATGCTAGAAACGGTCATAAGAGACAGACTCGTAAATCACTTAAGAGGCAAATAACTTACTTAAAGATAGTCAACACGGCTTTCATAAAAAACGTTCCTGTTTAACAAACCTCTTAGACTTCTTCCACGATATCCTCAACCTCTACGATGAGAGTAAAGCTGTAGATATTATATACCTTGATTTTCAAAAGGCCTTTGACAAAGTTCCCCACAAACGTTTACTGCTAAAACTAAAAGCGCATGGAATACAAGACGGTGTGTTGAAATGGATAGAAAATTGGCTCAGCGACAGAAAGCAAAGAGTAGTCATAAACGGTAAGGCATCTAAATGGTCCAATGTAAGTAGCGGGGTACCCCAGGGATCGGTACTAGGACCAATTATCTTTCTAATTTACATCAACGACATAGATGAGGGTCTCACCTGTACAATCACAAAATTTGCTGGCTGACGATGCAAAAATTGCAAATAGCGTACTCTCAAAAGAACAAGTTGACGATATGCAACACAATCTAGATAAATTGTCATGTTGGGCCCAAATTTGGCAAATGAATTTCAATGCGGATAAATGTAAAGTACTACTACATATCGGATACCTAAATGAGAAAGCAAACTATTCGATGAATGGCACTCAGCTTAAGAATGTAAACAGAGAAACCGATCTGGGAGTAACAATATCGAGTAACCTAAAACCGAGTCAACAATGTTCCGAAGTTGTTAAGAAGGCAAACAAAATAATTGGCTTTATAGGCAGGTCATTTGAGCATAAATCCAAAGAAGTTATCCTAACCCTTACAATTCCTTAGTCCGCCCTCTTCTGGAATACTGCGTTCAATCCTGGTGCCCTTATTACCAAAAAGATATAAACAAGCTAGAACGAGTTCAACGTAGAGTTACCAAACTGATACCTAGCCTAAAGAACAAACCATACGAAGAGCGTCTTAGAGAATTAAATCTATTTCCTTTAACCCAGCGCAGATTAAGAGGTGACTTAATTCAAGTGTTCAAAATCATCAAAGGCATCGACAATATGAACTGTAGTAAGTACTTCACTATCGACCAATCTAATTACACGCGGGGAAACGGTTGCAAAATTATTGGTAAATCTTTTAACTCACACGAATCTAAGAATTTCTTCTTCAATCGAGTTGTCAACTTGTGGAATGGGCTTCCCCGAGATGTTATAGACTGCAGCACCGTTGATTCATTTAAACTCCGCTAGACAAATATCTCGCATCAAACCCGCGACTGACTGCGTTTGTAAATGAATAACTTTATTTTATCCCCCCCTCAGTTACTAACCCATCTGTCCCCTACTAACTTCCTAATCCTGCCACGGATATTAGTTCCAGGGTAGTAGTTCCCTTTCCAATGTTCCCTTACCCACTCTAAACCACTGTTTGGACACTTGATCCTCAGTGTTTTGGAGGACAAGCAGCCTAGAAGGGTCACTAGAACTGTTGTTGCTTGCTTTCCTTTGTACTCCTTTGTACTTTGTCACTCTCTCTCTCTCTCTCTCTCTCTCTCTCTCTCTCTCTCTCTCTCTCTCTCTCTCTCTCTCTCTCTCTCTCTCATTAGAATATAAACACTACATTTTCTACATAATAGTATCATGTTTTTGTAATTGACACTGTGCAGTATTTCAACATCGCAATCTTGTCACATCCCAGCAATCAAGATCAGGACTTGACAGTTTGTTGCCCGGTAAAGGTGAACAGATGTTAGAGAACAATGGCTCTCTTAAGGGGGGTCATCGTTTTTTTGTTTATCTTTCTCTCCTTTTCTCTCTTTCTCTCCTTGTCTCTCTTTCTCTGGCTTGTATCCATTCGGCCCCATTCAGCCAACTGTTTTACGACGTTTATCCCCATCCAGGTGTCGATTTCTTTCTGGCGAGCGATAGCGAGCCAGCATTGTATGGAGAAATCCGGCTTCGCCTGAGACATTTTCTTACCGAAAAATGTACAAATTTAGCTTTCTGTCAAATCGAATATATATATATATGCTGGCTCGCTACCGCTCACCAGGAAAATATTGACACCTGGATGGGGGTAAACATCTTAAAACAGTAGGCTGAATGGGGCCGAATGGATACAAGCCAGAGAAAGAGAGAAGAGGAGAGAAAAACAGCAGGTGACTCTCCTTAAGGACCTATCTCACATTCCCTCCTCCGCTCTTCTTCTTCTTCTTGCCATATCTCCCGTCTAGACTAGAAGTATAAAGACGTATGATAATAATATTAAGAAGGAACAAGAACCAAGATCAACAACCAAGAAGAAAGAAGAAATATCACATAATACATTTTACTGACCCTTTCACGTTCTTGACGCAATTTTGAGCCTATTAGGGATACTTTAAAGCCTTTATTACCATCAGGGGTATTTAGCAACCTTTAGTTTAGTTACTTTAACCTCTGCAGTTGTCTTTGAGTTAGCTGCGGGCAGAAAACTAATTTTGGAGAGGTAATTATAAGAGTGAGAGAACTCTATTTCTTATTGCTAATCTGGCAACCTCTGCGTCATATGGTCGTGAGAGGGTTAAATTAGAAAACTGAAAACACGACAAAAGGGAGGCGCCGTTGCAAAGGCATAGCTTCCCGACCAGCAACTGAACTGAACTTATACCAACAACACTCTTGGCGCTGTAACCCTTTCAGGAATATTATGCATTTTTTGCTTTAGTTCTGGCTAGCTTTGGACGATTCTGTTCAGCTTAGGGAGGATCTTTTAGTGTGAGAGAGTTAATTTAATCAGTTTAAAACCAATTGATTCCCAGAGGTGTTTCCTTACGTTTTTTTTTTTTTTTTTCTTTTTTTTTTTTTTTTTAGAGGGTACTTTGTAAACCGATTGTAAATAGTTAGCCCCTTCTGTACCGGCGACGTCTTTTCTGTATTATTCTTGTATATATCTAGAGGATTTTGTGCAGCTTAAGAAGGATCTGTGGTAGTAAAAAGGGTTAAGTGAGATAGTTCGAAACCTGTTAATTGTTTGGGGTTCTTTATAAACTGAATAAAATCTCCTGAAAGTTGCCAGAATACAATGCAAAAAGAGGTCACCTGTACTGAATGGGTTAATATCGGCCAGCATTAAATTAATATGTCGTGTTTATATTGAATGGGCTAGGGAACAATGACTCTCTTAAGGACCCATCTCACCTTCCCTCCCCCTTCCCTAGCCTCCCCCCTCCCTACCCCCCGATATCATCAACACTCGTGGGGCATTAAATGTAAATTGGGGAGGGTGTGGGTCAAAGGTTATGCCCACCGCGGATGACCTCACCCATCGCTGTAAATCTGACCTTAAATCTGTTATAGAGGGGAGGTTATTTTGTGTATTTATATATTATTTATTATTACCAGTATATATATATATATATATATATATATATATATATATATATATATATATATATATATATATATTAGTGTTCTCCCTAGACCTCTATCAATCTTAAAAAAACTTCACAAGAACCCCTTTTAAAGTAAATGTTCCCTAGACTGGAACAATATCTCACGGGCCTCACCATGTTCAGTGGTAGAGTGTGCAGGCTCTAAGCCTATGCCCGAGAGGGAGTAGTTGGAATATAGAAGACAAAAAAAAATATATATATATCGGTAGAAAAATGTTCTGGCCGAAGGCAGGTTTCTCCTAAATGTCAGGCTCGCTATTGCTCGCCAATAAAAAATTGACCCCTAAATGACACTCTATGGATGTACTTTCCAAAATAACAGGGATTTATTGAATTCATGCGCACGACCGCCAGACGATTTGATTCAGCTTCGGATCTTGTAGTCAAACGTCGAACCAGCATAAGATTGTGATTACTGCCCCCCCAAACAAACAAAAAATAAATAAATAAAAATAAATAAATAAAATAAAAATAATAATAATAATAATAATAAATAATGATAAACCTACTCTCCTTTGCCAGCAGTATAATTTCCAATTATTAATCCACGGTCCTTACAAGTCTATTATTCCTCTATCTTATCGCAGTGCCAGTTCGCCTCATCGTTTGTGTGATGCTTCGTTAGGGCAGTAAAACCCGGGTTGATGAGTTGAAGATAGATAAAGGTACAGTCGCGCTAATAAGTAATGTCCCAGCTGTCATTACGTTTGGCTCGCTCTGTGCTGTATTAATGTCTGTCATATGTTGAATAGGGTGGGTAAGTGTAGGAACATGTTTGCATATTTCACTCGATATGAAGAAATGAAGCTTAGATATTGCTGATAACAATTATTGATCAAAACATAATTGGTGCCGGGACATTACTTGTTAGCGCGACTGTACAGGCTAGGATAAAAGTCGTGTTCCTCTTTCATAATTTCTACTTATTTCCAATGTATTCTCTTGATTTTCCACTGACAAGAAATTACACGTCACAGACAAAAAAAAAAAAAAAAAAAAAAAAAACGCTTGACTATAATGGTTGTATTACTGTGTCCTAAGTACTATTTAATTTGTTTCCTTTTGCCTACAGAGATAGCTTAACCCCTTCTGTACCGGCGACGTGTCTTTCATTTTATTATAGTTATATTTAGACGATTTTCTGCAGTTTCAACAGGGCCTCCAGCAATTAACAACCTTCGAATGATCTCACTTAACCCGTTTCACTACCACAGATCCTTCTTAAACTCCACAACATCGTCTAAATATAGCTACACTAATATAAAAAAAGACAACCCGGTACAGAAGGGGTTAAGGGGGCAGTGCTTGATTTTGGTCTCTATATACTGTATATGTATTCATATATTTTTGAGTTTCCTCGCTACACCTCCATCAAACTTAGAAAAACACCCCCTAGGCCACCTTTCAAGATTAATTTGTACATTTTTCGGTAGAAAAATGTACCGGCCGAAGGCCGGTTCCTTCTAAAATTAGAGGCTCGCTATCGCTCGACAGGAAAAATTCGACACATAAAGGGCACAAAAGGTCTTAATATTGACAAGAAAATGAGGGGAAAGGTCTCAAAATCAGCAAACTAACGGAACGAACGTCTAAAAACCTCAACACTAATATGCTAAACATGAGGGAGAAGGGGGTGCCAGAAAAAAAAGTGAGTACTACCCCCTTAAGTTGAAATCCTGATGACTGTTGAGCCTGGCTGTAGAAACATAAGCTAAACTTTCACCGCGGCCCGAGAGGCGAATGATTACACTGTTCATGATGTCGTAGCCGCCTAATCAAATTGAACAGAATCTTTTATGGGGGTAGTGGGGTTTTTGTTTTGGTCTATAAATGTAGCCTATATATATATATATATATATATATATATATATATATTTTTTTTTTGTTTTTTTTTTTTTTTTTATCATCTTAACCTTGCTAGACCTCCATCAAGCTTTAAAAAACATCCCCTAGACCCCCTTCATTTTACATTTTTCGATAGAAACAATTCCTGGCCGGAGGCCGGTTCTTCCTACAATTACAGGCTCGCTATATATAGCTTACCAGGATAATATCGACACCTAAATGGCATGAACGGTTTTTATATTGACAATGAAATTGGGCAAGAAATCTTAAAATCGCCAAACTAGTGGAACGAACGTCTTATAATATCAAAACTAATGGGACTAAACATGAGGGAGAAAAAGCAACTACCTCCCCCTTAAGCCCAGACGAGACATTTAAAGCAACTACCTCCCCCTTAAGCCCAGACGAGTCATTTAAAGCAACTACCTCCCCCTTAAGCCCAGACGAGTCATTTAAACCAACTACCTCCCCCTTAAGCCCAGACGAGACATTTAAAGCATCTACCTCCCCCTTAAGCCCAGACGAGACATTTAAAGCAACTACCTCCCCCTTAAGCCCAGACGAGACATTTAAAGCAACTACCTCCCCCTTAAGCCCAGACAAGACATTTAAACCAAGCGGCCTATCATCAACATTCTCTCTCTCTCTCTAAAAAAAAAAAAAAAAAAAACAAAAAAAAATTGAGGCAAGCAACAAAGTACAGTTATTTATAAGTGTTTGTCTATTATTATTAACCCCTTCAAGCTCTGACGCGTTTTGGCAGTTTATTTTTGGCTATCATTAGTCGATTTAATGCAGCTTAGGAAGGCTCTTTGGGTATTAAAAGGGTAATGACTATCTCAATCAACCCTCTGACTTCATAATACACCCTTCCTAATCTGAATAAAACCGTCTAATAATTACCAGAAAATAGAAAAAGAAATGCATATCGGATCTTGAGAGGGTTAAACCCTTTCAATATGTGATGCCTATTTATATTTCCATCTGCCTAGGTCCTGACGGTATTATGCAAATGAAGATGATCGTGTGAGAGTTATTCTATATAGACATTTGTTTTAAATCCTTTCATGTTGAGTAATATTCTCTTCTGGCAGCCTTAACCCCTTCTATACCGGCGACGTTTCTATATTGTATTCTAGCTAAATTTAGTCGTTTTTGTGCAGTTTAAGAAGGATCTGTGGTAGTAAAAAGGGTTAAGTGAGATAGTTGGATGCCTGTTGGTTGCTGGGTTGCTTCTTAAACTCAATAAAATCATCCAATAGTATTCAGAATAAAGTTAAAAAAGACGTTGCGGTACAGAAGGGGTTAATACAGTTTTAAATAGTCGTCATAAACGTTCGTCGTATTCTTTTCTATTAACTATTTCCATTTGCGGCTGAAATAATCTTGTTGCAAATAAATGCTTCCAAAATTCAATTTCTCCCTCTATCTACCCGTCACAATCTTCCACACGACTACCCCTTAAGGGAGCCCTCCTCGCTTTTTTTTTCTCTGTATCTCCCTCTCTCTTTGGCTTGTATCCATTCGGCCCCATTCAGCCTACTGTTTAAAGACATTTACCCCCATCCAGGTATCAATATTTTCCTGGCGAGCGGTAGCGAGCCAGCATATACCTGTATATATTTTTGTTTTGACAGCAAGCTAAATTTGTACATTTTTCGATAGAAAAATATCTGCGGCGAAGCCGGATTTCTCCATACAAAAAAAAAAAAAAAAAAAAAGCGAGGTGTGCTCCCTTAAAAGAGTGGGTGTGGGAAAGGAAACCCCGTACGAGACGTGAGGTATAAGTGCTTGGATTAATTGCCTCCGATACCGCACGCCTTTATCATTGATGGACTGTAATGGCTTTTTCTTTCCCTTCCTTTTGTTATGATGTGTCTTTTGTCTTGAATTGAAAGCTATTCCATATAATCCAGGTCTAAATTTCACATACTTTTATACGAAGAGACATTTATAAAAGAAATATGCTCATGGAAAAACATTGAAAGCATGGGACACACCTGAATGGGAAGACGAAGTAACAAGTAACACACATTTAGTAACATATGATAAATGAGAAATATAATTTGAAGAAAACCTCATTTATGACAATAGACAATCATCTATTATTGTGTATAAGGTAAGAACCAATAGGAAAAGTACACAAATGAAAACACAGCTTGTGATACAGTATACTGTATGTAGAATAGAAAATGAAGATCTGAGACATTTCATCCTGAAATGTTACATTTCCAGATTATTCACAGGAAAGTGCCACAGAAAGAGACATACTGTATAACAGCCATATATATAACCTAAAAATTATATAGTGGGTATATTGTTATTTGAAAAAGAGTAGAATGGTAGGAAAGAAAGAATATTTGCATAAATTGTGGAAATTAAGAGAACAAAAATTAAAGGAACTTTGAAACCCACAAGCAATTAGAGAGCAAAAACAAAAACAATATAATTAAAGCAATACAGTGCCGTATAGAGAATAGAACATTTAAATGCGCAAGTAATTATGAGGTAAAGAAATTTAAACTTAAAAAGTATGCAATTATTTTGCTGTAATTTTGTATGTATTTATTTTATCTATTTATTTATTTTGTATTTGTTTTTTGTTTGCGGTACCGATGAAAATGTGTTACCTTCGCAAATGTTATCAGCATCAGTCTAGATCATAAGTACACCCTATGACATATATTGTGGTCGTTAATTTAATCTTACCATTACTTCTTTACGTAAAATTGAAACATCGGAGGTTTGTTTATACTGTTCGAGGTTCATATTGAACCAATATTTAAATTTTTGAGTGTACAGCCAATACCAATTGTTCGACGGAAACCTTCATGATAATCTGTGTGAAATATAGATTTGTAGTCTACAGGTATAACAATATACTTTAAAAAGGTATAAGTGTGTTATTTAACACATCTAACATAAGGATAACATGGGAACTCACTATCAACTAATCAAATGGTTGCATATACCTTTTCATACCCTTGTCCATATATATGTTCCTTACAATATAGTTGAGCAAGGCGTGTTTAGGAAGGGAAAGGGGTGTGTAGATCAAATGTTCTCCTTGAAATGTGTTGTTGAGGAATATCTGGAGAAGGGACTAAGGTTGTATATGCTACCTTCAAGGACTTGGAAAAAGCCTATGATAGAGTTGAGAAGGTTTGTGGAAAGCACTGGGAATATACGGTGTAGCTGGTAAGTTTCTGAAAGCAATACAGATCGTGTATGAGAATGTAAAGGTGGCAGTGCGTGTGGATAATGAACAGAGAGGGAGAGGTAGACTGAGAGTGGGTAAAAGGATGGAGTTATGAGATATATGAGAGGGATATGGCTGAGGGAACAGATGAACTTGGGGCGATTCATTTGTGGCCACCCCTTCGGGGATCAATGTCGTCTGGCAATAGATAGATTGATAGATAGTTGGGCGAATACCATTTCCACCAATTGTGTATTTTTCAGTTACTATCGGGTTTTTTCCTAGACGATTTTCGTAATTTATATTATCCTTTAAAGTAGTAAATGTGTTTACCTCGTTGAGGTGTTGATTTAATGTCCCTCTCTTTAGACTTTACACAGATATCCATCAAGGTTACTCGACAAACTATTTATTGTACTGCACTTTTTAATACCTTCGTGATGACCTCTATACTGTTCTTTTAACCTTCCTTATTTTTCAACTTCCTTCCTACCATGGTGATTGCCTCACCCCATCAGTAATTTCATGTTCATTTTAGTCCTTCTTATGTAGTACTATATACGATTTTGTTCAATTTGTGAAAGACAGACCAAAGGGTTTAAACAAGTTCGTTAAATTGTTATATATATATATATATACCGGTATATATATTTATATATAATATATATATATAATTCTGGCCAACACTTAGACGTATTTCTATCTGGAAAAGGCTCTTGTTGTCAAATGACTACATATGTTTTGTATTTTACTTTCTTTTTATCGCTTTCACTTAGGCTGATTAGATTATCAGCCAATTAATATGATAATTAGTTGTTGTTTGTTTTCCTTTGTACTCTTGCTTCCTCTTATTTCCTTCCTCCCTTACCTTCGTGCCCCATCTTGTGTTGTCGTTTTCTTTTCCATTATTTCTGTTGACTCTCTTCTTTTTCTTCTGGTTTTGTTCTTCCTTGATGAACCTCTTTCCTCCTCTCTAATCCTCTGCCTTGTCGTTTCTATTTTTGTTTGCTTTTTCTTGATCTCCCTCTTTTCTGATGTTCAGCTTCATGCTTAAGGGGAGGTTTTTAGTTCGTTCCCTAGAATTCCATCAATCTTAAAATTACACCCCCTAGACCCCCTTTCAAGATGAATTTGTACATTTTTCGGTAGAAAAATGTCCCGGCTGAAAGCCGGTTCCTCATAAATTACAGGCTCGCTATCGCTCGCCAGGATAAAATCGACACCTGAATTGCACGAAAGGTCTTAATATGGGGTGAAAGTTCTTAAAATCGCTAAACTAATGGGGCAAACGTTTTATAATATCAAAAGCAATGGGCTAAACATGAGGGAGAAAGGGGTCAAGATAAAAATCCCTCAAGTGGAGATCTCCCCTTAAACTAATCTTTCTCCTATATGGCGATCCTCTTCTATTATGTTCCATGTTCCTAGTTAATCTTTGCTATATTTTCTGATCTTACCCCTACCTAATATTCCTCTTCACCTCTTCCTCATTAAATCATCTTCTTGTATTTCTGATCTTCCTTTCTGTTATGATCCTATTGTATCCTTCTGGTGATCCTATCTGTTATGCTGTTTAATATTTCCATGACTTTTTGTTTTCTCTCCTCATGATCTTCGTCCCTGGCGATCTTCTTCTTTCATTTTTGCTGTTCCTCCTCCTCCTCCCTTCCTCCTCCTCATTCTGACCCCTGACCCCACCTGACCTCCGTGCGACCCCCCATACCTGTTGACATTTATATCCTGATACGTGAAAGTGGCTGAGCGCGGGAGAGAGAGAGAGAGAGAGAGAGAGAGAGAGAGAGAGAGAGAGAGAGAGAGAGGAGAGAGAGAGAGAGAGAGAGATAGAGAGAGAGAGAGAGAGAGAGAGAGAGAGAGAGAGAGAGAGAGAGAGAGAGAGAGAGAGAGAGAGAGAGAGAGAGAGAGAGAGAGAGAGAGAGAGAGAGAGAGAGAGAAGCAAATGAAGGGTGCACCTTATAAACCATATATCTATCAATATTCGACCTATTTCTTTATCTTTTGGTCACCTCATCACTTAGTTTGTTCCACGTCTTTCAACGATCTCCATATAATGTACAGTATATACGAATGAGAGAGAGAGAGAGAGAGAGAGAGAGAGTAATGGAATAACACAAACATAAAAAATATATCACGTTGAACACAAATTTCCGTCTTAGCTGTGTTCTTCAGAGTACAATGTGGAATTGTTCATATTGGTGATCCTGGTAATGATGAAGATAATTATGAAAATACTGATAATTATAATGCAGTATGTGAAAGGTGATAATAGTTGAGTTAAATATAAGTAAACACCATAATTATAGGAAGAAAACGAAGCTGAGAAATAATATAGGTGGTAATAATTATATTGTTTCTATATTGTTATCCTATATTTAGGATGATGCAGAAAGTGTAAATGTAGGAAAGGATACGAATTAGTATCATAAAAGAATATGTCGAAGGAAGAGAAAGAAAGGGGGAAAATAAGATTGATGTTTGTAAATACACGACTTTTCATATAGATTTTTTTGCGTGGAAAAGGGGATTTGTGCTTGGTAAAGGGGGGGAGGGGGAAGTTTATATTTTTTGGGCGATTATATCTTGTATCTATTATTTTTTTTTAGTTTCCTCCCTAGACCTCCATCAAACTTAAAACTACATCCATTAGATCCCCCGTATAGGTTAATTTGTACATTTTTGGGTAAAAAAAAAATCCCGGCTGAAGGCCGGTTCTTCCAAAACTAATGGCTCACTATCGTTCGCCAGGAGAAAAATCGATACTTAAGTAGCACGAAAGGCCTTAATATTGACAACAACAACAAAAAAATGGGGCGAAGGGTCTTAAAATCGACAAACTAATTGGGCATACATTTCAAAATTTGAAAACTAATGGGACTAAACATGAGGCAGAAAGGGGCCAGAAAAAATAGCCCATCCCCCCTTAAATGTTTCTTATTGCCTGCAAGGGTTGTTTACTGTAACCTCAATTCCATCGCTCGTGTGAATCAATGCAACAAAATAAACAAAATCAAAACATAAACAGAGACTAGTAACAATTAAATACATAAAACAATATTGTCAATTTCCAGTGTCTTCCGTTGTATTTTCTGCACTATGTCCCTGAACAATTTTTTTTTTTTTTTTTTTTTTCTAACACCTGTCCAAACCCTGTAGCTCTTCCTTCTAACATTTGTTGTGCATGTGTGTGTGTGGGGGGTATTTTTGTATGTGTATTGGACTAAATTTGGCTATATAGGTGCTTAACCTTTTACGACGAGAAGATAACATGTACAGTATTATAGTTGGCGCAATTAGTTTTTATGGCACGAAGGCAGTGTGTGTTTTTTCTTTACATTTAATTCGGTTTATGTTAAACTGGCATATAGAGATCATTTGCACCTCCTAAGTACGATTAGCCTTTTCTTAATGCTATTGTGGAGACTATTTATTAAGTTTAGGAATATTCTGGCCAGTTCCATGGGTAATACATAGTACTTGCCCCTTTGCTTATGAGATCCTCCATAATTTGCGAAACGTCTTCAGATGAGGGTCAACATAAAAAGGAAATGTCGCCACACACTTTAGCAAATCAACGCTATGGAAAAGGTAAACACCGTACATCCAAGATTGCTATATTGAGTTATTTGCTTTGCTTATTATATATGCCTATTTATCTGTATATTAGATGAGTTTATTGCTACTCCTATACTGTATATCTTAAGAGTAAATTAATATGGACACTCTCAGCCTCGTCTTATCACGAGGAAGTGTTCAGATATTTCATGACCAATCTGAAGGATTACTTTATATATATATATATACTGTATATATATATATATATATATATATATATATATATATTCATTCATTTATTCTTATTTTTTATATTTTATTATTAAATCACGGACTTGGAGTACTATTACAACTCTATACTATAATTTTACCTGGACTTACCTGCGTTATTGCTAGTTAGCCCTTTCAAGCTCCAATACGCATTTCTGTTTTGTTTTCTGGTAACTATTAGACACTTTCATTCAGATTAGGAAGGGTATATGGAAGTCAGAGGGTTGATTGAGAGAGTCTTTACCCTTTTAATACCCACAGACCCTTCCTAAGCTGTATAAAATCGTCTAATGATAGCCAAAATATACTGCTAAAACGCTCCAGAGCTTCAAGGGGTTAATTACGGTCTCGGTATTGCAATAGAGAGGTAAAAAAAAAACACAAAAAAATCAATATTGAATGCAGTTTTTGACAGTGGTAATTTACATTCCACTATTATAAGAACATTCTAACTCTTTCGGTATACATGACGTAGTCTTTAATTATATTCTGGGTATTATTAGACTTATGATTTTTTTTAGAGATCCTTCTGTAGCTGGGTATAAACGTCTAATGTTTTCCATAATATTACTAGAAAGAGCATTATACAATTGACCACTTCCGAGTTTCATGCTATAAGGAAGTTGGAACTGTAATCATCAATATATAGCATAATAACCAGCTATAATACGGTTTTAGTACATTTATACATACGTAAAACCCAATTCAACATACTATTTATCCATCAGAAACCTACATAATTAATGTATTTGTGTTTAAAATCGATGTTTACAGGCCGAACTTCCTTATAGCCTGAAACTCGCAAGTGGTCAATTGAGCGCGTTACCTTAAGGGGAGGTTTTTAGTTTGGTCCCTAGATATCCTTCAAGCTTAAGATTACACCCCCTTGAGCCCCTTTCAAGATAAATTTGTAAATTTTTCGGTAGAAAAATTTCCCGGCTGAGAGCCGGTTCCTCTTAAATTACAGGCTCGCTATCGCTCGCCAGGATATAATCGACACCTAAAAGGCACGAAAGGTTTTAAAATTGACAGAAATGGGTTGAACATTCTTAAAATAGTCAAAATAATGGGGCAAACGTCTTAAAATTAGAAAACCAATGGGGCTAAACATGAGGGAGAAAGGAGTCAAGAAAAAAAATCCCTCAAGTGGACATCTCCCCTTAACACGATTGCATAGTCCCTCATCAAACTTCCCGGACCTCTATTATTGTGTAAGTAAATGTAGTCGTCGAGATTGATTGATGAGTGTATTATATATTGCTTTATATGACATGTATGCTTTTATGATGATTACCCATTTAAAATGTAATGAATACATTAACCCGTTCAGTACCAGGGAAGTTCTTATCATCATATTCTGGCAACTATTAGCCGGTTTTATTCAGCCTAGGAAGGACCTCTAGCAATAATAAGGCTTCAAACTATCTCAACCAACCCTTTTAACTACCACAGATCCTTCCTAAGCTGTATAATACCGTCCAAATACAGCTAGAATGAAATATAACACACGTCACTGGTACTCAAAGGGTTAAGGGGAGGTTTTTAGTTCGTTCCCTAGAATTCCATCAAGCTTAAAATTACACCCCCTAGACCCCCCTTTCAAGATAAATTTGTACATTTTTCGGTAGAAAAATTTCCCGGCCAAAGGCCGGTTCCTCTTAAATTACAGGCTCGTTATCGCTCGCCAGGATAAAATCGACACCTAAATGGCACGAAAGGTCTTAAAATTGACAAATGGGGCAAAAGTTCTTAAAATCACCAAACTAATGGGGCGAACGTCTTAGAATATCAAAAGCAATGGGACTAAACATGAGATAGAAAGGGATCCAGAAAAAAATCCCTCAAGTGGAAATCTCCCCTTAATGACAACCTATAAGGGGTTCAGAATGTTTATAATTGACTGTACTTGACACTGAAGCGTCACTCATAAGGTCAACTGTACTGGAGTTGAACTTTGTCCAGTTTTCAGCATTAACCCATTCAATGATATGACGACCTCCGACCATGTATTATGGCTATCAATAGACGATTTTAGGAAAATTAGGAAGTACCTTGTATGTACATGGAGAGTTCAGTTATTATGTGTTGCATTAATTTTTATAGATTCCTTAGAATCGTAGACAATTCTTCTAGTGTTAGTTGGAATGAGATTATATGGCATCCGTTTTTGTCTGGGGGAAGCACTCGTCACAGGCAGTTCTGCCTTTTGTCTCCCTCATTCACATAGAAAAAACAACAACATTTCACTGTCCAAAAGTGGAATTCGGAATATTTGTCTTTACGACGAAAAACTTGGGAAATACTTAACATATTTTGTCCTCCTACTCACCAACTGCGTTGGCTATTAAAATGCCATCATTCAAAATATACAAAACAAAACAGCTATACAGTATATGAGGGGTTCTCCAGAAGGTAAACACAATATTTTATCGATAACTATAATACTATGAACAAGCTCCAATGTATAGAAAGGGTAAAGAGACATGGCCAAAATTTTAAGCAAGGAAGGCAACAGTTTCATCAAGCAAAAATAAATGTTGTAAGCGTGATTTCTTGGCTTTACTTCCAGGTTTGTGTGTGTAAATGTCAGCCGGCCTTTGTATTGTTGTGGCTGCAGAGTTTGTGAAGCCAACCATTAGCACGGTTACTCAAGAGGGAAGGCGGTGGGGGGGGGGGGGGGAGGAGAAATTAACCCTGGCAGTTGGTTACCATGGCGACAGTTTACTATTATTATGGGTAACACCAGGCGATTTTTTGCAGTTTGAGAAGTACCTATGGAAGCCCAAGGCCTCTTAAATTGCAGGCTCGCTATCGCTCGCTAGGAAAACATTGACACCCAAGTGGCACGAAAGGTCTTATATTCACCAAACTATTGGGGCGAATGCCTTAAAATCTCACTACATAGGTAGGCCAGAAATAGAGAACCCTAACCTCTATAACTAAAAAACGACTGGAGTAATTGAGCTAATATTTCTACCATTTGGGAAGAGTAGGGCAAAGATGAGGTGTTGAATTTACAGCCCATTTGCTTTAGCCCTTTTTAGTTACAGAGGTTAGGAGTCAGGATTTCTGGCCTACCTATGATGGACAGGGTATAGCTGCAGTTTATCTTTTGTCGATTGAGGGACGATTCATTCCCTTCGCAGCTGCTTCTTCGACATTAACCCCTTTAGTACCGATGGCTCTTTGCATTATATTCTGGCGATTATTAGGCAATTTGGTTCAGTTTAGGACGGACGTGTAGTATTTAAGAGGCTACAAACTATCTCTTAACTCTTTAAACTACCACAGATCCTTCCTAAGCTGCATACAATCGTCTAAATACAGCTGAATTAAGACAACATCCATCTCCGGTAGTGAAAGGGTTAAATGAACAAATGTGAAACTACTAGGTCTGCAACATAATCATACCCAGTATTATTAATTAACATCATATAGCACTGAACAATTTTCGTAATAGTTGATTAATCAAGCTTGGAACATGACAGTTTATCGTCAGCTGAGAAGGGAACATGGCAATTTACCTTCAACTGAGAAGGGGACAAGGCTATTTATCGTCAGCTGAGAAGGGGACATGGCAATTTATCGTCAGCTGAGAAGGGGACATGGCAAGTTACCGTCAGCTGAGAAGGGGACATGGCAATTTACCGTCAGCTGAGAAGGGGACAAGTCAATTTACTGTCAGCTGAGAAGGGAAGATGGCAATTTACCGTCAGCTGAGAAGGGGACATGGCAATATACCGTTAGCTGAGAAGGGAAGATGGCAATTTACCGTCAGCTGAGAAGGGGACATGGCAATTTACCGTCAGCTGAGAAGGGAACATGGAAATTTACCGTTAGCTGAGAAGGGGACATGGCAATTTACCGTCAGCTGAGAAGGGGACAAGGCAATTTACTGTCAGCTGAGAAGGGAAGATGGCAATTTACCGTCAGCTGAGAAGGGGAAATGGCAATTTACCGTTAGCTGAGAAGGGAAGATGGCAATTTACCGTCAGCTGAGAAGGGGACATGGCAATTTACCGTCAGCTGAGAAGGGGACAAGGCAATTTACTGTCAGCTGAGAAGGGAAGATGGCAATTTACCGTCAGCTGAGAAGGGGACATGGCAATTTACCGTTAGCTGAGAAGGGAAGATGGCAATTTACCGTCAGCTGAGAAGGGGACATGGCAATTTACCGTCAGCTGAGAAGGGAACATGGAAATTTACCGTTAGCTGAGAAGGGGACATGGCAATTTACTGTCATCTGAGAAGGGGACATGGCAATTTACCATCAGCTAAGAAGGGGACATGGCAATTTACCGTCAGCTGAGAAGGGGACATGGCAATTTACCGTAAGCTGAGAACGGAACATGGCAATTTACCGTCAGCTGAGAACGGAACATGGCAATTTACCGTCAGCTGAGAAGGGGACATGGATATTTACCGTCAACTAAGAAGGGAACAAGGCAGCTTACCGTCAACTAAGAAAGGGACATGGCAATTTACCGTCCGTTAACATAGAATAAAACCAACCAAATAAACTATAGTATATAATTATTTCCAAGTTGATCAGCCCTCTCCTTCCCCCAGCCTCCATCACCGTCACCTCATTACCATCCCCGGCACCTTTACCGTTTGTATCACCGTGTTCGCCATTATCATCACCATCTCCTTAAGGGAGCTCACCTCGCTTTTTTGTTTTCTCTTTCTCTCCCTCTCTCTTTGGCTTGTATCCATTTGGCCCCATTCAGCCTACTGTTTTAAGACGCTTACCCCCATCCAGGTGTCAATATTTTCCTGGCGAGCGGTAGCGAGCCAGCATATATACAGTATATATATATTTTTTTACAAGCTAAATTTGTATATTTTTCGATAGAAAATGTTCTCCGGCGAAGCCGGATTTCTCCATACAATGATGGCTCGCTATCGCTCGCCAGGAAGAAATCGACACCTGGATGAGTATAAACGTCTTAAAACAGTAGGCTGAATGGGGCCGAATGGATACAAGCCAAAGAGAGAAATAGAAAAGGAAAGAAAAAAAGCAGATGACCCCCCTTACCTGTGCTATCCTCTTCACCACCATTATCATCACCATCTCCTTATACCTGTACTATCCTCTTCACCATCTTCACTAACCTCCAACACTCACTTTCATTCTCCACCAATGTTAACACCACCCCTTCCCCCACTTCCACCATTTGTTTGTGTTTATATAATTTTTGTGTTAATAATGTTTTAATAATTTAATTTTTTCTTAATAATTCACGACTCTTTTACTTTGGTATCGGAATCGAGACTATAGTCAGATTATTTTAGGAAACTTGCATATTATAAAACTTCAATGCAAAAGTTACCAGACACCAGTTCCCCTAAGCAATTGATGAAAAAAATTGCTCGTGTAACACCGCCTTTATCTTTACCACCTCCATCACTTGTGACACCATATCAATTACCACCACCATCAGCTTTACCAGTTTAGTTCATTGGCGAGGGTTTGTCAATTGTTGTGCAATACCAAATTCAAATTCAATTCTTTATTAGCTTATTATAAGCTTACAATAGTACGAGGAGCTTAGATTTTCTATCTGACAGGATTATATACGAAGTTAGTGGGAGAAAGATTAAGAAGAGTTTGCGGGGAGGTTTTTGGTTTTCCTCAACCCCCTTCCCCCTTATGCTTAGCCCAAAAAGTTTTAAGATTTTAAGACGTTCGCCCCATTAGTTTGGTGAGTTTAAGACCTTTCGTCCCATTTTTGTTGCCACTATTAAGACCTTTCGAGCCATTTAGGTGCTGATTTTTTTCCTGGTGAGCGATAGCAAGCCTGTAATTTAGGAAGAATCGGCCTTCAGCCGGAATAAATATCTACTAAAATATTTACAAATTTATCTCGAAAGGGGGTCTTGGGGATTTTTGTTTTATGGTTGTTAGAGGTCTAAAGAGTAAACTATAGAAAAGCCCTATTCCATTACTTGTTGTTATGGCTATCTAGCGTACAATCCTCACTATTATCAACGCTACACCACCAAACCACCAACACCACTTCCAACATTACCACCACCCTCGTCACCACTACCAACACTACCAAACCATGAATACTACTGCCATCAACACCAAACCATCCTTCTACTACCCTCATCACCACTACCACCACCCTCATCACCACTACCAACATTACCAAACCATCAATACCACTGCCATCAACACCAAACCATGCTTCTACTACCCTCATCACCACTACCAACACTACCAAACCATCAATACTTCTGCCATCAACACCAAACCATCCTTCCCACCACCCTCACCACCACTACCAAACCAGCAATACTAACATAACCAAACTCATACCATCAAGCTATCATCACCACGGCCACCACCAACATACTAACACTTCTCTGCCACCACCACCACCACTACCATCACGAAAACATCAAGCATCATCACTGCCACCATTACCAAACCATCATCACTACCATCATCACCACCACTACCATCACCAAAACATCATGCATCATCATTACCACCATAACCAAAGCATCAAGCATCACCACTGCCAACATAGCCAAAGCATCAACACTACCACCACCACCACCACTACTACCACCATCACCACCACTACCATCACCAAAACATCAATCATCATCACTGCCAACATAGCCAAAGCATCACCACTACCACCATCACCCCCACAACTACCATCACCAAAGCATCAAACATCATCACTGCCATCACAACCAAACCACTACCACCACCACCACCATAGCACGTGCCTATAGCCGGTATCACACGATTTTTTTTATTTTTTTTATTTTTATTTTTTTTTAAAGAGACAATGAACGGAGGAAGGAAAAACACAGATAAAACAAAAAGGTCCATGTGCCTAAAGGCATCCTCCATTCATAAAATGTTTGTAACAACTGGATTTAAACATTTGTAGATTGTAAGTTTGTCGAAAGCAATTCGAGGGAAGTGAATTCCAAAGAGTAGTAGCTCTGGGGATAAATGAATTCTGATAAGCAGAAGTTCTGCATTGTGGAGGAGAAAGTGTAAATTCATGGGCGCTCTCAGCTGCCCTAGTTCTACAGGGAAAGATGTGGAGAGGCGGCACAATTGAAGCAAGTTCCTCGGACCAATTGCTGTGAAAATATCTGTAGAATAATGGAAGGTATGCAACGTTTCTTCGTGTGGATAATGTAGGAAGGTCCTGTGTGATTGCAGGGTTATTGATTAATATAATAGCTTTATTTTGAATTTTGTCCAACTGCCTCAATGCAACCACTCCACTTCCACCCCACAGAGGTGAACAGTAATCCATCTGAGAACGCACATGACTTTTATATATTACGGCCAACTGCTCGTCAGTGAAGAATTCTCGAACTCTGTATAGGAGTCCCAGTTTTTTTAGAGGCATTCTTAGCAATGCTTCTAACATAATGTGTCCAGCTCAAGTTAGGAGTTAATGTTACACCGAGAATGTTAATACTAGGGGAAGTGGGAATATTTACATCATTAAAATATATATGGGAGTCAGTGAGATTCTGTCGGTTAGAAAATTGAATGTACTTGGTTTTCTGTGCATTAAAGGAAACTAGATTCTTTTGTCCCCATTCATTAATTCTAGAAAGGTCCTGGTTCAGAGAAATTGCAGTGTTTATTTTTGAATTTATAAGATCGGGTTGGGTGAAAGAATTGGTAAATGTGAAGGAACTGTGGAGTGTTGAGTCATCTGCGTAGGAATGTATTGGATTATGAGTGGTAGATATGAGATCATTGATATGAATGAGGAACAGAGTTGGGGCCAAAACTGATCCCTGGGGAACACCAGCATTTATTGAGTGAAATTGAGAATAAAGGCCATCTACCATTACACGTATTTTTCTGTTATGAAGATAAGAAGAAATTAGTGGAACTAATGATGCAAGGCCGTAGTGTGACATCTTCGACAATAAGGATTGATGCCAGACTCTATCAAATGCCTTTGATATATCCAGTGCTATTGTATGTGTTTCACCATGTTGGTCTGTAGCTTGGTTGATTTGATGCGTAGAAGGCAAAGAATGTCTGCAGTTGATCGACATCGTCTAAAACCATATTGCCTATCACTGATTAATTTATTATTCTCAAGATGCTTAATTATGTGATTATTTAATATAATTTCAAAGACTTTACCAAGAGTGGAAGTTATAGCTATTGGTCTGTAGTTTGATGGATCTGAAGAGGCACCTTTTTTAGGAACTGGATGGATGTTTGCTTCTTTCCAGGGTACTGGGAAGCATGAGGTATGAGTACATTTATTTATATTTATATTTATATTTACCCTCAACACTGGTCTGGCAGCTTATGGGTCAACATTTAATATATTTCTGTCACCTAAATTCATCTATCATCAGTCTAATTTCTGATACCGGTGCAAAATATTCCAGAAATATTACCAGAATGTTTTTGATTATAGAATGTTGACTATAAAAGCTCTCGTGTGATACCGGCTTAATATTCATTATGCACGGCGATAACGTTTCAGCCTGCTAGCGGAAATGTATGAATCTCCATATAGATACGGATCTTCACGTTAACAACTCCTACATCATCCACGACTGGTACGATCTCGCCTAAGGAAATCATTTGTATGGGTTTTCAGAGAGAGGGGGGCGAGATCTTGACTCGTGTTAAGGGGACAGTGGCTGTTTGTTTGGTCTATTAATTCATTTATTAATAGATTTGTTTTTAGTTTCCTCCCTAGACCTCCATCAAGCTTAGAAAAAAAAAAAACCTTCAAGATAGATTTGTACATTTTGCGGTTGAAAAATGTTCCGGCCAAAGGCAGATTCCTCCTAAAATTACAGGCTCGCTATCGCTCGCCAGGAAAAAATCGACACCTAATTGGCACGAACAGTTATAAAATCGCCAAACGAATGGGGCGAACATGAGGGAAATGAGGCTTCAAAAACCACCCCCTTAAAATGTTTAAGGGAAGCCACCGGCTTTTTTTTATCTTTCTCTCCTTTTCTCTCTTTCCCTGGCTTGCATCCATTCGGCCCCATTCAGCCAACTGTTTTAAGACGTTTATCCCCATCCAGGTGTCGATTTATTCCTGGCGAGCCTTAGCGAGCCAGCATTGTATGGAGAAATCAGGCTTCGCCGGAGACAGTTTTCTATCGAAAAATTCACAAATTTAGCTTGCTGTTAAAACAAAAATATATAAATGCTGGCTTGCTACCGCTCGCCAGAAAAATATTGACACCTGGATGGGGGTAAAAGTCTTAAAACAGTAGGCTGAATGGGGCCGAATGGATACAAGCCAAAGAGAGAGGGAGAGAAAGAGAAAGCAAAAGCGAGGTGGGCTCCCTTAAATATAATACGGTAGTTTTTTGTTGGACTTGTGTAGGAAGTAATCACTGCTGCCAAGAAAGAGAAAGGTAAAGCTATTAGTGACGTATGGTTGATAGCGCAGTTATGCTTACCTCAGCTATTTGCATGTATTCAAGTATGTGAGTGGATGGGTGGCTATGTGTGTGTGTGTGTGTGTGTGTGTGTGAGAGAGATGGGCGGATGGATAGATGTGTGTGAGTGTTTGTGTGAAGATGGGTGGATGGATAGATGCCCTTGTGTGTGTGTGCGTGTGTGTGTGTGTGTGTGTGTGCTTGTGTGAAGATGGGTGGATGGATAGATGCCCTTGTGTGTGTGTGTGTGTGTGTGAAGATGGGTGGATGAATAGATGTGTGTGGATGAGGGGATGGGTAGTTGCGGTTAAGTGTGTGGATGTGTGAGTGTCTTCGCTTGTTTGCACGGCGTTCGTGTGTGTGTGTATGAGAGTGTGTATGTGCGCACGCATCCTTGTCAGTACTAGAATCTATCATGGTGACTGCATATTAATGAGTGTGTGTGCCTCTCATCAAGGTGTGTACGTGCTTACATGTCATGATTGATTCAAACTTACACACGATTTTATAAATACCTAATTTTAAATTTTTCAATAATATATTTACTGTGTAAATGAATGTCAATTTGTTAATTGTTATTTATATTAATTACTATTATTATTATTAGTAGTAGTAGTATTTTTATATTTTTGTCTGATACATATTTGTTTTTAATCTCTCAGTGGGGTTCGAACCGTCGACCGTCAGGACGATAGCCGACGCTTTAACCAACTTCACCACGGCAGTCTGCCGTGGTTCACGTTTGTTTGTATACCATGGCTACCTTGTGATATTTAAGTAAAATGTGATTTTGATTAATATGCAAGATCAAAATACCAACAAATTGCTATATTTGTAGGTGTTGCTCCACACATTTGGTGAATATACCGTTAGATGGTAAATTATTGTTTGATAGTAAAATGGTAACCTGGTAACCTGATACTCTACGATACCGTAAAATTGAACAAGTGAACTATCCCCCCGATAGTTCACTTGTTGTTTGATTTGTTCATGTATTCATTATTTTTTCTAGTTTCCTCCCTAGACCTCCATCAAACTTGAAAAAAACATCCATTAGATCCCCTTTGTAGATTAATTTGTAAATTTTTCGGTAAGAAAATGTCCAGGCCGAAGGCCGGTTCTTCCCAAATTACAGGCTCACTATCGTTCGCCAGGAAAAAAAAATCGACACCTAAATAACACGAAAGGTCTTAATATTGACAAAGAAATAGTGCGCAAGGTCTTGAAATCGACACACTAATGGGGCAAACACCATAAAATCTGTAAACTAATGGGGCTAAACACGAAGGAGAAGGTGGGTCTAGAAAAACGACCCATCTTCCCTTAAGTTACTGCAAGGTGAGAGGCATAGGTAAACGATGACGTAACGGCATAATTATATATTCCCTGTTTACAATGTCGTAACTTTCTACTACTCTTTAACCCTTTGAGTACCAGCGACGTGTTATATTGTATTCTAGCTATGTTTAGACGATATTATGCAGCTTAGGAAGGATCTGTGGTAGGTTAAAGGGTTGGTCGAGATAGTTTGAAGCCTTATTATTACTAGTGGTCCTTCCTAAGCTGAATACAATCGTCTAAATATAGCTAGAATGGGATATAACACACGTCTCTGGTACTCAAAGGGTTAACCTCTTTAGCACGATTACGTAATGTTCATCATATTCTGGTTACCATTAGACGATTTTCTTTAACTTATAATCAACCTCTAGGATTCAAAGGGGTACGATTTCAATAAACCCTCTGAACAACGTAGAGCTTTCTTAAACTGCATAACATCGTCTAGCTGTAGCCAGAACAAAAGGTGAAAAGGCTTAATCGTGTTGAAAGGGTTAACAGTAGATTGTCAAAGAAACAATAAGTAGTCATGATTTTGTTTTGTTTTCTATTATTATTTTTTTATTATTATGTCTAGCGCTAGAATTACAATGTCATCAAATACAATACGACGATGAAAGGCAGATAAGGTGCTGTAGATATGGTTTAGTATCCAGGTCCTGGTTAATGGCATGGGTGAAGGGAACATTTTAGAGGACAAACAAAGTAAAGCGTTGTTTCTCCAGCATTTCGTTCTGCGCCTAACCCATCCTCAGACAGACGTATATGATGTTGTTATGCTTCGAAAGCATTTGTGAGGGTTAAAAAGGTAATTGAGACACATGTTTACCCCTTTGATTGCTAGATGCTTCACAAAATAATCTATTGCTAGCCAAAAAACACAATGGAAATGGAATAATACAACTGAGAGGGTCAATAATATCAAGAAATCGCCGTTTGAATGCAAGGGTTTAACGTGCTTGAGTATCCTAGAGGTGTCAGCCTTCTGAAGATTCCTGTTGTATGCGGACGTGGCTCTCTCTCTCTCTCTCTCTCTCTCTCTCTCTCTCTCTCTCTCTCTCTCTCTCTCTCTCTCTCTCTCTCTCTCTCTCTCTCTCTCTCTCTCTGTGAGAGAGAGATACTTTGTGATTGTATGTACGTGTGTATATGTGTGTGTATAAGTATATGTGTATTTGTGTGTTATGTGTGTGCGTGTGGTATATATGTATGTTTGTGTGTGTGTGTGTGATGTACGTGTGTGTGTGTGTGTATGTGCTTGTACTTGCTTTCAGACTCGCCGCCGTCGCTGAGTCGCCACGATAATGTTTGGGTCAGCGAAAGTCCGTGACCCAATGAGGAGGAGTGGGAAGAAGAGAACAAGATGGATAAGAGGAGGGTGAAGAGGATATGGAAGAGAAGAAGGTGGAGAGGATATGGAAGAAGAGAATTGTGTGGATATGAGGAGGATGGAGAGGATATGGAAGAAGAGAATAGAGTGGATATGAGGAGGATGGAGAGGATATGGAAGAAGAAAAGAAGGTGGAGAAGAGGGTGGAGAGGATTTGAGCGAAGAGAAGGTGGGTATGAGGAGGGAAAGAATATGTAAGAAGAGAAGAAGGTGGATAAGAAGAGGATGGAGAGGATATATGGAAGAAGAGAAAAAGGTGGATAAGGATAGGATGGAGAGGATATGGAAGAAGAGAATACAGTGGATATGAGGAGGAGGGAAAGAATATGTAAGAAGAGAAGAAGGTGGATAAGATATGGAGGAAGAGAAGAAGGTGGAGAAGAAGACGATGGAGAGGATATAGACGAGGAGAGGAAAGGATGATGATTGGGGAAGCGGATCGAGGAGGGGTAAAGAGGAAACGATGCTGCTGAAAGATAATAGATTGAAAGGAGGAGGATGAAGAAAATTTTGTTGTGGTAAAGAAAACGGAGTTGAGTGGAGGAGAAGCTAAACATAGAGGAGTTTAAAGAATAGACAAGAAACAGAAAATGGATGTACAGTCGGCCTAATAAGTGATGGCTCGGCACCAATAATGTGTTGATCAATAATTAGTATCAGCAATATGTTCACGTTTTCTTTCTTTTTAGTGAGATAAACCAACAAGTTCCTACACATACCCACCCTATTCAACATCTGCCAGACATTAATACAGCACAGAGCGAGCCAAACGAAATGACAGCTGAGACATTACTTATTAGCGCCACTGTACAGTCGCGCTAATAAGTATGTTTTGATCAGTAAGTGGTATCAGCAATATATAAGCCTCATTTCTTCCTATCGAGTGAAATATACAAACATATTCCTACACTTACCCACCCTATTCAATAGCTGACAGACATTAATACAGCACAGAGCAAGCTAAACGTAATGACAGCTGGGACATGACTTATTAGCGCGACCATACTATATGAGGAAGCTGACAGGAGGTAGATGTGTAAGAGGAGAGGGAAGATGTTCATGAAAATTCCCGGAATATTTAAGAGAAAGACTGTACAAATTATTTAGAGCAAGACAAAACATGAGAGATAAAGGAGTGGGAGGAGAAGGCAAAGGAATAGTACATAGTGGGACTAGTAATGTTGAAATAAAGAGTAAGAGTGGTAGGAAGGTTAGAACATATATTATTACAAAAAGGATGGAAGTGGGTGTACTGGCCGAGTATATAGAATGAGGGAGGTAGGCGAAGAAGTGGAAATTAAGATGAGGCTGATGGACTGTTGAGAGAATAGTATATTTAAATGATTTAGGAACAATTATACTATATATGTAAAAACAGGAAGGAAAAATATGTGAAATAAAGGATTAAATCGCGCAATTACACACACACACACGCTGATTGGAAAGCCTAGAGAGGAACAAGGAAACATGCGTTGCGACAAGAAATAAATTAAAATCAGCAGGGAAGAGGAATACTCTGTTGGAAAATAATTTAAAGAAGTAAAAGGAACAAAATAATTACTTCCCAACAAAGTGTTTGTAGGAGGTTGCTCAAACGATGATGGTTAAAAGGAAATTTACAGGCAAAAAAACTATGAATGTGTGGTAAAGTTCAAAATACAAATGCGATTGAAGTAACTAACTAACTAACGAACATAATTCTATGTTCAATTATAATGGCATTCATCTCACATTCAGTAATATGAAAATATTTATAAATAGCGAATCAATCAAATATATAATGCTAATATGTAACATTAAAACAGCCTCGTAAACTGACAATTATAAGCGACTTCAGAAGATAAAGTACAATGCAAATATATCCAGACGAAAATATCAAGTGATGAACATTGCGGTAATGACGATGATAATAAGCAACATAAACAATTAATGGACGAGAGGGAAGGTTTCTATTAATGGACGAGAGGAAAGGTTTCTATTAATGGACGAGAGGGAAGGTTTCTATTAATGGACGAGAGGGAAGGTTTCTATTAATCGCATTATATAATATACGCTGCCGCCATGGCACACACTTGGCCACTTGCGACCTTCAGGCTATAAGGAAGTTGGAGCCGTAAACATCGACATTAAGCAGAAATACAATAATAATGTAGGTTTCGAATGTATAACAAGTGTGTTGAATTGGGTTTTATGTATTTATATACAGTAAGCACTACAACCGCAATTTAAGTGATACTTATGTTAATTATCGATGTCTACAGCTCCAACTTCCTTATAGACCGAAACTCGCAAGTGATCAATTATGGCTTGGTGGGAATGTAATAGATTAAGCAGGTTACCTAAATAAACAAAACAGGCCTCATCATAAATAGCATGAACTGTAATCTTTATAAGGGAGGAGAGAGAGAGCGCGCGCGCAACAACCAACCAAATCAACCAACAAAGGGGGAGGGTCGGCGGGTGGCGTCGGCCTGCACCACCACCACCACCTAAAGAGACCCTCCACCACCACCACCACCACAAGAGACCCTCCACCACCACCACCTAAAGATACCCTCCACCACCATCACCTAAAGAGACCCTCCACCACCACCACCTAAAGAGACCCACCACCACCACCACCACCTAAAGAGACCCACCACCACCACCACCTAAAGAGACCCTCCACCACCACCACCTACAGAGATCCTCCGTGGTGATGGGCTGGTCTATCAGAATGAGAGTTGAGCGTTCTCTGCCATACCCATAGCTTACTCTGACTGTTCCTTTTACTTATATATTTTCTAGATCTCAAGTGACGGCGTCTTTTCCGTGGATTGACCTCCCTACTGCCAACCCTGGCAGATTGGGAGCCAAAGCATCACATTTTTTCCTTTGCCCCTCAACTTTCCCTTTATAATTGCTGAGGGGCACAGGGCTTTGGGTGGAGCTTTTGTTTCCCGGGCGTTTCCGCACCCTCCTCAGCTCCCCGCCTTTGAGTGGCTTCGGTCACCTGGGCATTATTAGTGGTAAGCTGGGAGGGTTCTGTGGGGGCGCTCGGTTATGGCCTTGGCCTTGCTCGGGACCTTGGGGCTGCTCGGCCAGACAGCCTGAGGAACAGCAACAACAGAGATCCTCCACCACCTAAATAGACCCTCCACCGCCACCACCACATGAGACCTTCCACCACCACCACCGACAAAGACCCACCACCACCACCAACAGAGACCCACCACCACCTACAGAGACCCTCCACCATCACCACCGACAGAGATCCTCCACCACCGACAGAGACCCTCCACCACCACCACCACCACCACCACTACCACCAAAACAGACCCTCCACCACGCTCTGAGGTTGTCAACGCCGTATAAAGATAAGGTAGAAATGCCCCTCTTATCTCCCGCTGGTCACGCCGCAGATACCACCGTGAGTCGTCTTCACCGCTAGTCTCGTCTATCGGGGGAATTTTTTGTCAATTTCTCAGTTCTCGGAATTTTACAGAAGGATTGAGGTTGACACTATTATTATAATATAACAAATATAATATTAATATCACACACACACACATACTGTATATATATACTGTATATATACAGTATATATATATATATATATATATATATATATATATATATACAGTATGTGAATATATTCAAATAAATGTCGATAGTGTTTTCAAACAATTACAGTATTTCAAAACCTTCGAAAAGCCGTTAACAGACGTTAAACGTTTTGAGCAATGACGTTTACAAGTGGAAGTCCTTCATCTCTATCACAAATCACTCTTCCCTTATATCCGCACCTAAATCTAACCTACCTTCTTTCCTAATAACCGCACCTAAATCTAACCTATCTTCTTTCCTAATATCCGCTCCTAAATCTAACCTATCTTCTTTCCTAATATCCGCACCTAAATCTAACCTATCTTCTTCCCTAATATCCGCACCTAAATCTAACCTATCTTCTTTCCTAATATCCGCACCTAAATCTAACCTACCTTGTTTCCTAATATCCGCACCTAAATCTAACCTATCTTCTTTCCTAATATACGCACCTAGATCTAACCTACCTTGTTTCCTAATATCCGCACCTAAATCTAACCTACCTTCTTCCCTTATATCCGCACCTAAATCTAACCTATCTTCTTTCCTAATATCCACACCTAAATCTAACCTACCTTCTTTCCTAATATCCGCACCTAAATCTAACCTATCTTCTTTCCTAATATCCGCACCTAAATCTAACCTATCTTCTTTCCTTATTTCCGCACCTAAATCTAACCTATCTTCTTCTCTTATATCCGCACTTAAATCTAACCTACCTTCTTTCCTAATATCCGCACCTAAATCTAACCTACCTTATCCTTACCAACCTGACCGAGCCTGACATTAAATTTGTGATATAAAATATGACCACACTCCTCTAAAATATTGTATACACATTTCAACAAACTAATTTTTAGCTTCCAATCATTTATGAGTTCGCCTCTCTCTCTCTCTCTCTCTCTCTCTCTCTCTCTCTCTCTCTCTCTCTCTCTCTCTCTCTCTCTCTCTCTCTCTCTCTCTCTCTCTCTCTCTCTCTCTCTCTCTCTCTTTCGGCATAGCCACCAAGTTATTATCCTGGCGCTATGTTCTCTACCCGAGCGGTCATTTTTAATTGTATATGATGTGATAACGGGAGAAAGTTTTCACTTTGGAGAATAATAGCTACAGATGGTTCCTAAAACGAGGACCATTAAGGAAGCTCAGACGGTATTGTGCAGGATAATTTACTGGTTCGGCTCAATGGTTTAAGGAAGGGGTTTAGTTTGCTCTCTAAACCTTTATCAAGCTTAAGAAAACACACACAAGACCCCCCTTTGATATAAATGTGTACATTTTTCGGTAGAAAAATGTCCCGGCCAAAGGCCGATTCCTCTTCAAATACAGGCTCGCTATCGCTCGCCAGGAAAAAATCGGCACCTAAATGGCACGAAAGGTCTTAATATTGGCAAAGTAATGGGGCAAAACGTCTGAAAATCGGCAAACTAATGGGGCGAATGTCTTGAAATCTCATAACGTAACGGGCTAAACATGAGGGAGGAGGAGGACTCGAAAAACCAACTGCCTCCCCTTAACACCAAAGCTTCCTTTAGATGGCTAGCAATATATAATTGACCACTGGCGAGTTTCAGGCTACAAGGAAGTTCGGCCTGTAAACATCGATATTAAACACGAATCCAGTAATTATGTAGGTTTCTGATGGATAAATAGTAGGCTATGTTGAATTTGGTTTTAGGTATTAATTCATGTACTAAAACCGTATTATAGCTGGTTATTCTGCTAAATATCGATGTCTACAGCTCCAACTTTCTTATAGAATGAAACTCGCAAGTATTCAATTCGGCGCCAGATTACCAGATTACCTGCATCTTGTTCTGTATAGCACACTGTCAGCATGTATTGGTATTGATGTCGCCTGCCTTGAGAAATATTGGTATATTTTATAATAATCTTGCAATACCTGTGAACAAAATGAAAGCCACGACTGAGAGAGAGAGAGAGAGACCCCC
>CM064554.1:11174969-11264969 GCA_032716605.1 Paralithodes platypus
CCTCCACTGTTTCAGGCTCGCTATCGCTCGCCAGGAAAAAATCGACAACTAAAGGGCACGAAAGGTCTTAATATTGACAAAGAAAGGGGGGGCCAAAGGTCTTAAAATCGACAAACTAACGGGGCAAACGTCTTAAAAATCTCAACACTAATGTGGATAAGCATGAGGAAGAAAGGGGGCCCGAAAAACGGCCCGTCTCCCCTTAACAAAATGTCTCTTTTATGTCCCTATATTATTATGAAGCTCTTTAGTCAGTCACCCCCAACCCCCCTTCACCCGAATCCTTTTATCGGAGACACTCTTTGGCAGCGACTTAAGGGGTAATGGGTCGTTTTTCTGGTCCCCTTTCTCCCTCGTGTTAAACCACATTTATTTTGAGATTATAAGACGTTCGGTCTATTAGTTTGGCGATTTTTAGCACCTTTCGCCCCATTTCGTTGTCTATTTTAAGACCTTCCGTGCCATTTAGGTGTCGATTTTTTCCTGGCGAACGATAGCGAGCCTGAAATTTTAAGAGGAACGGGCATACTGCCAGGACATTTTCCTACCGAAAAATGTACACATTTATCTTGAAGGGGGGGTCTAGAGGGTGTTTTTCTAAGCTTGATGGATGTCTAGCGAGGAAACTAAGACACATAAGGAACATATTCATTAATAGACCAAAACAAAAAACTATTTTCGAAACCTCTCTTCCTTTTTTTCGAAACGAGAAACACGAGAGATTGAAAGTGGATAAGCGTGTTTAACCCCTTCTGTACCGGTGATGTCCTTTTCATTATATTCTGGCAACTATTAGACGATTTAATCAAGTTTAAAAAGAGTAACCACCAGCAATTAAGAAGCTTCGAACTATCTCACTTAACCCTTTGTACTACCCCAGATCCTTCACAAACTGCTTAAAATCGTCTAAATATAGCTAGAAGCAAACTAAAAAGACACCTCGGTAAAGAAGGGGTTAAGCGCTCATTCTTCAATTAGCTAGCTATTGACTTAAAGGAAAACTGCAGGGTAAACTTTTAGTACGAGGAAAACAGGGTGGGTAAAAGTATAAATATTTAATAGGAATACGACCTTTAGCTTAAGGGGAGGTTTTTAGTGTGTTTCCTAGACTTCCATCAAGCTTGAAATTACACCCCCTTGACCCCTTTTCAAGATAAATTTGTACATTTTTCGGTAGAAAAATGTTCCGGCCGAAGGCCAATTCCTCTTAAATTGCAGGCTCGCTATCGCTCGCCAGGAAAAAATCGAAACCTAAATGGGACGAAAGGTCTTAAAAGTGACATAAATTGGGTGAAAGTTCGTTTTGGCTATCATTAGACGATTATATGCAGCTTAGGAAGGATCTGTGAGTGTTAAAAGGGTAAAGCATCTCTCAATCAACCCTCTGACTTCCATATACCCTTCCTAATCTGAAGAAAATCATCTAATAGTAGCCAGAAAACAGAACAGAAGCGGGTATTGGAGCTTGAAAGGGTTAATATTTTGTTATACTATTTTATGTTGGGTGCTTCGTAAAATCGACTAAACATGTCCACATAAAACTTACGAAATTCTCTTCTCACGAAATATTCCATAGGTAACCAGAATATAGCGTCAATTTGAAAAAAAAAAAAAAAAAAAAAAAAATAGTTGCGAGATCCATGAATATTAAAGAAACGAAACATGAAATGCCGATAAAGATACCATAGGGGAGGAAGAGGCCCAGTGGGAGTTTTTAATATGCGTGTTATATGCAAATGAAGAGAGGGTATATCGGAATGGCGAGGGGGTTATCATGGTGTTAGACGGTGGGAGGTGTTGATAGCAAGGGAGGGGGGGGGGGGTAGGGGGAGGGGGGAGAGGGGAGGAAGAGGGTACGGGGAAGGGAGGTGAGAAGGATGGGGAGAAGGGAGAGAGGATGAGGAGAGGGGAGGAAGAGAGAAAGGAGAAGAAAGGAGTTAGGAATGAGGAGAACAGAGAGATAGTTAGTGGGATGGTTCGGGTGGTTGTTGTTCCCCAAGCTGCCTGGCCGAACAGCCCCAAGGCCCCGAGCAAGGCCAAGGCCATAACCGAGCGCCCCCACAGAACCCTCCCTGTCGACCACAATAAAGCCTGGGTGACCAAAGCCACTCCATGGCGGGGAGCTGAGGAGGGTGCGGAAACGCCCGGTAAACCAAAGCCCCACCCAGGGCCTTGTTCCCCTCAGCATTTATGAAGAAAAAGTTGAGGGGCAAAGGAAAAATGTGACGCTTTGGCTTCCAATCTTGGTAGATTGAGAGGTCAATCCACGGAAGAGACGCCGTCACTTGAGATCTAGAAAATATATAAGTAAAAGGAACAGTCAGAATTAAGCTATGGGTATGGCAGAGATCGCTCACTTCTTACTCTGATAGACCAGCCCATCACCATTCGGGTGATTAGTGTGTATACTATTCATCGTCTTGTGTAATGAAATAGGTAATATTGAAGTGACATACTTTTCTCCTCGTAGGGAATATACTGTATATAGATTCATAAATGTAATGTAGCTTCACTTTCTATTACTAGACTGTGAAAAGACACTGGTTAAGACTGAGGTGTAGTCCGTCGCGTTTTGAAAGAGGGGGGATGTATCCTTATTTTTGGAATCGTAATATATACAAACGGTACACACACATATACAGTATACAGTATATATATATATATATATATATATATATATATATATATATATATATATATATATATATGAGAAGCACCATCAATAATCTACGTCTATTTTTCTCGTTACGATATAATGGTAACAATTGTCGTTAACGTACCCTTTACAAAAGGGGGCTAGTCTTACCTTTTTCCAAATAATTTATTAATATGTAAATGCATTCAGAACAACAAGTAAAATAGAATAATGCTTTATCATATCGTAGCTGTCTTACTCCTACAGTTGCGTTAAAAAATGTATAACACACTTGTCTTCGAATAATTCAGACACGGAGACGCTGAGCTCTGATAATATTGAAATAAAACACAATAAAAAATAAAATCAATCAATCAAAATGTGCCACAAAATTTGCGTCCCAGTGATTCATCAGTTAACCCTCTCACGTTGTTGACGCAATTTTGAGCCTTAAAAGCCTTTGTTATCATCAGGGGTATTTAGAAACCTTTAGTTTAGTTACTTCAACCTCTGCAGTTGTCTTTGAGTTAGCTGTGGGCAGAAAACTAATTTTGGAGAGGTAATTATAAGAGTGAGAGAACTCTATTTCTTACTGCTAATCTGGCAACCTCTGCGTCATAAAAGCGTGAAAGAGTTAAAAGGGTGTCATGTGAATCATTAGGCACAAGTACTGTATATGTATGTGAATCAACGTTATTAGAGGTCCTGTATCTGATGCATGTTCATGTTCATATTACATGTTACAATATTATCCTAAAGCCGGTATCACACGAGCGCTTTTATAGTCAACATTCCATGATCAACATTTTTCTGGCAACATTTCTGGAATATTTTGCCATGGTATCGGCAACTAAACTGATAATAGATGAATTTAGGTGGCTGAAACAATCTAAATGTTAACCTCATAAGCTACTAGACCAGTGTTAAGGGTAAATGTTGAGGGAAAAAGCGCTCGTGTAATACCGGCTTAAGGGGGGTGACCTGCTTTTTGTTATTTCCGTCCTTTTCTCTCTTTCTCTGGCTTGTATCCATTCGGCCCCATTCAGCCAACTATTTTAAGACGTTTATCCCCATCTAGGTGTCGATTTCTTCCTGGCGAGCGATAGCGAGCCAGCATTATATGAAGAAATCCGGCTTCGCCGGAGACATTTTTCTATTGAAAAATATACAAATTTAGCCTGCTGTCAAACAAAAATAAAAAATATGCTGGCTCGCTACCGCTCACCAGTAAAAAATTGACACCTGGATGGGGATAAACGTCTTAAAACAGTAGGCTGAATGGGGCCAAATGGATACAAGGCAGAGAAAGATAGAAAAGGACAGAACAAAAACAGGTCACCCCCCTTAATGCTGATTAGTTAATAACCCAAAGTGGATTACTATATTAAGGGGGAGGTAGTCGCTTTTTCTGGACCTCTTTCTCCCTCATGTTTTGCCTATTAGCGTTGAGATTTTAAGACGTTCGTTCCATTAGTTTGATGATTTTAAAACCTTTCGCCCCATTTCTTTGTCAATATTTAGACCTTTCGTGCCATTTAGGTGTCGATTTTTTTCCTGGTGAGCGACAGCGAGCCTGTAATGTTTTAAGGAACCTACCGAAAAATGTACACAAATGATCTTGAAAGGGGGTGTAGGGAGTGTTATTGTAAGCTTGAAGGAGGTCTAGCGAGGAAACTCAAAAATAAAATAATATATACAGGTACTGTATATATACATAGACCAAAAAGCAAGTACTACCCCCTTAAAGCAGGAGATTTCCACTTGAGGGAGTTTTTTCTTGACTCCTTTCTCCCTCATGTTTAGCCCCATTGCTTTTCTAATTTTAAGACGTTCGCCCCCATTATTTTGATGATTTTAAGAACTTTCAACCCATTTCTGTCAATTTTAAGACCTTTCGTGCAGTTTAGGTGTCGATTTTATCCTGGCGAGCGATAGCGAGCCTGTAATTTAAGAGGAACCGGCTTTCAGCCGGGACAGTTTTCTACCGAAAAATGTACAAATTTATCTTGAAAGGGGCTCAAGGGGGTGGGGTGTAATCTTAAGCTTGATGGATATCTAGAGACCAAACTAAAACCCTCCCCTTAAAGCAGGAGAAGCATAATTGAGTATCATTTTGAGATCTAGTTCTGGTATATTTTGACTATGCATATTCATCTATCATGTTACGGTAACGACTGAATAGCTTTCCACCATCCTGGTATTAACATAATAATATCCTCCCTCTTAAGGGGAGATGGTTCACTTTTTGGGCGATTTTTGCATGTATTCATTATTTTTCTAGTTACCTAGACCTCCATCAAATTTAAAAAAAAAAAAAACATCCATTACATCGCCCTTCTAGATTAATTTGTAAATTTTTCGGTAGAAAAATGTCCCGGGTTCTTCCAACATTACAGGGTCAGTAGCGTTCGCCAGGGAAAAAATCGACACCTAAATAGCACGAAAGGTCTAAATATTGACGAAGAAATGGGGCGAAAGAACTTAAAATCGACTAACTAATGGGGCAAACATCTTAACATCTGAAAACTAATGGGGCTAAACATGAGGGAGAAAAATGACCCACGTCCCCTTAAAGACGTTATATTATCATTCATACATGTCTCTCGCCCCCTTCCACCTGCTTATTCCACCTTCCTCTCCTCCTGGCTCCATCTCACTTTTGGTGTAGTTTTCTTCTTCCTCCCTCCACCTCATATTCACTCTACCTATCTCTCTCCCTCCCTCCACCTCATTATTGGTCTACCTCTCCTTCCCTCCATCTCATTTTTGGTCTACCTCTCCCTCCCACACCTCATTCTCGTTCTATTTCTCCCTCTCTCTCTCTCCCTCAACCTCATTCTTGGTCCACCTCTCCCTCTCTTTCCCTCAACCTCATTCTTGGTCCACCTCTCCCTCTCTTTCCCTCCACCTCATTCTTGTTCTACCTCTTCCTCCTTCCATCTCATTCTTGGTCCACCTCTCTCTCCCTCAACCTCATTCTTGGTCCACCTCTCCCTCTCTTTTCCTCGTCCTCATTCTTGGTCTACCTCTCCCTCCCTCCATCTCATTCTTGGTGTACCTCTCCTTCCCTCCACCTCTTCCTCCCTCCATCTCATTCTAGGTCTACCTCTACTTCCCTCCACCTCATTCTTGGTCCACCGCTCCCTCTCCCTCCATCCACCTCATTCTTGTTCTACCTCTTCCTCTCCCTCCTTCCACCTCATTCTTGTTCTACCTCTCCCTCCCTCCACCTCATTATTGGTCCACCTCTTCTTCCCTCCACCTCATTCTTGGTCCACCTCTCCTTCCCTCCACCTCATTCTTGTTCTACCTCTTCCTCTCCCTCCTTCCACCTCATTCTTGTTCTACCTCTCCCTCCCTCCACCTCATTCTTGGTCTTCTTCTCCCTCCCTCCACCTCATTCTTGGTCTTCCTCTCCCTCCTTCCACCTCATTCTTGGTCCACCTCTCCTTCCCTCCACCTCATTCTTGGTCTTCCTCTCCAGCTCACTATCCCATTCTCGGTATATGCTTAACATCTAACCACTTACCGTACACAGTGTAATGTGTAGGGTTTATTAACCCTACACATTACATTGTGTAAGTGGTTAGATGTTAAGGACGTTTATAATATATATACCGGTATATATATATATATATATATATATATATATATATATATATATATATATATATATATATATATTACAAACGTCCTTAACATCTAACCACTTACACAATGTAATGTGTATATTATATATATATATATATATATATATACAGGGTGATTCAGCATTCCATGCAGTAAATTGGACAATGGCCTCCTTGCATTATTTTAACCAAAAATGTCTCTATGGTAAAATATCGAAAAATACATAGTTTGGCTGATACAGTACATGTACGATGTTGCATTAATGAAGGTGAAAGGTGAAGTGAAACCCACATAGATTTGTACTACTTTATTCACTGATCTTGACAGTGTACTTATCTTTGCTACAAGCTAAAGAAAATTTTCAAAGTGCCCCCCATGTGGCTGTAAGCAAGCCATGTAAAATTTAAGCTGTTTGTTTATCTGCAACATGCTCTTCTCCTGTACTGAAAACGTCTGAAAGATATCCATAGAAATCTAGGTGGGTTTCCCTTCACCTTTTGCCCTCATTAATACAATATCATAAATGTATTGTAACAGCCAAACTATGTATAATTCGACAGTTTACCATAGCCATATTTCTGGTTAAAATTATGCATTATCCAATTTACTGCATGGAATGCTGAATCACCCTGTATATATATATATATACAGTATAATACAGTATGAATATATTACATACAGCCATTTATGTTCATTTTAGATATCATCAACTAAGGTCTTCTCTTTGGCTCATTCACCTCCTCTCTCTTTTGTACCCAACTAACCGAGCACCACACTGTTCACAACACCACCTCTTCCCACAAACCACACGACACTACGGGCGGGAAAAAAAAAAAAAAACGTGGTTAAAAAAAGTTGGAAGACGGATTTCTTGGAAGCCCTGCCCCCTTCTCACCTTGATACAGTACCCCCGTCATTTTAGGTGCTAGCTTTACCCTCTTTTTAGGAGTTGTTTAGTGGGGTTTATATTTAGATATTTTTGCGGTTTACATAATTCGTCCAAGTTTTCCACTGTGTATTAGATCCTCCTTTCAGCTTGATACGTTACTCTCGTCATTTTAGGTGCTAGCTTAAGGGAGCCCACCTCGCTTTTTTATCTTTCTCTCCCTCTCTCTTTGGCTTGTATCCATTCGGCCCCATTCAGCCTACTGTTTTAAGACGTTTACCCCCATCCAGGTATCAATATTTTCCTGGCGAGCGGTAGCTAGCCAGCATATACTGTATATACGGTATATATATATATATATATATATATATATATATATATATATATATATATATATATATATATATATTTTTTTTTTTTTTTTTTTTTTTATTACAGCAAGCTAAATTTGTACATTTTTCGATAGAAAAATTTCTCCGACGAAGCCGGATTTCTCCATACAATGCTGGCTCGCTGTCACTCGCCAGGAAGAAATCGACACCTGGATGGATATAAACGTCTTAAAACAGTTGGCTGAATGGGGCCGAATGGATACAAGCCAGGGAAAGAGAGAAAAGGAGAGAAAGATAAAAAAAAAAAAAAACGATGACCCCCCTCAACCCTATTTGGTGTTTAGTTGGGTTTAATTTGGCTATTATTTTAGTTAAGTAGTTTCTTCCAATTATGTTTTGTCTTTTTGATTCCCGACTCACTTGATACATTACTCCCGTAATTTTTGATGCAAGCTTAACCCTTTTTTATGAGACATTTACTGGGGTTCTGTTTGTACGCTATTAACCCTCTCAAGCTCCAATATGCGTTTCTTTTCTGTGTTCTGGTTACTATTAGACGATTTTATTTAGATTAATAACGGTATATGGAAGTCGAAGGGTTCATCGAGATAGTCTGTGCCCTTTTAATACCCACAGATCCTTCCCAAGCTGCATACAATCGTCTAATGATAGCCAAAATAAACTGCTAAAACGCGTCAGAGCTTCAAGGGGATAAGGTTTAATGACTCTATTTCCGTGTTGTCTCTGTTTTTGTAATCCTCCTCTCAGCTTGCTACGACTCCCGTCATTTAATTCCTTCTGTACCAGCCACGTCTTTTCAATTCTATTCTCGCTACACTTAGACGATTTTAAGAAGCTTAGGAAGAATATATGGTAGCTAAAAGGATGAATTGAGATAGTCTGTAGCCTTTTAATGACTAGACAACCTTCTTAAACTGAATGAAATTGTCTAATAGTTGCCAGAATATAATGAAAAGTACATCACCGGTACATAAGGGGTTAATGGCCAAGGTTAACCCTCTGCTACGAGTCGCTTAACAGGGTATGATTGTGTAATTTTTGTGGTTTAGTCATTTCATGCTATTAGTCCTCTATATCTTAAAGGGGGGTCACCGGCTTTGTTTACCCTTCTCTTTTTTTTTCTCTTTCCCTGGCTTGTATTCATTTGGCCCCATTTAGCCAACTGTTTTAAGACGTTTATCCCCATCCAGGTGTCGATTTCTTCCTAGCGAGCGAAAGCGAGCTAGCATTGTATGGAGAAATCCGGCTTTGCCGGAGAAATTTTTCTATCGAAAAAATTTATAAATTTAGCTTGCTGTCAAAACGAAAATATATATATGCTGGCTCGCTACCGTTCGCCAGGAAATTATTGACACCTGGATGGGTAAACGTCTTAACCCTTAACTGGCGGCGCGCATCATATGTCGAGTGAAAGAAATTTGGACTATGTGGCGGCTCACAACATAAGTCGTGTGGCAATTTCAGCACGTAATGTTGCTGAGAGAGAGAGGCAAGTGGTGGCAGGAGAGTAGCGAGCGTATGACTGCTCCAGACCACCGTGGTGGACCAACTGACATGAATCCCACCCTCCTCCACCCTCTCACACTCGCTACATAGTGAATTGTATGGGGAAAGTACCGAAATACATGGTTTATGCACTTGTGTTGCGCGGTTGTTGCAAGAAAACTAGCCGTCATACTAGGATCGTTGTGGTGTCATTGGAAAGCTCTGTTTATGCCCTTTCAGGGATAGATACTTGTTTTACGCTCTGGGTCTTATTTAGGCATGAAAATGATCACGTAAACAGCCCTATTTTGGGTAAAAACACCCCGCTGGTGGCTACATATTATTTACCGCCTAGGCCGCTCGTTAGGTGTTAAAACAGTAGGCTGAATGGGGCCGAATGGATACAAGCCAAAGAGAGAGGTAGAGAAAGAGAAAAAAAGCAAGGTGGGCTCTCTTAACTCTTTCAATAAACCATGACGCACTGTTTCCTATATGTTCTGGCCATTTTTAGACGATTTTGTAATCCTTAGATATCGTCTGAGGGAATCAAAGGGATAAATTTGACGCCTTTCATTGCTAGAAGGCCTTTTTATGGTGTAGATAGGCCTAATCGTCTTTCGAAATAATTGTTCCTGCTTGACCAACCTTTTAGACTTCCTCCATGACATGTTTAACATATATTATGAAAGTAAAACTGTAGATATTATATACTTTGACTTCCAAAAAGCCTTTGATAAAGTTCCACACAGACGCTTATCAATGAAGCTAAAAGCGCACAGAATAAAAGGCGATGTTTTGAACTGGATAGAAAATTGGCACGGAGAAAGAAAGCTAAGAGTAGTCATTAATGGGAAAGCATCAACATGGACCAATGTAACTAACGGTGCACCTCAAGGATCAGTATTGGGGCCAATTCTCTTCCTAATCTACATTAACGACATAGACGATGGTCTAACCTGTACAATCTCAAAGTTTGCAGATGATACAAAAATTTAAAACACTGTACTCCCAAATGAACATGTTGAAGATATGCAACACAATCTAGATAGGTTGTCACATTGGGATAAAATCTGGCAAATGAGCTTCAACGAAGATAATAATGCAAAGTACTTCACATCGGAAACCGAAATGAGAAAGGAAACTATTCAATCAATGGCACCCAGCTAGAGAGTGTAGACAGAGAAACGGACTTGGGAGTAAACAATATTGAGTAACCTAAAACCTAGTCAACATTGTACAGAAGTTGTTAAGAAAGCAAACAAAATTATGTTTTATAGGCAGATCTTTTGAGCATAAATCTAAAGATGTATATAATCCTCACTCTTTACAATTCGTTAGTCCGTCCACTTCTGGAATGTTGCATTCAGTCCTGGTGACCCTACTACCAAAAGATATAGACAAACTGGAGCGAGTTAAACGTAGAGTTACCAAAATGGTACCGTGTTTGAGGGGCAAACCATATGAGGAGCGTCTTGAGGAATTTAATATTTTTTCCCTACCACAGCTGAGATTAAGAGGTGACTTAATTCAAGTTTTCAAGATTATCAAAGGCATCGAAAATTTGAACTGCAGACAGTACTTTACAATTGACCAGTCAAATTACACAAGGGGAAATGGTTACAAAGTCATTGGTAAATAATTTAACTCGCATGAATCTAAGAACTTCTTTAACCGAGTTGTCAATCTGTGGAATGGGCTTCCTCGAGATGTTATAGACTGCAACACCGTTGATTCTTTTTAAGTTCGCCTAGACAAGCATCTTGCCCGAAACCCATGGATGACTGCATTTGTAAATGAATACACGATTTCATTAGTACTGAATTGTTATTGTATCAACCTAATTGAATTCACACTTTTTCATATCCTTTCTGAGAAACTGTTGGGCACTTAAAACAGCAGTAACTTAGAGAGCAAGTAACATCGAGGGGTCACAAGACCTGTTGTTGCTATATTTCCTTTGTACTCCTTTGTACTCCTTTGTCTAGACTTTTTCTATTGCACTAGACATATCGAAAGCCTTCGATAGAGTCTGGCATAAATCTTTAATTTCTAAACTACCCTCCTTCGGTTTCTATCCCTCCATCTGTGCCTTTGTCTATAATTTCCTTTCCGGCCGTTCCATAGCCGCGGTTGTGGACGGCCATTGTTCACTTCCTCACCCTATAAACTCCGGTGTTCCTCAGGGCTCTGTCCTATCTCCTATTCTCTTTCTAATTTTTATAAATGATCTCCTTAACTGTACCTTAATTCCCATCCATTCATACGCAGACGACTCAACCTTACACTACTCCATTAGTTTTTCAGAACGCCCCAGCCAGCAATCCCTCAACGACAAACGTAATGAAGCCATAGAACTCTTAAATTCTGATCTAAATACTATTTCCAATTGGGGCAGAGAAAACCTTGTTAACTTTAAAGCTTCCAAAACCCAATTTCTCCATCTATCTACCCGTCAGGATCTCCCAGCGGACTATCCCTTATTCTTCAACAATACAAAAATCAACCCTTCATCTTCTCTCAATATTCTTGGTGTCTCTTTTTCTTCTGCTCTCATTTGGAAGGACCATATTACCAGTCTTGCTAAGGCAGCCTCCCAGAAGCTGGGTGTGCTCAACCGCCTTAGGGGGTTCTTTTCCCCTGCACAGCTTCTTGCTCTGTACAGGGGCATAGTGCGCCCTTGTATTGAGTATTGTTCACATGTGTGGGGAGGTTCCTCTCACACCGCTCTCCTAGACAAAGTTGAAAGGAAGGCCTTTCGTATCATTAACTCCCGTCCACTCACCAACTCTCTGCAATCTCTCTCTCTTCGCCGCAATGTTGCATCTCTCTCGCTATTCTATCGCTACTATAATAATCAGTGTTCCTCAGAGCTATCCCAGTGCATACCACCTCCTTTACGTAGGGCACGTGGTACCCGTCTTGCAACTCAATCCCACCCCTACTCTGTGCAACTCTCCAACCCAAGAGTGAAACGTTACTCTCAAACTTTCTTCTACTCAACAGCTGAGCTCTGGAACTCTCTCCCAGAATCAGTCTTTCCCTCTTCCTATGACTTAAATTGCTTCAAACTCCGTGTGTTCAGGCATTTTGGCTCGAACGTCCCTTGATTTTGGCCCTGTCACTCTTTCAACTATGGGGGAGGCACTCGCTATAGGCAGTTATGCCTTTTGCCTCCCTCAATCACATAGAAAAAAAAAAAAATAATAATAATAATAAATCGCCATATTTCTTCTTTCCACTCAATTTACTTCTTTGTGCTTGCCCATATATATATATATATATATATATATATATATATATATATATATATATATATATATATTTTAGTTTCAAATATACAGGGTGTTTCATAAATACCTTTAATAAATTTCAGAATGAATAGACCTAGCAATAATAAATATACTTTACTATGTAACGGTTTTGGAAATTTCTCATATTTACCGGGATATTACACATTTTAGTTTAAATAGGAAAGTCTAGGGGATGAACACAATCAGTAGATTACCATCACCTCAATTACTTTATTTTGTCATAAATGTTTGAACATCAATGTATTTTACAGTATTTACAATAGTTGCTCGAAATTTCTCCCACCCTAATTGATACAGGCTTGGGCTCGGCGCATAAGAGACTGTCGCACTCTTTCAAATATCCCTGGTGTGTTTCTTACTTCTCTGTAAGCCTCTTGAACTCGTTGCCACAGTTGCTGATGGGTGTTGATTTGTGTAGCATACACCCTGCTCTTCAAGTGTCTCCAAAGATAAAAGTAAAGTGGAGTTAGGTCCGGTGATCTAGGTGGCCAGGCGATGGGACCACCACGGCCTATCCACTTATCAGGGTACATAACATTAAGGAAATCCCTCGTACCTCGTGCAAAGTAAGCTGGAGCCCCATCCTGCATGAACCACATTTGTCTACGTGTTCTGAGAGGCACATCTTCAAGTAGTATGGGTAAGTCATCCTGAAGAAATCTGGTGTACACATTGCCTGTAAGTCGTTGTGGTAACATAAAAGATCCGATTAGATGGTCACCGAGAATACCGGCCCAAACATTAATCGAAAAGCGTTCCTGATGTCCCCTCGTTGTTGTTGCATGTGGATTTTCTGCTCCCCATGTATATATGTCTATTATGTAGGTTCAACATGCCATTTCTTGTGAAATTTGCCTTATCACTAAACAAAACCTCTGCAATAAAACCGTTGTTCTCCCTCTCTTGAGTAAGGAGCCACCGACAGAAATCCACTCGTTGGTGATAATCACGTTCAGTCAGAGCATGGATGGGCTGGTGATGATATGGGTACAGGCCATGTCTGTCCAAATCGTGCACCAAGTCGACGTGTGCTTGTAGATGGATCATCTGCGATGGCATCAAGGATATCCTCTTCTGCATCGAGTAGTTGCTCATCATGAGGCCTTCCTCTGTCTACTGCACGTGGATTCATTGAGCCATATTCCCGTAGTCGTCTTTCTACGCTGAGGAAAGTAGGCCGAGATGGTTGCCTCTGGTTGGGATATTGTTCACCGTACATCCTTACTGCTTCAGCTGCATTTCCTCCAGCTGCACCTAAAGTAACATGTCTGTGTACTCAGCAGAGGTGTATGGCTCCATGTCTGGTACTTACTTAAGACTGCCAGTACATCCTTCTTTCTCTCACCTTCTCACATTACCTTCAATTTGTGAAGCTTCATTCATACAGTATTCGAACCCATGAAGCAAATTGATCGAGCACCTATTGTAAATACTGTAAAATACATTGATGTTCAAACATTTATGACAAAATAAAGTAATTGAGGTGATGGTAATCTACTGATTGTGTTCATCCCCTAGACTTTCCTATTTAAACTAAAATGTGTAATATCCCGGTAAATATGAGAAATTTCCAAAACCGTCACATAGTAAAGTATATTTATTATTGCTAGGTCTATTCATTCTGAAATTTATGAAAGGTATTTATGAAACACCCTGTATAGCTGATAACTGTTTTTATACTGTGTTTTACATTTTATAAATGGGAAGACGAAACCCAGAGGAGTAAAGCATACCAGGTGCGTAAAGAGAAATGAGAGTACATATTCGGGCACACAAGAAGAAGACAAATAACATATACAAATAATAGTAGGAAGGAGGGACAAGGAAGAGGGATGTGTGAGTAAACGGGGTAATACACCTTAGCCTTGTCCTTCATTGGTTGTACAGTCGCGCTAATAAGTGATGTCCCGGCACCAAGTATGTGTTGATCAATGAATGTGTATCAGCAATATATAAGCTTCATTTCTTCATATCGAGTGAAATATATATTAACATGTTCCTACACTTACCCACCCTATTAAACATCTAACAGATATTAATACAGCACAGAGCTAGCCAAACGTAATGCCAGCTGGGACATGACTTATTAGCGCGACTTTACTCCTGGTCTAGCAGCTTCTGAAAAATAGTTTTGTAAGAATGGCTCCGTCTAACTTAATAAAATATTATTCTAGTTTCCGATATAAATATTCAAATTCTAGAAATATTACTAGAATAATGTGGCAATCGAAAATTAACGAGAAGAGCTATCGTTAAGGGGAGATGTCGACTTGAGGGATTTTTTTCTTGACTCCTTTCTCCCTCATGTTTAGCCCGATTGTTTTTGAGATTTTAAGACGTTTGCCCCATTAGTTTGGTGATGTTTAAGAATTTCCGCCCCATTCTATCAATTTTAAGACCTTTCGTGCCATTTAGGTGTCGATTTTATCCTGGCGAACGATAGCGAGCCTGTAATCTAAGAGTAATCGGCCTTCGGCCGGGACATTTTTCTACCGAAAAATTTACAAATTTATCTTGAAAGGGGGTCAAGGGGGTGAAATTTTAAGATTGCTGGAGGAGTAGGAAACAAACTAGAAACCTCCCCTTAAATACCCTATTAATTTTAGGGTCATGCAATAACAGATAACTGTAGAGATGCATTGGTAGCCTAAATAGTAGTGTGTTCATTGTCATCAACATTAGTTATTATTTTAATTATTATTATTATTATTATTATTGTTATTATATCAAAATACTATAAATGGAAATAAATGAGAGAGAGAGAGAGAGAGAGAGAGAGAGAGAGAGTCGTGAGGATGAGTGCGGTAGAGTCAGTTTTTACGACTGCCCGACCTCCCCTCCTCCACCACCACCACCACCACCACCACTACCACTACAACCACCACCACTGCTACTACCACCACCACTACAGCCACCAATACTACTACCACCACTACCACTACAGCCACCAATACTACTACTACCACCACTACCACTACAACCACCACCACTTCTACTTCTCCCAACACCACTACCACCGCAGCAACACTACTACCACAACCATTACTAACATCACTACCACCAATCACCAATACTACCATTACCACCAATACTACCACTATCAATACCTCCATCATCACTACTACTATCATCACCACCACAATCACTATCACCACTACCACTACCACCACCATTACTACTACAATTACCACCACTACTACCACCCCAACCACCACCACTGTCACCACCACCATAAACTCCACCACCACCATCACAATCACCACCACCAAAACCACCACCCCCAACACCACTACCATTTCTACTACTACCACCACCACAACCACTACTATCACCATCACCACCAGCTACTACCATCATTAACAAAAACAACGACAACAAAATCTCCCTGACCACAATCTTATCACCACTATAGCACTGGTACCATATCCACCACCACCACTACTGCTATCACCACTACTACCACCATCATTATAACCACCCCCACCCTCACCACCACTACCACCACCATTATTACCACCCCCACCCACACCCCCACCACCACCACTACCACTACCACCACCACCACCACCACCACCACCACCACCACCACCACCACCACCACTACTACTACTACTAGTACTACTACTACTACTACTACTACCACCACCACCACCACCACCACCACCACCACCACCACCACCACCACCACTACTACTACCACCACCACTATTACAACCACCACCACCACCACTACGACCAAGACCACCAACACCACTACTACCACCACCACCACCACTACTACAACCACCACCACCACCACCACCACCACTACGACCATACGAGACATAATCAAGTGTTCTTCAATTGTGCTCGACCTCATAAATCTCCTTCCAATAATTCTGACATACTTTATATTATTGTATTCAGCCTAGATAAGACCTTTCGTAATCAATAGGTTAAAACAAGAAGTTGACTATCTCCTTCAACCACCTTTTAGACCGGCTCTGTCCTTTTAACTTTATTCTGGTTACCATTAGACGATTTCTTCAGTTTAAAAGAGGCCTCCAGCAATTAACAAGCTTCGAACTATCGCACAACCATTTATACGACCACAGATATTTCTTAAACTGCACAAAATCGTCTAAATACAGCTACAATAAAACTAGAAAGACGTCGCCGATACTGAAGGGGTTAATACAAAAAATATATATCGTTGTATTACAGTGTAGCTAATATTAAGCTAATATATTCAGTTGGGGAAGGCCTCTCGAAGTGAAGGAGTTAAAAATCGAGCTTAAGGGGGTACTGCTTGGTTTTTGGTCTACTGTATATATGTATATATTTTATATTTTGTATTTAGTTTCCTCGCTAGACCTCCATCAAGCTTAAAAAACACCCCCTAGACCACCCTTCAAGATAAATGTGTAAATTTTTCAATCGAAAAATGTCCTGGCCGAAGGCCGGTTCCTCTTAAAATTACAGACTCGCTTTCGCTCGCCAGGAAAAAATCGACACCTAAATGGCACGAAAGGTCTTGAAATTGGCAACGAAATAGGGCGAAAGGTAGTAAAGTCGCCAAATTAATGGAAGGAACGTCTTAACATCTCAAAACTAATATGCTAAACACAAAGGAGAAGGAGGTCCATAAAAAGCGAGTAGTACCCCCTTAAAAAGCAAGTAACCCGTCCTCTATATTTTGTATCTGGAGTTTTTTTTTAGTGATCCGTTTTCCTCTGTCACGGTGATGAGGGGGTCGGGGGTAACAGTGGGATTTAAGTCACTATTATCAGCTGGACGGGAAGATCGAACGAAGGCCAAAGAGAGAGAGAGAGTATGAGTGTGTGTGAGTTAGTGTGTGAGAGTGAGGGAAAGAGAGAGAGAGAGAGAGTGAGTGTGAGTGAGAGAGAGAGAGAGAATGAGCGTGAGTACAAAGGAGTATAAAGGAAATCAAGCAACGACAGGTCCAGCGACCCCTCAAGGCTGCTTTCCCTCCAAAACACTGATGGTCAAGTGTCAAAACAAGAGTTTAGAGTGGGTAAGGGAAAAATGGAAAGGGAAGACTGCCCTGGGACAAATGTCCGTGGCAGGATTAGGAGATGTTAATAGGGGACAGTTAGTATAAAAAGAGAGAGAGAGAGTGTGAGAGTGAGGGAGACAGTTAGCGTGAGTGTGAGGGAGAGTGTGAAACGATGTAAGTGGAAATGTGTGGCTGAGTGTCAGCGAGTGATTGAGAGTGAGAGTATGTGAGTGTGAATAAGTGGGAAATAGAGCAAACTCTGAAGAAGACCCGAGAGAGTCGAATGATCGTGTCGTCACAATAAAGCCCTTCTTCCGCCATGTATATATAAAATCTAAAAAAAAAGAACAAAACGTCTCAAAAGGTAATCTGGCAAGAATGAAGGACTGAATCATGGCGAAATTGACGACTTGTTAGTTTAAAGCTATAAGGAAGTTGGAGCTGTAGACATCGATATTTAGCAGAATTACCAATTAATATACAGTCGTAGTACATTTACAAATACATAGAACCAAATTAATCATGGTTTCTATTCATCAGAAACCTACATTATTATTGCATTTCTGTTTAATATCGATGTTCACGGCTCCAACTTCCGTATAGCCTGAAACTCGCAAGTGGTCAATTGGAAAAGGGTATAAAAAGGATTGACAAAAGGCTGATACAGATATTTGGGAGGGTAAGAAAAGGAATGAGGCAAAGAATTTAAAGGAAGATATGGGTAGAATAGTGGGTAGGGCAGAAGAGAGAGTGAGTTAAAATTTGATGGATGGAGAGTATCAGGAGAAGGGAGAGATGGGAAGAAGTTTTTTTATGGAGGAAGGAAGGGAGGATTTTATATCTGAGGGATGGTCCGATGGAGGGTTGTGAGGAAGGAATGGAGGTAGTTATTGTATATTTGGAGCATGGAGAAGAATGAGAGGAAGAACGAAAGGAAGTTATTTTTTGGAGGAAAGTGGAGGATTTTGAAGAAGAGGAAAGGAGCGTAGAAGTTATTTTTGGAGGAAAGTGGAGGATTTTGAAGAAGAGGAAAGGAGCGTAGAAGTTATTTTTGGAGGAAAGTGGAGGATTTGAAGAAGAGGAAAGGAGCGTAGAAGAGGTTATTTTTGGAGGAAGTGGAGGATTTTGAAGAAGAGGAAAGGAGCGTAGAAGTTATTTTTGGAGGAAAGTGGAGGATTTTGAAGAAGAGGAAAGGAGCGTAGAAGTTATTTTTGGAGGAAAGTGGAGGATTTTGAAGAAGAGGAAAGGAGCGTAGAAGTTATTTTTGAGAGATGAGGGTTATGAGAAAGGGAGGATAGTTTTATTTAAAGGGTGGGGAAGGAGATAAGGGAGTTTTTTTTTTTAGGACGATTGGGAGTTTGAAAGGGAGTTATTTTTTTTAGGACGATTGGTAGTTTGAAAGGGAGGACAAGAGGGAGACCATTGTTTTTGGAGTAGTGAAATCATAAGTTTTATCGATTAGTAACGTCGACTGCTGGTATGTTATAGATTGTTATTGTTTTGTTTTCAGCTGAGGGTAAATTGCCATGTCTTCATCTTGATTACTCAGCTATTACGAAGATTTTGAAGCGAAATGTGTTGTTAAAAACGAAAACTTTATATTTGTTATAATATATATACATACAAGTTTCATATTTATCTATTATCTATTATCTAAGTATTGAGAAAACAACTGCTTAATGATTCAATTTGCCATCAGCTGGAAATCAACAGAGTTTAGTAAAGTTCGGGGCTTACCCTTAAGGGGAGATTTCCATTTGAGGGATGTTTTTCTTGTCCCCTATTTCCCTCATGTTTATCCCCATTGTCTTTTTAGATTTTAAGACGTTTGCCCCAGTAGTTTGGCGATTTTAATAACTTTCGCCCCATTTCTGTCAATGTTTAGACCTTTCGTTCCACTTAAGTGTCGATTTTTGCCTGGCGAGCGATAGCAAGCTTGTAGTTTACGAGGTGGGGACATATTTCTACCGAAAAATGTACATATTGATCTTGAAAGGGGCTCAAGGGGGTGTAATTTTAAGCTTGATGGAAGTGGAGTACATAATTATGTGCATCCCAGAGGAAGAGTATCAGTAGAAACCGACCTTTGAAACAATTCATTATTCGATGTTATTATTATTATTATTATTAGTAGTAGTAGTAGTAGTAGTAGTAGTAGTAGTAGAAGAAACGGGTGCTTCAAATTGGCTGACAACACTACCAATCAATGCAAAAGGCTTCAATCTCAACAAACAAGATTTTAATTATGCTATTGCACTGAGGTATGATTGGCCGATTGAAGGACTGCCTGATCGATGCGTTTGTGGAACCAATAACGATGCAGACCACTCCATGATATGTAAGAAAGGAGGATTCATCAGCATCAGGCACTATGAAGTAAGAGATGTAACGGCGAACATGCTCAGGGAGGTGTGTAGATATGTGGTGCGCGAACCATCACTCATTCCCTTGGATGGAGAGATGTTGCAGCACAGGACGGCCAACACATCCAATGAAGCACGAGCGGACGTTAGTGCAAGAGGTTTTTGGACAAGTGCACAGCGAGCGTTCTTTGACATTAGAGTATTTGACCCAATGGCCCATAGCTACAGAGAGCTGTCTCTGGATGCTGCACACAAGAGGAACGAACAAGAGAAGTTCAGGGCATATGGGGAAAGGATCTTAAATATCGAACAAGGCAGCTTTACCCCACTAGTCTTCACCACATCTGGAGGGATGGAACCCAGGGCCCAGTGCTTCTATTCAAGGCTTGCAGAGATCATCGCAGAGAAGAAGCAACAGCCCAGGAGCCACGTCGTAGCCTGGATGAAGTGCCGTCTATCTTTCTCATTGCTCAGATCAGCACTACTATGCCTGCGGGGATCAAGACGGTCTGCACCACAACCAGCGACGGTGGCAGAAGTGGACTACGAGGCAGCAGTGGCAGAGGGTCGCATAGGGAAGCGACTGGATTGAAGTTGCATGGTGTAGAATAGTAATATCTGATGCTTGTAAAATATAATGTATGAACAATATTAAATAAAAATCAAAGTAGTAGTATTAATCCACGATGATGAGTCTGAGTGCTTACCCCAGAATAGGAAGTAGTAGTAGTAAAAATTACTAATCTTATTAATGTTATTATTATTATTATTATTATTATCATTATTATTATCATTTTTATTATCATCATTATTATTATTATTATTATTGTAATTATTTGCCGTATAATTGTTTTAAAGCGAGTGAAGAATTATCCTGTCTCTGATTAATTTGTTCCTGTTTTCCTATATAATTAGAATACATTTGCATGATACTATCGGCAACTGTAATTTATCTGTACTGAGTATAAAGAGTCAATCGAAGATATTTTATATGATTATACACCGAAAAGCAAATCATAGGCTAGTCAAATAATCTGATATTTGCTAAATTTGTTTGAAAAAAAAAAAAAAAAAAAAAAAAAAAATATGTATATACAGTATATATATACTGTATATATATATATATATATACCGTATATATAAACAATGACAAGGCCAATATCTACTGTACAAATATACCTTCGAAGTTAGAAGAGATGTTCAGAACAAATGTTTAGCTAATTATTGCCAAGCAGCAACCAATTGCTTATTCCAAAATATACGCATAAAGAAGTGAAAATATAGTCGACGTTGCTGCAGGTTTTTATCCCTGTAGTAAAGAGAATGTGATGGAAGATTTGTGCATATAGCTATAGTAATTATAAAACGTGTTTTGTGTATAATATTATCTCTATAAATATCTAAAAATGTAGATATTAGATGCTTTAGTTCCTGATGTGTCATAAATCTGTTACTATTAAGTTGTAATTATTAAGAAAAAGGTTTTAATTGTATTTAATTTTTAATTTAATATACAGCTTAATATTGTCATTTTAACTCGTACTTTAACGATTTATTCAGTTTGGTAAAGTTTTATTAAACCAACGAGTAATTTTATTAAATCTTTGATTCCGAGGTCTCTAGTTGTTGAAATTATCACGGGACCTAATTCGTTTTCTTCATATCTGATTATCAAAATTTTCCATATATACAAAGCATAGTCATGTACAATATTCATGTGTGTCAACATAATTTGCATTGAAGTTATAATTTTGGAGGAATTTATTCATGAACACATTTTGACCTTTTGATATACATATACACATCATTATACAAATTCTTAATCAGAAATGTTCCCTCCATTTGAAAGGATATTACAACTGTATGTCATCATATTTTGCTTGGGATTGTAATTGTAAACAAATACATCACAGCCATATCCTTGCCATGATTTTATGAATACCTACTGTAGCTGTCAGTGAATGATTAATTATATACGCAGTTAACATTTCCAATTAAAGCTTTGTCAGTTTCAATATAGTAATGCAATCATTTAGTATAAGCATATTCACATCCTTATCACGTTCAACTCCTAATCCTTAACCCCTTCTGTGCCGGTGACGTCCTTTTAACTTTATTCTGGCTGCTATTAGATGATTGTATTCAGTTTAAAAAATGCCTCCAGCAGTTAACAGACTTCGAACTATCTCACTTGACCCTTTTTACTACCACAGATTCTTCTTAAACTTCATAAAATCGTCTGAATATAGCTAGCATATAATTACAAAGATGTCGCCGGCACAGAAGGTGTTAAAGTATGCCGTTCTGCAGGCGACACAGTTCCGGGGTATATTTTCCCAAGCCATCCATGTTCATAGGTCTTGAAATCCTTGCAATAATGTTATGAAGATTGTTTTTTTACTCAAATGTACGGTCGTCGACAGAAATATCCGTAAAATAATTGAATGAACACTTATGATAAGGTGACGACATATATTGAGATTGTGACTAAGGAACATAGATCGATTTGTTGAGCTTCACTAGTCAACAGTCATTCTATCTATCTATCTATATGCTCAGGACCAATCCCCATTTTTCCTATTTTTATTTTTATTTTCTATTTCATTCTATTTTATTATTTTGTTTTCCTTTTTTCTTGGGGGTGGCCGACTCAAGACAGAGCCAAGAACAGGGAAAATACAAACACAACATAAAACAACGAACAAACACAGATAAAAACACAAATTCACACACATCTAGGTCACCCAGGATCGTTAACAGTCAACAGTCATATGTCTCGTTTTCTCAGTTATGAGGAGGTAATAGAGTAATCCTGTCCACGACTGTAATGTTACTTATTCTAAATGTTTACTTTTCTAAAGAGCAAACACTCACTACAGGCAACTTTGCATTTTTTACCATTCTCTCACATACAAACAAATACAATGTATTGGCAATGTATAAATAATTTTATAGCTGAAAAACTGGAAATACATGAGATACTTTTATGTACAATGAATGTCCATGAAGAATCAACAGTTACCGGTACTTTCTATTGTCCACTGTCAATAATTAAAAATGATGTGGATATCAAATATGGAAAATAATGAGTACTAATGTATAGGTATTATGAACAGGAGTTATTAATAATTAACACGAAGGAGGAGAGGATGTTGAGTGGGGGGATATGATATAAATCGGTTCCAAAGATCATGTACAAAGGAAATGTGTAAATACTAACGTAAAGTATAGCATTATGTCGGCGATATGTGTGTTTCTATTGTGTGTGTGTCTGTGTGTGTGTGTGTGTGTTTGTGTATAGTGTGTGTAAGTATTCTACATTTTGGCAGGATTATTCTAGTCCTTTATGGAACAAACTATAAAGAAGTGAATATTAGTATAAGAACGATAACTTTTCCTCTATTGTGGATATTGTTATACATATTTCGTTCATTAAAGCATTACCTGTGGCATCTTGTACGAGTATAGTGTGTTCGTGAACTAGTGTACACGCGTTCAGATCTGTGTGCGTTTGTGTTCATGAGGTTATGTGCGTGTGCTTGTTTGTGTGTGTAGTGAGATAATGTGCGCGCGCTTATCTGTGTGTGTTTGTGAGGTAATGTGCGCGCGCTTGTGTGTGTGTGTTCGTGAGGTAATGTGCGCGCGCTTGTGTGTGTGTGTGTGTTTGTGAGGTAATGTGTGTGTGTTGTGAGGTAATGTGCGTCTGTTTGTGTGTGTGCGTGCGCGCATTCTTGAGGTAATGTGTGTGCGCTTCTATGTGTGTGTGCGTGCGTAAAAAAAGCAAAAGAATGCCAAGAAGTTTTTAATGGTCGAGGATGAGTGAAGAGAAAGTACAGTGATAACCCCCCCCCCCCTGGCCAAGATGTTTATTGGCAAGGGCGGAGGGAGGGTGGAAGGCTTTAAGGGGGAGGTAGTTGTTTTTCTGGACTCCCTTTTCTCTCATGTTTAGCGTAATAGTTTTGAGATTTTAAGACGTTCCTTCCGTTAGTTTGGCGATTTTGAGACCTTTTGCCTCATTTCTTTGTCAATATTAAAACCTTACGTGCCATTTAGGTGTCGATGTTTTCCTGGCGAGCAGCGATAACGATCCTGTCATTTTAGAAGGAATCGGCCTCCGGCCAGGACATTTTCTACCGAAAAATGTATAAATTTATCTTGAAAGGGGGTCTAGGGGGTATTTTATTTAGCTTGATGGAGGTCTAGCAAGGAAACTAAACAAATAAATATATAGATAACAAAAAACAAGCACTACTTCCTTAACCACTATTGTACAGTACCACCACGTATTTTCTGACTTTTACTCTGGCTGTTGTTAGAGGTTTTTTGAAAGTTTGGTAAGGGTCTGTAAGTGTCAAAAAGGTTAATCGAGATCGTGAAAAGTCTAACGGAAAGGGAGGAGGAATACTTGAATATTGTAGTACAACAATGGACAGGAATTTCTGCATGTTCATTGGAAGTTAAGCTATGATACTCTGCCGAACTAATTTGACAAACTGTTTGAGCAACAGATACCAAATTGCTGGGATTTAGTAGTTAATGCCTACCGTGTTATTATTTTTTTTTATCAGGTATTTTTCCTTATACTGTAGTTATAATTGGATGATTTCATTCAGTTGAGCAAAGGTCTGTACGTGTCAAAAGGTTAATCGAGATCTGAGAATGTCCAGTGATAAACCTCTGGTCAAGATGTTTATTGGGAAAGGTGGATGGAGGAAGACTTTACCCCTTTTAGTACCATCACGTCTTTCTGATATTTACTCTGACTATAGTCCATTCATTCTTGTTTGGGCAGAAATCGTAACCCCTAACCTCTAAAAACTCAAAAGGGACTAGAGTAATTGAGCTAATATATGTATTTACCAAATAGGAAGACCTGGCTAGGGCATATGTGTGGACATTGACAGCTCATTTACTCTAGTCCTTTTTGAGTTACAGAGGTTAGAGATTACGATTTCTGCCCGACCTAGATTGGACGCACTATAGCGTTAGAGGATTTTAATCAGTTTAGAAGGCTTCCAGTTCATATCATAAATAAACTATTTGAATGTATTGACATGTACACCCATTAGTTTGGCAATTTTAAGATAGTTCGCGTCATTCAGGTTTCAATTTGTTATTTTATTTTTTTACTGGCGAGCGATTATGAGCCTGTAATTTAGGACAAACTGGAATTTGACAGGGTAAGTTTTGTGCCGAACGATGTACACATTTATCTCAAAGATTTGGGGGTGGGGGGGGGGGGTTCTTGAGAATGTTTACTTACGCTTGATGGCAGTCTATGGTAAAAACTACAAAATACATAAATAAATATACACATAAATATAAACATTACCTAAATTCAGTGTTTGGGAAAGGATCTAATGTGAATCATGTTTAATATTGGTTATTTTCTAATGACACCAGTTGCCCAAATGTCTGTTTACTTAAGGGATAGGTTGGGAGGAAGTTGGTTTTTGAGGTGGTAGTGAGCGTGTGACTCGGGTATGTTTGAACCAGTCGGGGCTGTGAGAGAGAGAGAGAGAGAGAAAGAGAGAGAGGGAGGGAGGGAGGGAGGGAGAGAGAGAGAGAAAGAAAGAAAGAAAGAGGTGGAGGGGAAGAAGAACGAGATAGTTTCTTTTGTTTTCTCTCTCAAAACACTTAGTAGCAAATTCTGTTAGCATTGAGTCCGGACTGCCTAGTAGGGACCGTAAGGTCTGTGCAGTCTGTGCATTTGTAACTCTATGTAACTATCTAACACACACACACACACACACACACACACACACACACACACACACACACAAACACACACACACACTCTCTCTCTCTCTCTCTCTCTCTCTCTCTCTCTCTCTCTCTCTCTCTCTCTCTCTCTCTCTCTCTCTCTCTCTCTCTCTCTCTCTCCTCTCTCTCCTCTCTCTCTTCTCTCTTCTCTCTCTCTCTCTCTCTCTCTCTCTCTCTCTCTCTCTCTCTCTCTCTCTCTCTCTCTCTCTCTCTCTCTCTCTCTGTTAATTTGCATCAGTTTCCCAATAGAAACTTTAATAATTTGGTTCGTGAATGCATGCCTGAGTCAGCAAACAAGGAGCAATGATAGAGTTTTGATTAGCAAGTACTTCCAATGTGCTTAGTTTTATCCGACTAAAGAGAGTTTCGGTCATTAAATAGTTCCATGATTGAATATGTTGCTTTTTTTATAAATTAGCCAAGATTAGCCTACTGCAGATATATACTTAATTTCAGTCAGTCAGTTACAATGCTATTTTGTATTGTTAATACAGCCAGATTATATCATTCAGCTTAGTAAACATTTTTAGAAATCATTTAGTAAATATTTGTCTCTCCTTGTAAGGTTCTTCCTGAGTTTGATACAATAATTAGATGACATTATAATGATTTGTATACAATTTATCCCAGTACACTAGATAATATTGGCACGGAAACGCAAATTGTAGCAATAACATGGCGAAGCGTTATTTTGATGGACAAGTACCGTAATAATACATCATACAAATATATGGATAATATCATTGTGTACATGTCTATAATAGCATATTTTATATGATATATATATATATATATATATATATATATATATATATATATATATATATATATATATACTGTATATTATATATATATATATATATATATATATATATATATATATATATATATATATATATATATTATATATACTGTATATTATATATATATTATATATATATATATATATATACTGTATATTATATATATATATATATATATATATATATATATATATATATATATATACATATACTACATATATATATACATACACTACATATATATATATATATATATATTTTTTTTTATACGAATCAATTTTATGTTAGCACTTACTTTGTCTCGTATTCGCAAACAAAAAATGGGTTAAGGTAGGGTAGGTTTTTAATTATAACTTAACTGTATAATATACAGTTAAGATACATATATATTATATATGTATTCATTGTGTTAATACATATTTACTTTTAGTTTGCTCCCTAGCCCTTCATAATGCTTAAGAAAAAATCAATAATAAAAAACCTCTTCGAATTGTATTTGAATATATGTTTGTAGAAAAATGTACTGGCTCCAAAATTACAAGCTCGCTATTGCTCCTCAGGCAAAAATCGACACCTAAATGACACGAAGGTCTTAATATTGGTAAAGAAATGGGATGAAAGGTTTTAAAATCGCCAAACTAGTGGGGCGCACGGATTAAAACCTCAAAACTAAATATGAGGGAGAAAGGAGTTAAACAAATAACTCCCCTTAATTATTTGGCGGAATTTCTACATAATATAGAAAGACTATAGAGTCATAGAAGCAGGTGCAGTATAGATATGCCTAGGTCAGATTGTAAAGGAAAATCCTAATCAAGATAAACACATCTAGCGAGGAATACGATGGAATATAGCGCATTTGGTAAGTTCTTATACAGTATAGAAAATGAGCTACACCCCAAGAAAAAAATAAATAAATAAATAATAATAATAATAATATAGAATTAAATAAAAAATATAAATAAAAAATAGGAAAAGTGGGGATTGGGCCTGAGCATATAGATAGATAGATAGATCTTGTATATAGAGAACAGTCTGCAATGTGTGTTTGCCTACCATTTAGTTTTGGATCAGAAAGTCAGAAGAGATATCGCAAGCTTAGGAGTGTTGAAATGCGAAACTTTGTCAATAAAGTGCTCCTCCTCAAATGGTGTTTATATTAACCCCTTCTGTACCGGTAATGTACTTTTCATTATATTCTCGCAACTGTTAAACAATTTTGCACAGCTTAGGAAGGACGTCTACTCGTTGAAAGGCTACAGACTATCTCAATTAATCCTTTTACCTACCATATATCCTTCCTAAGCTTCATAAAATCGTCAAAATGTAGCTGAAATCAAATACAAAAGACGTCGCCGGTCCAGAAGGGGTTAATCCAAGAATGTAGATGATAATGCTGGACAAAACTTAGACTAATAGAAAGAACTCTCCTGTAAACAAAAATATATAAAAAAAACACACACTAAAATAGAAGACAACCTTAAAAAGAACAACGAAGAAACAAAATGGAGTTAGAGGAAGAGTTACACAAAAAGCTACTGAAGGGATGAGGATCACAAGTTTACCAGAGAGGGATTGATAGCAGGCTATAAGATATATCCGGCTGGACTGGATAGGCCTCCGTTCTGCAATGGATATAGTCAGGTTGATGGTAATGGTGTGATTGAAGGAGTTTATTAACATTATAAAAAGTCAGCTCTTCATGGATTTTTTGTTTTACTATAAATGCTTTGTACTGATTAAATAGTGAAATAAGAATAAAATACATAAAAACAACCAGTGTGAAGTTTAGTAAGTAAGTTAGTAGTAATTATTAGTTTTAGTTATGTTTTTAGTTTGTTTTGCTTGCGTTCTTATTTATTTTGTTTTTGCCGGAAACTAATTTGGCATGTGTCTTATGAACAAAATTACATACTGTGCATACAAACACGCACACCCACGGACGCACAAGAACACACACACACACACACACACACACACACACACACACACACACACACACACACACCCGATACATCAAGATACCCGATCTGTAATCTTCACAGTACCCCCTCCCCCCGTACAAAAAAACAAACAAAATTGCACACATCGAAAACCCACACATCTTAGGCGGTTCATAGAATTCGTGAGTTTCGTGTGAAGCCCAGCAAGATTCACTTAGCGCTTCATTATTTCTGGTTCATATATATCATCTGCTTGGGCCCACCTCTCGACCTCTCATCACGCCCAACACGCCCATGATTGACGAGCTATGGGTACGGGTGGGAAGTTAATGCAGGATGCCCTCAAAAATACACGTGTACTCCATTTTCTCTTTTGGAGTAGTGTTTTGTTAAATGATTGATTTGCGCACTCTCTCTCTCTCGCTCTCGCTCTCGCTCTCGCTCTCGCTCTCGCTCTCGCTCTCTCTCGCTCTCGCTCTCGCTCTCGCTCTCGCTCTCGCTCTCGCTCTCTCTCTCTCTCTCTCTCTCTCTCTCGCTCTCTCTCGCTCTCTCTCTCGCTCTCTCTCGCTCTCTCTCGCTCTCTCTCTCGCGCTCTCTCTCTCTCTCTCTCTCTCTCTCTCTCTCTCTCTCTCTCTCTCTCTCTCTCTCTCTCTCTCTCTCTCTCTCTCTCTCTCTTTCTCTTCTCTCTCCTCTCTCTCTCTCTCTCTCTCTCTCTCTCTCTTTCTCTCTCTCTCTCTCTCTCTCTCTCTCTCTCTCTCTCTCTCTCTCTCTCTCTCTCTCTCTCTCCCTGACACCAAATGACTGACAACAAATGACAGACACCAAGTGACAGATAACAGATGACAAAATAGATAAAAAAGCAAAACAAATAACAAACAACAGAAGAAAGACACTACATAACAGACAGCAGATAACGGACAACAGGTGACAGACACAAATGACAATCTCCATAATTATGATAAACAGCAGGTGATACACAACAAATGACAGGCAATACATAACACATGACTGACAACAAATGACAGGAATAGACAAGAGGTGACATACAAGATAATTACATCGATTTACATATATACACTAGCTACACAGACCTTACGATCCCAGCAAGGTCTTAAGTCTAGTAGCTATAGCAAACCCAATAATAAGGGAAAGTGGAAGGAAAGGATAGCCAATAAGAAGGCAGACAACAAAAGCAAGACAACAGATATCAAATGATTGAACACACATGAAACTGAAGATGAATCGATAAATGACAGACGGCAAATGAGACAAAAAGTGACATCACAACCAACACACATGCACTGGCACAACTCGCCTCACAACGTTCAGTCACCTGCATAAGTACAGTTGTGGTCAAGAAAACATAGACACTTCTTGGTGATATAAACATGACTTTAAGCATTGGCAAGTGAAACCTAGCAAGTCAATCATCAGTTTTTCAATATACTTCGCCAGTGTATCATTTTGGTTCCTTCTAAAACTGTTCAGAAATTCCTAACCACGACTGTACCTGATATAATTTGATATGACACACTGTTATAGTCAACACTGAAACGGGGAAGAACACTGACTGTAATTCCTGTTTATTATAGGTAGCCCAAAAATCGTGACCCCCTAACCTCTGTAACTGAAAAAAAGGGCTAGAACAAATGGGCTGTAAATTTCCTCACCTAATCCCAGGCTGACCTTTCCTAAATATTTCTGGTTGAAATATTAGCTCGATTGCTGTAGTTGTTTATGAGTTATAAAGGTTAGTTAGTGATCGGGGTTTCTGGCCTAACTATAATGAACGGACTATAGTATGTATATAAGGTAGATGTTCATAATATATCATCTTAAAAGAATTATTCAATAAATTGTGTACCGCCTTTAGCTGCAAGCGCTTGTTCAGTCGTGGCCGAGAACATCTTGCATTGTAAAAAAATAAAAAATAAAAAATAAAATAAAAAAATAAATAGAAAAAATGGGGATTGGGCCTGAGCATATAGATAGATAGATAGATAGATAGATAACCGTTTGAAGAGTATGACGCATTTTGACAGTATATTCTGGCTCGCATTAGAAGATATTATACAGTTTAAGAAAGATCTGTGGGAATTATAAAGGTAACAACTATATCAATTAACCCTCTGATTTCCATATACCCTTCCTAATCAGAACAAAGTCGTCTAATAACAGCCAGAAAATAGAGAAGAAATGTGTATTGAATCTTGAAAGGGTTAAGAGAGGCAATTATGTTACAGAACTGATTGAGCCAAGAGGAACACCATTAAGGAGTGTCATTAGAATCTATTTGGTTTACGTATTGGGAAATTCAATCCTTTAACAGTTTATTGCTCGTCAATACTGATATCCTATGCTATAGTCTATTCGCTGTAAGTAGGCGAGAAATCATGACCTCTATCCTCTGTAACTCAAAAGGGGCTAGAGCAAATTGGCTGTAAATGTCCACATCTCTTCCTTGACTGACTCTTACCAAATGGTAGAAATATTAGCTCGATTACTCTAGTTGTTTTTTAGTTACAGAGGTTAGAGGTCATGATTTATCGCTTACTTACAGCGAATAGACTAAAGTAGGTCTCTCCATAATTGTAATGGCAAGTTATCGTAATTCGAATATATTTCGTTACAAAATATTTGAAATAATCAAGTAATCCAAAATAAACATGACAATTTACGGTCAGAAAAAAATAGGAAAGAAAACGATGGTCAATGCTCACTATATCGTGTTTACCATAAGGGGGGGTCACCTGTTCTTTTATCTCTGGGTTGTATCCATTTGGCCCCATTCAGTCTACTATTTTAAGACGTTTATCCCCATCCAGGTGTCGATTTATACCTTGCAAGTGATAGCGAGCCACCATATTTTGGAAAATTAGTTAAACAGCTGGCTAAATTTGTACATTTTTCGATATAAAATTGTCTCCGGCGAAGCCGGATTTCTCCAGAAAATGCTGGCTCGCTAATGGAAGGAACGCTTGACAAACGTGCATGTAATAAGAGGGTATCCCAGAATCACTTTTCCTTTAGCATATTTCCAGAACGTTGATTTGGCAGCTTCTGATATACACTTCTATAAGAATTATGTCACCTGTAGTAATCTGCAGTCGAAAGTGTAATTGGCGACGCACCCATTTGAGTCAGTATCGAACGTAAACGATAAAAAATGCAAATGGACTACAGTTGCCAATCCCAGTGAAAAATAAACTCAAAACATTGCCAAAATGAAGTACATATTATAAATTGACAATACATACTCTTGTGTGATGCCCCTTATAGTCGTGTCTGTTCTGGCTTTCATGCACAGACCTTGGCGCTTCTCCGTACGCCTGTTGTGTTCGGAAAACGCAACATCATGCATAATTTCCACGTTTGTTCAGACATGGAATTAGCCTAGTATGTGGATTGGAGTGCACGTTTTTTTTTTTTTTTTTTTTTTTTACTTTTTTTCGTTCCTTTTTTTTTTTTTTTCTTTTTTTTCCTTTACCTTGGCTTTGGTTTTGTTATTCTTGCCACCTCTTTGTACCTTTGTAAAAATGTGTTTGTGTTTTGCTTTCTTGGAGCTTTCTCTCTGTCTCTCTACTCTCTCTCTCTCTCTCTCTCTCTCTCTCTCTCTCTCTCTCTCTCTCTCTCTCTCTCTCTCTCTCTCCTATGCAAATTCTTCCTTCCAATTTCCTTCATTGGGAAATCTATTATATCTACTAGAATTACATCCTACAAAGGTACAAAGGAGTACAAAGGAAATCAAGCAACAACAGCTCTAGTGACCCTTCTAGGCTGCTTGGTCCTCCAAAACACTGAGGATCAAGTGTCCAAACACTGAACACATCGCTTAAATCATAAAGGTTGTGTGGTCAGTGTATCTACATAAATCCATGTAAATCTTCCTCTCTCACTTTTTTTTTTTTTTTCCAGTGCTATAACATTCGTGGGCCCAGCTGTCATCCTTGGCGAGAGCTGGGCCAATGGCAGGTCACGAACCAATCAATCAGGCGGCCAATCGTAGCACGCGTTCCATCACGGCTCGATCTCCGAAGGTCAACTCCTCTCGTTCAGCCACAATCAATAGGTCGCCGTAAATTTTGATGATAATTGGTGTATAATCGTGAGAGAGAGAGAGAGAGAGAGAGATTGCCTTATTGTTATTATTATTATTATTATTATTATTGTTATTATTATTCCGTTTATCATTATTCCGTTTATCTTCTCCTCTTCCTCATCCTCCTTCTTCTTCTTCGTCTTTATCTTCGTCTCCTTCATCGTCGTCTTTGATTATTTGTCTTGTTCTTTTTGTTGTTATTTCTATCGTTGCTGCTGTTACTGGCGTTGTTTTTGTTGTCGTTCAAGGTCTGGAACGTAGGTACAGCTAAAATCTATACACTTCACGGAAAACCTTGATTGTGATCATTGATGTGAAATCCAGAGAGGTGGTTAGCTTGACATTCTAACCTAGACTTAATAAGGGGAGGCAGACCGTTTGTTTGGTCTATTAATTCACGTATTCATATATTGTTTTAAGTTTCCACCCTAGACCCCCATCAAACTTAGAAAAACACCCCCTTCATGATAAATTTGTAAATTTTTCGGTAGAAAAATTTACCGGCCAAAGGCCGGTTCCTCTTAAAATTGCAGGCTCGCTATCGCTCGCCAGGAAATAATCGACACCTAAATGGTACGAAAGATCTTAAAATTGACAACGAAATGGGGAGAAAGGTGTTAAAATCGCCAAACTAATGGGCCGAACGTCTTATAATCTCAAAACTAGTGGGGGTAAACATTAGGGAGAAGGGGGTCCACAAAAACGGTCTGCCTCCCCTTAACCTGTTCTGACCGAGCATACTTTACCTTAACCTACTTTAATGTAATTATAGTAAGCTTAACCGATCATCTAAAAGACTGTATTTCATCCACAGCGTAGTAGACAGAAGGTTTCATATCTAGGCTGCGCTGATCAATGTCACCTGGCGAAGCATCCCGAATATGCATTTCCAAGGTCTCATCATCTCAAATTGTTACCTTGGACTACACACACACACACACACACACACACACACACACACACACACACACACACACACACACACACACACACACACACACACACACACACACACACACACACACACACACACACACACACACACACCATGTATATTGAACACTGGGTATTGATTCCCATAGCATACCGTGAATTCGGAAATATTCATATAATGATAATATGGTGGAAATAGCAAGGGTGTTTTTTTAATGGCTTGTCAGTATGGTTAGTTATAATGCACTGGAACTAGTTGCAGCTCAAATTGTATCTCAATAATATTTTCAATTAACATATTTAGATTTTCTATTTGTCATTACAAAAATGCAAATTATTGAAATAAAAAAATCCTAGATTAGATAGTGCAAGAAAAAGGAACACCGAATGTTTGAATATATAATTATATATATATATACACAATAGAAAACAGGGTATGGAAAGGGAGAATTAAATTGATAACTTTCACGCCGATAGTATATCACCAATATACTGAATTCTAGCTAACAGTAAATGACTTAATTCAGCCTAGGTAATACATATAGGAATCAAAGGGGGACAAACTACTTTATTTCAATCTTCGACTCTCTCAGATCTTTCCTAAACTAATTAATAATGTTCTTAGATTAGCCAGATTAATATGAAGATTGACTGATTCGATAAACGCTCGAATGTGTGCATCACATAGTACGTAAAACGATATATGAACTAAATATAAGTGCGTTAAAATATAAGCAAATTAAATACTTTTTGACCGTTTTCTCACTTCCTAATCCCTTGTGTGGGTAAGAAAATAATCACTCTGCCGTAGATAAATGAATGGAGACGTATACTCGCATAGCATATCTCAGTAGTACATATATTTAATGACACACACACACACACACACACACATATATATATATATATATATATATATATATATATATATATATATATATATATATATATATATATATATTATATACATCATTGCAGAAATATTCCAGATTACCTTCACCCTTCCCCAGTCAGGTTAAGCTTTACACCACACGATATAAATACCGTATGTATTTATACTTCCTTCAATAACCAAACGGAACTCCTTCAGACAAACAGGATCTGACGTTATAAACTGTTCGGTAAACGTCACATCGCCATACAATAGAGCACAGACATATTACGACAGTCAAGCCGGTATAACACGAGCAAATTTGTCGGCCACGTGTATCCCGGGTGGATGGGACTCGTTAGCCTTGGTCGGTAACCCATCTAGGGGAGATAACCTTATAAAAATCCGGGTGGATGGGACTCGTCGGCCTTGGTCGACAACCTGTCTAGGGGAGTAAACTTGATACAAATCCGTACTGCTTATCTAAGTGTAAGGCAGGTTAGTGGATGGACTAGCCGCACACTACTGTAGAAAAATAGTGCTAACAAGATAAATAGAGGGCCTCGGAGTCGGACGGATCCTAAATTGAGTGGGCAATCCTGTAAGTCCTTCAGTAAACTGGCTCTGGTTGTCCCTCTTACAGGGAATATGTCCGCTTGGGGGCCTTCTGTGTATGGCCACCCTCATTAAGGGTATTAAGGCGTCCGGCAATAGATAGATAGATAGATAGATAGATGTATCAGAGCCTGGAATTCGCTTCTAGTTATCATCTTATTTTTATTGTTTTTGTTTTATGTTCGTATATTAAAATGGACCTTACACGTCAAGGATCTCTTAGATATTTAATACAGTCATAATGAAAAAGATAATTGTCTGAAAGTAGACACGATTGTAGCTACTTTCTATATTCGGATACTGTGGTTCCTATACATCCGCAGCTAAAGTGTTCGTGTGGCAATGGCTTTAGGCTAGGGAGCTTGCAATCATGACAATGATGGATATTTAAACCATCGAATAGTATAATTATTATAGTTATACTATATATACTTAATAATATATAGCCAATAATGCATGTACTTTAATCATTACTGTGTTGATCTTCCTCAAGGAGATTTAGAGCTGGCCACGTGAATGAGTATTCACTCTGTGATTTTACTGTATGATTTTAAATTACAATCTTAACCCTTTCACGCATTTATGACGCAGAGGTTGCCAGATTAGCAATAAGAAATAGAGTTCTCTCACTCTTTTTTTACCTCTCCAATTACCTCTCCAAAATTAGTTTTCTGCCCACAGCTAACTCAAAGACAACTGCAGAGGTTGAAGTAACTAAACTAAAGGTTTCTAAATACCCCTGATGGTAACAAAGGCTTTAAAGTATCCGCAATAGGCTCAACATCGCGCCATATGTCGGAGAGGGTTAAGTTGTTTAACTATAGTTAATTCATGGGATCAATTAACGGGTTTAAAGCAAATTGATCTTGTAGGTAAATAATTGTATTTCTACTTCCATATATACAGTATATATAACAAATCACAGGGTTGGTAGCAATTCATATGGCCAATTGTACAAAGATGGGATAATCAAAGTAAATAAAACTCGCGGGGGTAATATACATATAATTGCATAAATCGAAGAAACAGTATTTTGTATTGAATCTTTATATATTGCAAGGAAAACGTCTGCTTAGGATAAATATTTTCGCCCGGTGTTTGCGTTACTCATTCCCTGGCAAAATACCTACAAAACCAACACGGTCTCAAACTCTTACTCCACATGAAGAATATCTACTTGAAATGGGGCAAAACATTTTATTTTTTTCTATATATCTCACAAACACACACACACACTTCTCTCTCTCTCTCTTTGTACTCCTTTGTACTCCTTTGTACTCCTTTGTACTCTCTCTCTCTCTCTCTCTCTCTCTCTCTCTCTCTCTCTCTCTCTCTCTCTCTCTCTCTCTCTCTCTCTCTCTCTCTCTCTCTCTCCCACCCTCTCACTCTCTCTCTCTCTCTCGCTCTGTCCCACCCTCTCACACTCTCTCTCTCTCGCTCTGTCCCACCCTCTCTCTCTCTCTCTCTCTCTCTCTCTCTCTCTCTCTCTCTCTCTCTCTCTCTCTCTCTCTCTCTCTCGTCTCCTAGTAACTACAGGGTGCGGTTGACGAGGGTAATGTGGCCTGAGGATTTTCACACGCACACGCACGTACACACACACACACACACACACGTACAAGCACACACACACATGCACGTCCTGTGATAAGGCAACACGCACACACACGGACTGACACGTTTGACACAGACATACAGAGCGAGAAGGTCTGTGGCAACACTTATTACCTCTTCTTCTATCTGTCTGTCTGTCTGTCTGTCTGTCTGTCTGTCTATCGACCTATCTGTCTGTCTATCTATCTAATTGTCAATCTATCTATATATTTATTCACCTATCTATGTATCTATCTATTTCCTTATAACTACTTATGTGGAGGATTATATATATATATATATATATATATATATATATATATATATATATATATATATATATATATATATATATATATCCCATTCAGTACCGGTGACACCATTGTAACTATATTCTGGCTACTATTAGACCATATTAGTCAGTTTAAAATGGGCCTCCAGCAATTAACAGGCTTCGAACTCTCTCGTTTAACCCCTTTTAACTCCACCGATTCTTCTTAAGGTACATAAAATTGTCTAAATGTAGCTATAATAAAATGTAACAGACGTCGCCGGTACAGAAAGGATATATAATTTTGCCCACACACACACACACACACACACACACACACACAACAAAAAAACACACACACACACACACACTCTCACAAACAAACACACACACACACTCTCACAAACACACACACAACACAACACAACACAACACAACACAACACAACACAACACAACGCAACGCAACGCAACGCAACGCAACACAACGGACACACACAATTGCATATTCATCTCACGCTTACAGGCTTACAACAACTCCCAGATAAGTTTGAGCCCAGAACTGACTACACCCCCCTCACCCCAGGAATCGATATAGTTCCAAGGAGGCGTGTTGGTGATATTGATTGTAGTCATTCCGGTAAGTGAAGCAATACTCGCCCACACAATGCCTCAACCCCGAAGAGAAGCGTCAGATATATTGCCGGTACAGACACCCCGGTGTTCCTTAAGTATATGCACAGTTTGTCTCACTCTGAAGGCGGATTTATACGAACGCTTTTCCGTCAGGTATAATCGGCAACTAAAATCCAGCGGTTTCTGTAATGGTTAGAGCGTGTAAGTTCTGTATGTGATACCCTGGTTCTTGAATCCTGGGAGAATCACATGCCTTCATTGACTTCATTTGGGGTGTTATTGATGTTAGGAACGATGTTAAAGATAATACCATTAATTCAGAATATCATTACCCAGATAATCTGCCTTCAATTTCGTTGCCAATGCCAGTTGCAAAGAGTTCCAAAATTTGCTGGGAATAAATTTACTGGATAAAATACCTGCAAATAACACTGCGATTAAACTACCTTATGAACAGAGTTGATATATTACCAGCACAGACCCCCGCGTTCCCTCAGTATATGCACTATTTATCTGGCCCTAAGAGAAGCGTTGGGATATATTACTGACATAGACCCCCGCGATGGTTAAGTATATGCAGGGAGAGATAGGAACACTTGTAGGTACTTACGGTGATTGTCCCACACACACGCTAACAAGGGCAGACATGGTGCTACGCTATTTGTTACACATTTACACGCTCATACACACACACACACACACACACACACACACACACACACACACACACACACACACACACACACACACACACACACGCCCGTAGCTTAGTAGGTAGAGCTCTCGTCTCACACACGAGGGGTCGGGGGTTCAATCCCCGGCCGGGCGGAGACAAATTGGGCTTGTCTCCTTTCATGTGTTAGCCTCAGTTCACCTAGCTGTAAATAGGTACCTGGAATGAGTGGACGACGTTGTGACGTCCCATCTGGGGTTGGCAAAAATGGTACAAGGCGAGATGGGTATCATATGGTTCACCTAAGCTGATGGCTACCTAAGCCTTCGGGCGAGACGGTACCGTCTATAGTGAGAATGGTACCATACAGATCCACCCTAAGCCTTCGTTTCCGATGTCGCCAATTGGCTAAAAATACAGACTACACACACATCCACAGCCATTCCCACGATACATATAACACCTACACATATAGGAGGCGGGAAATAACGAGCATGCTCACTCCCGCAATACAACTAGAGTAAGTACAACTAGAGTAAGTACACTCGTATTCATACAGTCTTATATCTGCCACTGTAGTCTATATTTTTTCCAGCTGATGGTAAACCGAATCCCGTAGCAGCGAATTTCCCGATACTTAATAGAAACTATGAAACCACTATGGCTCTATATCATATCAAGGTCAAGTTTTCTTTAACTCCATCTCTACCGGCAACGTCCTTGCAACTTTATTCAGGCTACTATTAGACGATTTTATTATGTTTAAAAAGAGCCTCCAGCAATTAACAGGCTTCGAACTGTCTCACTTAACCCTTTGTACTACCACAGATCCTTCTTAAGCAGCACACAATGGTCTAAATATAGCTGGAATGATATACAAAAGACATCATCGGTGTAGAAGGGGTTAATAACCATATATAATTCCCTACAAAATAAACATAATATCCTCATAATCAAAATAGGGACATGGCAATTTACCATCAGCTGGAAAAACAGTACACTATAGAATCCACAGGTGTATTCCTCCCCAGTTTTGTTACGCTTGATTTTCTTCACTTGATTCCGGGTTCCATCCCAGGTGGTGTGTGTGAGGGTTCATTATTCTCAAGCGAGGTTGCTTATTTTAAGGATGATTTACTCCCCTAATCGCGAGCCTGAGTCACACACACACACACACACACACACACACACACACACACACTGCAATATTTTTATCTATAATTTCTCTCTCTCTCTCTCTCTCTCTCTCTCTCTCTCTCTCTCTCTCTCTCTCTCTCTCTCTCTCTCTCTCTCTCTCTCTCTCTCTCTCTCTCTCTCTCTCAATACTTAATGGGTTTGACAATGTGGATTATAGCAAAATGTTTAGCCTGAATGTGAATACAACACGCAACCATGGCTGGAAATTATGATTGAAAAGGTTCAGCACTATAGTATATTTGCTGTAAATAGGCGAGAAATCATGAACTCGATCTTATATAACTAAAACAGGGCTCGAGCAAATTGACTGTAATTTTCCACATCTATTCCTTGACCGACTCTTTCCAAATGGTAGAAATATTTGCTCGATTACTCTAGTCGTTTTTTTAGTTACAGAGGTTAGAGGTCATGATTTCTCGCCTACTTACAGTGAATAGACTATAGTATCTGTGGAAACTTTTTCAAATATAAGATGTGTTCTACCTGGAACAAACCCCCCCCCCCCCCTCCCCCGAAGTTGTAAATAGTTCTTTAGTAGAGCAGTTCCAGAAGAGAGTAGACAGTAGTTTGCGCACTTTGTAAAGAGTGTAGTGCACTAAACAGTCTCTCTCCTGCCACTTCGAGTATCTCCTCGGAATGGACCGCAAGGTCTCTGAGATAGTAACTATTCCTTGTAAATCCTTGTAGCTCTCTCTCTCTCTCTCTCTCTCTCTCTCCCCTCAGTCATAGAGTAGTGCTACATTGTCATAAAAGATGGGAAGTGATTTGTCGTACCACCGCTGACATTTGTCGTACCACCGCTGACATTTCACCTTATCAACCTTCTTAAGGGGAGATTTCCCTTTGAGGGAGTTTTGTCTGGACCTCTTTCTCCATCATGTTTAGCCTCAATGCTTTTGAGATTTTAAGACGTTCGGGGCCCCATTAGTTTTGCTATTTTGAAAACTTTAGCCCCATTTCTGTCAATTATAAGACTGCTTGCCATTTAGGTGTCGATTATTTTCCTGGCGAGCGATAGCGAACCTGTTATTTAAGAGGAATCGGCCTTCGGCCGGGACATTTTTCTACCGAAAAATGTACAAATTTATCTTGAAAGGGGGTCTAGGGGGTGTAATTATAAGCTTGATGGAGGTCTAGGGTACAAACTAGGCACCTCCCCATAAGCTCACCTCTCACCTCACTCTTTCCTTCCATTCTTTTATTGTCATGGACTATACGACTCCTGGCTCAGGAGGTAGAGGTACTTATAACGGTTCACGGGTATTATATATCTATTTTCATAAAAGTATATATATTGAAACAGATATATGAATGCAATTATATTTACATTAGTACAATTGTATTATATATTAAACAATCAATGTTATCATTATACGACTGACGATGATTGAGGGTCACGAATGTTTATAAGTGACTAATGTATGTATATTTATGTAATTGTGTGCATATATTATTTGAATCAAAAATATAATATGCTACTATGTCAAATATGTGGTCATATTGCTCTAGTTCTTTTTGTTTTGTTTCATGGGATTAGGGGTGTAGTTATTATACCTAATTAGTGGTGTAGTTATTATACCTAATTATCATGAATGAAGCACAGTTTTCACGAATATACAGTACTGACACTAACAAACAATATGGTAGGGGTGGTGTGAACGAACATAGACTTTGTGTGTCAGCAGTTTCTCAAGCATGATACAAACAATGTTGCATTCGTGTAGCAGATGACGACGACAACAATGCAACGAACAATGATGAGAGATTTACGCAATATGTGTTTGTCTGTCTATGTTTACATCATTGTTACTATACCCTGTTTCATGTAGGTAGGCCAGAAATGTTTAAGAGGGGGTCACCTGCCTTTTTTATCTCCTTTACTCTCTTTCTCTGCCTTGTATCCATTCGGCCCCATTCAGCCTAATGTTTTAAGACGTTTACCCCCATCCAGGTGTCAATATTTTCCTGGCGAGCGGTAGCGAGCCAGCATATATATTTTTTGTTTTGCCAGCAAGCTAAATTTGTACATTTTTCGATAGAAAAATGTCTCCTGCGTAGCCGGATTTCTCCATAGAATGCTGGCTCGCTATCGCTCGTCAAGAAGAAATTGACACCTGGATGGGTATAATCGTCTTAAAACAGTTGGCTGAATGGGGCCGAATGGATACAAGCCAGGGAAAGAGAGAAAAGGAGAGAAAGAGAAACAAAAAACAGGTGACCCCCCCCCCCCTAATATGCTGAAAATTCCTTGCGGTGCGAGTTGAAAATACAAATTATACCCAATCACAGAAATACATGTTTATTGTGGTGAGCCAACAGTTTCGAACCCCCTTGAACCCTCCTTCTGTATCTTCAGAGAGTTCACGAGGAACCAAACCTGTTGTGTCATCCCAATAAATACCGATTTGTTTTCCATTATGGGGGGTCACCGGCTCTTTTTTTATCTTTCTCTCATTTTCTCTTTTTCCCTGGCTTGTATCCATTCGGCCCCATTCAGCCAACTGTTTTAAGACGTTTATCCCCATCCAGGTGTCGATTTCTTCCTGGCGAGCGATAGCGAGCCAGCATTATATGGAGAAATTCGGTTTCGCTGGAGACATTTTTCTATCCAAAAATGTACACATTTAGCTTGCTGTCAAAACAAAAAAATATATGTGCTGGCTCGCTACCGCTCGCAGGAATATATTGACACCTGGATGGGGGTAAACGTCTTAAACCAGTAGGCTTAATGGGGCCGAATGGATACAAGCCAAAGAGAGAGGGAGAGAAAGAGAAGAACAGCGAGGTGGGGTCCCTTAATTTTCACCCATCTGGACTCCTCTTTCACTTGCCACTCTATTATATGTGTTGCAGTGATCCGATATTGTGTTGCAGTGATCCGATATTGTGTTGCAGTGATCCGATATTGTGTTGCAGTGATCCGATATTGTGTTGCAGTGATCCGATATGTGTTGCAGTGATCCGATATTGTGTTGCAGTGATTCGATATTGTGTTGCAGTGATCCGATATTGTGTTGCAGTGATCCGATATTGTGTTGCAGTGATCCGATATTGTGTTGCAGTGATCCGATATTGTGTTGCAGTGATCCGATATTGTGTTGCAGTGATCGATATTGTGTTGCAGTGATCCGATATTGTTGTGTGTGTTTTGTTTTATTTGTGTACTGGTTAAAAGAAGTGCATGTGATCATCAGGGTATATAATATGATTATATAACAGTATGTCTGGATAGAGAGAGAGAGAAAAGAATATATATATACAATTATACATACAGTATATACAGGGTGTAATGAAATAACTGTTACAGAATATGACGAACACATTGTAAAATGGAAAATGAACATATATTGTTGTATTACATTTTCCCCAAAAAAGTGTTATTAATGAGATATATGCTTATTTAGAAATCTAGCAAAACAGGGTTACAAATAAAGCATTAAATAGTTGATACATGATTAACATGTTAACTATGGACTTAGCTAAAGGTAAAGTATAGGTTTACCTATTCACACACTATAAATTACGAAATCAAAGTATCTTAGAATATGGTGATGATATTAGGTAGTTAGCAGAAAAATACTAATTATTTGAAACAGATTAGCGTAAAAAAAAATATGTAACTTTTGCAACTCTGGTCACGGGGTACAATGCTGATGCCCAAGTCTGGGTCGAGTATCCAAATGTAGTTGAAGGTAATTCAATCGTTTATGAAGCATAGTTCTTGATTCATATAGTCATTGGTGGCTGATCGTTCCTATCTTGAATGAAATTCCGAAAATGTTTTACGACTCGGTATAAAGATTCAAAGATTCAAAATATTGGGTATGATTGATTTCTGTATTATATCAGTTGGTGGTAATTACAATTATTTCAATTAATCTCTTATTACACTGTAATGACCATGTACATACAGTAGTGGTAATTAATTCTGATCGATTTTGAAGTCTCAAACTTATTAAACGAATCTCTGAAATGCAAATGCTCAGTAAGAATTAGTAAGGAGATTCAATTCAACCCGAAACCGCTTCGAATAAGTTTGTATTTGAATTAATGTTTACTACTGTACAATTAATTAAATAACATTAGGCAATAACTTTGTAATGCCCACATTGTTTGAGTATTTTTATCATTCAGCATTGTTTTTTTATTTACTAACATATGGCAGTAATGTCTGCAGACCACTTGAGGATCGTAATTTGCTTCATCCAAGATGCCTTTGGTCTTTCCTATGTTTATTTTTTAATTTGTTTAATTTAACATACAATAATTTGAGTTGTAAACGGTGTATAAAGGGAATATTACTTACATTGTTTCACCCTGATAACTAATTAGTTTATAATTCAATATGTCTGGGTATAAACTTGGGGGGGGGGGGGTATGAAAAGGGGAGACCAATGCCAGTGTTTGGATTATAGCACATGCTTGGACGACACTGAATAGTTTACTGTATATCCTTTAAATCATTAATTATTATTATTTTTTTTTTATAGAATAAAGTAAACTTGTTTTTTATTCGGTACTTAGCGCTTAAATTCTGTAAGCGTTTTTTCAATATATACACTCTGTGTATATATACTATATATATATATATATATATATATATATATATTATATATATAGATAGACAGATAGATAGATAGATAGATAGAGAGTGAGAGAGAGCAGTCAACCAACACCAAATCACTGTAAACCAGGTAGATGGTATACGCATGTGCTCTAGCTTATCCCCAGTGTTTGTGAATGCTTTTATGTCTAATAAAGAAATCAGTTGGTTGGATAATTGTCCCGTAGAATTGAGGCCATTATATAAGTGACACCCTGTTCCTAACACTAATCGTCAATTACAAACCCAAATGTACTTGAATAAACTAATTAAAGCATATGGTCCTCCCGGGATTACAGACATTATGTTGACGATTTGTTTTTTATTTATAAGGGTGATGTTGCAATCGAAGTTTTTGTTTATATAAGTATGTCAACAATCAGCATAAAATATAAAATTCACATGTGAAAGGGAAAACAATGGTTCATTGGCGTTTTTAGATATTTTAATTACGAAGATGGAAAATGGAATGGTGACAGGGGTGTATTGAAAGCCGACATTTACGGGTTTAGGTCTCAATTGGTACAGGTTTTGTCCGGAGATATTTACAAGGTTAATTCTAACAAGACTTTGCTAGACAGAGCTTACAGTATTTGTTCGACATATGTCACTCTGCATGAAGAAATTTGCAAATTAAGAGATTACTCTCTAAAGAATAATTATAAGGCTGCTATTTTCGATAAAGATTCTAAATGAATTTTTGAGTAAGAAACAATCAGGCGATAGATTACCTGTAGCCACTGTACCTAAATTGATAAAATAGCTTAAACTGCATTTTTTATGGAAAACTTAGTTATCAATATAGAAAACTCATGCTGAATTAATTAAGAAATAATTTTCCCTATGTAAACTTCAAAATTGTATTCACAAATTATTTCAAAATAGGACGGGACGTTCTTTCAGAATGAAGATTTTTGAGCACATTGGGAAAAGCTTCAGAACCGGTACGTTTATAAATGAAATGGTTTTCTCAGCATTAGAAATCATTGTCGAAATGAAGATCATACATTTTTACCGAAATATTTTAATATAATTGCTCGTTTCGGGAATCATTATGATACGATAATAGGTGAGATACTTCTCATGAAGAAGCAAACCCTGAGCTTAACGTTTCCAACAATAATTAGCCTTAGTCCATAATGCTTCAGTTGGGTGGGCTATGCATTTGTTGTCTTTACTGGTACTCTGTGTAGGTATATTTCTAGTTCAATGTTGGTGTCTGTTAGTTGTTCTGATATCTCCGTGGGTAAAGGACGGTCCAGTGAATAGGGTATGGTTTGTATGTGTTTGTACTGCACATTACTTGGCTTAATTTAAGTATATTTTAAGGTTCATGGTTATGTGACTTTAGGTGTCGCTATTGATTTTCTTTTAACTTTTAACAAATATAAGGTAATTGTTTTGGTTAGATTAAAGATTAATATCAAATTCAGCGTGTGAATGCATGAATGTTCGCTTGTAGTCGTTATCAGGCTTATTTTAATTGTTGAGATAATCCTTGGTGAATTCCTCTACCATGTTTAACGTCAAACGATTATTTTCTACGACTGTATAGCTTATTTGTTAAGATCCACGATTATATATATATATATATATATATATATATATATATATATATATATATATATATATATATATATATTTATATATATATATATATATATATATATATATATAGAGAGAGAGAGAGAGAGAGAGAGAGAGATGAAAACCAATGCCAGGAAATGCATTTTCTTTGTGTGACGTTTCGATCTAAAACCTGGATCATCATCAGACCTATGAACAATACAAATTGCTTAAGATTATGTAAATTGTCCAAGACGAGTGGTAACCCCCTCGGACCCACGTTAGATAATGCATTAATGCATTAATTTTTCATCGTGAAATATACTGGCTCGCAAACTGTCTTCACCCTGTTTAACTGGGCTCACCATGAAATTTGACTTCATACAAAGTCAGTATAAGAAAAACCTGTAGTGTCAACCATAGTAACTCGTGTATATATAATTTGTCATTACATTAATTTTCATGAAAAACTAAAGTATATCAAGAAATCTTTACATTTGAATGGTTTCCCCAGTAACTTTACTGAAGGCATAGACAACTAAAGAAATTGCCCCCCCCCCCCCCTCTATTACCCCAGTAACCGCTGCCAACAATGATTTAGTACACATCTCTCTTCCATTTTATGGTAACCGAAGCTTCATTCTGAAAAAAAAATAATAATAATAATAATCTAGTGCAAAATGCCTTTCCTCATATCTCTGGAAGAGTTGTGTTCAAGACTGAGTTAAGGGGGGTGACTTGCCTTTTTCTCTCCTTTTCTCTCTTTCTCTCCTTTTCTCTCTTTCTCTGGCTTGTATCCATTCGGCCCCATTCAGCCTACTACTTTAAGACGTTTACCCCCATCATATTTTCCGGGCGAGCTGTAGCAAGCCAGCATATATATATTTGTGTTTTGACAGCAAGCTAAATTTGTAAATTTTTCGATAGAAAAATTTCTCCGGCGAAGCCGGATTTCTCCATACAATGCTGGCTGGCTATCGCTCGCCAGGAAGAAACCGACACCTGGATGGGGATAGACGTCTTATAATAGTTGGCTGAATGGGGCCGAATGGATACAAGCCAGGGAAAGAGAGAAAAGAGGAGAAAGATAGACAAAAAGCCGGTGGCTCCGCGATATCCCACATGTTTAGTTTTATAGACCAACTCCCTGGGGTGCGTTTGTAGACAGCGACCGGGACGACGGACCAAAGAGACCGGTCTCTCACAAACGGCAGTGACCAGAAACCTGATCCGTCCCGGTCGGCGACCAAACCGCCCCACCTCGGGAGGTGGGGCGCTTTGGTCACTCCGGTCTCTTGTGACGTCACAATATAAACAAAGATGGACGCTCAACATCAACAAGTGTACAGTTGCTCGGAATGTAATACCTTTTTTCAATGATTATGATGTGGCTAGTGAGCACCTATTAAGGTGCACTGATAAGTTTAACAAACTATCCTATAAAACCATCGCACTCACGTTGGTTTGAGCTATAAATATCCCATAATCATTAAGGGAACAAAATAGACCCAAGCTAGCCTTAAGGGGAGGTATTTAGTGTGTTCCCTAGACCTCCATCAAGCTTAAAATTATACCCCCTGGAGTCCCTTTCAAGATAAATTTGTAAATTTTTCGGTAGAAAAACGTCCCGGCCAAAGGCCGGTTCCTCTTAAATTACAGGCTCGCTATCGCTCGCCAGGATAAAATGGACACCTGAATGGCACGAAAGGTCTTAATATGGGGTGAAAGTTCTTAAAATCGTTAAACTAATGGGGCGAACGTTTTATAATATCAAAAGCAATGGGGCTAAACATGAGGGTGAAAGGTGTAAAGAAAAAAATCCCTCAAGTGGAGATCTCCCCTTAATATATAATTATATTTAATGCAATGACCTAACTTACTGTATACTATCACAACCTAGCTTCCACTAATGTAACATACAATGACCTAACCTACTGTATACTATCACAACCTAGCTTCCACTAATGTAACATACAATGACCTAACCTACTGTATACTATCACAACCTAGCTTCCACTAATGTAACATACAATGACCTAACCTACTGTATACTATCACAACCTAGCTTCCACTAATGTAACATACAATGACCTAACCTACTGTATACTATCACAACCTAGCTTCCACTAATGTAACATACAATGACCTAACCTACTGTATACTATCACAACCTAGCTTCCACTAATGTAACATACAATGACCTAACCTACTGTATACTATCACAACCTAGCTTCCACTAATGTAACATACAATGACCTAACCTACTGTATACTATCACAACCTAGCTTCCACTAATGTAACATACAATGAACAAAGAAAGTAATAAGGTAATATTAACGCTAACACTTCCCGCACAACACAACAAAAGCCGTTGCCGGTACAGAAGGGGTTACCCTTCTGTACCGGCAACGGCTTTTGTACTTCATTATGGCTACTATTAGACGATTTTATTCAGTTAATTAACAGGCTTCGAACTATCTCCCTTAACCCATAATACTACCACAGATACTCCTGAAGCTGCACAAAATTGTCTAAATGTAGCTATAATAAAATAACCCTCCAATGGTGCTTGGTACGCCATTATCCGTGGAAATGCTTCAGCTGCCTTGTTACCATGGTAACAAGGCAGCTTTGTTTACAAGTCACTGGCGGACCGGTCACTGTGGTTTGTGAGAGACTGGTCACCGACCGAAATTTTGGGCTCTTTGGTCGCTGTCCTGGTGTTTTGCAGTCCTGGTTTGTATACCTGTATACCGTTTCATATGTGGGCCAATCGAAACGGGGAATTACAAACGGGGATTTCCGAACTCAAGGGAAGGTCATACTGTACGAATAAACCTCTAACCAAACCAATATATTCTGTGATCAGTGAAGCCTCGGACTACATCATAAAAGCCGGAAATTTTTCAATATTATTCATGCGATTTTTTATTTTATTTTTTATTTTTTAGGTACGCCATTGTAATTATCATAAGTCATTAATCTACCTTTTATCATATCAATGCCTTAATATCCTATGCTAATATTTAGTATTTTCCTGTAATTGAATTCATAGCAATACTTCTGGTATTCATGTTAATTTAAAGTTAAGTCTTATATAATTTGTATCTTTCATAGGTCTGATGAAGATCTATTTTTTGTCAAACTACAAATATATAAAATGTTATTTTTGACATTGGTTATCATACTTATAATTCGCCTTAGCTTTCCGAGAGGAGAGTCAGTGGTTTCATATATGTATATGTATAGTATATGCTGTTCACACTTAATTTCTTAATCTAAATAATAAGTTGTCTTCATTTTACTGCCTAGTATGCAAATACCCTTGCTCTCAGGGCTTGTATGCTGAAATGTATATATATACTTTTTCCCAGCGAGTCAATGGCGTCTCGTAAATCAGCCGACAAGCGACCAGATAATTTGTTAAAAGTTATCTCAGTGGTGGTCCGGGGGGAGTCTTTCACGGCACGTCACGACACAGGCCCAGTCACAACCCGCAGTCCTATATACAGTACCAACCTAGTACTGTTTGATTAGCAGCCATGTTGTATACCTCTTTGGTGTGCTGTATGTATTCCGATCTAATATGTACAGTTGTCCACACAAGTTCTGATCCTCTCTGTGATCTTATACATGGACATCATATGATATGCATGATTGAATTATGAGTGTAGTGTCTTAAGAAGTGGTTAACTTATCTGATTAGTCACCTGATGATTATAATTAATCACACTCGCAATTCAGTCATACAAATTTAACTGTTATACTCCTTCCATTCGTCTATACATTAGGCTACCATAGCGCAGTTGGAATGTATGTACATGCTCAGATTAATATGCAGGATTCGAAACTGCATACTAAATCGTAGGCTTGTGCACATTTTTTTAACTGTCTTGATAGCGTAATGCATAAGTGCACAGAATTTCGATGTGAGTATCCTAGGTTCGAGTCCTTGGAGTGCCACATGTATTTGTTGATTTCATTAATGAGTTTAGAGGTGAAGTTGGTTGGTGAAAAAAACATAATAATTCATTCTGGTTCAGGAGCAATTTATAGCGAGGCCTTCCCAAGGGTTAAGTGTCCCATTAATTACTCCTTCCATTCGTCTATACATTAGGCTACCATAGCGCAGTTGGAATATATGTACATGCTCAGATTAATATGCAGGATTCGAAACTGCATAATAAATCGTAGGCTTTTGCATATTTCTTTAACTGTCTTGATAGCGTAATGCATAAGTGCGCGGAATTTCGATGTGAGTTTAGAGGTGAAGTTGGTTGGTGGAGAAAAAAATAAATAATACATAAGATCACAACGCGGAACAGAACTTATGTACAGTCGCGCTAATAAGTGATGTCTCTGCACCAAGTATGTTTTGATCAGTAGTTGGTATCAGCACTATCTAATCTTCATTTCTTCATATCGAGTGAAATATACAAACATGTTCCTACACTTACCCACCCTATTCAACATATGACAGACATTAATACAGTACAGAGCAAGCCAAACGTAATGACAGCTGGGACATGACTTATTAGCGCGACTGTACACTCGCCGACAGATTAAAGAGGAACAAATTTCCCTTAACCATTCTGATACACTGAAGAAATATTATAACCCATTCCCTTAGAATACATGCCTAAGTGTTTCCCTCAATTAATGTTCAGTGTTTCAAGATGATCATATAGGAGTGTACCTGTGCAGGCAGTTAAACAGTTTGCACTCTTGTCTAATAAACACAATCGAGGACATAAATCGTGGGGAGGTTTTTAGTTAGTTCGCTAGACTTCCACCAAGGTTAACATTACAGCCCCTAGACCCCCTTTCAAGATAAATTTGTACATTTTTCAGTAGAAAAATGTCTTGGCCGAAGGCCGGTTCCTCTTAAATTACAGGCTCGCTATCGCTCGCCAGGAAAATATCTACACCTATATGGCACGAAAAGTCTTAAAATTGACAGAAAGGGGGCGAAAGTTCTTAAAATCGCCAAACTAATGGGGCGAACGTCTTATAATATCAAAAGCAATGGGGCTAACCATGAGGGAGAAAGGGGTCAAGAAAAAAATCCCTCTAGTGGAAACCTCCCCTTAAGTTTTCGAAGCCATCAGGACCTACATCGTAACTTCTCATTAATTGTGTGTTTAATATTTACAAGTGCCTGTAGCGAGTGCCTCCCCCAGAGTTGAAAGAGTGACAGGGCCAAAATCAAGGGACGTTCGAGTCAAAATGCCTGGACACACTGAGTTTGGAGCAATTTAAGTCATAGGAAGAGGGAAAGACTGAGGGAAAGAAATGCTGTTCAGGGGTAAATATTGAACCAGGTATTGTGTGTTCTAGTGCACAGTTGTGGTCATGCATACTTGAGCACTTCTTGATTATATAAACAACAACAACGGTGAACACTAACAAGTTAATCTCAGTAATGCAATATGTATGAATCAAGCTGGTATTAAGGGGGATCACCTGCTCTCTTTCTCTGGCTTGTATCCATTCGGCCCCATTCAGCTCCATTCAGCCTACTGTTTTAAGGCGTTTATCCCCATCCATGTGTCAATTTCTTCCTGGCAAGCGATAGCGAGCCAGCATTCTATGGAGAAATCCGGCTTCGAAATTTTTCTATCGAAAAATTTAAAAATTTTGCCTGCTGTCGAAAATATTTTATTACATAAAACAAAATTGTTTACACCTGGATGAGGGTAAACGTCTTATAATAGTAGGGTGAATATGCCCGAATGGATACAAGCCAGTGAAAGAGAGAAAAGGAGAGAAAAAACAGGTGATCCCCCTTAACATAGTTCGTCAAGAGTATTATAGTTGTCCCCAAAATGATTTCCGAATTTCTTGTCCACGAGTGTATATGGTATTATATGGTATACTTCGTGACATGTAGAGCAAAACTTTTAAGACTAATACATTTTAGGGCCAATAGCATGCTGTATAGGCTAAGTATTAAGTATATATATTTTTGTTTCCAGGATGGAAAGTTGATAGACGCAGAATCCAACAGCCACCCTTGACACCAGGCGACCTAGCAGGCATTTCATAATTTCCATTTATGATGATCATCATATCAAGGTTAGCTGAAATATGTTTTGTTCCTGATTATGCTAGGAATAGAACTGGGTTTTACTAAATGTAATTGTGTTGTCTCCTGAACCGTTGATGCGCTACTCCTCCTAAATGGCTGCCTCCATGACTAAGACCAAAGTTGTTCGCAGAGGCAACATAAACAAAGTGATCCTGTCGATTTCCGCTACCGACTGTGGTGGTTCTTGCACTGCGAGACTTGTTGTCTTCGGAACCTTTGCGCACTACTCCTCCTAAATGGCTGCCTCCACGGCATTGAAAACTAAAGGGCCTGTCGCACATTCATGATATCAATAACGATTATTGCCAAACAAGGGCCCGCAGGCATGTTGAGAGTGTCTTCTTAGGCAATTCCAGGGTACCGCGAACGAATCGGTGTAGGCTGGAATGGGCCGCGAGGGCGGGAAAAAATAAAAAATATGCTATAAATTTTCAGAGCAAGTCGGCGAGCTCGAAGAATAAGGCGGAAACATTGGCTGGCCCGCTAATGTGTCTGCGACTTGTCGTGTGAAGGCGCCGACAAGTGCATGCATGACTAAGGCATTCAGCACCATTCTGTGTTCGAATTTGGCGTCGCATCTGCCGCCGTTGTGCCGGCATCAATGACGGCAGTCACTGTGTGTGCGTTGAGACATTATGGTGGGTTTCGCCAATGTAGGATGCCACTAATCATGTATAAGCACACAGGCTTGGCACCTTTGTTAATGCATTACCACATTATGCCGCAAGACAACGTAAGCATGGCTGCAGTGTGCCGCAAATGTGACTACAGTGTTCCAGCAGGTGATAGCGGGCTGGCAACAGATGCACTGCAGGTACATCTGCAGTCATATCCACGGTGCACTTGCGATGCCACTGTGGTGACCGTAGGACCACCTATGGAAATTTTGACATATCCTGATAGAGCGGCGACCCGTTTCCGCACATACCGTTGCATGACGGCATGACGAAAGGGCACCATCCCTCCTCACAGGTATGTTGCCAGGGTTCTTGCAGCAATTGTAATTGGCAAGCCCAACATCATTATTTCGGATAATCTGGAGAGGAATCACTAGGAACTCTTATATGCATTGGCTCTCTGGCGGATTGTCCGGGTCGCAGTCACAGTTTGTGAATGTGTGATAGGGTCTTATGACCCAAGTTGTTTGCAGAGCCAAAATGAACAAAATAAACCTGCCAGATTTCCGCTACCGACTGTGCAGGCTCTTGCACCGGGAGATTTGTCGTCTCCAGAACCTTTGATGCACTACTCTTCCTAAACTGCTGCATCCACGACATTGAACACTCGGAACAAAGTTGTTTGCAGAGCCAAAATAAACAAAGTGAACCAGCCGGATATTAACGTTCTGAGTAATCTGAGCTATAATAATTCATTGCATTGTCTCGGTTGCGTTCTTTACTGGGGCGTGTCGCTCTACATGCTCCTAACTATGAAATTATATATAATCATTACATTTTAGTGAACGTTTCAACTTGGTTAGCGTTAAGGAGTGTGACATATCCCAATTTATAGTGTCCCCCAAACACTCGCACTGCCTGCTGCGCGAGAACAGCCATCTGAGACTCCACCAAGAAACTTAACTAATCTGAAGACACTATACGTATCTGGAGTTATAACACTCTTGTCCTTTCTTAAATTATATGGTAATTGTTTTGGCTGCTGTATATATATATATATATATATATATATATATATATATATATATATATATATGTTAGTAAAGCCAGGTATAAATTTTCTTTAATACATACGAGGTTGAAAGAAATGGCAATTTCTGCGTTGGAAATTGTATTATTCAAAGTTTCCAGGTCTCTGATGAGTTTTCGCTGGGTGGCAGGAAGTAGATGAATGAGATTAGCAAAATTCATGGTGGTACAGGGTTACATTAATGTACATGATGATACAGGATATACGACGCGTTTCACTGGACAACCAGCATTATCAAGTAAGGATAGAATGATATAAAAGGTGAAAAAGGTATATACCCTTCCTGTTTACTTTTTATATCATTCTATCCTTACTTGATAATGCTGGTTGTCCAGTGAAACGCGTCGTATATCCTGTATCATCATGTACATTAATGTAACCCTGTACCACCATGAATTTTGCTAATCTCATTCATCTACTTCCTGCCACCCAGCGAAAACTCATCAGAGACCTGGAAACTTTGAATAATATAATTTCCAACGCAGAAATTGCCATTTCTTTCAACCTCGTATGTATTAAAGAAAATATATATATATATATATATATAATTGTAGGTATTAATTAATGGAACATTTCATAGACAGTCAAAAAATAAACGTGTGTAATCAGTATCAATCACAATAATAATCTACTGTAATTTACTGAGTTACTTAAAATCTCATGCAGCGAAAGCTGCATAACATAATAATGAACATAATGAACATAATAATGAACAATTCTGACACGATGATAAACTATTTTGAAACATTTCACTTAAACACTTGACTCAGTGAGTGTTTTTCTTAATTCTGTATTTACTGTCACAGGTTTATCAAATAGTAGTGTACCAGATTTTTGTGCACGCGAGTGTATCTTTGGTTTTAAGGGGGGTGACCTGTTTTTTGTTCTCTCTTTAGCTCTGGGTAGTATCCATTCGGCCCCATTCATCCTACTGTTTTAAGACGTTTATCCCCATTCAGGTGTCGATTTCTTCCTAGCGAGCGACAGCGAACCAGCATTCTATGGAGAAATCCAGCTTTGCCAGAGATATATTTCTATCGAAAATTTTACAAATTTAGCCTGCTGGCAAAAAACATTTAAAAACTAGGCTGGCTCGCTACCGTTCGCCAGGAAAAAATCGACACTTATATGGGGATATAAGTCTTAAAAGAGTAGGCTGAATGGGGCCGAATGGATACAACCCAGAGAGAGAGGGAGAAAGAGAGAAGAACAAATAATCCGAGGTGGGCCCCCTTAAGTTTATTGCCATTAATCGATTTTGTTCAACTTAGGAAACATAGTCCTCTAGTAATTGATACATTATTAATGTCATATGAAGTAGAACCAAACTTCTTCTTTAGATTAAGATAAACACTCTTTGTCAAAATGTGAGATTATGTTTGTTTTAAATTGAACCACTGTGGAGTATATATACATTAAATAAGGATGACGATACATTTTGCTGTGCATATCAGTAGAGTTACTTGCATTTGAGAATAAAACTAATTCGACATATGAGCATTATAGGGCCATCAACTCAAGTCCCATAAATTCACGCACAAAAACCAGTTGAATTCCGATTCACTTTGTTTATAGCACTTCAGACTAGTTAGCCTTTCTATTGTTTTTTATTGGTTCTGCAATTATAATGCCATTATCATACAGTACATCGGAACCTGACCTATTATTCTAATTTAAGACTCACTTTCTTACTAACTCGTTTCTTCTGTCTTGTTGCTATCTAGTCAGTGCTCGAACTTCAGACTCATTAGGCTTTCCCATTGTTTATTTATAGGTTTCTGCAGTTATCATATGTCTTTCATGCATCGATACCAGACCAATTACACTAATTTATACCTCATTTGTTTGTTGGTTTCTCGCTCCTTGTTCCCTCTCCCTTACTGCTATCGAGTCATGGTTCAAACTTCTGACTCGTTAGGCTCTTGATCCTTTATCTATAGGCGTCTATAATTAACATGGTTATACATCGACGCAATATTATTATACAAAGTTGTTAGTTACTTCCTGGTATCACTCCCTCGTTGCGCTCTAGTCAGGGCTCGAACTTCAAACTACGTCTATTTTCCATTGATTATATAGGTGTTTCCAATTATCACCCCATTTTCTTGCATCGCTGCCACATTCATTTTACTAATTTTAAGATTCATTGTCTCGTTATCTCTTCTCCTCCTGGTTTCCTCTCTTACCTTGCTATCTTGCCAGGTGTCCAACTGATCTATGCGCAGGCCTAATGTTGAGGATTTATGGCTTTTAGTCCAATTATAGATTCAGTGGGGATATTTATGACAGGCCTGGCAGAGACGGGGAAGTGGGAAGGGCTGGGTGTTGAGAGAGATCGGACATCTTTTTGTTTGGACGTCACACAATTTGGTTGGTATTTTATTTTTCATCACGCAGAATTTAAAATTAAAGAATGAACTATAAATTGCAGAGCCTATTACAATGTATGAAACCGGGGCTGTTCGGCCAAGCAGCCTAGGGAACGACGACTACAATGTATTCAAAATGGCATCTATAGTGAAGCTATTTATAATGGGAGCGTAATTCTCCCTATGAAATATTATAGAAGGAGAGGGGTTGATTAGGAATGGAGGAAGTATGCAAAGAGAAGGAGTGAGGATGGGCAGGGTAGGAGAAAGGCATTATTGTACTGACAGAGTTAAAGTATTATGATGAGGACTAAAGCTAGGTGTAAAAGTTTGATTAATAACGTTGGAATGTTGGGAAAGAAGTTACATTTCGAAGTGATGGGATACCTTTCTACTGACGCATCGAAATAATTATCTTATTTGAAGCATGTAATATACGGTATATTTTTGTATTAATCCGTTGTCTGGTTTACCTTAGGAAATTGTTTGTATTATTTCCTTATTCCTAACTTATCATATGTTCTTCTATCTTTTTTTGTTATTATTTCTGGGTTTTTTCCTTCCTTTTGTTGTCTCCTTTCTCCTCATCCTTCCTTATTCATAATCTGGCATCCAGTCTTCATTTTTTCTGACTCCTATATATATTTCCTTTGTCCTCCCTGCTCCTCTCTCAATTGTTCTTATCACTAAAACCAAATGTCACTACATTTTTATGACCGTCGATGTAGAATATTGACGGGTTTCAGTATTCTTATATAAATATTTGGTAATATCTGGTAAGTCTAGGATATCCCATAAAACCATGGTGGAAATGCTTCAGCGTTATTTAGAAGTATGTAATTTAATCTCATGGCCACTTGGCTATAAACAGGCTAGTCCAACCTAAATTTTAGATTGTGCACGTTTTCTTACATTACTCGTTTCTTTCATTAAGTGTTACCATGGTAATTAAGACAGGTCTGCTTCCTTGCCGCTCTTTCTGTAGATCCTTCCCCTTTCCTGGTCTTTCTCTCTCCATCAATCTTCCAATAGATCTTCATTTAATTTTTGTTTTCCTCTCCATCATTCCTGCCATTATCTCCATGTCCTTCCTACCCTTTCCTATTTCTCTTGTTTTTACATCCTTCCACCAAGCAACAGTGCTTATTTTCCTGGTGAATCTTCCTTCCCTTCTTTCTTCTCTCCTTCTTCTCGTTACCCCTCTTCGTATTATCATCCCCACTACCCCCTTTCCTTCTTTCGACACCCCTTATCCCTTCTTCTTCCTCTCTTTCCTTGCTTCTTCCTTCTATTTCCTTACTTCCTCGTTGCTCCTTCCCATTCCTTACTTCTTCGTTGCTCCCTTCCTTTATCTATTTCCCCCTTTCTGCTACTTTCCCTTCAGTCCTTCTTTTCCTCACGTTATTTCTGCCACTTTCGCACACAGCTTCCTCATCCTCCTTCCTTTGCTTTCCCTCCGCTTTCCTCACCATCCCCCATATATCATCTTCCACCTTTTCCTCTTCCTCCTCCCCCTCCCCTGTCGTGAGGTACGGGCGCTACATCACACCGTTCGTCTATCACGGCTGTCGACCGAAGGGGTGAATCCGACTAATGAGAATCCGGGTGTAATGAACGGATCCAGACTCTAGTTCAAGGCCCATTATTTACTTCTAAAAGTATATTTTAAGCTTGGCGAAATCGTTAAATGTTAGCCAGAATGAGTCAAATATTGTTCTGAAACTAATAAGCAAAACTAATAAGCAAAACAGGACATTATTTAGTTAAACAAATGCGTTAAGTGTTGCGCATGAAAATATAACATGCATCATCCTATTGAATGGGTTAAGCCCTATTGACTTCGAGGGGTCCTTTGGGAGCTAAATGTGATCATCTGACTGTAGAAAGAAAAGGCATTGTAGCCACATGAAAATGTGATGGACTTTTATTTTTTTTCTGTCTGTGTATTATCCTTTCCATCATGAGTATTGGTAACAGTGCAATAACAATGAGAGGAGAAGTGAAGCAAGAAACACCAGTTATTAATATCCATACCATTATAGTATTAGGCCTGTTATTATTATTATTATTATTATTATTTTATGTTTTTATTTTTTTATGTTTTCCAAATAATTGTACCATTAGAATGGACAAGTAATGTGTAATTAAGCTAGATCTTCTTTCTACTTCTTCATGCATACTAAGCACGGCAAAATGACTTACAAATATTCAATCTAAGAGACAAAGGAAGCCTCGAGAGAGAAAGAAAACGTGGTGAGAGATATTTATGAAAATTAGAGAACATGAGGATAATTAGGCAGAGAGAGAGAGAGAGAGAGAGAGATAGCAGAGGGGGGTAAGAGAAGAAGGGGGATCGGGAAGGCCCCAAGATTGCAGATCAACAGATTTATAAGGAACTAGATCTTCTTCCGAGGGAGGGTGGAGGATTTAGAGAGGGTCAGATCGTGCAAGGGGGCTCGGTAAGGAGAGCTACAATCTATTATGGTCTAGGTGGGCAGTAAGAGTAGAGGGCCTTTCAATCGTTCAGGGTTGCTAAGCGGGAGAGAAGAAATGTGGGATAGATGAATGGATGGATGAGATGAGACTGGGTGCATGGATGGATGGGCTACTATCTATTATGGGATAGGTGGGCAGTAAGAGTAGAGGGCCTTTCAATCGTCCGGGGTTGCTAAGCGGGAGAGAAGAAATGTGGGATGGATGGATGGGCTACTGTCTATTAATGGCTAGGCAAGGAGTACAAGGAGAGAGGGTTTCAGTCGTCCGGGAGAGAAGAAATGTGGAATGGATGGATGGATGAGAAGGAGATGGGTGTATGGAGGATGGGATAGATTGTCTACTATAAATTAAAGGCTAGGTGAGGAGTAGGAGGGGAGAGGCTGTAAATCGTCTGGGGGTTGGCAAGTTGGAAAGGAAAGGTGTGGGATGGATGGCTGGATGAGAAAGGAATGGGTGGATAGATGGATGTTACCAAGTATATCATAAACTAGGTGAGGAGCAACCAGAGAGTTTTTCAAGCGTCTGTTGTTTCTAAGTGGGAAGGGCGAGTTGTTGTTGGATAGATGGATGGATGAGATAGGTATTATGAGACATTTGATAGCCTGAGGATTGTAAGTGGGGATGTGATATGGATGGATAGTTGGGATAGATGTATGAGAAGGGAATGGGGGTCCGGTAAGAGGGATGGATGGATGGTTGGGATAGATGCATGATAAGAGAATGAGGGTGTGGTAAGTGGGATGGATAGTTGGGATAGATGTATGAGAAGGGAATGGGGGTGCGGTAAGAGGGATGGATTGATGGTTGGGATAGATGTATGAACAGAAAATTAGGATGATGTAAATGGGATAGATGAATGGTTGGGATAAACGTATGGGAAGGGAATGGCGGTGCGGTATATGGGATAGATAGATGGTTGGGATATGGATGTACGGAGGAATAGGCTAAAATCTAATATTATCTAAGTGAGAAGTACCAAGCGTTGTAGACATGAGGAGGCATTTAATGGCTGAGGGATTCAGGGAGGGAGAGAGTTAGATGGAGGGGAGAAGGGAAGGGATGGAGAGAGGAGGGTGTGTAGATGTAAGAGGGGTGGTGGGAGGGAAGTATAGGTACGGGAGGATGAGGGATTGAGGTAGGGAGGGAGTTAGAGGGAGAAGGAAAGGGATGGAAAGCGAGTGGGGAAGAAGATATATGGTATGGTTGGATGGTTGAGATAGATGTATGATAAAATAATGGGGGTGTGGTAAAAAGAGCTACAATCTATTATAGGCTAGGTGAGGAGTAAGAGAAAAGTGGCCGGGTTCCTTAGTGGGAAGGAGATGTGTGGGATGGATGTAGAGGAATTATTTATATATTTGTTTATTCGTGTATTTACTTATTTATTTGTATTACTATATTTATATTTTTAGTTTTCTCCCTAGGCGTACATCAAGCTTAGAAAATACTTCTAAGATCCTTCTTCGAGTTTTTTTTTTTTTTTTTTTTTTTTTTTTTTTTATCGGTAGAAAAATGCCCCAGCCAAAGGCTGGTTCTTCCTAAATTACTGGCTCGCTATCACGAGCTGTGGGAGCTAAATGGATAATTGAGTGATATGCTAACCCTTTGATTTGGTAGAGGTCCTTCCTAAACCATAAGACAATCGCCTGATGATAACCAGAATAACATTTAAAATAGCTTCCTAATAGTGAGAGGGATAATTTTCTGACAAATCTCTTCCAAAGCCCATTTCCCTCTTTACATCAACAAAATGTGGGTTAAAGGAAATCATTACTATTTACAAAGGAGTACAAAGGAAATCAAGCAACAACAGGTCTAGTGACCCTTCTAGGTTGCTTGTCCTCCAAAACACTGAGGATCAAGTGTCCAAACAGTGGTTTAGAGTGGGTAAGGGAACATTGGAAAGGGAACTACTGCCCTGCCACTAACGTGGCAGGACTAGGAAGTTAGTAGGGGACATATGGGTTAGTAACTGAGGGGAGGATAAAGTTATTCATTTACAAACGCAGTCAGTCGCGGGTTTGATGCGAGATATTTGTCTAGGCGGAATTTAAATGAATCAACGGTGCTGCAGTCTATAACGTCTCGGGGAAGCCCATTCCACAAGTTGACAACTCGATTGAAGAAGAAATTCTTAGATTCGTGCGAGTTAAAAGATTTACCAATAATTTTGCAACCGTTTCCCCGCGTGTAATTAGATTGGTCGATAGTGAAGTACTTACTACAGTTCATATTGTCGATGCCTTTGATGATTTTGAACACTTGAATTAAGTCGCCTCTTAATCTGCGCTGGGTTAAAGGAAATAGATTTAATTCTCTAAGACGCTCTTCGTATGGTTTGTTCTTTAGGCTAGGTATAATTTTGGTAACTCTACGTTGAACTCGTTCTAGCTTGTTTATATCTTTTTGGTAATAAGGGCACCAGGATTGAACGCAGTATTCCAGAAGAGGGCGGACTAAGGAATTGTAAAGGGTTAGGATAACTTCTTTGGATTTATGCTCAAATGACCTGCCTATAAAGCCAATTATTTTGTTTGCCTTCTTAACAACTTCTGAACATTGTTGACTCGGTTTTAGGTTACTCGATATTGTTACTCCCAGATCAGTTTCTCTGTTTACATTCTTAAGCTGAGTGCCATTCATCGAATAGTTTGCTTTCTCATTTAGGTATCCGACATGTAGTACTTTACATTTATCCGCATTGAAACTCATTTGCCAAATTTGGGCCCAACATGACAATTTATCTAGATTGTGTTGCATATCGTCAACTTGTTCTTTTGAGAGTACGCTATTTGCAATTTTTGTATCGTCAGCAAATTTTGAGATTGTGCAGGTGAGACCCTCATCTATGTCGTTGATGTAAATTAGAAAGAGAATTGGTCCTAGTACCGATCCCTGGGGTACCCCGCTACTTACATTGATCCATTTAGATGCCTTACCGTTTATGACTACCCTTTGCTTTCTGTTGCTGAGCCAATTTTCTATCCATTTCAACACACCGTCTTGTATTCCATGCGCTTTTAGTTTTAGCAGTAAACGTTTGTGGGGAACTTTGTCAAAGGCCTTTTGAAAATCAAGGTATATAATATCTACAGCTTTACTCTCATCGTAGAGGTTGAGGATATCGTGGAAGAAGTCTAAGAGGTTTGTTAAACAGGAACGTTTTTTACGAAAGCCGTGTTGAGTATCTTTAAGTATGTTATTTTCCTCTAAGTGATTTACGAGTCTGTCTCGTATGACCGTTTCTAGCATTTTACATACAACTGAGGTTAAGCTAATTGGACGATAGTTACTGGGTAGGGATTTGCTGCCTTTTTTGAATATCGGTGTTACGTTGGCTAGCTTCCACTGATCAGGCATAGTTCCAGACTGCAAGGATTTATTGAATAGTAATGTCAGTGGTTTGGAGAGCTCATTCTTAGCTTCCTTTAGAACTCTAGGCGAGATTGTATCAGGTCCTGGCGTTTTATTTACCTTGAGTTTATCTAAACAGTTCAATACTTCTCTCTCTGTAACGGTGATATTGCTTAGAACATCTGAATTATCAATCTGAATCGGCGATGGTGTAGGGATATCACTGAGGTCTTCTGTTGTAAAAACTGATGCAAAGAAGGTATTGAGGGCATTACTCATTTGTACTTCGTCTTTGGTGTATTCTCCTTTTTCATCGACTAACGGTCCAACAGTTGAAGTAACTACTTTTTTCTTTCTGATATAACTATAGAATTCTTTCGGGTTTGTTTTACTTTGATTCGCAATATGTAACTCTAAGGTCTTTTTACTTTGCTTAATTAACTTTTTGGCTTTGCGTCGTAGCTCTACAAATTTCACCCGTTCTTCGTCATTTTGTGAGGATTTTAATCTATCATTAGCAAATTTTTTAGCAAGCAGGCAGTTTGAAATATCTTTATTCCACCATTTGGGCTTATTATTATGGCCTGGACGCCGTATTTTCGATGGTATGCAGTCTTGCACTGCTTTTAGGTAAGTGGTTTCGAATAACTTCCAAGATGTATTTATGTCGTTATTGTTAATTTAAAAAGCTCCAGTCAGTTTCTTTAAACATAGCTCTAAGTTTATGGAAGTTTGCTTTCTTGAAATTAGGGACTTTTTCGATGCTACTATTTGGTTCGTTACTAGTAAACTTTAAAGTGAAAGTTATCGTACGATGGTCGCTGTTACTGAATTCATCACCAACATTCAAATTCTCTATCAATTCTTCTTTTGTTGCAAGTACAATGTCAAGAACGTTATTACCACGGGTCGGCATTCGAACAAATTGATAAAGCGAACTCTCTTGCAAGTTCGTATACAAGTCATGTCCGGAGTGTGAAGTAAGAGTATCGCCCCACTTGGTCACAGGTAAATTAAAGTCGCCAAAAATTACGGTATCTTGTGAGTTACTTACATCTGCAATTTGTTCGTAAATTTCTCGGTCAGTTTGCACTGATTGAGCTGGAGGTCTGTATATTAACGCAAGTATTATTTTTGTACCTTTATTATTCTTTATTAGCACAAAAGATGTGTCGACGTTCACAATTTGAGGTTTTGACACGAGGGTCGGGTTAAGACTTTCTTTGATATAAAATAAAACGCCACCTCCATTTTATTTATTCGGCTGTTCTCAAACATTACATAACCGGGAAGTGAATACTCTGCTAAAAAGTCTCTATCTTGTGTATTGAGCCAAGATTCTGTTATGCCAATCACATCATAATTTTCTGTAAACACTAGTTCCTCTAAATCTGAAAATTTATTGCGTATGCTACGAGCGTTTGCATAGAAAACATTCAAAGTTTTGGATTTGGGATTCAAGGAACGGTCTTTATTCAAATTTTTGGTTCTGGTCGGATCTACATTTACATTCATGGCTGTCCTCGGTCCTCGGTCGTTATCCCTGACGGTTTTGAATTTGGGTCGTGTTGGTGGAGCTTTATCCAAATTCGCGGTTCTTGACGGATTAGTATTTAATTCCTTTGTAGATTGCCGTCCTCGCTGTCGTCGGTCCTCCTTCCTGGTTGTCCTGTGCTGAGTCGATTTCTTCTCCGAAAATCCTTCACCGCATCGTTGAGAAGACGCCCAAAACGCGCTGCTCCCACCTGGTTCAGATGAACTCCATCGTCCGAAAACAAATAGTCATCGTAGTAGAAATTGTCCCAGGTGTCGACGAATCCCACGTTCTCCTTCCTGCAGAGGTTTGCTAGACAACGATTTGTGCTGGTGGCTATGTTGTAAAATCGGCTCTCTACACCGAGCCGGGGGACGATTCCTGAGACGATGATCCTTGATGACTTCTCCTTAAACGACTTGATCAGCTGCTGGTACTTTAAAAGCAAATCTTCCGACTGGGTTCGCTGTACATCGTTGGATCCAACGTGGATGACGTACATTGTATTAGCTGGGGCCAGCTTTGATACTTCGTCAACTGCTGCAACTACGTCATCCACACCACCACCAGGGATACAAAAACGCTTCCTGGTCTTAGGTGCCCTGGCGCAAAACTCTGTGAGCTGACCACGTATCATCGAGTCTCCCACAAGCCGGACTTCTTCTATTTCCTCTTCGTCATCTGAGTCTGCGAGTATCTGGAAACGGTTTTGACACTCGGTAATCGGTATGTGTTTCCTGGTCTTGGGGCAAACGTTGTTCCTCACGACACGGAAGTTGTCTTGAGGGGGAAGAGAGTCGCTATTTGTATCTTGAGTATCGGAAACATCAGCTGAAATGGCTACTGTAGGCGTTGAATTGTTGGCAGTTGACGTTGGGGCGTTGGTCAAGGATAGTCAAGGATTAGTGCATCAGTTGTTTGACTATGGACACTTATTACACCGTATATATTATCGTTAATAGACGATATTTATTGCTTAACCATTTCAGTATTGTGATGCATTTTCAGCTTTATTCAGACAGTCAGTAGATAATTTATTCAGCTTCAGAAGGCCTTTTAAGCATAATAAAGATACACTTTATCTCAATTATCCCTCTGACTTAAGCTATATATAATCGTCAACTAATAGCCAGAAAAAATGAAGAAGTGCGTCCTCAAATACGGAAGGGGTTTAATGAAACATGCATCAGTCAAAAGGTAAACACTAGCTCGAGTACATTCGTGAGCAAAAGTAACAATTCAGTGTATATTACATCCCAACATGGCTAAAAATGCTAATAGATTCAAATGGGTGTGACCTATTTTTGTTCACGAGTGTACAATCGGGGATATTAAGTGTTGTCATAGATTCCAGTGGTTTTCGCTCAACAAGTGTTATTGGTATCTTTGGGAAAAGTGCTTATCCCTCAGAGTATTAGTCAGTGTCCGAAACTTTGTGAAATATCTGACAACACTTTTTTAACCTCGACCGTACCTCCTTTAGTATAATTGTATCTTTCGGGATAAATGTATCCTGGTTATCAGTAGATAAATGTATTGAGGTGAGTGATCATCAGTCATGGATGGGTTAGTCGCTTGGGTTACTGTGTCAAGTTGAAAGTTAAATGACCTGATGTTGAGCGGAGTCACAGGAGATTCGTTAACCCCGTTTAAGGGGACGTTTTTAGTTTGTTTCCTACTCCTCCAGCAATCTTAAAATGTCACCCCCTTGACCCCCTTTCATGATACATTTATACATTTTTCGGTAGAAAAATTTCCCGGCCGAAGGCCGGTTGCTCTTGAATTACAGGCTCGCTGTCGCTCGCCAGGATAAAATCGACACCTAATTGGCACGAAAGGTCTTAAAATTGACAGAATGGGGCAGAAATTCTTAAAATCACTAAACTAATGGGGTAAACTTCTTAAAATCTCAAAAGCAACGGGGCTAGACATGAGGGAGCAAGGGGTCAAGAAAAAAGTCCCTCAAGTGGAAATCTCCCTTAAGAGAGAGAGAGAGAGAGAGAGAGAGAGAGAGAGAGAGAGAGAGAGAGTGAGTGAGTTCATATTACCATACATTATTAAGCGTAGGAAAGGTATAATGCATTTCCCTTTCAAAATTCGTGGAGACTTTACTTCTCTCTATCCTGGCTATTAATTGATGATTTTATTTGATTAGGAAGGAATAGTGAGAATCTAAGAAATAGTTGATATTTAATTACTAGAGGGCCTTCCTCACCTGAGTAACATACTGTAGTCTAATGTTGGCCAAACATTAAGTGTCCTCGATTACTAAGAGTTAAAACACAATATTTAAAAAAAATCTCAATCGATTTTATTTACCAAAAAGAAGAAAAAAAAATAATGATTCAGAGGATAGAAGAATGGGCCTGCCTGGCTAAGGAAAGATAAAGTGAATATGTAGTTGGTTGGATTGTTAAGTGGGGGGATAGAGTGATGGATGGACGGATGTCGAAAAGTAGTATTTTGTGGCTCCGTAATGGATTTTATTTTTGGATAGACGGAGGATAAAACTTGTGAAAAGATGAATAATTAACCCCTTCTGTACCGGCGACGTCTTTTTCGCTATATTTTGGCAACTGTTAGACGGTATTATTAAGTATAAAAAGGACTTCCAGCAATTAACAAGCTTCGAACTATCTCACTTAACCGTTTTTACTACTACAGATCTTTCTTAAACTGCACAAAATCGTCTGAACATAGCTAGCATAAAACTAAAAAAGACATCCCGGTAAAGAAAGGGTTAACAAACTAATGGGTGGTTAGGTAAACAAGGATTGATAAACGAACAAGCATGAATGAAAGGATTTGTGGCCATGTTACAGATTGCCAGACAGACATATACATATACAGTTTATTATATACGAGTAGTTGCGGATGAAAGTATGAATGACTAGGCAAATGATGGATTGACAAAAGGATGAAAGATGAGTAGTTGTGTGCGAGCGACATGGTTTAGGAATGTTAAGTAGTAAAACATGACCAGGTTATGGAAGGTTAGACAGAAAGACAAAGATCAAGTGTAGGTAGAAAGAGGCGTACATTTTCCTTTGACTAGTAGAAGAAAAACATACTTTAGCTGGTGTTAGAAGGCCGCTTGCAAATGGTTGATAAAATAGTGAGATAATGGATAAGTGGATACAATAAATATGAACAATGAAGTATATATACTAATAGGACAGCAAGTGACAAAGTTAAAATTCCTCTCTTAACCAATTCAGCAGCTATGACGCTATTTCCCATTTTACTCTGGATATCATTAAACGATTTCATACAGTTTATGAGGGAATTTCGAAAGTAGCAGGGTTAGCGGGGATATATTATACTCCTTCAATTCACAGATGGCCTTGAAGAGTTGAGTAAAATCGCTTAACGTTAGCCAGAATTAAGTGGAAATAGCTGCACAGGAACTCCAGTGGTGAAAGCATGAGAGAGAGAGAGAGATTGAGAAAGAGCCAGAGAGAGAGAGAAAGAGAAAGTGAGAGAGAGAGAGAGACGTGATTGAGGAGTAGCATTGGAAGGTATGTTGAGTGACAAGGTTATGGCCTACTAGATCCAAGGATAGACGAGCAGATGTAGTCGAAATAATGGCCAGTCTGTAAGTGGAGATGAGGAGAGGCTTCAGTCACTCAGTAGGAGACAGAGATTGATGGCTAAGAACAGAGCCGGATGAACGAGGAGGTGGCAGGAGGAGAAATGAAAAATGAATGCATATTTGTGGACGAAAAACAGGTTCTATAACCTATTCGCTGCAAGTAGGCGAAAAGTCATGACCTCTAACCTCTGTAACTAAAAAACGACTAGGGTAATCGAGCTACTATTTCTACCATTTGGGAAGAGTCAGTCAAGGAATAGATGTGGACATTTACAGCCAATTTGCTCAAGCCCTTTTTGAGTTACAGAGGATAGAGGTCAGGATTTTTCGCCTACTTAGAGCGAATAGACTATAGGTGCTCAGATTACCAGGCCAGAGAGAGAAGGCCGAAGAGAAATATCGATAAGTGAGTGATGAGCAGGAACTTGAAGTATAGATGGAAGAAAGTAGGCGGTACATGCAAAACCTATCAAAACAGGTTAGACTCCTTGGGTAATACTTTTGAATTGAATATGAGAATAGGTTAACTGAAAGAATGACTCGGAAAATTTGTATAATGGATTTGGTCGATATAGTGATGGACTGTGTGATATGCATTTTGTTGAAAGACAATTTGCATAAAATACCATTGTATCTATAGTGTAACGATAACAAATTTGTTCATGATTTAAATAAGCCAAAAATGAACGAAATTAAGCAGGCATATATTAAGCACCAGTCTTGCAATTGACGAACTGGAGGTAAATATTTAATTACAAATAGAGCCAAAAAGATTCTTAGGAATCACAAAATGGATGAGGTAGAAAATTGAAAATGTTCAGCATGATGACGCCTGTCTCTCTCTCTGTTATTTCGGTTATCAGTATAAACACACACACACACACACACACACACACACACACACACACACACACACACACACACACACACACACACACACACACATACGTTTAAAATCTCACTTATTCGCAATGAAGTGTTACTGTTTATGGCACAATCTAATTAACTTATCAACAAAGCTCTTGGAATTTCGAAGTTAACCCACACTTACTCTACTCTAAAACCTTGCCATAGATACTGTAAGGCAATTTATTTTTTATTTTTATTTTTATTTTTATTTATTTTTTCATTTACATGCCTTAAAAAAATGCCTTGCATCTTGATCAACGAGATAGGGAGTAATTTAACGCTATCTTTAACATATGATATTAGTTTCCTTTAACAAATCAAAGTTCAATATTTTACAGTCCATTTGGATTATCAACTTACTTCTTTTATACCGTCTTATCAATTCTCCGCTCGATTTTTACATATAAAAGGACCTTTAAGATGGGTCGGTAGCTTAAAATGTGTCAAAACTAGGGACTACGGACGTACAGCTGCGTTGGAAAGTCAAAGAACACGCGGACAAATCACTGTTATCTTTCTTTAACCCATTCAGTACCAGTGCCGTATTTTTAACTCTATTTTGGCTACTGTTATACGATTTTATTCAGTTTAAAAAGCTCTTCCAGTAATTAACAAGCTTCGAACTATCTTGCTTAACCCTTTTTACTACCACAGATCCTTCTTGAACTTCACAAAATTGTCAAAATAAAGCTGGAATATAATTAACCCCTTGAAGCTCTGGTGCGTTTTAGCAGTTTATTATGGCTATCATTAGACGATTTTACGCAGCTTAAGAAGGATCTGTGGGTATTAAAAGGGTAAATACTATCTCAATCAACCCTTTGACTTCCGTATACCGTTACTAATCTGAATAAAATCGTCTAATAGTAGCCAGAAAACAGAAGAGAAACGCGTATTGGAGCTTGAAAGGGTTAATAAGACGTCGCCGGGACAGTAGGGGTTAAAACAATTATGATTAACTCCATTTACAGTACCTTGATCATTGTGAGTAATAAAACAAAATAAATATTAGCTTAACATTAAATACAATTGTGTAATTAACCCTTTCAAGCTCCAATACGCATTTCTGTTTTGTTTTTTGGTAATTATTAGACGGTTTTATTCAGATTAGGAAGGGTATATGGAAGTCAGAGGGTTGATAGAGAGATTCTTTACCCTTTTAATACTCACAGATCCTTCCTAAGCTGCATAAAATCGTCTAATGATAGCCAAAATATAATGCTAACACGCGTCTGAGCTTCAAGGGGTTAACGAAGAAAAGTAAAACAATATTTTCATCTAAAGTAGATCAACAGACTATTGCATTTCAGTGAAAATTATTAGAAATCAAAGTCTTACTGTAAACTTTCTGCAGACAATATTGCTATTTATAAGTAATACAGATTGTGCTCGATTCATTATTTAGCTTAAACCATAAATACATTTTTTTGGGTTGTAAATAATCTTGAAGACATTAATGAAAATTATACACACTTTTTGTTCAAATAACAAAATGGCAATTCGACAATGTTATTCGATAGTTCCGGTGTTTTTTCATTAATGTTATGTTAAAGGAAGAAGGTAATTAAATTACTTTTGCAACCTCACATTCATTTGGCATATTGAACCAAATTAAATTAAATTTTAGAATAACATACACACTTAGAAATGCAATGCAATGCAATTGCAAGCACAATCATATAAATTTAAGAAAGTTATAATTTTATTGGTACATACATACACCCACACACACCCACACACACACACATGCACAAGTAAATATTCTCGTAAGCTTTTGCATGCGTTTGCAATATACTACAGAACTGTACACCCATACAGGCATTTTCACAAGATTTCACCCATAACGACTCTGCCAAACCTAAAATAACACACGCACAACAGAGAGAGAGAGAGAGAGGGAGAGGGAGAGGGAGAGGGAGAGGGAGAGGGAGAGAGAGAGAGGTGGGGGGGGACAGACAGACACACACGGGTCATTCCATCACTCCTCTTGACACCCCAGGACAGTGCCCGGTGTTCGTCTGACAGTGTTATCTTGCCCTAGCCATGGTCGGGGCGAGGCAGGTCCGAACGCGCTCCGTTATCGCCGCTGCATCTCTTATTTGGCTTATTTGGTCCCCGCGGGGGGCGTCGACCCCTGCCGTTCGGAGATTAGCATATCGTGAATCCGTCTCCCAGGACTGAATATTTTATCTTAGTTATCGGCATCTTCAAGACACGTGAGGGGAGGGGGGTGTAGATGGAAGAGGGAGGGAGGGAGGGAGGGGGTAGGGGTGGGAGAAGTAGATTGAGGGGAGGGGAGTGGTCGGAAGGAAAGAGGAGGGGGTGTAGGGGGAATAGGGACGGAGGGAGGGAGGGGAGGGGGAGGGAAATAGAGGTAAGGGAGGGTGAGAGATTGAGGAAGGGAAGTCGAGTTAGGGGAGGTGGTGGGAGAGAGAAAGGAGAATAGAGACATAGGGAGGGGGGAGAGGAAGGATACTATAGGTAACATAGGGGGAGGAATTGAAGGAGGGAAGTAGATGAAAGAGGGATGGTGAATGTGTCGAAAGGAGGGAGTGGGGGTAGTAGAGTTAGGGGAGGCTGGGGGATTGAGGGAGGGAGAGAGATAGAGGAGGGGAGAAGGGAAGGGGTGGAAAGAGAGGAGGGGGTTTAGGTGTAAGAGGGGAGGGGGGAAAGTATAGGCACGGGAGGATGAGGGAGGGAGAGAGTTAGAGGGAGGGGAGAAGGAACGGGATGGAAAGAGAGGAGGGGGTGTAGGTGAAAGAGGCACGGCAAGAGGGGTAAGGAAGGGGGGGAGGGAAGTATAGGTAGGGGAAGATGAGGAATTGAGGGAGGAAAGGGATGGGGGGGGGGGGAGAGGAGGGGGTGTAGATGGAAAAGGGATGATGGGAGGGAGCAGAGTAACATAGGTAATGAATGACGAGGGATTAAGGGGGTGAAAGTTTTTTTTTATATCTCTCTTTCTCTGGCTTTTATCCATTCGGCCCCATTCAGCCAACTGTTTGAAGACGTTTATCCCCATTCAGGTGTCGATTTCTTCCACGCGAGCGATAGGAAGCCAGCATTGTATGGAGAAGTCTGGCTTCGCCGGAGACATTTTTCTATCGAAAAATGTACAAATTTAGCTTGCTGTAAAAAAATATATATATATATATATATATATATATATATATATATATATATATGCTGACTCGCTACCGCTAGCCAGGGAAATGTTGACACCTGGATGGGGGCAAACGTCTTAAAACAGTAGGCTGAATGGTGCCGAATGGATACAACTCAGAGAGAGAGGGAGAGAGAGAAAAAAAACGTGGTGGGCTCCCTTAAGGGATTGGAAGAGTGAAGTAAAGAGAGGGGAGGGTAGGGGGAGAGAGGGAAGTAGAGAGAGGGGACATGGAAGGTGGGAGGGAGGGGGGGGGGGATTGTAGAAGAGGGGATATAAGGTCATCTCGCTAACTGACAACCTCGCTACCAAAACCCGGGGGGAAAAATTGGAAACCCTACTTAGCCGATATTAGTTTACTCTAACTGAAGTCACGTTAGGTTAGATGAGTTTAGATTGTGCCCTAATATCCACGAAAGTCTCAAATATAGTTAAAAAAAAACTATCTGCTCAACAACCTTTTTCAATCAAATACATTATACAATATTAGGGGTTTACTATAGAACCTAAATAACCACACCAGTCTGAATTTTGGATAGGATAGGTTATGAGTTAAATAGTTGTGTTAGGTTACTTACGTTGGTTTCCGGACATCTAAACCAGTAGACCATTTCAACAGTAGCTCTCAACCAGAGCCATATCAACCAAGACCAGCCAAACCAGTGCCAAAATATAGTACTAACCTAACCTAACCTAACCGTATTGGTTGATTTGGTACTGGTTGAGAGCTACTGGTTGAGTTGTCCGGTCACCACTTACGTTCTGTATGATTTTATAAAGAATGTTATTACTTGGTCACGAGGGGATCATGTAGCGAGACTTCTAACCTACACAAGAGGTAGGGGTAGGATTATATATTGGATTTGTTCGGTGGGTTAAATAAATGGCGCTGGCGTGATGAAAGGTGAGGGGAGAAGGGCTTACGGGGGGGGCACCGTTTTTTTTTTTTTATCTTTCTCTCCTTTTCTCTCTTTCCCTGGAATGTATTCATTCGGCCCCATTCAGCCAACTGTTTTAAGACGTTTATCCCCATCCAGGTGTCGATATCGCTCGCCAGGATTGTATTGAGAAATCCGGCTTCGCCGGAGACATTTTCTATCGAAAAATTTGCAAATTTAGCTTGCTGTCAAAACAAAAATATATATATGCTGGCTCGCTGCCGCCCCCCAGGAAAATATTGACACCTGGATGGGGATAAACGTCTTAAAACAGTAGGCTAAATGGGGTCAAATGGATACAAGCCAAAAAGAGAGGGAGAGAAAGAGAAAAACCGAGGTGGGTTCCCTTAAGAGGGTTGGAAGGAGTGAGTGAAGGGAACATTAGAAACTGACAGTAACACAAGTGAACTTAATTGCAATACAAACGCGATACTGTTTGAACGCTGGCTGAAAAGTGGTTAATAGGGTTGAACAAAATGTAATACAACACAAATATGTATATATGGAAAAGACATAAGCAGCTTAGTAATAATATTGAATGATTAGATCAGAGGAATGGAAGATATAAAGTAACACCCCTTTCTTAGCATTAATAAGGGGAGATTTCCTCTTAAGGGATGTTTTTCTTGACCCCCTTCTCCCTCATGTTTAGCCCCATTGCTTTTGATATTATAACACTTTCGCCCCATTAGTTTAGCGATTTTAAGAACTTTCACCCCATATTAAGACCTTTCGTGCCATTCAGGTGTCGATTTTATCCTGGCGAGCGATAGCGAGCCTGTAATTTAAGAGGAACCGGCCTTCGGCCGGGAAATTTTTCTACCGAAAAAGGTACAAATTTATCTTGAAAGGGACTCAAGGGGGTATAATTTTAAGCTTGATGGAGGTCTAGGGAACAAACTAAACACCTCCCCTTAATCATCAACTACAAACCCCAATGCACTTGAATACACTATGCCTATTGGAAAGAAAATAATGCTGCAGAATAAGAGGAATGTATGTGAGAGCTGGAAGAGTGAATAAGTGTTTGGTAGGTCGCAATTGAATGGGGATGAAGTTGTGTGTAAAATAATGTGAGGGGAAGGGAGAACAGATGGACCAAAAAGAAGCGCGTATACAGACTAAACACACATAACAAAGCCACTCCAAAAGCTTCCTCTCTCTCTCCAACACCCACTTCTCCCCTCTCTACACTCTTCAGCAAAATAGGAAAAGGAGAATGTAGATACGAGGTGCCGTTGCAAAGGCTTATCCCTCAATACCTTCATCTGATCTTCATCTGAGGAGCCAAATGGTGAAAATATGAGTACAGGAAAGACAAATGTTGCATATAAGAGTAAGTATTTGTGATTGCAGAACGTGATGAACATTTGAAGAGAGCGAGAGATTTACATAGATACCCTGGCCACATGTCAGACCTTACGATCCAAACGAGGTGGTCAGGACTTAATTCTAATAGAGACAGCATATCCGATAGAAAAAGAAAGTTGAAGGAGAGAGAGAGAGAGAGAGAGAGAGAGAGAGAGAGAGAGAGAGAGAGAGAGAGAGAGAGAGAGAGCGTGACGTGACGTGACCAAGCAGAGTAGAGTGCTTGATAGGAGAGCAAGAACATTTGATACTTGGAAGAGAGGGATTCGGAAAGAGTGAAGAGGCATATGATGAACATGAAGGACACAAATAAACAAAGGGAGTTAAGGGAGCCCAGACGGTATTGTGCAGCATAATTTACTGCTTCGGCTCAATGGTTTAAGGAGGGGGTTAGTTTGCTCTCTAAACCTTTATCAAACTTTTATAAACAAAAAAACACAAGACCCCCCTTCGATATAAATTTTTAAATTTTTCGGTAGAAATATGTACTGGCCTCTTCAAATACAGGCTCGCTATCGCTCGCCAGGAAAAAATCGACACCTAAATGGCACGAAAGGTCTTAATATTGGCAAAGAAATTTAGCACAAGGTCTGAAAATCGCCAAACTAATGGGGTGAATGTCTTGAAATCTCATAACTAATAGGGCTAAACATGAGGGAGGAGGACTCGAAAAACCAACTGCCTTCCCTTAAATTGCACATTGTCTCATCACTACCCCTTTTTCTTATTGTATGGTCTTCTTAACCACTTCTGTACCGGCGACGTCTTTTGAATTCTATTCTAGCTACATTTAGACGATTTTATGAAGCTTAGGAGTGACATACGGTAGCCAAAAGGATTAATTGAGTTAGTATGTAGCCTTTTAATGGGTAGACATCCTTCCTAAAGTGAACAAATTCGTCTAATCTATCTATCTATCTATCTATAGTTTCAGAAAATAATGAAAAGTACATCATCGGTATAGAAGGGGTTAACTGCCTTCCCTCTCCTCTAGGTTGTTCTTCTCTTTACTTGTTTTCCTTTTTTGTTAAGATTTCTTCATTCTTGTCTGCCATCTCACTGCATTTGTTTTATCTTATGTTCCTCGTCTTTAGTATATGTTTTGTATTTATGTATTTTTATGTTCTTCTTATTTAATATGTGTTTGCTATTCACGTGTTCTCTGTTCTCTTCACTTCAGCTTTTTACTTTTTTAGATAGGCTGGATTTTCCGATTTCAATCTTGTAATTTGTTGCCTCACTTCTCCTCTTTCTTGCTCCTCTATGTCTGTTAATTATATGCTCCTGTATTTGTCCTCCTCTTACAATTCCTCTCCATCTTAAGGGGGGTCACAGGCTTTTTTTTTTTAGCTTTCTCTCCTTTTCTCTCTTTCCCTGGATTGTATCCATTCGGCCCCATTCAGCCAACTGTTTTAAGACGTTTATCCCCATCCAGGTGTCGATTTTTTTTCCTGGCGAGCGATAGCGAGCCAGCATTGTATGGAGAAATCCGGCTACGCCGGAAACATTTTTCTATCGAAAAATGTACAAATTTAGCTTGCTGTCAAAACAAAAATATATATGTATGCTGGCTTGCTACCGCTCACCAGGAAAATATTGACACCTGGATGGGGCCAAACGTCTTAAAACAGTAGGCTGAATGGGGCCGAATGGATACAAGCCAAAGAGAGAGGGAGAGAAAGAGAAAAAAGGAGAGGTGGGCTCCCTTAATCTAGAAAACAAGACCATTATAAGAGTAGTAATTATACCGATAACCACGGAGAAGTACCAGTATTTCTGGAAAATTACAACATTCATCTTCTCTTTGCTGATAAATAATAACATTATATAGTTACTAAATGTACACAATTATTCTATATATGTTTTTCAGTTAATTGTATACCTATATATATATAGATATATTTAACTTTCTATTTTTGTTTGTCTCGTCCCATTAGTCTGGATTTTCTTGTATATCTTTGCCATTCCTCTTATAATTTAGTTTTCTTTGTTTGTGTCCAATGTTTACTCATAAAAAAGGTATGGCACCTTGTATTACTATTATTATTATTATTATTATTATTAGTAGTAGTAGTAGTAGTAGTAGTAGTAGTAGTAGTAGTAGTAGTAGCATTATTATTATTATTATTATTATTATTATTATTATTATTATTATTGTTGTTTTAGTATGCTACATGTTATAGTGTTAGTATTATCACACCTTTCAATGTCTTCCTTCTCTGATTTCTTCCCCTTTTTCTTCTTCTCCCATGTTTATTCTCCCTCCTTCGTGCCTTTCCCTTCTCTCCTCAGCTGATCCACTATAAACAACAACTTGTTACACTGGTCAGAAAAATCTTGTTTTGCCAAGGTGTCAAGAACAGAAGAATTGTAGTGTAAATACGTCTTGGTCAATATAACAAGGCCTTTTTTTCTGACAGGGGCTTTCGTCTAGTCATCGCGATAATTCGACCTTGATATAGTGAGAAATTGACTCCACATCCTTTCAATATGGATACTGTTGCATTCCGGTCTATATATATATATATACCTGTATATGTATATATAGATATATATATATATATATATATATATATATATATATATATATATATATATATATATATATATATATATATATTTAATTATTTATTTATTTATTATGATGTCTTATTCATGCAAACCCACTATATTTCTCACATATATATTGTTTATCTGTTGTGCTGTCGTTTTTTTCTCGCATTTACTGAACATCCGCCAACACTTCCAACTTTGACAGAACTATATATAGTTGGTTAGTTATTACAGCTTTGTCTGAGTATAGTCACGGTAATTATAGCAACATAATTTAGGAATCCGATGAATAATTTTCATTTATAAGTTTAGATTACCACTCTTCAACACATGATTAGTCTAAATTACTTTAAATATTATGTGCTTTGATCGGCTTTCTTCAAATTCATTCCCATTTCTTTCTTGATCTTCTTTCTCTCACCTCAATCTCTTGTCACGCTAGTATAAAGCCGCTGTCACACGAGCGCTTTTTCCGTCAATTTTCTATGAGCAAGTTTTTTCTCGTATTGGTTCGGGACTTTTTCGCACTGGTATCGGCAATTAGACTGGAGGTAGATTATTTTAGGCGGATGAATTCTGATAAACTATTTTTTTAAGCTTCCAGACCATAATTGCCCGTAAAAATTGCTCGAAAAACGGCTCGTGTGACTCCGGCTTAAGGCCTGTCCGCATAGGAATCGGAAACTAGATCGAAAGTAGATTATGTTAGTTTAATTCTTATGAAAATCATGTTTTCAAGCTGCCATACATCAGTTGCTCGTAGACATTTACGGCAAATTCGCGCGGCTAACACCGACTTAAATATTAATAAATTTTCCTCTATTGGTTAAATCCAGAAACACTCCTGAACAACACTGAATGAACCTAGAATATTCATTGTGTATTGTCAAGAGATTAATGGCGCCGCACCCATTTTAACCCTTTGAAACTCTGATGCGTTTTAGCAGTTTATTTTTGGCTATCATTAGACGATTGTATGCAGCTTAGGAAGGATCTGTGGGTATTAAAAGGGTACAGAATATCTCAATCAAGCCTCTGACTTCCATATACCCTTCCTAATCTGAATAAAATCGTCTAATAATAGCCAGAAAACAAAAAAAGAAGTGCGTTATCGATCCTCAGAGGGTTAATCAATATTGTATGAAAGCGAGACAATAAATTTTTTTATTATTGCCCAAATACTTCAGGACTTGGTTTTTAAAGGTTTACTGTATATATTAGAACTGGTCATACCATATATATTTTGAGAACTGTACTATTGTTTGTTAAGGATATTTTCACTTACTTAGAAATTTAAAATTACGAAGGACATGATGACTTTCAACCGTGACTTTACAATCCTACGGTCATTTGTGTTATGCATGTTAGTGTGTGTGTGTGTGTGTGTGTGTGTGTGTGTGTGTGTGTGTGTGTGTGTGTGTGTGTTTCACCCTGTATCCACACTATTGGCCTATTTTCTCTCGAAGCCCCCCCCCCCCCCACACACACGCTTTCTCTCTCTCTCTCTCTCTCTCTCTCGTTCTTCTTCCTCTTCTTCTGCTCTACCTCACTTCCAGTCCCCCGTCTACTTTGTTATTCTTTCTTCTCTTGCCTTCCATCTTCCCTGCTCCTCTGCTCTTCTTCCTCCCCCCCCCCCCCCCCCCCCCACACTCCTGCTCCACCTCTACCTCCTCCTCGTCCTCCTCCACCACCTCCTCCTCCTTCTCCTCCACCACCTCCTCATCCTCCTCCTCCTGCCCGCCACCTCTGAGAACCACAACTGGATCACCTTCCAAGAAACGAGGCAAGATTCGTGATTCGCGTCCTTCGATCATACCCATCTTCACTGGAGATCGTGGAGTAAGAGAGAGGAGCGGTCATCTTTTGTCTATGGCCGCCATTTTGGTGCTGTAATTATCAAAGAACGGGGTGATATTTTATTGGTCAACATGCAGAATTTCGATCCAATCACCAAACTATCTCTTCGTGTCAGTATTGCCAAATGTCTATTATGATTATGGACACAGACATATTGGAGTCCACAGAGAGGCTAATGACCCCAATATGAGGGAGGTTGGCCAATCTCTTTTAACATAGGATCTCTAATCTTCACCACTTTTTAACTGCTTTTTTTGGCCCGTCCGTTATTACCATTTTTTTTGTTTAGTCTTTCGATTCTGGCCGAGCAACACTGATGTATTTGCGTCGTTTTCTCGTAACTCGTTTTTTTTTTTTTTTTTTTTAGCGAGGTGAAACACGAGGCACGGAATTGGATGTGTTTTCACTTGTCCTTGCAGCGCTATGTGTGTGTGCGTGTGTGTGTGTGCGTGTGCGTGTGCGCGTGTGCGTGTGCGTGTGTATGTGTGTTTTGGTTATTGTTTGCTTGTCTTGCTGGGGCTGTTTTTATTCGTTTGGTGTTGCTTCTCGTCGCGTGTGTATTTGTGTGTGATTATGTGACACACACACACACACACACACACACACACACACACACACACACACACACACACACACACACACACACACACACACACACACACACACACACACACACCTCCCCGTGGCGTAACTGATAGCGCGTCTGGCTCACAACCAGAAGGTCCCGGGTTCGAGACCCGGGCAGGGAAGAGACATTTGGGCAAGTCTCCTAACGGTGTAGCCTCTGTTCACCTAGCAGTATAAATAGGAACCTGGTGTAAGTGGACGAAGTTGTGACGTCCCATCTGGGGTTGGTGATCGGTTACAAGGTGAGATGAGTTTCGTACTGGTCAACCTAAGCCTTCGGGTGAGACTGGTACCGTAGTGAGAATGGTATCGTACAAATTAACCCTAAGCCTTCGTTTCCAGATGTCGCCAATTGGCTAAAATACAGACTACACACACATCCACAGCCATTCCAACGATACATGAACACTTAACATGCATTTCACGCAATACATTCCCAGCTAAGGAGGCGCGATAATAATGAGCTTAACTCGCATTTGCGTGGATTCCCCTTGACGAACAAGCAAGTGAATAACACACACACACACACACACACACACACACACACACACACACACACACACATATTAATTGAAATCTACTTTGTCATACAAATCAGTTATTCCTAATTATCGTATTTTATAAACTTTACAATGTTCATATGGAAAATAAGAATTAAATCATTATTCGATGCCATGTTAAAATTGATCATTAGGTTTGTTTTTATTATTATCAATGTTGATGATTATAATAGTGCCGCCGTTTGAGTATTACATATCTAACATCATATGCATAAATGATTTAAGTGTTTCTTACAGACAGCTAACAAAGCAATACATACTGTTTATGCATTGTATATTTTGATATAAATACTGTTAGGCTGTAATCTGTTTACCATGTTCCTGTTATAATAAAAAGTGGTTTCTCTGCCTTTATACATTTCACTGGCTTGACTACTAAATCAGGTAATGAGATTCACGTTAATCAAACTCATGATATTAGCATATTGTGTAATGAACGAGTGACTTTCATTTTGCTTTGCTGAAATAAAAAAAAGGAGTGTATGCGTTCTGTGTGGATTGAGAACATCACATTTTGTTTCATTATGTATAGTAAGGAAGTTTACCGTGTAACCAAACTTATATTCTTTAAGGGGGGGTCACTGGCTTTTTTTATCTTTCTCTCCTTTTCTCTCTTTCCCTGGCTTGTATCCATTCGGCCCCATTCAGCCAAGTGTTTTAAGATGTTCATCCCCATCCAGGTGTCGATTTCTTCCTGGCGAGCGATAGCATTGTATGAAGAAATCCGGCTTCGCCTGAGAATTTTTTCAATCGAAAAATTTACAAATTTAGCTTGATGTCAAAACAAAAATATATATATGCTGGCTCGCTATCGCTCGCCAGGAAAATCTTGACACCTGGATGGGGCAGAACGTCTTAAAACAGTAGGCTGAATGGGGCCGAATGGATACAAGCCACAGAGAGAGGGAGAGAAAGAGACAAAAAAGCGAGGTGGGCTCCCTTATCTACTGCATAATTTTAGTATACGATGTCGCCATTTCCTATTCCATTCCGACGATCATTAGACGATTTGACGTCACTTGGGAGCCACATCTAGGAAACAAAAGGGTTATAACTATTTCAATTAACTTTATTTACATGTCCTTCGTAAGCGTAATTCATATGTTAATAAGAGCTAAAATAAAATTGAAGACATGTGCCATCGCATTCTGAAGAGGTTAGATACGTGTTACATGTATTTTTATTGATTTGAATAGTGCAAATAGGCGTTGGTCATTATTTGGCTATTTTCACATCACCGACAATACTGTACTATGTGTTTGTATGTATTAAGAGAGATGGGGAGTAGTGGTGGGGGGGGGGGGGGTACTTTGCTCCCTAGACTACTATCAACTTTAAACATATATTATTATATATACCACCAAGACCCCCCCCCCCCCCCGAGATAAATTTCTGCATTTTTCGGTAGAAAAGTGTCCCAGCCAGAGGCAGATTCCTCCTAAAATACAGATTCGGTATCGCTGGAGATGAAAAAATCAACGCCTAAATGGCACGAAAGGTCTTCATATTGACAAAGAAATGGGGCGAAAGGCAGTTTTGGGGTTGTTTTGTGTTTAAATTTGGTGGATGTCTAGGGAACAAGCTAAAAATAAGCCCCTAAGAGTTTACCTCCTTCACCTTTTAAGCCCTCACACCCCTAGTATGGAACACCACCCAAACGGGTCATTGACAAAAATTATCACTTGACAGAACATCGCAACAAGATACGTAGCCTCAAAAGGAATTCAACGCACAACCATGACTAATAAGGCTTAGTCTATTCACTCTGACGAGTTTAAACATCTACCCCAACCTCTCATAACTTCTACAAACTTGAGCAATCGAGCTAATATTTCTACCATTTGTGAAGAGTCAAACAATAAATAGCTTCGAAAATGTACAACCAATTTATACAAGGCCCATGAATTACAAGAAGGTAGGGGATCACGATTTCTAGACTCGTTATAATGCTTTTCACACGCAAGAGCTAGTCTACCTGGAATAAACTTCCCTCAGAAGCAAACCAATTTTGTTTTATATAATTAATTCAAACAAAAGGAATATATATTATTTTGCACATTGTTTAACGACAATACTGTTGTTTGCATATTTTTTGTTCTCACTAAAACTGACCCCTTGGGAAGAGCCGCAAAGCCTTTGAGATACTGACTAGCCTATTCCTCGTAACTCCTAATTTTGTTCTCCAAACATGGAGTATATGTGAACAATTTTAAAGAAATTGATATTCCGGTTACATTATGGGCTACGAACCTTGTTACAATCCGTTTAAGGGGAGATTTCCTCCTGGAGGATTTTTTTCTGGACCCCTTTCTCTCATGTTTAGCCCCATTGCTTTTGAGATTTTAAGACGTTCGCCCTAGTAGTTTGGAAATGTTAAGACATTTTGCCCCATTTCTGTCAATTTTAAGACCTTTCGTGCCATTTAGGTGTCGATTTTTTCCTGGCGAGCAATAGCGAGCCTGTATTTTAAGAGCAACCGGCCTCCGGCCGGGAAATTTACAAATTTATCTTGAAAGGGGGTCTAGGGGGTGTAATTTTAAGCTTGATGAACACGTAGGGAACAAACTAAATACCTCCCCTTAACCGTTAGGACACTAAGCTGCGATAATAGTTTAATGTTGTATATCTTATTTTATAGTTTTACATCCTATATCATTTGAAACTCGTAGAATGCGAAGCTTATTGAAGTAGGCCTATGTGCTTGGTAATGTAGAATTAACCTCGTTATTAATGCAACACATAAGTGACGTAACCATGACGAGAATTAAAAGATTAAAAGAGATGCAAAGAATAAATACTATTACTTGTGTAAAGCTCTTCATAGATAAAGTCTGCATTACCTGAAGTTAAGTATATATTGAAAGTTATAAATAGTACTTCATTAGAGGCATTAAACAGTAGAGTAAGTAATATTTTTACAGTTTACAGAGTGTGTATTGGGATATATAGTCACTATCTATGTATATCAAAAATATATCCGTGGAATAGACCCTGTAACCCATTCCTCTCTTATCCCCATCACTGCTCTCCACATATCCTCTTTATAACTCCTACTCTTCTCTCTTGTATATCCATTATGATCTATGGCTATGAATATTTATCTGTGTTTCTCTTCTTCTAACCCTCTAGTGCCCCTGTTAATTTCCTTCTCAACTCCCTACTCTTTCTCCTCTTTCTTTGTCTTCGATTGTTTCGACTCCTTCACTTCCTCTTACTTAGTTATAGTATGTCCATCCATGCTTCCCTATCAACTATTCCCTCCACATTTCATTATTTCTTTAAACTCCTGTATATTCTCCCGTTCTCTCTTCTCTTCTTTCTTTCTTTCCTACACTTCCTCCTCCCCACACTTCTTCCCTCCCTCCGCCCCTCTTTCCCTTCACTCGAGAGCTCCTTCAGAAGGATACATTTTCACCGTCAAGTGGTTAGGAGGAGAGGGAGTGGGGGGGTTGGCGTAGAAGGAGAGAGGGAGAGAGAGAGAGAGAGATTAGAACAGGCAACGGCCAACGTAAGCAAGAGGAGAAAAGAGGACATTTAAAGAGGATAGGAGAGGAAAGAGAGGGCAATTCGTCAATATATATACAGTAAGTACACGAAAGAGATAATGCAAGATTATGAGAAAGAGACTGGATACAGTAGAAAGGAAAGCAAAGATGAGAACGATGAACGAATAGCAGTGGGAGGCGAGAGAAGAAGGAAGGAAAGGCTTAAGGTAAGGAGCAGTGGAGAGGGAAGGGAACACATTTTTCTTCCAATATTTTCACCTTTTGCCACGGGAGGGAAGAGGGACACCACCAGAAATTTAATTCAGCCACCAGTCGCCTCTCGTCTTTATCCACGCAAAACGTTTAAGGGGAGATTTCCACTTGACGGATTTTTTTCGGGAACCCTTTCTCTCTCATGTTTAGTGCCATTGCCTTTGATATTCTAAGACGTTCGCCCCATTAGTTTGGTGATTTTAAGAACCTTTGCCCAATTTATGTCAATTTTAAGACATTTCGTGCCATTTAGGTGTCGATTTTATCCTGGCGAGCGATAGCGAGCCTGTAATTTAAGAGGAACCGGCCTTTGGCCGGGACATTTTTCTACCGAAAAATGTACAAATTTATCTTGAAAGGGGGTCTAGGGGGTGTAATTTTAAGCTTGATGGAATTCTAGGGAACGAACTAAAAACTTCCCCTTAACCCTTTCTGTACCGGCGATATATTTTAAATTTTATTCTAGGTATATTTATACTATTTTGTGTAGTTTAAGAAGGATCTGTGATAGTGACAAGGGTTAAGTGAGATAGTAAGAAGCCTGTTCATTGTTGGAGGCCCTTTTTAAACTGAATACAATCGTCTAATAGTAGCCAGAATATGATTAAAAAGACGTCGCGGTACAGAAGGGGTTAATGGTAAAGTATACCCGCAATTCGTAATGCTTCTTTGGAATAATTATTTTGATTGTTTTGTATCAGTGTTTACTTGATTTTGTATATAATGTATATATGTATAGACTGTTCACATACTATTTTGTATATACTGTATATATGTATAGACTGTTCACATACTATTTTGTATATACTGTATATATATATAGACTGTTCACATACTATTTTGTATATACTGTATATATGTATATACTGTTCACATACTATTTTCCGTTTTCGCCATGTGGCATGCTATGAACATGAAGCAATTGGAAGAAAGCGTTACATTTGTCTTAGGCCATTTTAGCGTCTTTAACAAGGTAAATATTTGGTTAAAGATGTAAGGGTATATTTATATATTTCTATATAATTTGAAGTAAATAATATAAGAATTAACATATTTCACGCGCTTTATTGCAAACTGTACCATATACTGTTATATATACAGTATATATATATATATACAGTATATAGGTTTGGTGTACGGTGTCAAGTGGACGGTCATTTGAGTTTATACGCCATAGAAAAGTAACTCGACTATGATTATAAATTCTAAAGCAAAATTTATCATATCAACTGTACCTCTTTTATGGTATGTATATTCGATACACTTCTTTCATGCCCACCAAGTTTATGTAAACACGTTTTCCCCTTTCACTTATTATGCTGAATAATATCGTTCGACGGTCAACAGAGTACACTAAAGTTGCTGTTGAATGAACAGCCATATTCTGAAATATAAAGATGGCTGTCGATCGTATTTTCAATTATTCCTAAGGAGCTGAGTTTCTTTTTATAAAAGATAGCTATATGTCATCTAATGCATTATGCAAACAACGTATATTGCATAAATTAACGCGAAGCTATTCAACTTAACAGCATTTGGGAATATGGACGTTAAAAGCATAAATGCCAAGGGTCAGTTTGTTTTGACCAGATCACCAATGAAGCCAGTTTACAAAGTGTCTCTGATCAATTTATCACCCTGAGCTTAAATGACCAGACACACAAACGATTTCCCGCAACTTTCGAGCTTATTATACCGAATTCTGGCAAACCAATCGAAATTACACTTGCATGGCTGACTACACTGAAGGTAGAGAATTCCTATATAAAGTTAATGCAGAAGTAGAAAAAGGCAGTAGGCAAAGAAATGGTCCACCAATAAGGCTACTTTCCATGGCACCTTCGACCAAATAGGACCACAAAGGAGATATTATTCATGGCGCTCGTTTACATGCCATCGCCGATGAAATAAGCCCACCAATGGAATCCGTTTTCCTGTCATCTCTAATATAATTAAACCACCAATGAGACTAGTTTTCGCGGCGTCACCGATCAAGTTAGACCACCAATGAGACTAGTTTTCAGGACGTATACGATCAAATTATCACCCGGAGCCTAAACCGTGACGAGGTGTGTGGGAGGAGAGGCCAGTTGGGAAGTATTAGTACCGACGTGGCAGGTTGGTACGAATCCTCCAGGTGGCTGACTCGGCGCGTTCTGTTGTTTACACTCCCGACGCTACGGTGTTTGGGTAACCTCTAGGTCCTTCCTCCCCCTGCGTCCCCCACCCCCTTCTCCCATCTCTCACACCCCCTCCTCCTTCTTCCCTTCGTTTCCATTATTTTCTTTCCCCCCTTCAAGTGGAATTTATGGGGGAAGATCACAACTTATGAAAGTATATGGATAGTTACTCTTCAGTGCATCCTGGCCACTGTACAGAATGTGATTCAATGCAAAACTGAGAGACTACAAGCTTTACAGGATTACTTAACTCTTTGAAGATTGTGATGCATTTTGACAGTCTATTCTGGCATTCATTAGACGATTTTATACAGTTTAAGAAGGATCTGTGGGATTTATAGGGTAAAGACTGTCTAAATTAACCCTCTGACATCCATATACCCTTCCTAATCTGAATAAAATCGTATAATAATAACCGGAAACCAAAACAGAAATGCGAATTGGATCTTGGAAGGGTTAATATACAACATTAAATCATAATATTGCAGGTGATTCGTGCAACTAAACAGTGAAGTGAATGAGTAACTATCCACATGCTAATTAAGACTCGATTGTGGTATTTCTTATATTCTGGCTAGCTACTGACGATTTTACTGAGCTCGGGAAAATCTCGAATAATATGATTGTTATTTATTGGACCATATGCTTTCATTAGGTTATTCAAGTAGATTAGTTACTTATTGTTTGGTAAACATACATACACACACACACACACACACACAAACGCATACGGCAAATGCTCGTGATGCATTAAATGTAGGCCTATATGTACCAATGTGAACAAATGAACATAAGGCTGTGATATGCCTGTATAAACTTTAGACAGCCCAATGCCCATTTTGATTTACTATGGATGTGGGTAGATTGGCTGCCAGGTAAATGACACTATTATAATTTATTAACTGTACAATATATGACACATTTAATAGTGTTAATCCTTTCTATGAGATGTAGATTAGTGTTTACTATTTGCATTACTACAAATTATGTATCTATGGAATGATCTAATCATCATCGCTCTTGATGTAGTCAATTGATTCCCAGAGGTCCAGTTTGCATAAAACAAATCATAATTTCATTGGAGTATTTATTTAATATATATATATATATATATATTGTATATATATATATATATATATATATATATATATATATATATATATATATATATATATATATATATAGAGAGAGAGAGAGAGAGAGAGAGAGAGAGAGAGAGAGAGAGAGAGAGAAAACAAAAATCCCTACGTATTCATAAAACAACATAGATGAGAAGCTGAGTGCCCAGGTATAATAAGATTAATATAGCGTAACGTAAGCACATCTATAACTACGGAATAACGTACAGGTGAGGACAAGTGAATCTGGTCCATTTTGTCACCACTATACTCGATTTACTCCATAAAGAGTCAAATTCAATCCCTTGGCAGCGTATTTATCGATACTTAATGGGAGCATCGGATATTACTAGTTCTCTAAAGTATATAATTGCCTAGTTTTCATAGTTATCAACAAATGTCACTATAAAATATTCCTAAAATAACTCTGTAAGCAAGATAGGAAAGAAGAGGGACTATATTAGTATGTGCACTTATGTATGATAAACTTGAGACTGAACACTGATTGAGGGAAACACTGACCTAGAGAATGTGGCTAAAGGGACAATTTCATAATGTAACAAAAGCGTTTCATAATTGATCAAAATAAGTTGCACCACCTGTCACTGTAGAATACGGTACATTTTCTTCAAGGTACAGATGGTATTTGATACTCTTGACAGTTTGAAGAAGAGTTTATGAGTTTCACAATTTTGCAATAATGTTCGAAATTCATCAGGCAAAGCATGTACATTAACACTATGTATTAGTGTTAAAATGAACTCCGTAACGTTGACAGCATGAATAAACACCATTTGAGGAGGTTAGTGACCTGAGGAATTAAGCTATTTGCGAAACGTTGTAAAAGAGGTGGACCTCACTACACATTACCTCGTTAATGTGGTCAGATACAAGCATATATGAGCAGCATTTTAAGAAGGTTCATTTCTCGCCAACTGTATATTGTTCACAGTTTAAGTTTCAGCCGAGTAATATCTTTAAATTGTTATGTTCTCTCCACCAACCAACTTTACTCCTAAACTCGATTAATGAAATGATCAAGAATATGACACTTTCTTCAATTACTAGACCATTATGAGTAAGTTATATTATATTTGATTCGTGCTAGCTCTAAGCAATTGTATTTAGCTGAAGAATAAAGGTCGTAGTAGGTGAGGTATTTTGGCATTATTTAGAAGAAGGCCTGTAATTCGAAAGGGTTATTGCCATTAAAATGACTGAGCAATGGGTAATGTGATTGGTGCAAAATCACACACACACACACACACACACACACACACACACACACACACACACACACACACACACACACACACACAGGCAAAGTTAGATAATTGTAACTCAGGAAGCGGGACAATACGAGCCTAAAAAGCTTAACTCCTGTATACTACAATTAGGTAAAATACACACACACACACACACACACACACACACACACACACACACACACACACACACACACACACACACACAGGCAAATAGGGCTTACATGCAGTATATCCAATTATCCTTTCACAAACATATAATCATCTTGAAAAGTCAAAACTAGCCAATTCAATAGAAAGTATTATCACACAAGCTTGTATAACTTTTATAACTACTGTATTAGAAACAAGCACACTCACATGGACAGACAGGCTTGTACAAAAAAATAGCTACGTATGAGAGAAAGAGAGAGAGGCCAAGGACTGTGAGACGGATGTGGAAGAGGAGACGGATGGATGAGAAAGAAGGGGAAAAGGATGGAGATAGATGTACTCAACCCTGAAGGAGGAAGCATGGCACAGAATAAAGACATAGACAGAAAGAAAAAGTTCAGAATTCGAAGAACAACCCTTTAACATGTAAAATCTGTAAATGAAAAAAAATATATATATATATATATATATATATTATATAGCCTATATATACTGTATATATATACATAATAGTTTTTGTTTTAGCTTAGCAGTATGTTCATATCATTCTTTTATATTGATGGAATAATTATTTTCATAATAAAAGAAAAAATAATGCTTTCTCAAAGTATTTGTTCGGATATAACTATTTGTTTAACCCATTAGTAAAAACAAATTTATTGTAGTAACTTAGGGCAATTTAAGCAGACAACCAATCTGTTTATATATGAAATAATATACCAATATTTATCACGCATATAGGTTAAGGGGGTAGTGCTTGGTTTTTGGTCTATATATAAATTTATTAATGTACATTTCAGTTTCCTCGCTAGACCTCCATCAAGCTTAGAAAAACACCCTCTAGACCCTCTTTCAAGATAAATTTGTACATTTTTCGATAGAAATATGTCCCGGCTGAAGGCCAGTTCCTTCTAAAATTAAAGACATATTAAGGGCACGAAAGGTCTTAATATTGGCAAAAACAATGAGGCGAAAAATCTCAAAATCGCCAAACTAACGGAACGAAAGTCTTAAAACCTAAAAATAAATATGCTAAACATGAGGGGGAAGGGTGTTCCGAAAAAGCAAGTACTACCAGGTTAAGTAGTATTTAATGGTTAACATGCTATATAGGCTCTCATACTACTGTACTTGCCAGAGTTAAGGGAGCCCAGACGGTATTGTGCAGCATAATTTACTGGTTCGGCTCAATGGTTTAAGGAGGGGGTTTAGCTTGCTCTCTAAACCTCTATCAAACTTTAAAAAAACACCCCCCTTCGATATAAATTTGTACATTTTTCGGTAGAAAAATTTCCCGGCCGAAGGCTGATTCCTCTTCAAATACAGGCTCGCTATCGCTCGCCAGGAAAAAAATCGACAACTAAATGGCACGAAAGGTCTTAATATTGTCAAAGAAATGGAGCAAAAGGTCTGAAAATCGCCAAACTAATGTGGTGAATGTCTTGAAATCTCATAACTAATAAGGCTAAACATGAGGGAGGAGGAGGACTCGAAAAACCAACTTCCTCCCCTTAAGTAAATACTATCCTACTGAACGCATCACTCATTGGACATATTCAAGAAGCTAAACTTTGACTATCTGTTCTTCTTCCTTGCATGGTATGATCACCTTTCTAATATAATTATTTGATTCATAAATGTTGCTAATTGAACTCATATCACCCCTAGATTATCCATTTCGTTCAATATGTAATGTATGTTTTCTAGTGCTAGGCTTATTCAGCTTAGAAACTTTGATAATCTTTTCTTCTTCCTTGCATGGTATAATCACCTTTCGACTATAATTATTGTGTTCATATATGTTGCTAATTGAACTCTTATCACCCCTAGATTATCCATTTTATTCAAGATGTAATGTATAATTTATACGGCTAGGCTTATTCAGTTTAGATAGAACAACGGACACTTGGTAAATATTGCCCTAAAAGCCCTTATCAGATAGCCATATAAGACTATCATAAATTGCAAAAGGCGAACATGTTGATGCAGGAAAATGTTGTAAGGAGTATAGATTAATATTATCTGATTAAAAGTCTTATATTATGTGTGGTTAAGCTACATTAAGCTTCACATTTATCTTGTACTACATTATATCTGAAGCTCACAAGATATATTATACTAAACAGAAATCGTGTCAATTACTAGAGGTCGTATAATGTGTTCACTGTTATCTTCAGAGAAAAAATACTAGTAACATCTAATTATTTGCCGAATTGTAATAGAGAAGACTGGTATTACATCTATTTCTAATGTATATTGAAATATAACCACCCTGTTTTCTGAATATATATATATATATATATATATATATATATATATATATATATATATATATATATATATATATGTATGTACACTTTTGTTTTGTTTAGAGCCATGCAGCGATTATTGCAATCTTCAATCAATAATGGAGCTCAAGTCTGTAACTTAATGGCTAGTCCACCTATTTTGTTATCTTTCGTGGAGATAGGATTAATAGCTACTATACATGTTTAGCTGTCACTGTTAAGAAACTTAACTCATTCCCCAGTAAATGTATGTATCTTTAGTGTCTAATATTAGTATATTTGTATTTTCAATTAAAATACTTTGATTCAATGACTTCCTTCAATATAAGAATGATAACAACTTACCTATGTATATAAGTGATTGCAATTATATCATGCGATATTACACACTTATATCCATTAAGTGAGTGATTAGGAGATTAAATCGCTGTCAAAGAGGAACGAAAAACAAGAGACACATGATAGCTAGTAAATTCTGCTTTTGTCTAGCTTATGGTAAATTGCTATGTTACTATCTTGGTTTGAGCTATTGCGTAGATTTTGTTGCAAAAATGTAATGTACTTAAGAAGTATTGGCATTAATACGACGCAGAGACATCGTAGAGTCAAATTTGTCCACTAAGTATCGAGAAATCAGCTGCTATCAATTTCCATCAGCTGAAATATAACCGACCATACCTAAATGTGTTGTTAACCATTCATACTCTCTCTCTCTCTCTCTCTCTTCTCAACACATTTAGCCGGCGCACACACAAACACGCTAACACACACGCACAAACCAACACACACTCTCCCTGACAAATTTGGGGGCGAGTGCACCAAACAGAGGGACCCGGGCCGAAGAATAGGGTGTGAAAATGTCGCTGTTGATTCGTCGACCTGTTTGTTTCCTTTTACTCTAGCGT
>CM064554.1:11269969-11292757 GCA_032716605.1 Paralithodes platypus
TAATACATCTATCTATTGCCTGACGCCGTGATCCCCGAAGGGGTGGCCACGAACGAACCGCCCCCATGCACCTCTGTCCCCAGTCAGTCGACGCCCCTCCCCCCAACCAGCACCGCCTTCGTTCATGTAGTTCCTCACTCCATCCTTCCACCTCATATTCGGTCTACCTCTCCCCCTCTGTCCCTCCACGTCGCTCTCGTACACCCTCTTAGTCATTCTCTCGCTTTCCATACGTTCCATATGGCCGAACCATCTCAAGTTGTTCCTTTTCACACTTTCCAGCACATCTACCTCCACACCACACCTCCTTATTAATCATGTTAATACATGATTTTATTATTATTATTATTATTATTTTTATTATTAGGGGTTCGTCCCCTACGGGGAACCCCTATTGTAATCATTAAACCTGGGATTTCATCCAAATTCTTCTTACGCGCCGGTTTCGACGCAATAACTCCAGAACCGCTTTTTGGATCGGGATCAAACTTTCACAAGAGGTGCGTTTTTGTATTGGGCAACTTTTGATATGCTAAACATCTGGCATGGCGGCCAAACAGGCCCGTGGCAGCCGATTTCCCGAAAAACTTGACGCCTAAATACCGTCTCTCCCACTTACAGGAAACGACTGGGCTTTGGCATACGCACTCCCCTACTAATGCTCCGCAAATTTTATAGAGAAGGTTTTGCTTTTGCACGTGGGGTTTTTTCCGGCAATCTTGAAAAAAACTCTAATTCCACTTAAAATTCCACATCTTGAAAACTACGCCGATGATCAGATCCATGCTTGCGTAGTTGGGTGAGGCTCGCGATTCCGGAAGTTTTGATACCACAAAAATATAAATGGGTGGAATAGTTTGGCCGCAGCATTGAAAACTGTCTATTCTTAAATTACTTTAAAACCGAATTCGCTACCCACACAAAGTTTACCGTCTACAGTCTATAGGCTTCCACGCATCCCCCAGTTTTGCTTAATAACATAATCTCTTTATTATTCAGATCTATCATTTGTTTTTTATTTAAATCTCTCAAAATCGTTCGAGTCCCTACGAATTCCAGCAATTATTTAGCCAACCTACCTATACATACCTACCCTACCAAATAATAATGATAAATTCAAATTTATTTTTGGTGAATGACAGAGTATTGGCTAAGGTTTTTAACAATTCCTCCCTTTGCCAAATGCTTAGTTTAATAACAATGATATGGACCTTTAAAGTTTTGGCAATTGCCCGTGTGACTCGTATTTTAACCCTCCTAAAGTGTTACCACGAAATACCACTAGATCCTTTCTCAAAAGTGGCTAGCATGTTGCTACATAGCCAAACAATGTTAGGATAATGCTGCAATTTCTAAAGAGTTTTGGTTTGTTTGTTTTGCAAATTTTACAATGTAGTATGACTAGAATGTCTGAAATTTTCAAATTATCCCTAGTAAATGTCTCTAGATATAAAAAAATGGCTGCTAGATTGAAGTAAATAGCTCTACATTTAGCGGTAATATGTAGCTTTACAACTGGCAACTCTGCAACCACCACCTCCCTCCCACCCTCCCCGTATGTCTCCACATAATACCGCTAGATCCTTTCTCCAAAGTCGCTAGCATGTTGCTATATAGTCAAACAATGTTAGAATAATGCTGCAATTTCTAAAGAGTTTTGGTTTGTTTGTTTTGCAAATTTTACAATGTAATATGACTAGAATGTCTGAAATTTTTAAATTATCCCTAGTAAATCTCTCTAGATATGAAAAAATGGCTTCTAAATTGAAGTAAATAGCTCTACATCTAGCGGTAATATGTAGCTATACAACTGGCAACACTGCCTACAGTAAGTGTTACCCCAAAACACCGCTAGATCCTTTCTCAAAAGTCGCTAGCACGTTGCTACATAGTCAAACAATGGTAGAACAATGCTGCAATTCCTAAAGAGTTTTGATTTGTTTGTTTTGTAAATTTACAATGTAATATAACTAGAATGTCTGAAATTTTCAAATTATCCCGAGTAAATGTCTCTAGATATGAAAAAATGGCTACTAAACTGAAGTAAATATAGCTCTACATCTAGCGGTAATATGTAGCGATACAACTGCCAACACTGCCTACAACTACCCTCTCATCACCAATGATTATGCTCTGCTGAGGTTTGTATTTGCTTATCTTATCCTGTGTATAAATGTAACCCTTACACATGTTTCTATTAAATAATGACATTAAACAGGATTCATGATTTAAATACAAGGCTAGATATTTATCGGAAGTACGTATTTACCTTCGGAAAGCTAAAATATAATGTTTACACATATGGGATAGGGAGGAGGGAGGGAGGTATAAGGGGTGGACAGATGGAAGGGAAGAGAACCCCGATATAGGAGATACATGGCTTCATATGCGCGTATTGATCACTTTCATGCTATTATGTATGCATACAGAAGTAGCAGGACACATATGTCAAGAGTGAACACCAATAACTTAATCCATACACAGTAAAAAAGACGGAAATAATATCGTACATACGAAGTGATGGAATGGGGATGGGGGGGAGTGTGTATGATAATGTAAACAGGACAGTTCGTCGCTAGATAGGCGTGTGTGTGCTTGTGTGATGGTCTTGTGTAGCTATGTTTGTGCTTGTTTGAGTGTTGTTATATCTCTCTCTCTCTCTCTCTCTCTCTCTCTCTCTCTTCTCTCCTCTCTCTTTCTCTCTCCTCTCTCTCTCTCTCCTCTCTCTCTCTCTCTCTCTCTCTCTCTCTCTCTCTCTCTCTCTCTCTCTCTCTCTCTCTCTCTCTCTCTCTCTCTCTCTCTCTCTCTCTCTCTCTCTCTCTCTCTCTCTCTCTCTCTCTCTCTTATTTATCGCTGTCTTCCTTACGATTACGACATACTGTACTAGTGCATGAGAACAGGAAATAGGGAGCCTCGCTCTCTCTCTCACAAATGAGAACATAAGTAAACAGGAGTCTGCAGAGAGCCGATTGGCTATAAGACTCGGTAGCCTATTCCACATATCTACAACTCTGTTACTAAACGAATAGAGGCAGATCCCTTACACACCCAGTCTCTCTCTGTCGCTCGTTTGTTTGCACACCGGTACAAATGAGGCAGATCCCTTACAAGATGAACATGGGAATCTGCAGAGAGACAAGTGGCCCACAAAAGGCAGATCCCTTTCACATACAACCCATTTCATCCATATGACTATCTGATTTTATCTTTAAATTCTCTATTGTTCTTGATCCCACTATAGCACTAGGTAGCCTATTTCACATATCTACGACTCTGTTACGAGAGAGGCAGATCCCTTACACAGCCAATCTCTCTCTTATTTGCACACTGGTACAAAGGAGGCAGATCCTTACACATGCTACCAAGATGAAAATGGGAGTCTGCAGAGAGCCGGTTGGCCAACACACGGCAGATCCCTTTCACACCCAATCCATCTCGTCTTATCAAATTTTATGTTGAAGCTCTATTGTTATTGATCCCACTATAGCACTTGGTAGCCTATTCCACATATCTACAACTCTTTACCAAGAGAATAGAGGCAGATCCCTTACACAGCCAATCTCTTTCTCTCTCGCTCTTGTTTGTTTGCACACCGGTACAAATGAGGCAGATCCCTTACACATGCAACCAAGATGAAAATGGGAGTCTGCAGAGAGTCAAGTGGCCCACATAAGGCAGGTCCCTTTCACACTCAACCCATCTCATAAACTTTACCTGTTATTTACACTACTTACTATACACCCATGTTATCATATACCTGCAACCAAAACACAATTGTAAGAAATAGGAACATAAGAAAATGGGAGTCTGTAGAGAGCCAATTGGCCCACACAAGACAGATCCTTTTCACACCCAACCCATTTCATAAAAACTCTCTCTCATTTATCTCTGTCTTCCTTACATTTATGACATCCTAGTCTCTCTCTCTCTCTCTCACACAAATGAGAACATAAGAAAACTGGAGTCTGCAGAGAGTCGATTGACCCACACATGTCAGATCCCTTTCACACCCAACCCATCCCGCGCTCTCTCTCTCTCATATTTATCGCTATCTTCCTTACGTTTACGACATCCTATTCTCTCGCCATACTCCCTCTCTCCTTTACAAATGAGAAAATACAAAAATAAGAAAACGGGAGTCTCCAGAGCCGATTGACCTACACATGTCAGATCCCTTTCACACCCAACCCATCTCGTTCTATCTAATTTCAAGTTGAAGCTCTATTGTTCTTGATCCCATTATAGCACTCGGTAGCCTATTCCACATATCTACCAACTCTGTTACTAAGCGGATAGAGGCAGATCCCTTTTACAGCCAATCTCTCCCTCTCTCGCTCTTGTTTGTTTGCACAATCTGCTCCTTCTGTAGTTTCTCCATGCCCGATAAGTTAAATGATCTTTTGATATCTGTGACACAGCATTTGTATCAAACACAATACCCTGCTTGCAAAACCGTCGAACCCCGGACAACGTTGCTTGCAACTTTAATTATTATTGTTATTATTATTATTATTTTATTATATTTTTCTTTCCTCCGTAGACCTCCATCAAGGTTTAAAATATACCCCCAAGAACTCCCTTCGATATTATTTATGCACATTTCGGTACAAAAATGCTTCGACTGAAGCCCGGTTCTCCTCAAATTACAGTCTCACTATCACTCGCCAGGTAAAGAAGACGGCTAAAAGCTGTCCAACTCTAGTTCTTCCCAAGCCTTCTGGCATCTAGCCAAAAAACTCTCCCAACAATTTTTCTTCTTCGTCATTCCCTCTTTTCCACTCTGACGGCACTACCGTCAGTTTTTCCTCTGACAAAGCTGAACTCTTCGCTAACACTTTCGCTAAAAACTCCACTTTGGATGATTCCGGTGCTGTTCCTCCCTCTCCACCCCCCTCTCTCCTACTTATGCCTAACATCATAATCTCTTCTAAGGATGTACTTTCCACCCTCTCTGGGCCTAATACTAAGTAGGCTTACGGACCTGATGGTGTTCCTCCTGTTGTACTATAAAACTGTGCTTCCGAGCTGACTCCCTGCCTAGACAAACTCTTCCGTCTTTGTCTCTCTTTATCCCTCCTTCTGTGCCTTTGTCTCTAATTACCTTTCCGGCCGTTCCATAGCTGCGGTTGTGGATGGCAACCGTTCACTTCCTCAACCTATTAACTCCGGTGATCCTCAGGGTTTTGTCCTATCTCCAATTCTCTTCCTATTATTCATTAACCCCTTCCGTACCGGTGCCGTCCATTTAACTTTGTTCTGGCCACTATTAGACAATTTTATTCAGCTTCAAAAGGGCCTCCAGCAATTAACAGGCTTCGAACTATCTTAGTCAACCATTTTTACTACCACAAATCCCTTTCAAACTGCACAAAGTCGTCTAAATGTAGCTAGAATACAATTAAAAATACGTCGGCGGTACAGAAGAGGTTAATGACCTTCTCAACTGCACTTCCAGCCCCATTCACTCTAAATTACACTATTCAACTAGCCTTCCACAACATCATTCACAACAAGAATTCCAAAAATCACGTAAGGAGGCCATAAAGCACCTGTCTTCTGATCTCTCTACTATCTTTAATTGGGGCAGAGATAACCTTGTTACTTTCAATGCTTCCAAAACTCAATTTCTCCCTCTGTCTACTCGTCGCCCCCTTCCAGAAACAATGACTTACTCTTCAACAACATACATACCCTTCATCTTCTCTTAATATTTTCGGTGTTTCTTTTTCTTCTGATCTCTCTTGGATAGAACATATTACCACTCTTGCTAAAACAGCTTCCCAGAAGCTGAGTGTGCTCAACTGCCTCCGGGGGTTCTTTACCCCTGCGCAGCTTCTTGATCTGTAAAGGGGCACAGTGCGTCCATGTATTGAGTATTGTTCACACGTGTGGGAAGGACCCTCTCACATAGCACTTCTATACAAAGTAGAAAAGAAAGCCTTCCGTCTCATTAACTCAAGTCCACTCACCAATTTTTTGCAGTCTCTCTCTCTTTTTGTCGCAATGTTGCATCTCTCTCACTATTCTAACTATTTCAAAAATCAGCGTTCCTCCGAGCTCTCTCAGTGTATACCATTCCCTCTTCGTAGAGCACGTAGCACCCACCTCGCACCACAATCCCACCCCTACTCTGTGCAACTCTCCAACCCAAGAGTGAAACGTTACTCTCAATCTTTCTTCTATTCAATAGCTAAGCTCTGGAACTCTCCCAGAATCAGTCTTTCCCTCATCCTATGACTTAAATTGCTTCAAACTCTGTGTGTCCAGGCATTTTGGCTCGAACGTCCCTTGATTTTGGCCTTGTCACTCTTTCAACTCTGGGGGAGGCACTGCATAGACAAAATAAACAAAAACTATCAATGAATAAACCCCAAACACATATTTGTTACAGTTATGTGTTCAGTTATTACAGTGAGATGTGACCATAGAATGCACTAACCGATGTGTATGCAGTGATCCAAATATAACAATACTACCCACTACTACCCACATCGAATTGCCCTTTAGATTATTGTATTTAGTGTCAAAATATACCTTGACTGTTGTATATGTTGAGTCTTAGTATATTGTCTTAACTCTACTTGTTCTTTGCTAGTCGTATTATTGATGGGTTTAGCGTAGTCATTGGACCATCACCAACGAATTGGTTGATTTTCACTGCATAATGTAAAAGTAAATATAGTAACTAATTGGATATATTGATGGTGATGACCCATTCTATTCATATATTAAACAGGTATATTACTGCCAATATACCGACTATACAGTATATGGCTCTATTATTATGAAAACTATGTATACTCTGTTCATACCCACATTTCTTAAGGGGGGTCACCTGCTTTTTTTTGTTTTTACCTTTCTCTCCTTTTCTCTCTTCCTCTGACTTGTATCCATTTGGCCCCATTCAGCCAACTGATTTAAGACGTTTTCCCCATCCAGGTGTCGATTTTTTCCTGACAGCGAGCTAGAATTGGAGAAATGGAGTAATCCGGCTTTGCCGGAGACATTTTTCTATCGAAAAATTTACAATTTTAGCTTGCTGTAAAACAAAAATATATATATGCTGGCTCGCTACCGCTCGCCAGGAAAATATTGACACCTGGATGGAGGTAAACGTCTTAAAACAGTAGGCTGAATGGGGCCAAATGGATAAAAGCAAAAGAGAGAGGGAGAGAAAGAGAAATAAAGCGAGGTGGGCCCCCTTAAAGAGTATCCTATATATTAAAGCGAAAAACCTATGAACGAAATGACCATGAGCCCGATACAAGCCCCCGGTTACCAGTTCGGACTCCCATTAAAGGCTTTTGGGAGAGGCACTTTAGCAATAACAAGAAAACCTTAGAGCGTTGATGACCCTCCTAGAGCTCACTAACTTCAAAATAAGATTGTGCACAGATTTCTACGAATGAAAATAGATATATATTTAGCATTGTTGTATATTTAATCAACTATAAACATCAACAAATATGTCTACTATTCCACCCAATCCAAGATGTTACTAATTGTTTGTCTCCATGGAAACATAAAAGAACACAAATAAAGACTCGCAGTATAATTATTTACCTTGTTTATTAGTATAAGATGTTTACTTAATAAATCAGTACACATGTTTTTATATGGATTAATTATACATGTTGTCAGGGAGAATAAGCCATACAGGTTGCACATTCACAAACACATATAGTCTCCTACATAATTATATTCTGTTCGCTCACATGATATTATGTATGAAGATAAAATGTGAGATAATTATGAGTGTAGTTGTCATGCATCGTTAATTCATATGATTAGTCAACTGATTTAAAATAAACTACACACACACACACACACACACACACACATATATATAATATATATATATATATACCCATTATATATCCCTCTCTTACACACACACACACACACACACACACATATATATAATATATATATACCCATTATATATCCCTCTCTTACACACACACACACACACACACACACACACACACACACACACACACACACACACACACACACACACACACACACACACACACACAGAGTACGTCCAAGGGTCAGCCAGTATTTGACGGGCGCCTCTTTTATGAAGCCCGAATTTAGCCATTATTCTCTGTTTTTTATCTCCTTATATTTTTTGTCTTGCCTCCCTACCTCCCACCGCCTCTTCACCTGTCGCTGGCCCCTAATTAAGTGGAGACCCTCACCTGTGCCGGGCTTTCTCTCTATCTTTTGTGGGTTTTATTAGGCTTGTGTTGTTTAGTTTGTACTCTGACTTTATCTTAACTTATTTGCCTTCTCGTGCTCTAGCGGTCTGCCTGGATTTCTGCCTCTCTCTCTGTCTCTCTCTCTCCCCTCTCTCTCTCTCTCTATATATATATATATATATATATATATATATATATATATATATATATATATATATACAGTATAGTATATATGTATATACTGTATATACAATATATATATATATATATATATATATATATATTTATATATGTATATGTATAATTATACAGTATATATATACTGTATATACAATATATATGTATATATATATTTATATATTAAATTGTATATGCTTATTATCTTCTGTACACTGCTAACCAATATTGGTGTCCCTTTAGCGGTGATAGAACAGACAATTGACAAGAAAATGCCGCGATTTTAACGGTATTACAATAAACCGTCGATATATCTCGTTATTTATGGCCTTAGCCCCACCAGTATTGTGATGCATTTTGACCGTATATTCTGGCTACCCCTAGACGATTGTATTCAATTTTTGAAGCCCCTTTAGAAATCCAAGGGGCAATAACTATCTCCATCTGACTCTCATAATACCTTCCTAAGCTGAATAAAAGCGTCTTCTAATAGATAAATATAAGTATAGAAACGCGTCTTCGCATTAATTGGGGAACTGTTTACCCCTTTGATTCAGAGAGATCCTTCCTAACCTGAATAAATTCGTCTAATAATGACCAGAATAAACTGTGAAAATGCGTCGTAATCCTCATGGGGTGAACTATCCTATATCGTTCTTCATAATATACATGCCTCCATTCCCATTCCTTTAGCTTCCCTTTCTAATACTTGCTCCATGCTCTCCCTTTCTTCCCACTTCTTCCATTTCTCTCTGCCCCTTCCTCCCTCATTCATACCCCTGCATGCATTCAAACCTCCCTCCCTTCTCTCTCCCTCTTCTTTCTTTGGTAGCTCCTCCTATATTCCCCTTCCTTCCCCAATTCTAACCTTCCCCCATTTCTCCCTCCTTCCTTTCTTGTTCATAACCCTTCCTATATTCCACCTCCCTCCACGTCTATCCCTCTCTTGCTTCCCCCTTTATAACCTCCTCCTTCAATCCCCCCTTTTTCCTATTCTTCACTACCTCCTATAGTCTATTCGCTGTAAGTAGGCGAAAAATCATGATCTCTAACCTCTGTAACACGAAAACGACTAGAGTAATCGAGCTAATATTTCTACCATTTGGGAAGAGTCAGTCAAGGAAGAGATGTTCAAATTTACAGCCCATTTGCTCTGGCCCTTTTTGAGTTACAGAGGACAGAGGTCATGATTTCTCGCCTACTTACAGCGAATAGACTATAGCTCCATCCTCTCCCCCTTATCTCCCTTACCAACTGCATTCTCTCCCACCCTCACCTTAAACCTCCCAAACATCTCCCCTCCCCCCTCCTTCACCCCTCCCTCCCTCCCTCCCTCCCTCACAAGACCACCCCCTCGTCTTCTTTATTCATTATGTATCAAGTTTTTTTTTTTTTTTGCTATTCATTTTTCCGGAGGGTAATATTAACGTCAGATATTACAAAGATGTTAGTTGGCCGGCCTGAGACGTGGGTATTGTGAAGGCAAGTGTGGACTCTGACGTAAAGGTGGGGGTAAGTGTGGGCTGCAGGTGTGTGGGGAAGTTACGTGTTGTTAGTCGGGGGTTCTGGCTTAGATGTGGGGGTAAGTGTGGGCTGCAGGTGTGTGGGGGGAAGTTACGTGTTGTTAGTCGTGGGTCTGGCGTACATGTGGGGGTAAGTGTGGGCTGCATGTGTGTGGGGGAAGTTACGTGTTGTTAGTCTGGGGTCTGGCGTACATGTGGGGGTAAGTGTGGGCTGCAGGTGTGTGGGGGAAATTACGTGTTAGTCGGGGGTTTGGCGTACATGTGGGGTAAGTGTGGGGCTGCAGGTGTGTGGGGAAGGTATGTATTGCTAGTCTGGGTTGTAATTTATATATGGGGGTAAGTGTGGTTACTGAAAGGCCAGGTGTGGGCTCTGATGAATATGTATGAGTAAGTGTGGCCTGCAGATGTGTGAGGGAGTTGTTATTGTTAGTCTGGGTCTTGACGTAAATGTGGGGTAAGTGTGGGTATATTGAGGGGGCAGGTGTGGTCTCTGACGTCAATGTTGGGTAAGTGTGGGTATATTGAGGGGGCAGGTGTGGTCTCTGACGTCAATGTTGGGTAAGTGTGGGTATATTGAGGGGGCAGGTGTGGTCTCTGACGTCAATGTGGGGTAAGTGTGGGTATATTGAGGGGGCAGGTGTGGTCTCTGACGTCAATGTGGGGTAAGTGTGGGTATTTTGAGGGAGGTGTGGGCTCTGACGTAAATGTGGGGTAAGTGTGGGTATTGAGAGGGCAGGTTAGGGCTCTGACGTAAATGTTGGGTAAGTGTGGGTATTGAGAGGGTGGGTGTGGGCTCTGACGTAAATGTGGGGTAAGTGTGGGTATTTGGAGGGCAGTTGTGGGCTCTGATGTAAATATTGGGTAAGTGTGGGTAATGATAGGGCAGGTGTGGGCTTTGACGTAAATGTGGGATAAGTGTGGATATTGAGAATGCATATATGGGCTTTGCCGTAGATGTGGGAGTATGAGTGGGTATTGTGATATGTGTGGGTAAACCCATTCCTTCAACTAAGCTCTAGCCTGTTTATTTCGAGCTGACGGCGTATAATATATATATATATATATATATATATATATATATATATATATATATATATATATATATATATATATATATATATATAGTTGAAAGGGTGATACTCGCTATTTAAAAAAAAAAAATCTTGTATTGGAAAAAAAGTGTGGTGTGGTTGTTTAATGTAGTGAAATTAATAGGAGGAGCAGGTGCTCGTAATAGTTAGCTGGATTACTCTCTGTGTAGGGGAGACACAAACAGTGAGGGAAGACAGACAAATGAAACAGGAGATCCAGAAACTCCTTACACATCTATGATGCCTTCCCTGTGCTCGATGGGGTGTCTACACTAACCCCATTACAATATATATATATATATATATATATATCTATCTGTTTGGGGGCAAGACGCCAAGAAAGGGGCGAGGGAACGCGAAAGTGGTCCCGGATCATAAGAATTGGAACCCTTGAATGTTGTTTTTGTTCGGGCTCTGTCTCGAGTCGGCCACCCCCAGCAATGGGGTTTGTGCCTGAATATGTACATACATACATGTGTGTGTGTGTGTGTATGTGTTTCCCTTGGGTTAGTATTACAAACTATACTAAAGTAAAACTATTGCTAACTGTATGGCGTTTAATTTAATTATTTCTAGCACTATTTGATTTTACTCAGTTTTGGAACAACTTTTATGATTTAGAGGAATAAAACCTATCTCGATTATATCTCCCAATTATCCAGAGTCTCCCTAAGTAGAATAAATTGATACGATAAGCACCAGAATATAATAAAGCAATTCGTCATCGTTCTGAACGGAATTTAGCTATAAGTATCTGCAATCTATGTTATCTACCTGATGTGATATAAGTTAGTTGTCTTGTATTACGTATTTCACTCGGCTCTATTTATGGCGATTATGTTTCCACAGGTTGTAAATCGTTCAGTTGACGTATCTTTTCCTGCTTGCGTTCTTTTATGTTTCTATATTTGCATGTAAACAAACTTCAATTTTCCCTTTGATGTCTATGTTTCCGTCTGAGTAATATGTTCACTGTTAACCCTTTGAGTACCAGCCACGTGTTTTATATTGTGTTCTAGCTTCATTTAGACGATATTATGCAGCTTAGGAAGGATCTGTGGTAGTTCAAAGGGTTGAATGAGATAGTTTGAAGCCTTACTATTGATAAAGGTCCTTCCTAAGCTGAATAAAATCATCTAATAGTTGCCAGAATATGATTAAATGGAGGTCCCTGGTACAGAACGGGTTAATATACTTGTTTGTTATCTGTCAAATAGTTTCGCTTAGGTTGGGTACTCAAGCTTGGGTACAGTTTGTGACTCGAGTGTTATGGGATTTATCGATGACCGTATACTTATTATTGGTTATTATTAAGCGAAATATCCGGGAATTAGATTGGAAAAAAAAAAGGCCAACCCAACAGATTGAAGTAGGAGGCGGCGAAGTGAGGAGAAATCAGCTCTCGCAGGGTGGTGATGTGGGTGGACTTAAACACCGCAACAATGACCACCCCGAGATGCTTAAGTACAAGGGCTTGGTTCAAACCGCTCGGACAGACGCTTGGAAACAACTGGGCAGGCGCTTGCAGGTATTTTTTTTCTGGTTGGACGGGCTAAGCGATGTGGATAGAGGGGGGATTATTGTTTTGCTTTGGGTTTCGAGAGGGTGGATAGGTGTGCAAGTGTGTGTGTATGTGTGTGTGTGTTGTGCGTGTGTGTGTGTGTGTGTGTGTGTTAATAAATATATGTATATACGACAATAACTGATGTAAACAAAATTTGGTAAAATGTGATAAATATACAGTATATAAAAAAGCTTCATTGTTGCAAGGCAACACTGCTTAATTAACCGGACACTTGAAACCACGTTATGAAACTTCTTAAAGGTAAGCCAATGTGAAAATGTTATCCAAGTCAACCAATCATAAGAATTGCAGCATGCTACTTATATATGATTAATTATCTTATTTAATTTTGAACACCTCGATTTCCCCAATTCTTCCCATAACTTAGTCCATATCTTCTCTTCCAGCCTTGTATGCCTTCTCCTTCTCCTTGTATTGCTTTTTGGTGTGCCTTCTGCTTTCCCTCTATCATTTATTAGTGGGCTCTTCTTTTACCTTAGTCCAGATCTACTCTCCCCGTTTTCTGTGGCTTCTCCTTCGCCTCTTATTTATTTGTGGTGTTCCTTCTGATTCCCCTCTATAATTTACTATTGCCCTCAATTCTCTGATTCTGTATCAACCGTACTATTCCGTCCCTTCTTTTCTTCCTCCATCTTCCTCCATCTTCGTCTTCTCCCCTTCCTCCACCACCTCCTCCTTCTCCTCCTCCTCTTCCCCACTCATCCTCCCACATTTAAAGATTAGTGGTTGAGAAGTTGGTGAAAACATAGAGAGATTGGTTGAGGAAGTGGTGGAGGGGATGGAAAAGATTAAGGAATGAGCGAAGTAGGTGAACACGTTGGTGGGTGAGAACTGAGCGATCTCTGCCATACCCATAACTTACTCTGACTGTTCCTTTAACTTATATATTTTCTAGATCTCAAGTGACGGCGTCTTTTTCCGTGGATCGACCTCCCTACTGCCAACCTAAAAGTTGGCAGATTGGGAGCCAAAGCGTCACATTTTTCCCTTGCCCCTCAACTTTCCCTTCATAATTGCTGAGGGGCACAGGGCCTTGGGTGGGGCTTTGGTTTCCCGGGCGTTTCCGCGCCCTCCTCAGCTCCCTGCCTTCGAGTGGCTTCGGTCACCTGGGTTTTGTTAGTGGTAAGCAGGGAGGGTTTTGTGGGGGCGCTCTATGGCCTTGGCCTTGCTCGGGAGCTTGGGGCTGTTCGGCCAGGCAGCCTGGGGAACAACAACAACAACAACAACAACACGTTGGTGGGAATGTGAAATAGCTTGGTAGGTGAAGAGGCTAGCGCGCAAACACACACACACACACACACACACACACACACACACACACACACACACACACACACACACACACAACACCAGTTTCACATCTTCCTGAGTTGCTGATGTTATAGAAGCAACATGAACATAATTACTTGATAGAATAGCAGAATTTAGATAAAGGTTTCAATTGGGTGGAGAGGACTCGGAACTAGAGCTTTGAAGATATAGATTATGGGGCCTATCCATTATCTTAAGGGGGCCCACCTCGCTGTTTTTATCTTTCTCTCCCTCTCTCTTTGGCTTGTATCCATTCGGCCCCATTCAGCCTACCGGTACTGTTTTAAGACGTTTACCCCCATCCAGGTTTCAAAATTTTCCTGGCGAGCGGTAGCGAGCCAGTATCTATATGTTTTTGTTTTGACAGCAAGTAAAAATTTTAAATTTTTCGATAGAAATATTTCTCCGGCGAAGCCTGATTTCTCCATACAATGCTGGCGCGCGATACACCGGGATAAAAGTCTTAAACCAGTTGGCTGAATGAGGCCGAATGGATACAAGCCAGAGAAAGAGATGAAAGGAGAGAAAGAGAAATAAACCGGGTGACCCCCCCCCCCCCTTAATGTAAACAATAAGCTTCACTACCAAATACTGTATAGGCTAAGTACTGTGACATGACTAGCGCCAGTTGTCTTGTGCTTCAGGGTTGATGGGTCCGGGCGGGGGGTCGGGGACATAGATCATTGAACATTAAGGGACCCCACCTCGTGTTTTTCTCTTTTTCTCCCTCTCTCTTTGGCTTGTATCCATTCGGCCCACTGTTTTAAGACGTTTAACCCCATCCAGGTGTCAATATTTTCCTAGCAGCAGTAGTGAGCCAGCATACAGTATGTATATTTTTTTACAGCAAGCTAAATTTTTACATTTTTCGATAGAAAAATCTCTCCGGCGAAGCCGGACTTCTCCATACAATGCTGGCTCGCTATCGCTTGCCAGGAAGAAATCGACACCTGGATGGGGATAAACGTCTTAAAACGGTTGGCTGAATGGAGCCGAATGGATACAAGCCAGATAAAGAGAGAAAAGGAGAGACAGAGAACAAAAGCAGATGATTCCCCTTAATAGGGATCGGCTTAACCATCGGCTTAGTGTACATTCTAGGACAATGCTTCTATCCCTCTCTGACTCACCAACCTGCTGTGATTATCCCCTCGAACTGCATATACGAGTACTACGTAAAATGTTAATAGGAAGATTGAATTCGGTCCATACAGATTCGAACATTGACTATACATATGATTGAATAGAGGGGCAGTCGGTAGAGAGAGCATACCTCTTCCTACGCTTGCTGGTTCTTTACCATTTATCATAGGCCGACATTTTATTCTGCTTCTGGGTTCCATGATATGATCCGGATCGCCTCCTAAATTGAATCACTTCTTCCTTTGCGCATATCCTATCTGTCCACTACATTTCGTGAAATTTATCGAAGCGCCTCCTAGCTTAAATCACTTCTGCCTAGGTGCATGTCCTATCTGCCCACCAAATTTCGTGAAAGTCGGTTCATAGCCCAAATACAATCTGCCCACCAAAATTCGTGAACATCTCCGGATTGCCTCCTAAATTGAATCACTTCTTCCTTGGCTCATATCCCATCTGCCTCACCAAATTATGTGAAACTCAGTTCATAACTTTGTGATATATCTAATTTACAGACAAACAAACAGAGGCGAAAACATAACCTCCGTTCAATTTCTTTTGGCGGAGGTAATACCAACAGTAATCACAGCAACACACTTTACCGGTCATAGTAGACATGTCGATCGTATTCGACAATAGTCATACAGAATATCTAGGCTGCACGCCGTATATATACAACAGTTTTGGAAGATACAAAAGAGAGAGAGAGAGAGAGAGAGAGAGGAGAGAGAGAGAGAGAGAGAGAGAGAGAGAGAGAGAGAGAGAGAGAGAGAAATTGAGCCAAAGAGAGAGAGAGAGAGAGTTTGAGCCAAAGAGAAAGACGAGTTTCGACAGATTAAACAGATAATGACCACGCAGATCTACAAATATAGCTAAACAGACAAAAGGTTGAGCCCGACAGAGCGAAGAAATTGTGGAGCTGACGTGTACTTGTCTAAATGTTTATGTTTAGGTGTGTAATTGTGCGGGAGGGAGGGACTGATGCAAGGTAGAGACCCTTAAGGGAGCCCACCTCGTTTGTTTTTCTCTTTATCGCCCTCTCTCTTTGGCTTGTATCCATTCGGCCCCATTCAGCCTACTGTTTTAAGCCTTTTACCCCCATCCAGGTGTCAATATTTTCCTGGCGACCGGTATCGAGCCAGCATATATGTATTTTTGTTTTGACAGCAAGCTAAATTTGTACATTTTTCGATAGAAAAATTTCTCCGGCGAAGCCGGATTTCTCCATACAATGCTGGCTCGCTATCGGCCGCCAGGAAAAAAACAATTTGAAAGTATTGTAGAGCTAGTAGTCCACCATATTTAACTATAGGGTAGGCTATTCATTATTATTAGCCCATAAATCTTGACTAGGGTAATCGAGTAAATATGTCTACCAATTGGGAAGAGTCAGCCAGTAAATAGGTGTGGAACTTTGCATCCCATTTGCTGTAGCCCGTTTATAATTATAGAGACTTTAGTTAATTGTGTTTAGCCTAAATAAATTGAATAAACTACAGGCTAAGTAGGTCACCATGAATATCTCATCCTTCCTGTTATTTATTCAAGTGCATTGGGGTTTGTAATGGGGGATTAATGGAGGATTCTAATAAGCTTTCATATTCTTGTTTGCTATATATACACGAATTAGATAATATCCTGGAAAATAAAAGTATGTTTATAATTTATTGAACGGTGGGTAGTGTAGAAAGTAACGTTATGGTCCCTTAGAGTTTTGGGATTATGGTTTCCAGCATAAAAATTTATGGGTTTGACAGTCTAATGGTTTACCAATTAAATAGTCTCCGTAGAGGAAAACGCAACAATACAAAATGCCTTGACTGTTTACATAAAGTGCATAATTAGTTTCTAGATTATAAACAACATTAACACGACTTTATTGCAATGTGTCTGATCTTTCCAATTGTGTGGTGGGTGGGACTGACTGACTGACTGACTGACTGACTGTCTGTGCGTGTGTGTGTGTGTGTTTGAACTAAAGGGACTTACAATGAATGATTAGTATCCCCATAGACATTATGGTCCATTCCTGGGAGGTGCTCTTGGTGAAAAATACATTGCAGTGTGCAGTAAGATTATTGCAATGTGTCAATTACTATGTATACACTATCTCCATAACTTCATAAACTGTTCGCTGAAGACCGATATACAGCTTTGCAAGAAGTTTATTTCAGTTAGTACAGATCTTATATGAAAACGTTTCCACATACACTAATGTTAAAGGTCTTCAGCTATTGTTGCATTATCATAGTTTTGTACTTTACACTGTCAAAGCCAGTTATGGTTTTAAAGACTTCAGGGGAGAGAGAGAGTGAGAGAGAGAGAGAGTGATTGAGTGAGATTAAGAGATAATGACACACACACACACACACACACACACACACACACACACACACACACACACACACACACACACACAGCCCGTAGCCTAGTAGGTAGAGCTCTCGTCTCACACACGAGGGGTCGGGGGTTCAATCCCCGGCCGGGCGGAGACAAATTGGGCTTGTCTCCTTTCATGTGTTAGCCTCAGTTCACCTAGCTGTAAATAGGTACCTGGAATAAGTGGACGACGTTGTGACGTCCCATCTGGGGTTGGCAAAAATGGTACAAGGCGAGATGGGTATCATATGGTTCACCTTTGTACTTGTACTTCCTTTGTACTTTGTACTTCCTTTGTACTTTGTACCTAAGCTGATGGCTACCTAAGCCTTCGGGCGAGACGGTACCGTCTATAGTGAGAATGGTACCATACAGATCCACCCTAAGCCTTCGTTTCCGATGTCGCCAATTGGCTAAAATACAGACTACACACACATCCACAGCCATTCCAACGTTACATATAACACCTACACATATAGGAGGCGGGAAATAACGAGCATGCTCACTCTCGCAATACAACTAGAGTAAGTACAACTAGAGTAAGTACACACACACACACACACCTAGGAACTATTGACTGTCCCTGTACGCTCGGGGAGGTGGAAGGGAGGGGGGAGAGGGGGGGGGGGGGGCAGGGGCCAGGGTAAAGTGTTTAACTCTGTACAACACGCTATTTTCAGAGAGTTAAGGGTAGACCATGCCTTGCCGAATCTCATCTGAACACGAGAGAGAGAGAGAGAGAGAGAGAGAGAGAGAGAGAGAGAGGCTACAACTCACGACAGGAGGCCTCTTCTCATACTCTCCTCTTAATGTGCTGTTTCTCATATTTTCCTCCTATGTATCCTACGTTGTTTTGGTTTGCCTGCGTTGAAGACGGAGGCTGATGAGTGACCGACTGTTTGGATGCTGCTTCTATTTTTATATTAGGATAACATCAGAGGTAGGCTGTGGCTAAGGTAAGTTTAGTTTACCATCGTTATTATTAGATGTTATCCTGTGATTTGGAAAGGAGATAAATATGACCAAACGAAAACGTCATAATACTCGCACTTGAAGACCACAACTTCATGCCCAACTCTGAGACCTCCATGAAAGTTTGGAAGACATACAGTATGCACAGGGAGTATAAGAGTCCTCCTTAATATTATACGAGTAGGGGATAAGATCATATTGACTTATTGCTGAAACCTGGATACCAAATATATATATATATATATACCGGTATATATATATATACATATATATATATTTATTACTTTTATTTATTTGTTTAGCCACTCACATTACATTTTGTTTCGGGATAATTACACTACATACTTTATTCTTAAATAGTTTAATCTATATGTGACGGGAAGACGCAGGTTTTGTGTACGAAGTATTCGCTTGCCGAGTAATTTGTTCTCTCTCTCTCTCTCTCTCTCTCTCTCTCTCTCTCTCTCTCTCTCTCTCTCTCTCTCTCTCGCTCTCTCTCGCTCTCGCTCTCGCTCTCTCTCTCTCTCTCTCTCTCTCTCTCTCTCTCTCTCTCTCTCTCTCTCTCTCTCTCTCTCTCTGTCTATCTAGCTATCTATATCTATTAATGTTATTCTATTCATCCATTGAACTCTTATTTACAACTACACTCAAACTATGTTAATCAACTTGGGTAGGAAAAAAATTTGTATTTTATTTGAAGTGTATTTTTTGTGTATGTGTGTGTGGGTAAAGCTAATAATTAGCTATTCCATCAAACAGCATGTGTGTCAGTTAAGCCGGGGTCACACGAGCCGTTTTTCGAGCAGTTTTTACGGGCAATTATGGTCTGGAAGCTTACAAAATGACACTTTATCAGAATTCAGACGCCTAACATAATCTACCTTCAGTCTAGTTACTGATACCCGTGCAAAAATGTCCCGAAATAATACAAGGAAAAATTTGCTCATGGAAAATTGACGGAAAAAGCGCTCGTGTGACAGCGGCTTTAGGCAGGTAGTAATTTTGTATTTAACCTCTTCATTTCATTGGGGGTGTTTGGTGTTGTGGTGAAATTAATAAAAAATATATAACGGGGAAAATATGTTTTCTTATTGATGCTTGCTAGCATTAGACCATTGTTTTAAAATTATAAATGGCACTTATAAAGTAAAAGGGAATAGAATGTCAAATATATAATATAATTTATTAATTCCACTCCCAACGCCAAACACTTCCCAATGAAATTAATGAAAGCATGTGATCCCACCTGGATTCGAACTTGGGTTACCACATACAGATCTTAAATACTCTAAAGCATATGTTTGACTCACACTAAAATGTCCTAAGATGTATATTATTATTATAAACTTCTAAATATAGCAAGAAGTAATTTAAAAGTGCTTTGTCATCCAGCCAGCCAACCAATCAGTTAACTATTCATCGTATTAGTCGTGAGCTTAAGCATTTGTACTTTTAGATAGTCAAAAAAAATACCTCTGTCTACGTATTGTGAAAATCCTGTAATCCTTTAGGCAAATTTAAGGTAACAGTGAGTATTATTATGAATATATGATGTTCATAGTACGTGTTGCTAGCCCCAAACACGCGAGCAATTGTTGATTTTAACCATCCGACACCCTCCCCCCCCCACCCCTTTTGTATTCATGTACACCATACAACATTAATATATAAAGACATTTTTGAAACCCTAGCATGGAAAGATTCTGGATACACCATGACTCCCTGGGCCTCACACGGTTACATGGCCCAGTGGTACTGACCTCACATCACTGGTGGCATTGCCCCGGAAGATGGTCATCCTTAATCTTTGCTTAAGCCATAGGTTTCCTGGGGTTCTCCTGTAACTGCTCTGATTTTGTGGCAAATTTCATTCGCCATAATGAGGCAAGTTGGGCTGAATAGCAGCTGGCTAAGGATTCAAGTTAACGTCAGTTGAAAACAAACTAACTATATTTAGCTGGCTATACACTGTTGCTTTCCACCTAGCGATAAGCTTGCTCCTTTAGCTGCTGATTGCTTGATTAGTAATGGAAAGTCAAGATTCTGAAATGTGTCTACATCATATTTATACCAAGTTTTCATAAATAACATCAAATTTGATTTTAATAGCTTTGTAATAGTTGAGTAATACAATAGTTTCCTTCAACTAAGACAAAAGTAGACTACAGGAAGCAAGCATCCCATTCCAGCTCCCAGTTAGCTATAGTCAGCCATTAAGCCAATCCACCATACTCTCAATCGATGATGTCAATAGGTGTCTTCACAGCTGCGGATTATGTGGTATAGTCATGCGATAAGGAGCTTCAAAAGAGGCATAGATGATTTTTGAGCTGATGTGAAAGCTTATATTTGCTTAACAATGTCATCCAAGATCAACAGATAGAAACAGTTAGGATATTAAAAGACACTGAGGGGTCCTGGAAATGTTGTTGAATTATCCGGAATGGCTCATCCATCAAACGAATCGGAAAATATGAGAGAGGGAAAAAAAGGCGGACTTATGGTCCCTGTGAACACATCCATTAGCTAACTTCAATCCATTAAGCTTATTTCCCCTCATTTGGCCATCCGCATATCCACCCACTTTTATATCAGGTTAATCCCTAACACGCTCAATGTTAATTTTTCAGTTCAGTCTTTCAGTGGTTTACACATTATAATTGTATTCCTTGTATGCCAGTAAATTAACAACTCTTTCTTTCTTGTTCAGCTTTTGTTCTAATCCTAAATTTGGATATAGATCATTAAGCAAGTTTTCTGCCCAACTAATTCCTTTACTGAATCGTTAATGTATGTATACTTCCCCCGCATTTTACGAGATGGCATCATAAAGAAAGGGAAACATTTAATCACATAAATGTTATACTTTTTACTGTGGGTTTGGGTAACTCGATAAAATAAATAAGCGCGTTCTACCGAGTCATGTCCTATACTCACATTTAGTAAACTTAGGAAGCATACATCAGATTCATAAGAAATGCTTATATGTGTTTTAACACTTACAATCTTTAATACTGCAAACATTTAGCTAACCAAATAAGGTTAACCTGATATAGGCCTATACTTCGCTCAAGCACGCCACTTAAGGGGGGTGACCTATGTTTCTTCTGTCCTTTTCTATCTTTCTCTGCCTTGTACCCATTTGGCCCCATTCAGCCTACTGTTTTAAGACGTTTATCCCCATCCAGGTGTCAATTGTTTACTGGTGAGCGGTAGCGAGCCAGCATATTTATTTATTTTTTTTACAGCAGGCTAAATTTGTAAATTTTTCGATAGAAAAATTTCTCCGGCGAAGCCGGATTTCTTCATATAATGCTGGGTCGCTATCGCTCCGCAGGGAGAAATCGACACCGACTAGATGGGGAAGAAACGTCTTTAAAATAGTTGGCTGAATGGGGCCGGAAAGCCGGAATGGATTACAAGCCAGAGAGAGAAGAAAGAGAGAGAAAAGGAGAGACATAACAAAAAGCAGGTCACCCCCCTTAACTCTTTCAGTATTAGGACACATATTTTCCCTTTTTTCTAGCTATTATCAGGTGATTTGGAAATTTGGGAGTGGAAAGTTTAAAAACACTCTCAATTACCCCTTTGACGTTCGTATATTCTTCAAGAAAGGAAAGGCGTCCTCGAATTCTGAATGAGTTAAAATATTGGCCTAATCTAGATCGACGACTGTGATCGTCTTGTATTCCTGTTGATATCGAGGGGCCAGATCCTTAACCCACTCAGTACCTGTGACTTATTTTTCATTTGATTGCAGCTACATATAAACAGTTTTATGCAGCTTAGGAAGGATATGTGGTAGACAAAAGGATTAATGGAGGTAGTCGACCGCATTAGAATTGGTAGACGCCTTTCCTAAGCTGAATAAAATCGTCTAATGATAGAGCCCGAATTAAATGAAAAGGACGTCGCCGGTACAGAAGGGAGTAGAATCACAAGAATCGGTGCCATCCAAGGGGGTCAAACTCTAAGCATAATCTCCAATAATGGGGATGGGGTTTTTTTTTTCTGGACCCCCTTCTCCCTCATGTGAAGCCCCATTAATTTTCAGATTTTAAGGTGTTCGGCCCATCATTTTGGCGATTTTAAGTCCTTTCACCCTATTTCTTGGCCAGTATTAAGACCTTTCGTGTTGTTTAGGTGTCGTTTTTTTTTCTTCTGGCAAGTGATAGCGAGCCTGTAATTTAGGAGGAATTAGTCTTCTGCCGGAACACTTTTCTATCGACAAATATAAAACTAAATTCTCGAAGGGGGATTTGGGGGATGTTTTTTTTTAAGCTTGATGGAGGTCTAGAGAGGAAAATAATAAAACAAAAATAACAAATAAATAAATATAGCGACCAAACTCTTCCCACTTAAGGGAGGTGACCTGTTTTTGTTCTGTTCTTTTCTATCTTGCTCTG
>CM064554.1:11292857-11343810 GCA_032716605.1 Paralithodes platypus
GGCACTCTCACATGCACAGACATCTCTCACACTTCACCCACTTTTCCTAAGATAAAAAGTAATCCTCAAATATGCAGAAATCAGATATGGTTGAATTGTGAGTATATTGGGGAACAACACATGTAGCACTGTAGTGATACTTGCTGTTTTGTTTTGTTTTTTGTTTTCTAGAACTCATTTAATTTGCATTGAACATAAATATTCTTGATACAAGAATTGTTGACAATCACATTTTCATTAGTTTTCATTCCTCCATCTATTATCTTCGGGATCTAAGGAGGATTCTGCCCTATATGGAGGACTCACAGCCTTGGCAGGCAACCTGTTCAAGGGAAGAAGAACCCTGAACAAGGAACCACTCCCCATGGCTTCCAGTGACCTATGGGGAAAAGCATGCTGGCTGGGATAGGGCTTCCGACTCTACTCTGTCTAAAGCAACATCGCCACTTGGCGTTGATAAAGAAAGAATACCTAAGATCATGAAATTGACCTGGCCCTGGCTTGCTGGGGAGACGGTCCATGTCTTGGGCATCCTAGTCTAGTGGGCCGGGCTTGTCAACCTGATTTAGTTGGCACAGCCCACTAGACTAGAAGGGTACCCATCAAGATTAGTGTAGGACAATGCCTCCAGAACGTATATGTTTGGTATTGTGCTGAGCATTAAATTTTAGGGATAACCATGGTACCATGGCACAGATAATTCACAACTCTAAAGATTTCCTTCAGGATTCAATCTCTGGAAGAATCTCAGGGTCAGAACTTGGAACATCCGAACCCTCTCTCGTTATGACTGACTAGACTACCCTTTCTAGCTGGAGAGCTTTGAAAGCTGAGGGTTGGCATGCTGGCTCACTCTGAAATGAGGTGGCCCAGTAGTGGCGAGATCAGCTGTGATGGTTATTCATACCAGGTTTGGCAGCAGCAATAATGCCTGTTATTAAGGGGTTGCAGTGGTGATCTTCTCCTCCTTGACTACTTTAGTAGTATTCCACTGGTTGATGAGCCTATACTGCTGTTGGGGTTGAAGCATACATTGGGCTCATATCTCGTATTATGCATAAGCTCCTACTGAGAAGAAGTATTAAAAAAAGAAAGAACTGTTCTGTTCCATGTTGCACTTTCTTGTGTACCAGTGCCATTCTCAGGATATACTCATTGTTTTTGGTGACTTTAATAAAGCCACCGACACTGATTGGATTAGCTACGAAAAGCATGTTGGTAATCATGGCTCTTTGGAATCAGAAATAATTAAAGTTAGTGTTCCTGAACTTTGCAAGGTCCAGAAAATTGATGGTTGATGGATATTGGCTCCAGCACCTGGAACTACACCACTTGACTTGGTATTCCTCAGCTGGTGATATGGGGATGGAAAATGATCTCATTCTCGCAGATACTCATTGGAGAATTCTTCAAAACTTCAGAATCTGTATGAGTTTTATGTTCTTTGCTACAGACAACAGATTAGTTGTTCTACACTAAAACTGCTCCTCAAAACTAAACCTTCGGGTTATCATCTTGAGAGGCTTGAAATGAGGAGTATGCAGTGACAGTCTTAAATCGGGTTTTGGTGATTAGTTTTCTGGAAGACCCTGTAGAATTGTGAGACAACAAGAAATGTGAGGTTCATGCAGCAGCGACTAAATACGTCAGAGGCAAGCAAAAGTCAACGAGAGGTTTTAACATTGGGGTGATGCTGGACATTGTAGAAGAAACCCGCACTACTAGACTGACTTGAGACTGAGTTTTTTTTTTTTTTTTTTTTTTTTTTTTTAAGAGACAATGAATGGAGGAAGGAAAAACACAGATAAAACAAAAAGGTCCATGTGCCTAAAGGCATCCTCCATTCATAAAATGTTTGTAACAACTGGATTTAAACATTTGTTGATTGTAAGTTTGTGGAAAGCAATTCGAGGGAAGTGAATTCCAAAGAGTAGTAGCTCTGGGGATAAATGAATTCTGATAAGCAGAAGTTCTGCATTGTGGAGGAGAAAGTGTAAATTCATGGGCGCTCTCAGCTGCCCTAGTTCTACGGGGAAAGATGTGGAGAGGCGGCACAATTGAAGCAAGTTCCTCGGAACAATTGCTGTGAAAATATCTGTAGAATAATGCAAGGGATGCAACGTTTCTTCGTATGGCTAATGTAGGAAGGTCCTGTGTGATTGCAGGGTTATTGATTAATCTAATAGCTTTATTTTGAATTTTGTCCAACTGCCTCAATGCAACCACTCCACTTCCACCCCACAGAGGTGAACAGTAATCCATCTGAGAGCGCACATGACTTTTATATATTACGGCCAACTGCTCGTCAGTGAAGAATTCTCGAACTCTGTACAGGAGTCCCAGTTTTTTAGAGGCATTCTTAGCAATGCTTCTAACATAATGTGTCCAGCTCAAGTTAGTAGTTAATGTTACACCGAGAATGTCAATACTAGGGGAAGTGGGAATATTTACATCATTAAAAAATATATGGGAGTCAGTGAGATTCTGTCGGTTAGAAAATTGAATGTACTTGGTTTTCTGTGCATTAAAGGAAACTAGATTCTCTTGTCCCCATTCATTAATTCTAGAAAGGTCCTGGTTCAGAGAAATTGCAGTGTTTATTTTTGAATTTATAAGATCGGGTTGGGTGAAAGAATTGGTAAATGTGAAGGAACTGTGGAGTGTTGAGTCATCTGCGTAGGAATGTATTGGATTATGAGTGGTAGATATGAGATCATTAGTTTCATTAGTTTAGATATGAGAGTTAGTTTAACACAGGGCTTTATCTTGCATGGTGTATGCTTTCATATGGAGGGACAAAGAGAGGTATGTCAGGGGAATCACTGAAAAGGCTGAAGGCCATTTCTTGCTTTATGATGTTTGACCTGCTTAATGGCCTCTGAAAAGGCTCTGCTCTTAGCTCACTCCACAGGCTAGCTCGGTTAGACGATGATGAGTGCAGGGCTCGTTGGGCTTAGTCCTCAGCAACAGCTGTACATGACTGCTTTAATCAGCAAACCCCATCAGCCAGGGAATGACCAGCCACCTGTACTAGATTTGCCTTCAGAAGAAAGGGAGGCTTTGACTTAGTGGAATGGATAGAAAGACACCTGGTGTATGTGGCATTTCTGGAAAACCTCAGAAAGCTGGGGGTGCAACCATGGTCCATGGGTCCTGTCTATCGTTTGGTATACTGGTAGCATTTTCCCTGATGGGTAAAGGGGCTAAGTCATCCTTACTTGAAAAAGGGAAAGAAGATTCGCAGGGCAGCAACAACTACACATAAAAGTGAATTAAAAAAGATGGTATCTTATTTGTTTGCAGTATTGTGTGACAACACAATGAAACCAGTCACTACTCTGAAACTGACACGAGATGAATCGGGTGTAAAGTTCATAAGTGATAACTTCAAATATATGGACACGTGGCAAATTCTTCCCATTTCTATCTGTTGATTGTGAACAGCCTCAATAGACAATGCTAATTAGCTTCTATCAGTTGAGCACATGTTTCGAAAAAAATTATGTTAGTGTATGTTTGATAAATATGCGAAGCCCCATACAAATAATAATAAAATAAATGAAAAACGATAATAATGTCTAGTTATATTAAAGAACATCATAGTTGCATGGACGGCGTGGAAAATACTTCATCAATCATTACATAGATTATGGTATGTAAGAAAATTGATACCCTCTACCTATATTTACAAACTTAAGAAATACGTTAATTCATGATTTACAAGACTCACATTCACCCACCCACATATACACACACATATATTTTTGTTCTATATATATATGAAGGAGAACAAGGCAGGCTGCCTGTAACGAGTGTCTCCCTCAAAGCCAAAAGAGTGACAAAGAGCCAAATTTAAGGGACGTTGGGTTCAAAATGCTTGGACACATAAAGTTTAAAGCCGTGTAAGTCATAGGATGAAGGAAAGATTGATTGAGGGAGAGAGTTCCAGAGTTCACTTTTTGAGTAGAAGTAGAATTCTTGGATTGGAGAGCTGGACAGAACAGGAGTGGGATTGTGTTAAAAGGTGGGTGTCTACTGTCTCCCACTCGCCGTATTGGAGGGGGTATGCACTAAGAGAGCTCTGAAGAATACTGATTGTTGCAATAGCGATAAAGAGTGAAAGAAATGCGACATTGCGGCGTGTAGAAAGATATTGTAGGTAACTAGTGAGCGGAAGTGAGTTGAGGAGGTGAAACGCTTTTGACTCTACCCTTTCGAGAAATGTGGTATGGGTGGAACCTCCCCGCAAATACGCACAATACTCGATACATTGGCGCACTGTTCCCCTATACAGAGCAAGAAGCTGTGCTGGGGTGAAGAACTCATGGAGACAGCTGAGCACACCAACTTTCTGGGAAGCTGTTTTAGCAAGAGTGGTAGTATGATCTCTCCAAGAAAGGTCAGGAAATAAGTAACACCCCGTTCTTAATATTAACCATCAATTACAAACCCCAATGTACTTGAATAAACTAATGAAAGCATATGGTCCTCCCGGGATTCGAACTCGGGACACCACACCCAGAATATAAGCACCTAAACCATTACACCACCAACACAATTAAAGGTTGAGTACACGATCACGACTAATATCCATCTTCGAATTTGGGATATCAATCTAATTATGTAGCCTACTCAGACCCAACTGCATTATAGAAAGCGTAATGTTTTAGTGAGAGGAAACTACATTGAATGGGGCCAAGATCACTAAGGACCGGCCTCGTTATACAAGTTCCTGAACCTATAGAAATAAGTAACACCAAGAATACTGAGAGAAGATGAAGTGTTGATCTGTGTATTGTTGAAGAATAATAATTCACGTTTAAGATCACGATGGATAGAAAGGAGGAGAAATTGGGTTTTGGAAGCATTGAAAGTAACAAGATTTTCTTTGCCCCAATCAGAGATAGTTGATAGATCAGGAGACAGGCGTGCTATAGCCTCATCAGGTGAGTTTTGGAGTGTTTGCATGCTGGGTCGTTGTGGATTTTTTTTTTTTTTTTTTTTTTTTTTTTTCTATGTGATTGAGGGAGGCAAAAGGCATAACTGCCTATAGCGAGTGCCTCCCCCATAGTTGAAAGAGTGACAGGGCCAAAATCAAGGGACGTTCGAGCCAAAATGCCTGGACACACGGAGTTTGAAGCAATTTAAGTCATAGGAAGAGGGAAAGACTGATTCTGGGAGAGAGTTCCAGAGCTCAGCTGTTGAGTAGAAGAAAGTTTGAGAGTAACGTTTCACTCTTGGGTTGGAGAGTTGCACAGAGTAGGGGTGGGATTGAGTTGCAAGACGGGTACCACGTGCCCTACGTAAAGGAGGTGGTATGCACTGGGATAGCTCTGAGGAACACTGATTATTATAGTAGCGATAGAATAGCGAGAGAGATGCAACATTGCGGCGGAGAAAGAGAGATTGCAGAGAGTTGGTGAGTGGACGGGAGTTAATGATACGAAAGGCCTTCCTTTCAATTTTGTCTAGGAGAGCGGTGTGAGAGGAACCTCCCCACACATGTGAACAATGCTCAATACAAGGGCGCACTATGCCCCTGTACAGAGCAAGAAGCTGTGCAGGGGAAAAGAACCCCCTAAGGCGGTTGAGCACACCCAGCTTCTGGGAGGCTGCCTTAGCAAGACTGGTAATATGGTCCTTCCAAATGAGAGCAGAAGAAAAAGAGACACCAAGAATATTGAGAGAAGATGAAGGGTTGATTTTTGTATTGTTGAAGAATAAGGGATAGTCCGCTGGGAGATCCTGACGGGTAGATAGATGGAGAAATTGGGTTTTGAAAGCATTAAAGTTAACAAGGTTTTCTCTGCCCCAATTGGAAATAGTATTTAGATCAGAATTTAAGAGTACTATGGCTTCATTACGTTTGTCGTTGAGGGATTGCTGGCTGGGGCGTTCTGAAAAACTAATGGAGTAGTGCAAGGTTGATTCGTCTGCGTATGAATGGATAGGAATTAAGGTACAGTTAAGGAGATCATTTATAAAAATTAGAAAGAGAATAGGAGATAGGAATAGTGTTAGGTAGAATCATCAGCATATGAGTGGATATGACTAGACACACAGTTGAGAAGAACGTTAACGAATATTTAAATGAGAACTGGAGACAGTACAGAACCCTGAGGAACTCCGGAGTCGATAGGTTGAGGAAGTGAGTGATGACCGTCCACAACCGCAGCTATGGAATGGCCAGAAAGGAAATTGGAGATAGAGGCACAGATGGAGGGATAGAAACCAAAGGAGGGTAGATTACAATGCAGAGATATGTGCCAGACTGTATCAAAGGATTTTGATATGTTTAACGCATTAGAGAAGGTCTCCTGAAGTCCCGAAAGGAGGATGACCAAGAGTTAGTAAGATAAGAAAAAGAAGATCACCAGCAGAGCGACCCTTAAGGAAACCATATTGGCGACCTGAAAGTAGATTATGAGTAGTTAAATGCTTAAGAAATTTTGAATTTAGAATAGTTTAAAACACTTTAGATATGCAAGGAATGAGAGCAATTAGGCAATAGTTGGAGGGTTGAGAGCGGTCACCCGTCTTTTGGGACAGGTTGAATGAGAGCAACCTTCCAGCAAGAAGGAAAGACTTAGCGAGGAAATTATCACTCGGTTTATGGTGACCTAAAAAATCGCTACGTTATGTGTTTGTATACTGAACTTACCCAGTTATTTGTTAATATTGTATATGAAACCTACAGTGGTGGTCACTATTGGGATATATCAGATTGTATAGATTAATAATGCAGCTGTTTCTTGTATTCAGGACTAGAATATGAACAGCTATAATATGAATGTAGTAGTATGCCTAATTACGAAACTGAAAATGCAAAGACTTTTATCAGGGTTCAACGCTATATATTCGTGCTCTGATGCACACACACGCACACACACACACATACACACTCACTCACAGAGAGAAAGAGAGAGACACACACTCACACGAACGTAAAATAAGCGAACACATACATATATACACACAAGCACACATATACACTACGAAAATAATTATGTACACACTATTGCATTTAAATTCATATAAGAATCAAGTAAATGCACGCCCAAACCCACACATGTCCTCATATTTACATTTACTTTCTGTGTCATGTTAACCAGAGACATGCACTTTTCCTCTAAAATATATTATACAGACTTTCAAACAACTGCAAAATGATACAGGCATAAATATACTTAATTGCAGGAATAATTATATAGCGTATATAAACATGCGCACCCACACCCATATCATGCTCTCTCTCTCTCTCCCTCTCTCTCTCTCTCTCTCTCTCTCTCCCTCTCCCTCTCCCTCTCCCTCTCCCTCTCTTTCTCTCTCTCTCTCTCTCTCTCTCTCTCTCTCTCTCTCTCTCTCTCTCTCTCTCTCTCTCTCTCTCTCTCTCTCTCTCTCTCTCTCTCTCTCTCTCTCTCTCTCTCTCTCTCACGCCCCGCCACAGGACTGAGGAGTAGGAAAAATACCCGCTTGTAAAGAAAAATCCACCAGGGGTAATTTAGGGATTATTCTGAATGCAATTTGGAAGAACTCGGCACGTCGGTAGGGATTAGAGGCGTGAGAGGGCTGGGGGAGGTGTGGGGTGTACAGTAGGTGTGGGACAGTAGGTGTGGAATTGGGAAGTGTAGAAGCGGAAGGAAAGTGTGTAAGAGGGATGTGTGTGTGGAATTGGGAGGTGTAGAAGCGGAAGGAAGGTGTGTAAGAGGGATGTGTGTGTGGAATTGGGAAGTGTGTAAGAGGGATGTGTGTGGAATTGGGAAGTGTAGAAGATGAAGAAAAGTGTGTAAGAGGGATGTGTAGAAGCCGAAGGAAAGTGTGTAAGAGGAATGTGTGTGTTGAATTGGGAAGAGTAGAAGCGGAAGGAAGGTGTGTAAGAGGGATGTGTGTGTGGAATTGGGAGGTGTAGAAGCTGAAGGAAAGTGTTTAAGAGGGATGTGTGTGTGGAATTAGGAGGTGTAGAAGCTGAAGGAAAGTGTGTAAGATGGATGTATGTGTGGAATTGTAGGAGGGATGGGGGAGTAAGTTAGCAATTGGGGAGTATATTTGCCATTGGTGGAGTGTAGGTGTAGCAATGGGTAGTAGATGTGGAAGAAGTAGAAAGTAAGTGTGGAGGTAGTAGAAAGTAGGTGTGGAAGTATTGGAAAGTACGTGTGGAAGCAGTGGAATGTAGGTGTGAAAGTAATGGGGAGTAGATGTGGAATTAGTGGGGAGTAAGGAAGTAGCGAGGAGTAGGTGTGAAACTAGTGAAAAGTAGGTATGGGAGAAGTGGGAAGTAGTTCTGGACGTAGGGTGCAGTAGTTATTATTATGTTCTATCCAACAACCAACTCTACTCCTAAAATCGATTAATGAAATATTACAAACACATGTGGCAGTCCGTGGATTCGAACCCAGGACGTTCACACCGAATATCAACACCTTATGCATTACACCACGAAGGCAGTTAAAGAATGGTGGACACTGCCTACGATTTATTATGCAACTTCGAATCCTGCATATCAATCTAAGCATGTACACACATCCCAACTGCAACTCACGTAGGCTATGCATATGTGAATGGAAAGAGCAATTAATGGGGCCTTAACCACTAGGGAAGGCCTCTCGATAGATTACTCCTGAACCAATATCAATTATTATGTTCTATCCAACAACCAACTCTACTCCTAAAATTGATTAATGAAATATTACAAACACATGTGGCAGTCCGTGGATTCGAACCCAGGACGTTCACACCGCATATCAACACCTTATGCATTACACCACGAAGGCAGTTAAAGAATGGTGGACACTGCCTACGATTTATTTTGCAATTTCGAATCCTGCATATCAATCTAAGCATGTACACACATCCCAACTGCAACTCACGTAGGCTATGCATATGTAAATGGAAAGAGCAATTAATGGGGCCTTAACCACTAGGGAAGGCCTCTCGATAAATTACTCCTGAACCAATATCAATTATTATGTTCTATCCAACAACCAACTCTACTCCTAAAATCGTTTAATGAAATATTACAAACACATGTGGCAGTCCGTGGATTCGAACCCAGGACGTTCACACCGAATATCAACATTTATTTAAAGTTTATTTATTTAAGGTTTTTGATTAGGTGTGGAAGTATTAGGGAGTAGGTATGGAAGTAGTGGGAGTAGGTGTGGAAGTAGTGGGAGTAGGTGTGGAAGTAGTGGGAGTAGGTATGGAAGTAGTGGGAGTAGGTGTGGAAGTAGTGGGAGTAGGTGTGGAAGTAGTGGGAGTAGGTGTGGAAGTAGTTGGAGGTGTGAAAGTAGTGGGAGTAGGTGTGGAAGTAGTGGGAGTAGGTGTGGAAGTAGTGGGAGTAGTGGGGAGTAGGTGTGGAAGTAGTGGGAGTATGTGAAAGGTGTGGAAGTAGTGGGAGTAGGTGTGGAAGTAGTGGGACTAGGTGTGAAAGTAGTGGGGAGCAGGTGTGGGAGTAGGTGTGGAAGTAGTGGCAGTAGGTGTGGACGTAGTGGTAGTAGGTGAGGAAGTAGTGGAAGTAGTGGGGAGCAGGTGTGGAAGTAGTGGGAGTAGGTGTGGAAGTAGTGGCAGTAGGTGTGGAAGTAATGGGAGCAGGTGTGGAAGTAGTGGTAGTAGGTGTGGAAGTAGTGGGAGCAGGTGTGGAAGTAGTGGGGAGCAGGTGTGGAAGTAGTGGGAGTAGGTGTGGAAGTAGTGGGAGTAGGTGTGAAAGTAGTGGGGAGCAGGTGTGGAAGTAGTGGCAGTAGGTGTGAAAGTAGTGGGACTAGGTGTGAAAGTAGTGGGGAGCAGGTGTAGGACTAGGTGTGGAAGTAGTGGCAGTAGGTGTGGAAGTAGTGGTAGTAGGTGTGGAAGTAGTGGTAGTAAGTGGGGAAATAACAGCTATAACCCTGCTGCCCTCTTTTTCCACAACCACTATTTTGATGCAGTTATTCCGGTGTTCATAGCCTACTGACAAAATCTTCTACTGCACTCCGAACAAATTTGGAAACGAACTTAAGGGGAGGTTTTCAGTTTCCTTCCTAGATCTTCATCAATATAACAAATATAAAAAAATATCCAGCTGAAAGCCGGTTCCTCCTAAATTATAAGCTCGCTATTGCTCGCCAGGAAAAAAATCGACACATAAATGGCAAGAAAGATCTTATAATTGACAGAAAAGGTGCGAAAGCTCTTAAAATCTCCAAACTAATGGGGCGAACGTCTTAAAATTTCAAAGCTAATGGGGTTAAACATGAAGGAGGGGGTCCAGAAAAATAACCCATAAGTGAAAATCTCCCCTTAGGGCTTTGATGGTAGGTGGGTACGTAAGTGGAGACATACGTAACTAAGTGGGTGGGGAGGTGCATAGCTGGATACAAGTGTTAGGGGGTGGCTTATTACGGAGTGTTGTAGCTTGTAGGTGGGGAGATTAGGAACGGATGTGATGGGGAGGTGAGTAGTTGCGTTGGTTCAGTGGTGACTAAGTGGGAGGGAATAATGTAATTGGGCTGGTGATAGGTAGACTAGGTGTTGAGTAGGTGGAAGGGTAGGTAGGTGACGTGTGAGGAGGTAGGTGGGGAGTACTGTATTACCGCATTTTCCTTTACCATCATCATCTCCGATAGACTGGAAATGGTGTCGTATTTCACACCCAAATGCCATAAAAGGGTGTCCAATATCAAGCCAACTCAACCCTGCTCCTCCACAGGGTTGAGTAAGTAAACAACTGGTTAAAGTCAAGCCGATTCGGGCTTTTAAGTATATATCTGTAAGCAAGTTATCATATTTCATTGGCGAGTGTTAAACAATTCTATCAATCTAAATGTAGTCTTAAATTAGCCCAAACATACGCCAAAATAAAGATATTCACGATCATTCTAAATTGGGCTTTTGTGTATTTCCTCTTTAACAAGTAAGTGTTTATACATATAAGAGTGTGCAAACTATAAATATGTTCTAATGTGTAACTAAGAACCCCAAATATACGAAGCGTTTGTTGACGTTCTTAAAACAAAACAAAAGAACAACAGCTTGCGTACGCCTATACGATATCGGGAAAGTAATCCTTCTTTATTAAACCCTCTAAGTAGCATATTATCATTTATTATGTAAATGTTTGTTAAACTAATGGAACTGAAATTGTGTACTTCGACTTCCAAACCAATCTGATGATCTCTGAACTTTGAAATAATTGTAATAGTTTCGAAATCTGACCTTGTTCATTATAACGGAATGAAGGTTCTTGGTACGATGTTGCCAATGTAGCTGCTACCGCTAAATCCAGCGAATCACTTACATCACTTCCATCTAGCGACATCAAGATGTGATGAATTCTAGCGATATTCAAGTTAGTTTCCCTATTTTAAGGAATTGGAGAGATATTTCGATTGTTAAAGATTATTCTAGATACTTCAACATATGTTTTCTAGTGACATACAAGTTTTTAGTATCTGGTGACTATCTAGCGATTTGTGAATGCTATTCTAGCATACATTTGTTTATCTTGCATCTTTGTCTAAATTTCCCTATTTCTCCAGAAGACTTCCTACGTGGTATAATGTATTGTTCTAGTGATAATTAAATATTATATAGGGCTATTTTAAGTTGGCTGATGAATATGAAACGGTAATATGCTGGACGATGAGAACACTGTATGTAAACATGTCTCGGATATCACTGATAATTTTTGGCATTTTCTGCCAAAAGCCCAATGGCTTATCAGTGGTGGTAACAGAAAATGCAGCATATGTTGTGACTAAGTGGGATGGTAGGTAGGTAGGTGGGATGGTAGATAGGCGGGTGTGGATATGTGTGGTGGTTGATAGGTGAGGTGGTGAATTGGTTTTATGGTAAACTTGAGTTTTTTCCAGCTGAGAGTCGAGAATCGTGGACTAATGTCCCGTGATTGGTCGGAGTGAATGTGTTTTATTCCGTAGATTGTTTGTAATAAACATTAAAATAACTGTTTCATTGTAATTAATTGACTCATCATATCTACAAAGTATAATAGTGTATTCTATTATAAATCTCGTAAATGCCGTTTAGCATTGATAGTTTGCAATACAAGCAGGCATTAGGCTAACCAAACATGCATCTGACATCTGTACCAAAGTCAACTGATGCCCAAACGAACACTTCAGTTAAATACACTAATCGTATTTGAAAATTAAATGACATTTGACTGTTTAAGCGCATATAAAAAGGTAGTAAAACACTTTAGTACATGTAATATAAGGCAAGTACTACATTTAAAGTAGCCTACATGTTCATGGAATTTATTAAATGTACTGTTGGGTGAGGGGGGAAGTGGTTGAAACAGCCGTTCCTGAGGCGGAAAGTTTAAATCTATTGAACAGACTCTGTTATCAAGCTTTTCACTCAGAGGTATATTAATGTAAATATATTCATGGGTATACACATATTTATGGAACCAATGCTATTTCTTGTACGAAAATCGGGTAGCCTACAGCTGTGAAGATATTCTCCTGTTAAGCCTATATAAACCACTATAAAGCCGCAAGCAAAACAAGCAACGCAACACAGAGCAAGGCAGAAATCTGTAGTTAGCTATTTTGTATAAGACTGCGTACAGTACATTGGAATGCACGAGAACGCAAGCCTACGTCTACAAATAAATATCTTGTCAATATCTGCCTTGTTCTGTGCCGCGTCGTCTGCGTTTCCTACGTCTCAATGTGCGCCAGGCCTCACGAAAACATATCAAATCCATGAGGCTCACAACCCCCCCCCGAACAGACATGTCGGAATGGCATGGCAGATGATACCCAAGCAAGCAAGGAGTCACCCCCAACGCGCCCCTGTCGACCTTGCCCTGGCCAGTCTCTTTAGCAGCTAAATCAGAAAAACCTCAGGCAGCTCCAGTTAAGCCTGGACACCTTTTTCTCCTGCTAAAATTCACTTCATCCAACTAATTCTTGTCCTATCCCCACTTCCCCCTAACCCCCTGTCACTACTCAATTTGACTTGACTTGCCTCAGTGTTGCCGCGTGCTCCTTATTTTGGTATTTATTGTATTCGTCACGTTTTCTATTTCAAGATAGTAAACATTTAATTAGAGAAAATGGGATTACTATGAGCAACGATTATATATCTTTCAAATGCATTTCTCATATTACTATATTTAATTTCACTCTTTCATGCATTATCTTGCGTTTTTTTTATAATACCACTCATAATTCTTTGATAGCTAAAGTTACTATAGTAAGGAAGTGAGGTATATAATAATTCGCAAGAAGTCTGACTAGTTCCATACCTTTATAGTATCACCAACCCACCAATAAAATTACGTGAAATAAATAAATTAATCACCTGGCGATCAAGACGCAATATGATAGTTTATATAGGCTATGAATATTAGACGAATACAAAAGGCAAAGACTGCTTCAATCATTTGTGCCATAAGAACCAAATTGTTGTTTTTAGCTCATTTTATACTAGCCGAGTGGGCCTCGGCCCCCCGTAACGCTAGTGTTTATAAGAGCCAGAATAAACTGTCAAAATGCGTCATGGTCCTCAAGCGGTTAATATGGATTTGATACATGATAACGATTGCATAGCTATTAGAGTTCCAATATTCTTAACTTTGCTGGAGTGAAGAGTTTACCCAAGATTTTAGAGACCCACTAAGCTCAAATCACGGCGCGACGGCAGGCCTTCGAGAAGTTGACAGTAGAGAGAGGGCGAGAGAGTAAAGGATATGCAGTACAGTAGAAAGGGGCTGTAGAAAAGCATAGTTGGTGTGAGAAGGGGGGGAGGGGGAGCGGAATGAGTGGGAGTGAAAGAAGGGTGAGAGATGAAGAGGAGGGAAAGAAGCAGCTTAAACAAACATGTGGAAGGAAGAAAGGGAAAGACCGCGGAGGTGAATAGGAAGAGAAAAGAGGACAAGAGGATGGGAAACTGGACGAAAAGCAGAGGAAGGACGAGAGTGATGGAAGAGGGAGTGGGCAGAACGAGGCAAGGGATAGAGGGAGTGGAGGGAAGGGGAGCAGAGAAAGACGAGATTATGAGGAGGGAAGGAGCCGGGGAAACGAATCGGAGAGGTAGAGGCTTGGGGGGGGGGGGGGGGGGGGGGACGCATCACAGTCGCAGGGCAGAAATCTGCAGTTAGTTATTTCGACGAGGGCGCACATTGGGACGCAGGACAGCCCAAGCCTACGTCTATTCAATATAAGTATCTGTCAATATCTACCTTGCTCTATGATGCGTCGCCTGCGTTTCCTACGTATCAGTGTGCACCAGGCCCTCGAGAAAAAATTGACAGGAGTAGAGAGAGGGCGAGGAAATATAGGATATGAAATGCAGTTGAAAGGGGCTTGGTGAAAAACATACTGTACTCTACAGTACGCGGTGGGGGAAAGGGGCTAAAGCAGAACGATTGGGAGAGGAAGTAGAGTGAAAAATTAAGAAGAGGGAAATAAGCACATTGAATAACATGTGGAAGGAGGAAAGAGAGAGAAAGAGAAGAGACAGAAGGGGAGGAATACGGAGAGAAAGAGCATAAACGAGGGAGAAAGGACAAAGAGCGGAGGAAAGAAGAGAGTGAGTGAAAGGAGAGGGGATAGAAAGAGATAGAAAGAAGGGATAGGAAGGAGGGAATGGGGTAGGGATAACAGGACGGAGAGGCGGCATAGGGGAGGGGGGTGGGGGAAATGGAAACACGAGCAACCACACCTGGCTGCCACATGCACGAGAGTTAACTCCATTAACCAATACCTAACCAAGCATGCAACCACTAACCTCTCTTTATAATCTATTCATTAACCTATTTTAAAGTTCACACATTTACACACCGAGTAGATAAATAGTATGGTTAATAACTTAAATCGTAGAGTTTTGTTGCTGATACGATTAATCTAATTCGTCCCGTGTCAAATATTTCGCGTCCCATATAAAGCACCCGAATTGCCACCTAGTGTATTAATTTCACTCGTGTTTGATATTCTGGGAGACGCACCGTCGCACTGCCTTTTTTCGAGCGGGTATTGGTAAATCTTTTATAATATTAATACTTTATTATATTCTATATTCTGACTATGATAATGATACTATATAGTATTATTGTAATTGTCGAGGGAAAATAGAAAAGACATTTGTAAAGTTAGGGATGTGGTAGATATGGTATGATCTCGTTGTTGTTGACTGTTGGCGATCTACATTGTTGACTTCCTTTGGTTGTGTTGCGTCACGCGTTCCCCCCACCTCACTCTGTATGTGTCTCTACTCGTGCGGTGTCCGTCCGGTCATGTGTATTTTTTTTCCGTTTATCGCGTGTTACCAAGCTTGTGCGAAGGTTTGGCTGTGAAGTGGTGCACCGGCGGTATACAGACGAAGGCTTCAGAGACGTGGGAAGACTTCAGTGACTTGCAGGTAATATTTTACTGCTTTCTTGATGGAGCTACTGTATTTGGCCAGTGCAGCGGTACATGTGGCAGAGGCTATGGGATCCTCTCCGTCTGCTTGAACCAGGGCAGGCTTACTCAAAATTCAATGCCGTAATATTTGAGTGTCCAGCCCTTAAATTCCATTGTGTTAAACATTATGCCCGCATAATATTTGAAAGCAAGGCATCCTTACTTTTGGTCGTATGCCAGCATTTCACCTGCCAATACTTAACTACATGACATAATATTTTGTTTGAAATTTGATCGCATGACATTTGGAAGGAGGCCTATTATGACATTTTACAGTAGGCTATTACGATATTCGATAGTAGGCCTATTATGGGTAGAATTTTACTGAAGAGGCGAGCATTTGACAGGTACCACCACGTACTGTACTAATAGATTTAATTTAGGTTTCCACGCATTTGACTGGTAGCCTAGCCTACCACCACAGAATTGTTTTCGGTTTCCACGCATCGAACACAAGCTACACCCTTTGCTGGTGTACGAAACACTAAGAAAACAATGGGGACATTTTAATATTGATAATATTAGACGAAATATAAAGCTAACTCTGTGCAAAAGTTGCGTTCGCGGGAGTAACGTTGATTGTTTGTTTACATTGCTCTGGAGGTTAGTAGTAGGCTACTTCGCACATCTAACTAATTTCCCGGTGCAATTTTATTATAGGGGTGCGCATTGGACAATATGCATTTTAGGTCTCGTATGGGATAGGCTATAGGCTAATTATTTAAGTGTTTGTTTACAGATTTCTCTTACAGACGTTACAGTATTAGGCCTAGTCACCGCAATATATGTCTTTACCGCTGCAAATTAAATTATTTTTCCTTAGACTTTGTGGGTTAGCCTAAATAAGGGTGGAATGAAAAATGGTGGCCATCTTAGATTAGGCCTAGCGGAGAACTAATATTTTTGGTAGCATTCAAGGAGACTACATCAGGACTCTTCTTCTTACCTCTGACCAGGTATAGGCTATCCTAGTGTTTACTAGCCTATGCCCCTTTGAAAGGACATTAGCCGAACCTAACAACCTTACCTAACCTATCCTAGTATTATGGGTGGGGGCTGCCGGCTATTTGACATCTTTGACAGATTTTTGGTGTATTTTTCTGTGAAATCAGGTTTTTTCAAGTGTCGATAACGAAATTCCTCCATGCGGACTATAATGAGAAAAATATGGCGAGTCTATTGGTCCCTATTTTCCCTAATAAATTGTTTCTAATAAGGCGGATGTAGTGTCCTTGAAGATTATCATATTTTTCACTTAGGAGTATCGATCGTATTATTAGTGTTTTTACTTTGTGGGTTAACGCTCAAAGAGCGGGTGGTGGCGTATAATTCACTGTGCCGCCCAGCGTTTTGTTTTTTTACCATAAATGGGGTTGTTTCCGTGCTCTTTTTCATGCATAAACAAGACCCAGAACGTAATACAAGTATGAGTTGGCAGTTGGCTGGCGTTGGTGGTGGACGTGCCTCTTGCGCTCCTCACATCCATATGCGTCCGGACTTTGACTCTGTTGGTCCCTTCTCTTTGGATTATTGAGGACCTTGCTGCCTTTACATTTATTAATACCTGGCAGGTTGTACCTGTCCTACTCCTAACAGCTATGACTGGAGGTAAGGTGATCACACGAGGCCGGGGTAGGGGGCAGGGTCGGGGTGGTGCAGCTGGTGTACTGCCTCGTCGTCCTCCCCCCTCCCTGGCTACCAACACTGCTGTGCGTCCCCCGTATAACTCCCCTCCCTCTAATTCGGATATATGTCACTAATGGCTCCCCTACCCTTTGTGGTACCTGTCATTTTCCCGTGGCTGATGAGGCCATAGGGTGTGACAGGTGTGATGGTTGGTTCCACCCAGGCGCCATGTGTCTGGGTCTGTCAGAGGATATTATTGATAAAATTCTCGGACCTGAAGGTAATGCCATTCTTTTTGTTTGCCTAAAGTGTAGAATAGATAATCCCATTACTAGTTCCCCATCTAACTCTGGTTCCTCCCGGACTCAAGGCGAAAATGTGGGGACGATCAAACAAGTGTCCGAAATGGTTTTAGCCTTGTGCTCGGCAGTTCGTACACTTACCAACCAAATGGAAGATCTTCAGCGTACTATGACCACCCTAATGCAGTCCCACACTGGTAAGGTCTCTCCTGTCCCCACCCCTCTCCCTAATAGTGAGGCCCTTAGAACTGACGGTGAAGCCCTTAGAACTGCAGTATGAGTTGAGGTGAGGGAGCGGGAGAAGCGGCACAAGTCCATTATTCTGCGTGGACTTCCTAACACTAATCTGGGCCAGGTTGCCCAAACATTTAAAGGTATTTCTTCCTTTTTGATAGACAGAGACCTCTCCATTGCCAATGTTGCCCTCATAGACCAGGATAAGGGAATATTTAGGGGAAATATCCTCGATGATAATGACAGAAAGCACTTACTATCCTCAGCCCGTAAACTGAAAGATTCTGATGACTACCCCAATGTTTACATCCACAAAGATTTAACTTATAAGCAGAGACAGGAACTTTTCCAGAGAAGATCCGAAGCCGCGAGTGCCCGGGCGGGTGTTGTGACATCCGCTCTGGCCCCATCCAGACTGCAGCCGCAGGCCCCGCCCGGTCCTGTTCCCCCTCGTGACATCCCCCCTGTTGCTGCTCAAGATGTCCCTGCGGCTTCTGCAGTGGATGGAGGCCGGGGGCCCCCCGGATCCGACACGCAAAGGAGTGAAAACGTTGATGATCTCCCTTTATCCCAGTAACTAACTCCATCATTGACAATAACACATTCCATTCTTTGTCCATAGCTCATGTTAATGTTAATTCCATACTTAATAAGGTTAACTATATTTTTTCAATTTTATACGATTCCGATATCTCAGTTCTTGGTACAGTATTAGTGAGTCATGGCTGCTGCCTTATGTCTCTACCGCCGCTATTTCTATTCCCAATTATGCAGTCCTAAGAAAAGATGTCCACGGCGATATCCCAAAACATGGTGTATGTATGTATGTCAAGTCTTCCTTAAAATATATTGAAATTGATGTTGACCTTCAAAATACCCTTGTTATTTTTCTGCCTGACTATAATATTTACATAATAACAGTTTACCACCCCCCTTCTTACACCCCCTTAGATAATGAGACATTACTTGACTTTATTTATGATTTTTGCTCAGACAAGGAAATAGTTCTCATGGGAGATTTCAACCTCCCTTCTATTAAATGGTCTTGTGATCTATTCGTAGAGGTCTCAGTCTCCTCGATACAACATTCCTTGACTGTTTTACATCCTGGGGACTTACTCAACTTATTACAGAACCCACTTTCCACCCGTCAGGTAATATACTGGACCTGATTCTTACCTCTGAAAACGACCGAATTGGCGAAACACAGGTACTTCCTCCATTTCCCAACTGTGGCCATTACCCAGTTATCACCAATTATATATTCCAGATGCAAACTATCAATGACGAGCCCACTAACATCAAGATATGGCATAGAGGTGACTACAGAGAGATTAACCTAATTTTGGAGGATATTGATTGGGATTTTGAATTTGCCCACCTCAATGTTAATCTAATGTTTTCTCGTTTTACAGACATACTTATGCCCTTAATTAACCGTTTTATCCCTACAAAGAGTTTCAATAACTTTTCTTATCCTCCATGGCCTGTCAGACCCCCTATATTATTAAAAAGTACCAGACCTAACTTTTGGACCAATTATAAAGAAACTCGTACACAGTTTGGTCGTAACTCTAACCACGCTAAGGACGCCCTGGATCAGTTTTTAGATATTAATTATCAGTACAAAAATTATGCCATCCATAGTCAGTCCAGGTATGAGGCTTCACTGATTGACCATCTCACAACCAACTCTAAAATATTCCATTCTTATATCTGGAAAAAGAAGGTGGGTAGACCCAGTATTGGCCCACTCAAGTCTTCCACAGGTAACATCATTCACGATGCAGGGGCTATGGCTGAACTATTTGTGTCTTCCTTTGCCAGTGTTTTTTCAACATCTGCTCCTACCTCCCCTGCCTCACATCAGGTAACAGACAGTATAATTCCAGATATCAATATTAATCTTAATGATGTTATATCTGTTCTCAACAAACTTGATACGTTCTCATCGATGGGTCCAGACGGTATCCACGCCCACCTACTCAAATCCTGTGTCCATACCCTTGCATATCCTCTTTTGCTGATATACTGTGCCTCATTGGTCTCTGGAACCCTCCCTTCTGCCTGGAAGAGTTCCTCAGTTTTGCCCATTTTTAAAAAGGGTTCTCGCTACAATCCACTAATGTATAGACCAATCTCTCTAACTTCCATCTGTTCAAAGTCCTTGGAACGTATTATAACTAAATTTATCTATGAATATCTTTACTCTAACAATCTTCTCAATAAGGACCAATTTGGATTCAGACCAGGCAGATCATCCGAGGACCAACTCCTTCTTACTTACAAGGACATCACCAAATGGATGGACCAGGGTTATAATGTTGACTTGATCCTGTTTGACTATTCCAAGGCCTTTGACGTGGTTAATCATGACATTCTGATCACCAAACTTTATAGCTTGGGAATTAGGGGTAGGGTACTGGACTGGATTAGGGACTTTCTCCATAACCGTATTATGCATGTCAAAGTAAATAATCATTTTAGTTCTTTAAGGGATGTGCTTAGCGGAGTCCCTCCAGGCTCTGTCCTTGGTCCCCTGCTTTTCCTCATATTTATTAATTTGTATACCAAAATATATGCTGATGATTTGAAACTGTATGTAAAAATCAAATATTATAACCTCTTAAATTTTCTTAATTGTATGTTTGCTTGCCAGTCTGATATAGACGTGCTTGCTAAGGTCTCTAAATCCTGGGGCCTAACGATGAACCCAGATAAATGTGTCCACCTAAGATTTTGTAGGAAAGAAATTGATTGGAATGACCTGGGTCATTCTGGCAGATACTATCTTGACAACTCCTTAATCCCTATTAGAGACTGCATCCGATCTAGGAATTTTAATCGATTCCTCCCTTAAGTTTCATACACACATCTCTAATATTGTCCACAAGGCTGGAGGACTCGCCCATAGTATCCTAAGGTCAACTGTCAACCGGGATGCCTCCTTTATGATGCCACTATTTATTTCCCATATATATTCGTCCCATATTAGAATATTCTTCCTCTCTGTGGAACCTTGGGTATTTGGGGGACCTAAGACTACTGGAGTCTGTTCAGAGACGCTGGACTAAATCTATTGGGGGTCTCGAGAATCTTGATTATGGTGAGAGATTGAGGATATTAAACCTATTTTCCATTAAGGGTAGACTTCTTAGGCATGACATAGTTAAGTACTGGCAAATATTTCACGGTCTCTGCTCAATTACTCCTGAAGATGTTTTTGATCGTCCCCAATATTTTGCAACCAGGGGTCACCCATATAAAATTGCTCACTCGAGATGCCAGCTTGAAATAAGAAAAATATTTGTTAATCTTAGATATGTGTCTCTGTGGAACTCTTTGCCCACAGAATTGGTATCCCTGACTAACCTATTATCTTTCAAGGCTGCCCTTTCCGACTATCTTGCAGGAGTTTTATATGAATATTCATGATTTTGTTCTCGATGTCACACCTTCTGGCCTCCTCAACCACTTATACTTGTACCTTGTTTGTTAACGTAGCTGCTTATGATGCACTTTCCAGTCCATAGATTTCTATACTCCCTGTTTTTACTACAAATTTTAAATTATCTTTGGGCTGGCGCATCAGCAGTGTGTGGCTTCCGTGGACCCTGACCTACCACTTAGCTCTGGGGTCTGGGAAGCCCACCAGGTAAGAATGTATTCCTGAAAGGGCGTAAATTGAGCTTTCCAATGACACCCGAACCATCCTTCTACGATCAATGGTTGTCTTGCAACGATCGTGCAACCGAAGGGCAAAATCGCTAAAATACGGTAATTTTTTTATATAATTACATATGTAGCGAGGGAGTGAGGGTGGATGTAAGTGGAGTACATCTCAGTCGGTCCACGGCGGCCGTGGCGAGCGGTCATGAGGTAACCCAGGCTACTCCCGTCGCTCGTCTCTCTCAGAGCCAATATTGCGCCAAAATTGCACACAAACTTAAGTCGGGCCCCGCCACATAGTCCAAATTTTTCGATACGGACTTAAGTCGGGCCCCGTAGACAAGGGTTAAATAAGGTTGGAATGAAAAATGGCGGCCATCTTAGATTAGTGGAGAACTAATATTTTTCACTAAGCCTATCCATCGTATTTTTAGTATTTTGTCATTTTCTATATCAATGCTAACCCAACGGGGGTCTGGGGGCGGCAGCCACCAGGTTAGGGTAGGTTGTTCGGCTAGCCGGTAAAAGTTTATCACCAACCATTTACGAGTTTTTCAGGTAATTTGTTGTTGTTTTGATAAATCTACAGTCATACTAGGCCTACCCCTATTTTGTCGCTATTCTGTTGGTACTAATGGGTTAATATTATTAGTAGTACTGTAGACTTAGTATGGTCTGATGATGCGCGGAAATGTATATTTGACTTGAAATAGATACATTTAAGTTTTGCGAACCCATAAACAGGGAACGTGAGCTGGGTTTAGACCGTCGCTCACCCATAAACAGGGAACGTGAGCTTGGTTTAGACCGGTCGCGAGACAAGTTAGTTTTCGGTTAGGTTAGGCTAATGTTAAAAATACTAAAATGCGACGGTCCTCGGTATTAACAACACTGTATATCAAATAAAAAACAACAAATTACCTGAAAAACTTGTATCTCGTTGGTGATAAATTGTTATCAAAATACTTTTTTTCCAGTTTCCGCGTCTTCTGAACCATAAAAAAACACGCTAAAAGACGTGTTTTGAAGGGGGGGGGGTAGTATAACTAGATTTACCATTGTTTTTTATTTTTTATTTTATATACAGTGTTGGGCAAGAATGTAGTTACCGGGTGTACCGCCCGTCTTGTTTACAATACGCCGATGCTCACCATCATGTTCCCGTCTATTTTGACTGCCTTTGGATACAAAAATACATTACCCTAACCTAACCTAACCTAGTATTATAGATTTATAAGTATTTATTTTATTAGGCCTATAAGTATTTATAGATGATTTATGTTGTATGTCGGTAGTGGTACAGTCCATCCTCCTATAACGCGAGTTTAGGGGCGGCACTGCGCCTCGTGTTGTAGGAATAACACTTTAAATGGAGATAATTCTATATGGGACTGGGCCCCCCAATTTTGCCACTTTTCCGTATTTTTTTAGCTTAATAAATATACTGTATAGGCTAGGCTATACAACTTCCATTTCATCGGAATAACATTCACCACCAAGCATAGTCACAGCTGGGGTTTGTTGTTGTTTCGTGGACAAAATCTAACCAAACGTACTGTCGACATTAATTTATTATCAACAATTGGATATTCGTTACTGTGGGCTCTTATTACTCTACTTCCTAATAATAGGCAAGTAAATTATAAGATCATGTTTGGATAAACAAATATACCAAATTAAATTTGAATGAAGAAACAGTAAGTTGAGTGAGATGTTTCAGATTGCCGTCAACCCAGCTCTGAAGCTCTCTTGCAATCGCGCTGTAGGTGGGGGGGGGGGTCACGCAGGAAGAGGAGGCGCCGGATTTGAAGCACTCGGCAAGGCCATTTCGCGTTATATGTTTTCGGCTCGGGTTATAAGAGGTTTAGGTAATTCGGGACCCCCCCCCTCGTGTTGAAGGAGGATCGCGTTGTAGGAGCTCGTGTTATAGGAGGATGGACTGTACACCCGGTAACTACATCCTTCCCCAGTATTGTTTAACCCGGCAAGTGCGGATCTCCTTATAAGAGTTTTACTGCTGCGCTGCGGAACTCCTCATATAATCCAAGGCCTAAAAAAAAACACATTTAAATCAGCCCTGTATCTTTTTTTTTTTTTTTTGCCCCTTGGCCATGCCAAATATCACTCCTCCTTCCCCCCTCCCCTTTCAATTATCACCTATTCACCCTGTTATTCCCTTATTCTTAGGTACCGGTATATTTTCGTGCTAACATTAGCGAGTTGCTAGCAGGGCGTGGTCATCTGTGTTACCAAGCGTGGGAAAGAGCGAGAGAGAGACTACCACGCAACAGTGTCTGCCGTCATGACGGCTGGCAGGCTGCCTCAGCCATAAGTTATGTAACTCCCGGCCTCTATCGCCGATTTTGACCATCCAAACGCTGTTTCCACTTGTTTTATTGTTGTAACAGGTTAATACCTTTATAATCAACGTAAAATAGGCGCATATGGATAAGTATTAATGATATTTATGGTACGATGACGATTTGAGTTTAGGAAACAGTCTAAATACCTCCGCACAGGGAGGGGTGGCCAATACCCTACCTACGCAGCGGAGAGGTTAATACCGAGGACCGTCGCATTTTAGTATTTTCAACATTAGCCTAACCGGTATTAGTTTATGACCAACCAGTTACGAGCCCCATCGATGATTATCAGTGTTTTATCACTTTCATGAACGATACTTTGTTGGTGTACATGTAATTACCGTCAGTCACAAAATCACTATAAGTGAAATACGAGAAACTGTTGGATTGTTCACCCATAACACAGGGAACGTGAGCTGGGTTTAGACTGTCGCGAACCCTTAACAGAGAACGTGAGCTGGGTTTAGACCGTCGCGCACCCATAAACAGGGAACGTGAGCTGGGTCTCGGCGAGACAGGTTAGGTTGGTTAGGCTAATGTTGAAAATACTAAAATGCGACGGTCCTCGGTATTAAACAACACTGTATATCAAATAAAAAACAACAACAAATTACCTGAAAACTTGTATCTGGTTGGTGATAAATTTTGATCAAAATACTTTTTTTCCAGTTTCCGCGTCTGCTGAACCATCCAAAAACACGCTAAAAGACGTATTTTGAAGGGGGGAGGTGGTGGGGGGTAGTATAACTGTAGATTTACCGTGTTTTTTTATTTTTTATTTGATATACAGTGTTGGGCAAGAATGTAGTTACCGGGTGTACCGCCCGTCTTGTTTACAATACGCGGATGCTCACCATCATGTTCCCGTCTATTTTGACTGCCTTTGGATACAAAAATACATTACCCTAATCAAACAACCTAACCTAGGCTAACCTAGTATTATAGATTTATAAGTATTTATTTTATTAGGCCTACTGTATAAGTATTTATAGACGATTTATGTTGTATGTCGTTAGTGGTACAGTCCATCCTCCTATAACGCGAGTTTAGGGGCGGCACTGAGCCTCGTGTTGTAGGAATAACACTTTAACCCTCCAGCCCCGGCTATGTATTATATATATATTCCTCGAAACCCGGGTGTTTTGGCCGAAAAACGTCTAGGCTAGGCTACCGTATGTGTTAATCTGACTGCTTCCCGCATTCCCGCGCATCCCCAAGCGTAGCTGTGTTATTTACCTATAGAATGGCATTAAGTAGAGCTCTCTAAGTCAACTGGTTGAGCTGTGATGATGATTTCATTGGAGATAACTTTATGGCCAAAACAGCCACTTTACACTACTTTTCGATACTTAACAACAACATACAGGCACACACGAACAAGCGACGCTCTCCTTCTTGTGGCCGGAGATGCGGGGCATCGGTCCAGCCGGCTGTTGTTTACATGCGTCGGACCGACGCCTCGCACACGAAGCTAACAGGCTTTCAACCACTGGGCGTTCAAGAGCCCTTCCGGGCAGCTGTTATATGCTTTTTTATGGGCGTTCAAGAGCCCTTCCGTGGTGAGAGGGTGGAGATAATTCTATATGGGACTGGGCCCCCCAATTTTGCCACTTTTCTGTATTTTTTTTAGCTTAATAAATATACTGTATAGGCTAGGCTATACAACTTCCATTTCATCGGAATAACATTCACCGCCAAGCATAGTCACAGCTGGGGTTTGTTGTTGTTTCGTGGACGAAATCTAACCAAACGTACTGTCAGACATTAATTTATTATCAACAATTGGATATTCGTTACTGTGGGCTCTTATTACTCTACTTCCTAATAATAGGCAAGTAAATTATAAGATCATGTTTGGATAAACAAATATACCAAATTAAATTTGAATGAAGAAACAGTAAGTTGAGTGAGATGTTTCAGCTTGCCGTCAACCCAGCTCCGAAGCTCTCTTGCCGTCGCGGTGTAGGTGGGGGGGGGGGGGCGCGCAGGAAGAGGAGGCGCCGGATTTGAAGCACTCGGCAAGGCCATTTCGCATTATATGTTTTCGGCTCTGGTTATAAGAGGTTTAGGTAATTCGGGACCCCCCCCTCGTGTTGAAGGAGGATCGTGTTATAGGAGGATGGACTGTACACCCGGTAACTACAGTATATCCTTCCCCAGTGTTGTTTAACCCGGCAAGTGCGGATCTCCTTATAAGAGTTTTACCGCTGCGCTGCGGAACTCCTCATATAATCCAAGGCCTAAAAAAAAAAAAAATCAGCCCCGTATATTTTTTTTTTTTTTTTTTTTTTGTTTTTGTATTGCCCCTTGGCCATGCCAAATATCACTGCTCCACATCCCCTCCTTCCACCCTTCCCCCTCCCCCTTCAATTATCACCTATTCTCCCTGTTATTCCCTTATTCTTAGGTATATTTTCGTGCTAACATTAACGAGTTGCTAGCAGGGCAACAGTGTCTCTCCAGCTGTCATGACGGCTGGCTGGCTGGCAGGCTGCCTCAGCCATAAGTTGTGTAACTCCCGGCCTCTATCGCCGATTTTGACCATCCAAACGCTGTTTCCACTTGTTTTATTGTTGTAACAGGTTAATACCTTTATAATCAACGTAAAATAGGCGCATATGGATAAGTATTAATGATATTTATGGTACGATGACGATTTGAGTTTAGGAAACAGTCTAAATACCTCCGCACAGGGAGGGGTGGCCAATACCCTACCTACGCAGCGGAGAGGTTAATGCCGAGGACTGTCGCATTTTAGTATTTTCAACATTAGCCTAACCGGTACTAGTTTATGACCAACCAGTTACGGGCCCCATCGATGGTTATCAGTGTTTTATCACTTTCATGAACGATACTTTGTTGGTGTACATGTAATTACCGTCACAAAATCACTATAAGTGAAATACGAGAAACTGTTGGATTGTTCACCCATAACACAGGGAATGTGAGCTGGGTTTAGACTGTCGCGAACCCATAAACAGGAAACGTGAGCTGGGTCTCGGCGAGACAGGTTAGTTTTCGGTTAGGTTAGGCTAATGTTGAAAATACTAAAATGCGACGGTCCTCCGTATTAAACAACACTGTATATCAAATACAAAAAATGGGAAGGATGTAGCTACCGGGTGTACCACTACCGACATACAACATAAATCATCTGTAAATACTTATAATAAAATAAATACCTATAAATCTATAATACTAGGGCCAAGAATGTAGTTACCGGGTGTACCGCCCGTCTTGTTGACGCTACACGGACGCTCGCCATCATGTTCCCGTCTTTTGGATACAAAAATACATTACCCTAACCAACCAAACAACCCAACCTAACCTAACCTAACCTAAAGGTTAGGCTTTTTATTTATAGATGTTGTATGTCGGTAGTGGTACACCCGGTAACTACATCCATCCCATACTAGATTAGGTTATGTTAGGTTGTTTGGTTAGGGTAATGTATTTTTGTATCCAAAGGCAGTCAAAATAGACGGGAACATGATGGTGAGCGTCCGCGTTGTGTAAACAAGACGGGCGGTACACCCGGTAACTACATTCTTGCCAAAAAAATAAACAATAACAACAAATTACCTGAAAAACTCGTAAATGGTTGGTGATAAACTTTTACCGCCTAACCTAACCTAACCGAAAACTAACCTGTCTCGCCGACTGTAATGTACAGCATATAATTAAAGGGTTGACACAAATTCCGCTATACTTTGGTGGTTTATTCCTCAGCCCGCTTTTACAGTGTTTGTTTACAGCCGTCTCCCGCTATCCTCTCACAGTGTTCCCAACTCACCTAGATGACTAACGCCATGTGCATTGTCACCAACTCATATACACTATATCCCTCCCTTCTTTAGACATAAACCCTTTTTATGAATAGACAATAACATAAAGGCACACTTGGCATCTGAGAAAATCAAAGATGATTAACATAATAGTGGCATCAATTACATTCTCAATACAGTACCGGTACCTGAAAATGATAAAACAACATGTTCCTGTCTGACTAATAATATTCATAAAATGGTAATAAAGATACTGGTATCAAATTATCTACCGGTACTGTACTGTAACCTACCCTAGAGGCAACCCACAACACACTCTGCACTATCCGCCAGACAAATCATAGCCCTCAAATCGTTTTGGCCTTCTGATTTCCCTTGCTGGTCTAACTAGTGATTTGATAACCTGGGGATTCTTGCCCACCTGTAGGACTTCTAGGTATTATTGGTACTGGTATTCTTTCAACCACATGTCTATTCTTTTCATGTGTATTTTGACCAGATGGGGATAACTACCGGTATCACTGGGGAACTAACTGGAATTACTGGCACCGGCCTTTTCTAGGGCCTTTCCTAGCTGATGCTGAGAGGATTGGGTTCTAGTCATCTGGTGATGGGCTGGTCTATCCGAGTGAGAACTGAGCGATCTCTGCCATACCCATAGCTTACTCTGACTGTTCCTTTTACTTATATATCTTCTAGATCTCAAGTGGCGGCGTCTTTTCCGTGGATTGACCTCCCTACTGCCAACCTAGAAGTTGGCAGATTGGGAGCCAAAGCATCACATTTTTCCCTTACCCCTCAACTTTTCCTTCATAATTGCTGAGGGGCACAGGGCCTTGGGTGGGGCTTTGGTTTCCCGGGCGTTTCCGCACCTTCCTCAGCTCCCTGCCTTGGAGTGGCTTCGGTCACCCGGGCTTTGTTAGTGGTAAGCAGGGAGGATTTTGTGGGGGTGCTCGTTTATGGCCTTGGCCTTGCTCGAGACCTTGGGGCTGTTCGGCCAGACAGCCTGGGGAACAACAACAACAACAACAACAACTGGCACCGGCACATGATTAGCAGTGTGCAGAGGTGATGTTCCGTTTCCCTCCAAGCTTACACCCTTATCATTTGCTTCTGATACACTCGGTTCCCAATACTTCTTTACAAACGACAAGTTTCTCCTCAATTGTCCCCCAGACTCACTTCTAACCGTCACTTCCCCTCCCTCTCTAGAAATAACCTCAAATGGTTAAGGACAGAAATTGGGAGACAGTTTGTTTGTTTTAGCTTGCCTGACTAAGACCCGGTCTCCAGGCTCAATGACTCGCTCAGCTGCATGTCTCTTTTCATCAGCGTACAATTTACCTTTTATTTTATTAGACCAGTCTTTATCCCTAAATTCCTCATTGTAAAACTCACTACCAGTACCAGGTTGTAATTCAGGTAATTTTGATCTCATCTCACGCCCAAATATAAAAAAGTAAGGAGTAGTTCCAGTAGTCACCTGAGGTGTTGACCTGTAAGCAATAAGGAATTTCAGAAGCTCCTGACGCCAGTTTTTTCCTTCCACCTGTGCCACCCGCAGAACTTTCATGATTGTACGGTTCTGTCTCTCCACTTCCCCATTTGCTTGTGGCCACAAAGGTGTTTTCCTGTGTTCAATACCATTTTTTTGCTAAAAAGTCTTCAAACTCTTCTGAAACAAACTGGGTCCCATTGTCTGTCCTGAGTAAATTTACAGGCATGCCGAACCTGATAAAGATTGGTAGAAGGGCTTCTATTACTTTAGTACTAGTTACAGACTTCATAATCACCACCTCTAAGAACCTACTGTAGTAGTCTACTATCACTAACAGGAATTCTCCTGTTGGTAAAGGCCCCAACAGGTCTGCGCTACAATCCTGCCACGGTCCACTGGGAGGCAAAACCTGTGACATTGGTTCAGGTGCTGGGTAATCACCCACTGCTTGGCACCCTTGACAAGTCTTGCATCTTTTCTCCACATCTGCATCAATTTTAGGCCACCATACTTTACTTCGCAAGCTGTATTTTGTTTTTACTATACCCTGGTGTCCTTCATGGGCTAGCTCAAGTACCCTATCCCTCAAGCTTTGTGGTATCACAATCCTGTTGCCTCTCAGCAAGAGTTCACCATAAACACAAAGTTCTTCTTTAATAGGAAAGAATGGTGTAGCTTTAGTAAGCCTCCAGTCTCCAGTTTTAATACTGGTTTTTACCCTCTGTAACTGATCATCATTGACGGACTCTTGCTCAAACTCTTGCTGATAAAGCAACAGGAACATTGCTCTCCACTACTGCCCGAACATAGTCATAAGTTTCACCTTTGTCCCTCTGTACTCAAGAATTCAGCCTGATAACACATCAGCAATATTGCCGACACCCGGTCGGTATACAACATTAAAATCATATGCCTGCAGCCTGAGTACCCACCTCTCTACTCGGGCTGACGGTTTTGATCTAGATGAATAGATGAACTCTAATGGTTTGTGGTCAGTTTATAATTCAAATTTACGACCAAACACATACAGATTAAACCTCTCGCATGCCCACACTAGTGCCAGTGCTTCTCTTTCTGTCTGGCTATACCTGCGCTCGATGTCTGTCAAGCTCCTGGAGGCATAGGATATTACCCTCCATAGACTGCCTAGCAGCTGAAGTAAAACTGCCCCTAGACCAGTTGGCGAGGCATCTGCTACAATCCTCGTTTTACAATTTGGCTTGAAATATGCAAGTACTCTTGTTGATGTTAGACATTCTTTCAAATGGTCAAAACTTCTCTGTTGCTCCTCACCCCACTCAAACGTTACATTTTTGCGAGTAAGCCTCTGAATTGGCTCAGCTACAGTTGACAAATTTGGTATAAATCTAGACACAAACTGCACAAGCCCCATGAATGATCTCACTTCCCCTGTATTACTCGGTGCCACTGCATCTTGTATATCACCTATTTTCTCTTCACTAGTGTAATGAAATATAGTTAGCCATTTATGTTTAGGGTCCCTTTTACATAGCGCATCACTGCTACCTTTCCCGCCCACTAGATCACTGACAGCCGAGCATTTCAAAACACAGTTCGGTGTCAAGACTTTCCAAGAGATTATGGTTTACCTATATAAGGAATAAGTATTAATGATTTCAGATGTATTGAAGGTTTAGCATATAATATAGGGATATAAGAAACTCCTAGACTACATATATTTATTAGTTATTTTGTTTAGAACTGTAATACTAAGGATTGTTGTTGTTACAGGATGTGATGTACCGGACCTCAATTGTTTGTACAATAAAACCACAATACTAATCAAGCTGGTTTCACTACAACTAGGTTTCACACCATTCTGTGTTATCTCGTGACCAAAAAAATGGAGTTTCCTAAACCTGAATTCACACTTCCCTGCATTGAGGGTAAGACCAGCCTCCTCCAACCTGCTCAGAACTGCTAGTAACCTCTCATCATGTTCTTTCTCATCCCTCCCATAAACAATGAGATCATCAGCAATATTGGCTACCCCTTTACAACTCCTGATCACCCCCTGGATTATCTGCTGGTATTTCTCAGGTGCTGAACTAACCCCAAACATTAACCTCTTATACCTGTAAAGTCCCCTGTGAGTAGCAAAAGTTGTAATGTAGGCCTACCGACTTGATTCATCCAAAACTATCTGGTGAAAATCCCATTTCAGATCAAGTTTACTGAATACAGTACTGTACTTCCATTTGGTCTTGCAGCAGTTCCTCCACAGTTGGAATAGGTTGGCGTTCCCTGATTATAGCCTCATTAGCCTTTCTCATGTCAACACAAATTCTAACATCACCAGTTTGTTTTGGGGCTACAACTAAAGGGGATACCGGTACCCAGCTAGTGGGACCCTCCGGTACCTCCTCTATGATGCCGTTCATCAATAACTCATCCAGTTTGTCATCCACTTTATCTCTTAAACCGAATGGAATTCTTCTCACTCTTTGAGCCACCGGGAAAACACTCGTCAATGTTCAGCTTAAGCTCATAATCTTTTCGCTTCCCAATACCCACAGAGAGTTTGTCGTATTTGTCCTTTATCTCCTCCGGCAGTTCACTAACATTGTTTACATGAAACGGCCCAATTCTCAAAACATTAAGGGTTTCTGCAGTATCTTTGCACAAGAGGGTCCTCCCTGGCCAGTCGACCACAACAAATTCAGCTAGACATCTCTGATCATTGGCTGGGCAGTGAACCTCTGCTGTAAAAGTTCCTAATGTAGGCAGGGGTTCACTACTACCATAAGCAAATAACTGCTTTGCATCTTTTCTTGATTTGCATTTTACTTTAGCCTATAAGATTTTAACATTTCCCAAGTTTCTACCCCCATTACATTACTAGTAGCTCCCGAATCAATCATTACATCCTTCACTCGAACACCCCCAACCTGAAGCTGAATTAACACATTAGGCCTATTCTGATCTTTGTTTTCATTTGATACGGAAAATGCAAATTCCCTATTGTCCCCAGTAAATTGTCCGTTTTTGTTACTCCCACTCTCAACCAAGTGCGTGTTGGTGGTAGTCTTCCCTCCTTGCCGTGCCTCCCGCTGGTACTCCACGGGTATTGGGGTGCGGCACTTGATCCTGAAATGTCCTACTTTGCCACACTTGTTGCACTTACGTCCTCTCGCTGGACAAAACTCATCCCTGGCAAAGTGGCCAAAACCTCCACAGCGGTAACATTCTTTCTTGACCTGGTCCTGGTTGTCGTCGTTCCTCCCTGCACGGCTGCTTGTACATGATCCGGGTAGGCTGGGTTCCTTCCACGTCGAGTCTCCCCCCCTCATAGCGTTCACTTCGGAATCCACCTCGTTGACCTGGCTTGTAGTAGGGCTAGGGCTAGGCTTGTCTACTCCCATTACCTCCATTTGCCTGTCAACTGCTTCTTGAGCCCTCGCCACTTGGAGCAACCTCTGCAGTGTTACAGAGCTATCCAATTCTAAAAATGTCCTTCTCAGTTTTGGAGAATAACATTTATCAATCAGCTGGTCCCTCATGTATTCTTCTACCTTATCACCAAAATCACAAGTTGCCCTACGCTGTCTTAGCCTACACACATACTGATCTACTGTCTCCGTACTTGACTGGCTTATCTGTCTAAACACATGTCTCTCAAAAGGTATATTAGTCTTAGGTGTAAAATACTCCTCTAGAATTTTCACTGTTTCACTGTAGCCCTTCGCATCATCCTCACCCACCAAGGCATAAAAGATTTCTTGCACTGCCGATCCAGCAGTATGAAGAAGTAATGCAGTCTTCTGTTGCTCCTCTTTCACACCCTTCCCAACAACGAATAGATTGAGGGCGGGTGCCCAACCCCGAAAGGAGTTGAAATAGGGGAGCTATCCCCCCGCCAAAGGCAGCTTTCTAGGGCCTTTCCTAGCTGATGCTGAGAGGATTGGGTTCTAGTCATGTGGTGATGGGCTGGTCTATCCGAGTGAGAACTGAGCGATCTTTGCCATACCCATAGCTTACTCTGACTGTTCCTTTTACTTATATATCTTCTAGATCTCAAGTGGCGGCGTCTTTTCCGTGGATTGACCTCCCTACTGCCAACCTAGAAGTTGGCAGATTGGGAGCCAAAGCATCACATTTTTCCCTTGCCCCTCAACTTTCCCTTCATAATTGCTGAGGGGTACAGGGCCTTGGGTGGGGCTTTGGTTTCCCGGGCGTTTCCGCACCCTCCTCAGCTCCTTGCCTTGGAGTGGCTTCGGTCACCCGGGCTTTGTTAGTGGTAAGCAGGGAGGATTTTGTGGGGGCGCTCATTTATGGCCTTGGCCTTGCTCGAGACCTTGGGGCTGTTCGGCTAGACAGCCTGGGGAACAACAACAACAACGAATAGATTGAAAGATCTCTTCCACAGCTTCCATCTTTGTGCTAGGGAATGGGGTTCACCTTGGACATCAAACTCTCAAAATATGAGAGTACAAGACTGTACGCTATGTGCCTATATGAACTTACACTGTTACCAATCACTCATTAGAAAGCTAACATATAAATTCATTCAGCGCCTTAACACTTCTGAGAACAGTATCATTAAAATGCTACAAACTCCAAGCATAGTGTACACCTCTAGGATCCAGGCACACTGGAGGAAGTTGCTCTATATTTAACCTTAAGTAATAATTTCAGGTCTGCTACTCTACAGAATTAGCATACTGGTACTGAACCTCATAGTGCAGTACAGTACCGATATTCCTGTACTGTACTGTAGCAACATACTGTACCGGGAGCTAAATAATGTGAGGCATGGTACTGTACACAATTAGGACAGTGGTTTTGGTAACACAGTAGTTTGATGACCACTGTTTTTGGTTGAGGCAGTGCTGTGAACTACATGATAGCAAGCTGGGTATTATTTAATTTCTTTTTATTTTATGTAGCCTATGTACAGTAGCTTATATATATTTATGTTACTGTAAGGTATATATGGACCCCAGTATGGTCCCCTCTGTACTGTGTGAGTCTGAAATAAATTATTATTATTATTATTATTATTATTATTATTATTATTATTATTATTATTATAAACTCCCTGAGGCCACCAACATCCAGTATTACTGAGCTGCTCATCTTGCCTGTCTTCACTTTTTTCGGCTTCTGGTCATCTCAGCACATGCTAGCGGATCCGATCCTCGTCGCCAAATGTAATGTACAGCATATAATTAAATGGTTGACACAAATTCCGCTATACTTTGGTGGTTTATTCCTCAGCCCGCTTTTACAGTGTTTGTTTACAGCCGTCTCCCGCTATCCTCTCGCAGTGTTCCCAACTCACCTAGATGACTAACGCCATGCGCATTGTCACCAACTCATATACACTACACCGACGGTCTAAACCCAGCTCACGTTTCCTGTTTATGGGTGCGCGACGGTCTAAACCCAGCTCACGTTCCCTGTTTATGGGTTCGCGACGGTCTAAACCCAGCTCACGTTCCCTGTGTTATGGGTGAACAATCCAACAGTTTCTTGTATTTCACTTATAGTGATTTTGCGACGGTAATTACATGTACACCAACAAAATATCGTGCATGAAAGTGATAAAACACTGATAATCATCGATGGGGCCTGTAACTGGTTGGTCATAAACTAATACCGGCTAGCCTAATGACGAAATATGGTCAATATGCATTTTAGGTCACATATGTTTTTTTTTTTTTTTTTTTTCTCGTCAGTTCCTTCATTGATTAGCGTGTTTTAAGGTGTTTTTTCCGATAAACCTACACCTTCACTACCCCTGTTTTATCGCTATTCTGTTGCTCCTAATACGCCAATATTATTCATAGTTGATTTAGGCTAGTATGGTTCGATGATGCTCGGAAGTGTATATTTGACTTGAAATAGATAGGCTACATTGAAGTATTAAAAACCTTCACTGAAGTGAGACTCGTTGCCGCGGTTTGATGACTGTACCCCCGAAACTCCGTTTTCTGCTGACCCATTTTCTTTCGACGCACGATCTCGGAAGGTGTTTTTCACTGTCCTGCAGTATTTTTTAGTGATTTTATGTCTGAATTTTTCTATAATTGCACCTATACGAGCTTAACAAATTATTATTGTATTTAACCCTCCAGACCCGGTTGGGCTCTGAGGCCTCCATAAAAAACACCCCCGCTCAGCCCGGAAGGGTGCTGAGGCTCCGGCAGCTTGAAAGCCTGTAAGCTTGGTGTGCGAGGCGTCCATCCGACGCATGTAAACAACAGCCGGCTGGACCGACGCCGCGCATCTCCGACCACAAGAAGGAGAGCGACGCTTGTTCGTGTGTGCCTGTATGTTATTGTTAAGTAGCGAAAAGTAGTGTAAAGTGGCTGATATTGCCACAAAGTTATCTCCAATGAAATCGTCATCACAACTGAACCAGTTGACTTAGAGAGCTCTACTTAACGCCATTCTACAGGTACGAAACACATATACACTTGGGGGATGCGCGGGAATGCGGAAGCAGTCAAAATAACAATAATACGGTAGCCTAGGCGTAGACGTTTTTCGGCCAAAACCCCCAGGTTTCGGGGAAATTATATAATATAATAGCCGGGGCTGGAGGGTTAACAGGAAGGTACGACGATGTAAGTGATGTGGTATAGGTGGCAATATGCGGAAATGGATTACAGTGGAGCCCCCATCTTGGCCATATCAGTCTTCGTTGTAGACACCAAATAATCCCAATTTCCATGTTCGCTCAAAAAGCTTCCATCTTGGCACACAAATATTCCAGTCAAACCCCCCCAAAAAAAAAAAAAAAATGAAAAACTACAGTACATAAAACTAGAAAACTAACAAAAACAATAAAAAGAAGTTAACTGAACTAAAAGAAGGATAAATTGAAGACACCCGGATACGAGCCCCATCGATAATTATCAGTGTTCTAGAAGTTTCATGGACGATACTTTGTTGGTGTACATGTAATTACCGTCGCAAATTCACTATAAGTGAAATACGAGAAACTGTTGGATTGTTCACCCATAAACAGGGAACGTGAGCTGGGTTTAGACCGTCGTGTACCCATAAACAAGGAACGTGAGCTGGTTTTAGACTTTAGACCGTCGCGCACCCATAAACAGGGAACGTGAGCTGGGTTTAGACCGTCGGTTAGTTTTCGGTTAGGTTAAGTTAGGCTAATGTTGAAAATACTAAAATGCGACGGTCCTCGGTATTAAACAACACTATATCAAAGAAAAATAAACAAAAAACTAAAATTAACTAGTAAAAAGGCTGTCCGGGGTCTCTTCAATTTTTACCTAAAAGAATCTGCCATTGTCAAGGTGTTTGCCGCTTAGAGACGAAATCCGAGATCCGAGATCCGATCGTCATTGCGCAAGATGCCGCCATCTTTGTATGACGTCAACACTAGCTCACAGTCCACTCGTTTCTATGTTGAAAAAAGGCTGTTTCAAGCTTTTTTGTGCCTGAACCTCGTATCTCTCGCGTTTATTATAACCTCTAGCACATCTGGTGATAGGTATGGTGGGCCTGGTGGTAGTAATGAAGGAAATTCATGCTCAAAACACAGAGCCAGTCGGACGAAAGCGGTTGGAATAGACGATGTTAGGCTAGGCTAAATATGACAAAGATTTAAAATAAAGTCTGTGTGGCAAGTAATCTTCTCATAATATGTATTTATACGTATTCTCCTCATAATATGTATTTATACGTATTCTCCTCATAATATGTATTTATTGGATGTATTTGGGGCGAAATGGGTACTTGAGGGGTGACTGGACGACTTTGGAACCTAGGCTAGGCCTAGCCTAGGCCTACCATTTTTCCCATAAGAACAATGCCCCAATCTACAGTCTTTATAATGCACCTAAGTTTTATGGTTAGGACTGTTATTTAGCCATGTCTACATTATTATTTACTATGCATAAGATTTACTTTATGTAGACAAAAAACATGGGTATAATCCTGTGTAGCGGGTGGACCTGTACATATATCTCAATAATATGGTAATGTTACAATATATTTTTACATTTTACATTCATAAATAGTCCACTAATATACTAGGTTAGGTTAAAAGATATTGTTCAATGTTTCTTAGTAAATAGGCATCTGGAAAACAGTTCCACCCGCTACACAGGATCTTACCAAAACATGTTTTCATAGGCTAAAACTGGGAAAAAGTGCAACTTTTAGAATGAGCACGGAACCGATTAGAATTTTCCCCATAAGAACAGTGCCTTGATCTTGGCTGTTTCAATCTTAGCTCAATTTCTGCGGAACCGAATAGGAGCGAAGATGGGGGCTCCACTGTATAAGGGCATTCCACCCCCTCTGATCCCCTTACGAAAACTACGGTTACTCACTCCACCCCAACTGGATTTCTACCGTTTTACCCAACCAGCGGGGGTGTGGGGGCGGCAGCCCCCTCCCATAATACTAGGATAGGTTAGGTAAGGTTGGTAAGTTAGGCTAATGTCTCTCTGGACTCTGAAACATTGTAAAATCTGTGTCACATCTAGATTGATAGACTTTTGTCAGACTTTTGTCAGAGGGGTTGGAATGCCCTTATAATCCATTTCCGCATATTGCCACCTATACCACATCACTTACCTCGTCGTACCTTCCTGTTAAATACAATAATTACAATTTTAGCTCGTATACAGTAGGTGTAATTATAGAAATTTACCTTTGTCTTCTATATCATTATTTAGAGCATTATTAGAGTCTGAGGGCGGCAGCCCCCTGGTTAGGTTAGGTTGTTAGATTAGGTTAATGACAATATTTTCATCAGAGGAGGCGGGCGTTTGGTTTGTTTACGTTACGCGGTGTCCGCCGCGGTCCGCGAGTGTCTACCTCGCCGACTCATTTTCAATGGAAGCATTGATCTAGCATGACTTGGGGGCTGCTTTCCCCAGAGTCCAACAGTTCGAACATCAGTAGGGCTTCCTGAATATGGTAAGACTAAACAAGACTCGGTTTTGATAGGAAAATAATGAAAAAATAGGGTTAATATAACTTCTGCTAATGCATTTTTACTCATTACTTAGCAATATTAAAACATGCCCCCGAAAACCATATTTTGTCATTACCCTAACCAAACAACCTAACCTAACAAGGGAGCTGCTACCCCCAGACCCCCGCTGGGTTAGCATTGATATAGAGGATGACAAAACACTAAAAATACGGTAGAACAGTAAAAAATAGCCACTGCTCCAAGATGGCCGCCATTTTTCCTTCCACCCTTATTTAACCCAGAAAGTCTAATGCAAACTAATTTAATTTGCAGCGGTAAAGACATATACAGTAAACTTCCGTTAATCCGAAGGGCAGCGGACCGGCCCTCGTTCGGATTAGTGGATTTTTCGGATTATCGGACTTTACCCCTATGAACCTGTGTATTAATGGCCTGACGAAAACATTGAGGCATTAGGCCACCCAAATGACACACACACATATCATATGTTCATGAAATCACTACAAAAGTTTACCATTGTCATTGTAGCCTATTACCTACTTCAAAACATTCAGATTAATGGTCAAAGGAATCTGCTGACACCATATGTCCGCATCGTCTACTAGCGAGTTTGTCTTGCTCTTGAAGATCAGATCAGATGTGGTTCGGGAAGTAATGCCTTAACAACGGCACTTCCCTGAGAGGTTCTTGTAATTTTCCTTTTGTGACGTGCTCTGTTATATTATATTGTATTGAAAGCACCCTTGTCTTGTTGTCTTGAAAGCACCCTTGGGACGCTCCGATCACTGAACTATAAATAGTAGCGTATCGGAACGTCCAAAGGTGCATTTTCAAGCTCAAGACTGAATGCGCGTGCAGAAAATGCGGTGCAAGCCAGTAGCGCATCGGAGCGTCCCAAGGATGCGTTCAAGAGCAAAACAAACTCTCTAGCAGACGATGTGGTGTTTACGTTTATATCAGTAGCTTCCTTTGACCATTAATCTGAATGTTTTGAAGTAGGTTATAGGCTACAATGACAATGGTAAACTTTTAAAGTGAATTCATGAACATATGATATGTGTGTGCTCCATTATGTGTCATTTGAGTGGACTAATGCCTCAAAAAGGGGACTTTGGGACTTCTTGAAATTCGGACCATCGGGTGAATTCGGATTTGGCCTCAAATTGAAAAATTCGGACTATTGGGAGATTCGAATCATCGGTCGTCGGATTAAAGGACTTTTACTGTACTGTATTAATGGTGACTATCACTGTAAGATTAAGCTATAGAAAACATATATGTAATTATATCTCATACGGGACCTAAAATACATATTCTCCCGAAATATGGTTTTCGGTGGTGCATGTTTTAATATTGCTATATAATGGGTAAAATGCATTTGCAGAAGGAAAAATACCTTGAAACACATTAATCAATGAAAGAACTGATGAGAAAAAGGATTATAATACAAAAAACACATACTTTACCTAAAATGCATATTGACCCCCTTTTCTAGTGTACAAAACACTAAAAAAAAACAATGGGGACACTTTAAGGTAACATTCAACAAGACTACATAGGCCTTATTTGTATTTTTTTTTTTTTTTTTTTTTTAAGGAATACAGTAGTTTTATACTTTTTGTTCATGGTTGAGTGGAGGATTTGCATGAACTTACCCATTATCCATGAATTTAAAGATACGGCATCATATCGCACCATTTATTGGGTGAATCACGCTTTTACAGTAGGTGAGGGAAATTGTAGGGTAAATTGGCTACATGATGGGTTGAGGGGGGCACTGCCCCCTCTCACCCCACCCTTGACCTATTGTCATCATAATATATGTTGATCTGTAAGGGGGCTAAAACAGGTTGCTGGTTCTTTCTTCTGGTGAATCACGCTCGCGCCATTGATTGGGTGAATCGCGCCTTTGCCGCGCCCTACAAAACAAGAAGGAGAAGGAGGTCAAGTCGACGGAATGTTTTGTTTACGGTCGGGTCTTTGTTTATTTTCGGGGTTATTTTTCGGTGTAATCGGGTTTTTTCAAGTTATCGATAACAAAATTTCTCCATGTGGAATATAATGAGATAAATATGGCGAGTCTATTGGTCCCTATTTTCCCTGATAAATTGTTTCTAATAGCGCCGATGTAGTGTTCTTGAATATTATCCACTTTAATATTGATAATATTAGACAAAATATAAAGATAACTGTGGAAAAGTTGTGTTTGCGGGAGTAACGTCGATAGTTTGTTTATATAGCGCTCGTGGTTAGTAGGCTACTTCGCGCATCTAACTAAATATTATTCCCGGTGTGATTTTACTATAGGGGCGCGCATTTGACAGGTACCACCTAGGATTTAATACAGAAATGTTTTCGGTTTCCACGCATCCAACACCAAGCTACACCCTTCTCTGGTGTACAAAACACTAAAAAAGCTATGGAGACATTTTAATATTAATAATGTTAGACAAAATATAAAGAAAACTGTGTGGAAGAGTTGCGTGTTTGCAGGAGTAACGTCGATAGTTTGTTGACATAGCGCTTGAGGTAGTAGCGCATCTAACTAATTTCCCATTTTAGCGGTTCAATTAAAATTTAGGTCGCGTGATACAGTATGGTGCCCCCTTCACCCCCCCCCCCCCCTCCCTCCTAGACTTATTGTCCTCATCATATATATTGCTAGCAGGAGACAAAACAAGCAAAAGCAAATGTAGCTAACGTCGAGCGTCCTGTCAACAAATCGACAATAGGAAGAGGCGATAAACTCCCAATTTTCTGCCCAAACACGCTTCTTTATTCTTGTCGAAAACCAAATTTAAAACGTTAAATCGTTTCTATTACTACTATCAGACCAGAAAAGGGTGTAGGTTGTTGCTGGATGCGTGGAAACCTAAATTAAATCTCTAATAAGTATGTGGTGGCACCTGTCAAATACGCGCCCCTACAGTAAAATTCTACCGAGAATATATTAACATTTGACATTGACGCATTGAATTGATGTTTTTGATGATATATGACAGGATGACGACATTGGACGGCAGATGAGATTAGACAATATAATTTTACCAAATTATAAATTTAACAAAGACAACATTAGCCCACATGACAACACAGACCCACATGGCAATTTAATACCACATAAACCATAGGGCATTTTGGCTCGAACGTTCATTGATTTTGGCCCTTTCACTCTTTTAACTCTGGGGGAGGCACTCGTTACAGGCAGTTTTGCCTGTTGTCTCCCTCATCCACATAGATAACAACAAATATGACAGCATAGAACCACAGGACAGCATAGAACCACAGGACAGCATAGAACCACAGGACAGCATAGAACCACATGACAACATAGAACCACATGACCACATACGACCACATGGCAACATTGGACCATTTGATAACATAGAATCACAGCAACATAGGGCCTGGGGCCACATGACAATATAGGATCAAATGACAGCATAAAACCACATGACAACATAAAACCAAATGACAACATTGGACCACATGACAACATATAACCATATGACAACATAGAATCACATGACAACACTGGACCTTATGGCATTGCACCACAGGTCCACATAGCAACATTGGATTATATGACATTGGACCACATGACAACATTGGGCCACGTGACAAAATTGGATCACATGACAACACTGGATCACATGACAACACTGGACCACATGACATTGCACCACATGGCAACATTGGATTTATATGACAACACTTGACCACGTAACAACATTGGACCTCATGACAACATTGGGCCACGTGACAACATTGGAACACATGACAACATTGGACCACATGACATTATACCTCATGACAACATTAGGCCCCATGACAACATAGGACCACATGACAACATAGGACCACATGACAACATAGGACCACATGACAACATAGGACCACATGACAACATAGGACCACATGACAACATAGGACCACATGACAACATAGGACCACATGACAACATAGGACCACATGACAACATAGGACCACATGACAAACATAAGACCACATGACAAACATAAGACCACATGGCAACATAAGACCACATGGCAACATAAGACCACATGACAACATAAGACCACATGACAACATAAGACCACATGACAACATAAGACCACATGACAACATAAGACCACATGACAACATAAGACCACATGACAACATAAGACCACATGACAACATAAGACCACATGACATCATAAGACCACATGACAACATAATACTACATGACAACATAATACTACATGACAACATAAGACCACATGACAACATAAGACCACATGACAACATAAGGCCAGCAGTGAGTTCCGTTGACAGTGAGCAAAAAATTGCTTCGTGCGAGCGCTTTGCTAGGCTAGCAGCACTGACAAAATATGCTGAAAGGGACACTAGCTAACATTTGTTTACTTCGCATATCAGCTGACCGCACATAACATCCATCAATGACAGTTTTAATTTACATGTATTCGCTTAATAGAACACTGAAATTGCGAAATGTATCACACTACGAAAATATATTTTGTAACTACCAGAAATTTGGCAATAATATCGTATGAGCCTACGGTATGTGTAAACAAATATGCAAGAACAGGAGAAACTTTAATAAAACACTCAACCATATACGGCTAGGCTATATACTGATGTGAGACATATCCAATATACATATTTACTAATAACTAGCCTAATGGCTCTTATAGTGTATTATAATAAAGGAATAGTGTACAGTGATGGATATTAGGCCTATCGTTTGCACCTCGCATTATCAATTTGTTTAGTACTTACGAGTTTTCATTGAACATGTAGGTTACCATAAATATTTTAAAATGCATATGCGGTGTATTGTGTTCATACTAAGTGACTGTACAATTTTATTTGAGGACTTAACATATACCGGTACCTTTTAAATATATAGGCTACCCGGTACTGTATATCGGGAAAGTTGGTGAACATGTCAAGACACAGCACTAGGCTATGCACATTTTTTTGTTTCATTCTACACTCTTACACTTCCATATCTTTCAAAGTATGGTTGTGACCATTATGAGTAACTGACGATTTTCCGTGCTTGAATTATTAATAGTATTTTACAGATTACATTAAATATCGACGATATCGCTCATCTGGCGAAAACTCAGGCGTGATGGTACTCTTGTACTGTAGGCTGCCAGCCTTTATTAATTTTATTTCTGCATCGCATACGTAATGTTTGTTCCAAGTTTGTTCGTTACACATTTCAATATACATAATTCCACAGCCACCACTTCGATAATGTTGCCAAATCAATCACTAGAATATCTTTAAAAGCAACACGACTTGCAAGTTATATGTTTTATGTTTCACGTACCGTATATCATAAAGGTTGTCATACGTCAGTTCGTTCTGTCAAGACTCAGTACCTCACAGACAAGTTTGAGTGGCTTTACACCTAATATCAATTTCCTGGCATGCCTATCCAAACCGTCCAACCATTGACACACAGGCTCAGAATACTTTAACATTGTTTTTATACATAATATTCAGTCTGGCGGCCTGTTAACTGAGAGTGTATCGTGGTGGCCTGGGGCGGTATTGTCAGATATAGGTCATATAGCCTATGCAATATTCACAATGATTTCGTTGATAGGTAATGACTTTAGTGTTACTTTCATATAAGCCCTAATAGCCTATGATAATATATGAAGCAATTAATGGCGATGCCAACTGTAATATTGTCTACACATAGGAAGGAAAATGGACGTCGTAATTGAGTATGTTGCAGTGTAGGCATAATATATTTGTGGCAACAGGTGGAGAGCACGCTCACGTGTGAATCTGCAAGACCCGGGATCGAATCCCTGCCACGGCGGACATTTAGTGGGTGTGGTAGTACGTCCTAGCATGTTTCACATGCTCGCACCCAGTCAGGGAACATCCCGACGACGTATACAGACTAAACACACATAACAAAGCCACTCCAACAGTTTCCTCTTTCTCCAACACCCCTTCTCCCCTCTCTACACGGTTCAGAAAAATAGGAAAAGTAGAATGTAAATACGAGGTGCCGTTGTAAAGGCTTATCCCTCATTACTTCATTTGATCTGAACATTCTATAGGCCGGGTGGGCATGATTTCAAATATATATTTTTAATCAAGAATTAGTAACTGCTGTACATCTCTATTCTCATTCAATACTATTAATCATGAAATAGGCCTGTTATTGTGGAAATAGGGCAAACACACTCATTTACACCTTCATTGCTCGCTCTGCTAGGTCAACCTAGCAACCTCTTTTGGCTGCTCGCTTTGCTAGCCTAGCAGAGTGAGGAAGCAATGTCGTTCCGCTAGCTTAGCAAAGCGCTCGCACGAAGCAATTTTGTGCTTGCTGTCAACGGAACGCACTGCAGATGCCAACATTAGACGGCATGATAACATAGGACTGCATGACAACGCATAAGACCACATGACAACATTGGACCTCATGACCCTTTTCACGTGACAATATTGAACCGCATGACAACGTAAGAACACATGACAACATAGGACTGCATGAAGACATAGAACTGCATAACAACATAGGACCACACGGCAACATAGAACCCCATGACAACATAGCACCACATGACAACATAGAACCACATGTTATCATTCGACCAAATGACAATATAGGACCGCATGTCAACATAATAACCACATGACAACATTTTACCACATACCAATATTGGAGCACATGCCAACATGGGACCACATGCCATTGTTGGAACACATGACAATATTGGACCACATGACAACGTTGGAACACATGCCAAAGTTGGAAAACATGACAATATTGGACCACATGAAAACATATGGCCACATGATACTATTGGATCGCAAACATTGGACCACATGATATTATTGACCCACATGAAATATGGGACCTCATGGCAATACTGGACCACATGCTAATATTGGCTCACATGGTAACACGGCAGCATTTGATGACATTACTGAATTGCCATAGATAACCTTTACCTTCATGGCAAAATTTGACTGAACAATAACATTATTTTGCCAGCAGGCCAACGTTTTCTGCTATAGCAATATGTGCTGTCATGATAGTCATATTTTGCCATCATGACTACATTTGGTCCTATAACATTTGACCATATGAAGTTTGACCATACAGTGATAACCCGTGCTATTACATTTGATTGTATGACGGCGCATGTGGGAATTATAAGGGTAAAGACCATCGCAATTACCGTAACTCTCTGACTTCCTTTTCCCTTCCTAAGCTGAATAATGTCTTATAATAATAGCCAGAAATATTTTAAGAAATGCGTAATTGGATCTTGAAAGGGTTAGATTGTTTACTCTATAAGACAAAGACATAAGACAAAGGTATTTAGCAAGAAAATCTTCCATAAACCCTAGGCTATTTTAACGCCAAAAATGGCGTCTGGCACGACACACATTCACTTTTATAACATGCTATCATCTGAATTGAAAGAGTTATAAACTTTCTGGCATATTTAAACATAGAAATAGAATAACATACAGACAGCTAAAATGACAGACGGTCGACAAGCCGATACAACCCACAACACACCGCGGCAAACAAGAGGGAGAAAAGTGGGACCATTTTTAGTGTTGGGGGTCGAGAGAGCGAGAGAGAGTTAGTTGCAATAATCTTCATGTACCGTATACTGGAAGAAAAGTATGCTTTCATTGAAATAAACTCAAATTTCCACCTCTCCAGAATACTAAATATATCCATTCCTATTTTGTGTAAAACAAGCCTCAACGAAACTCAATCAGTATAAAACGCCAGCCAAATATAAACCACATCGAACCAAAATCCAGCCACGCCGAACGTCACAATGATAAGCAAAACAAGCGACTGATAGACAGGGAGACAGGGAGATAGACGGCCCGATAGATAAACGTGAGGAGAGAGTAGACACGGCGTAGTATTAAATATTTGCTTGGTAAATAATAATGGCTCGAGTATTTACATATCGTCATCTGGAGTGTGTCGGTGGTGGAGTTGATGGTGATAGTGATAGTGAGGGTGGTGGTGATGGTGTTGATGTGGTGGGGGTGGTGGAAGGGATAGCAATGGTGTTGGAGATGGTGGTGGAGTTGATAGTAAGGGTGGTGGTGATGGTGTTGATGTGGTGGTGGAAGGGATAGTATCATAGTAATGGTGTTGGAGAGGGGGGTGGAGTTGGCATCGATGGTAGAGTTGGTGGTGGTTATATCTAGTGAAAATCGTACTGATGATAGTTGTAGTGATAGTATTGAGAAGTGTAATGTAGAGATTGTGGTATTGATGTTGGAGGGTATTTTGGTAGTGGCGTTAGTGATGATTATGGCATTAATGATATTGGTGGAGAGAATGGGGTGGAAGTGATAGCAATGTTGATTGAGAGTATTGTGGATGATGGAGTTGGTGATACGTGATGAGGCTTTTGGTAGTAAGGGTGATGTCGGCGGTGGTGGTGGTAATACTACAGGTGACGATGTTGAGAGTAGTGCCGCAGATGGTGGTGGGGATATTGGTGAAAGGGGTATACAATGCTTCTGTGTATTGTCTAAGTCTTCATATTTTTCGCTCTCACTCCCTTCCTCCCTTCATCTTTCACTTCTTTCTATTCCACCATTTCTCCCCAACCTTCTACCATTTACCCCCTTCTCACCACTTTTCCTTCTCCTTTCATCTCTCCATAATTATCTCTCCTTTCTCTCCCATAACTCCATATCTACTTCCATCTTTCGTCCACCTCTCTCTATCTTGCCCTCCCTTCACACCTTTCCAATATCTCCTTCTCAGCTTCCACCATTCCTCCACATTACTGCCATCATTTGCACAATTCTCCATACCCTCTCCATCTCTCCACCTTCCTCAATCCTTCCATCCACATTACTTCCATCTTTAGTACGGTTCTCCATCTCTCCACCTTCCTCAATTTGTCCATCCACATTACTTCCATCTTTAGTACAGTTCTCCATCTCTCCTCCATCTCTCCACCTTTCAATATCTTTCCATCCACATTACTTCCATCTTTAGTACAGTTGTCCATCTCCCCTCCACCTTCCACTATCCCCATCTCCCCTCCATCTCTCCACCTTCCAATATCTTTCCATCCACATTACTTCCATCTTTAGCACAGTTCTCCATCTCCCCTCCACCTTCCACTATCCTTCCATCCACATTACTTCCATCTTTCGCATAATTTCCCATCTCCCCTCCATCTCTCCACCTTTCAATATCCTTCCATGTACATTACTCCCATCTTGCGTACAATTCTCCATTTTCTCTCAAGCTCTTCACTATCCTCCCATGTCCACACCTTACCGGTACTTCGAACCTTTCTTCCCTCCATCTCTCCACCTTCCACTATCCCTCCATCGCCACACCCTACTTCCATCCCTTTTTCCCTCCGTCTTCCCAGTAAGGTTGGTGATTCCCTCCATCCATCAGGGCCGGGTGAGAGACATTGTTCATCAACCCCGCCAACCTCAGCTGTCCAAGGGAGGGATGGGGCCTTTTACTATCCTCCATCCTTCCTATTATGTACCGGTATCTTGTATTCTGCCTCTTATTGCTTCTTACTCCCATTCCCCCTGGCCAACCTTTTTAATATCCTCCTTCCTTGCTTTGTATTTATCTTGTATCCTTCCATTGTTTTTCTTGTATTTTTCCCTTGTATTTCTTCTTACTCCTATTACCCCTGCCCAACCCTTTTACCATACTCCTCCCTTTTCATGTATCTTCTATTCTTTATTGTATTCCTTCTTACTCCCATCCCTCTGTCCAACCCTTTTGCTTTCTTCATTCCTTCCTTTTATTTACCTTGTATTCTTCCTTGTATTCTTCCTTGTATTTCTTCTTACTACCATTCCCCCTGTCCTTCCATTCGCTGGCTCTATAAAATGTTAGCTCCCTCTTCTATTTATCCAGCTTCCTTACACCTTTCCTTCCCCTCGTCTATCCTACCCTCTTCTATCTTCTTTCTCTCCTGCTTATATATGTTTCTTCATCTATTCTCTCCTTAAGGGGAGATCTCCACTTGAGGGATTTTTTCTTGACCCCTTTCTTCCTCATGTTTAGCCCCATTGCTTTTGATATTATAAAACGTTCGCCCCGTTAGTTTGTCGATTTTAAGAACTTTCGCCCCATTTTAAGACCTTTCGTGCCATTCAGGTGTCGATTTTATCCTGGCGAGCGATAGCGAGCCTGTAATTTAAGAAGAAACGGCCTTCGGCCGGGACATTTTTCTACCGAAAAATGTACAAATTAATCTTGAAAGAGACTCAAGGGGGAGTAATTTTAAGCTTGCTGGAGGTCTAGGGAACAAACTAAATACCTCCCCTTAAATTTACTCCATATTCCCCAAATTTAGTAAGGTGTTTGGTTAAAGAAATTGTTAATTAAATCCGCCAAGCTCGATTGTCTAGGGTGATGGATATGAAAATCTACTGCAAGTTTTCCTATTTTGTGTTTGTTCTATTGCTATGGCGTTCTTCCTTTATTGCCCTCTTACATTCTCCCTTCTTTACTTACGTTACTGCTATTCTTCTGACATTTCAAATTTCTTCCCAGTCTTCCATGTCTCCACATTCTTTTCATCTTCTTTCTTGTCCTCAATACTCCTATCTCTCTCTTCCATATTAGTATTATTCAATCCCTCTTCTCTCCATCCATCAGGGTCCTGTGAGAGACAGTGTTCATCACCCTCGCCAACCTCGACTGTCCTTGGGAGGGATGGGGCCTTATATTATACTTATTTTGCATGTTTTAATTACGTTTTAATTTTGCTCTCTTTCTACATATTCACATCCCTCCTTTATGACCCACTGTCTTTCCATTGTTCGGACATTTTGAGCTCTATTCCCATTCTTTTATTTTTCTTCCATTGTCAATCATGTCTCTTGGCTCCCCCCTCCCTCCCTCCCTCCTGCACCTCTCCTCTGCCTTCCCTTTTCTCTATGATCTCTATCTACGCCCCCCCCCCCCCCAACCTCTTCTCTTACTTCCATCTTCTCTCTCATCTCTAATTTCTCCATCTCCCCATCCCCCATCTCTCCCCTTCCTTTAATTTTCTTTCTGATCTTTATTTCTCCATCTTTACCACCCTCCCCACCTCTCCTCTTCTTCCATTTTCTCTCTGATCTTTATTTCTCCATCTTTACCACCCTACCCACCTCTCCTCTTCTTCCATTTTCTCTGGTCTCTATTGCTCCACTCCCCCCTCTCCCTTTATTCACTCCCACTTTATTCCATCTTCCCTTTATTCCCTCCTTCTCACCACCATCCATCAGGGCCGGGTGAGAGAAATTGTTCATCAACCCTGCCAACCTGGACTGTCGAGGGGATGGATGGGACATTGGCTTATCCTTCCTTCCTTCCTTTCTTTCTTTTTTCTTTCCTTTCTTTCTTTTTCTTTTTCTTTCTTTCTTTTACTTTTATCTTCATTCATTCCTTCTCTCCTTCTTTCTTTATCTCCTTGCTTCCTTCCTTCCTTCCTTCCTTCCTTGCTTCCTTCCTTCCTTCCTTCCTTCCTTCCTTCCTTCCTTCCTTCCTTCCTTGCTTGCTTGCTTCCTTCCTTCCTTCCTTCCTTCCTTCTTGCTTGCTTGCTTCCTTCCTTCCTTCCTTCCTTCCTTCCTTCCTTCTTTCCTTCCTTCTATCTTATTTCCTTCCTTCCTTCCTTCCTTCCTTCCTTCCTTCCTTCCTTCCTTCCTTCCTTCCTTCCTTCCTTCCTTCCTTCCCTTCTTTCGTTCGTTCTATGTGTCTCTGTATCTCTCTCTCTCTCTCTCTCTCTCTCTCTCTCTCTCGCGCTCTCTCTCTCTCTCTCTTTCATATCCCATCTTTCCATCCATCCATTGTTTATTCTCATACCCTTTCTCCAACTTCATTCCACCATCTCTGCATCCATCCTGTATATTGGTTGAATGGACGCTTTTCTTATCATCCTTCCTTCTTTTTATTCATTTTGTCTCATTTCACGATTCCTTTTAGTTTGCTTACATTCTTACTACATTTGCAATCGATCATTCTCCCTTTTCATCCATCTCTCTTTGGGATTCTTCTGCATGTGTTTTCTTGCTGCTAATAAATAATTTTCCCATTTCCTGCCCTCACTCACTCTCTTCTATCTTAATGTTTAATTTTTTTCTGGCTTTCCACCTCCCTTCCATTTTATTCCTTGCATTCCTTATTTAATTACGGTATGTTTCTTTTGCATATTTTTCTCCATCCATATTGCCTTACTTCGCTATTATATTCCTTTTATCCATTCGCATCTACAATATAAGCCACTCACTCATTTTCCTTTCATCCATCCCTCTTTATATTATTTTTCCATCTTTTCATTTTGTTGTTATTAAATTTAGTTCTCAGTTTCATTGGTTCATTTTGTATTCAGTTCGTATTGTATGTGTTTGCTGCCTCCTTTCCGTGTGCATCCCACATATGTTTATCTCTTCATTCTCCCTTGTATTTATTCTTACATTCCATGATTTCACTTATCCTTTACGAGTACTAATCATTTATCGGTCTGTTATTCCATTCTTCCACTCATCCTTTGCTAAGGTTTTCACTCTACATTCTTCGTATCCTGGTTTCCTACATCTACTTTGTCTAGAATTTTTCCAAATTTTACTCTATCTATTCTCCATTCTTCCAATAGTTCTTGCGCTTCCTTTTGATTATCTTCAATACTTACTTATTTGTGTCTAATAATTTCCACTCCCTCGCCCATTTTCGTTTGCTTGTATTTAATAGTTTATACACCTTCCCATAATCTGTTCATTCGTCTCAAATACTACCGTACCATTATTGTTCTCTCTCTCTCTCTCTCTCTCTCTCTCTCTCTCTCTCTCTCTCTCTCTCTCTCTCTCTCTCTCTCATCTCTCATCTCTCGCTCTCTCTCTCTCTCTCTCTCTCTATCTCTCTCTCTCTCTCTCTCTCTCTCTCTCTCTCTCTCTCTCTCTCTCTCTCTCTCTCTCTCTCTCTCTCTCTCTCTAAATGCATATTAATGGCTAGTTGTATGTGTATTTTCTTGTAGTAATTTCTTAATTCTTCCCTTTTTTATTAATTTGCATATGTCTTCCCCCCCCCCCCCCCCCCCACCCCCACCCACATACCCACACCCACACATAGAGAGAGCGAGA
>CM064554.1:11343910-11393910 GCA_032716605.1 Paralithodes platypus
GTACATAAATAAATACTAATGATAATATAGAATAAACACACATTCATAAATTGTCGAGATTGTTGATAGTTGTTTAAAGAAAAATTATAGCCTCGTTTGCTGGTAGTCTTAGAACATAAATTCTGGTATTGTGTGTTTCTCTCTATATAAGAAAATTATACACATAATTCCGTTTAATTGTTCTACTTAATGCTTAGGAATAAATTACATAATTCCGACCGTCTTGGAAATTTAGAAAGCGTCCATTTGATATATATGTAAATAATTACCGAGTCATTGAATGTTTGAAAAAATGTCTCTATATAATCTATAATTCTTACAGCCCATTATTTAGCACCTTTGCCAATAATTGTCCAGAAAGTGTAGGTTTAGAGGCAAGTGTAAATTTGGAGCATCAGTAATAAGTGGTCTATTATCTTAAATTGTATCTTCATAAGCATATATTTGCTTCTCTTAACTCTTTCCATATTCGATGCCGCTTTGTCATTTCACTGGCTAACAATGGACAATTATATTCAGATTTAGAAGGTCTTCTAGGAATCAATGGGGTAAACTCGTGTCTCACTTATCCCTCCGATTCCCACAATATCTTCCTAAGCTGAATAATATCGGCTAATGATAGGCAAACGTGGTTAACTGACAGTATACCATGACGCGTTATTTCATATTCTGCCTATTTGACGATTTTATCAAGGTTAGGGTGATTCTGTGGAACTAAATGAGATAATTGTGATGGTATTTAGGGTGATTCTGTGGGACTAAATGGGATAATTGTGATGGTATTTAGGGTGATTCTGTGGGACTAAATGGGATAATTGTGATGGTATTTAGGGTGATTCTGTGGGACTAAATGGGATAATTGTGATGGTATTTAGGGTGATTCTGTGGGACTAAATGGGATAATTGTGATGGTATTTAGGGTGATTCTGTGGGACTAAATGGGATAATTGTGATGGTATTTAGGGTGAATATGTGGGACTAAATGAGATCATTGTGATGGTATTTAGGGTGATTCTGTGGGACTAAATGGGATAATTGTGATGGTATTTAGGGTGATTCTGTGGGACTAAATGGGATAATTGTGAAGGTATTTAGCCATTTGATTACTAGATATGTTGCTGTATAAAATCGCCGCGTGTTAGAAAGAATGCAATTAATAATGATGCCATGATATTGACAGGGTTAAAATATGGCCAGTATTTAGGTATTTCTTATATCTACTCAGAGCATTTAGTATTAGCTAGAATGAACTGACAACTAATTAATTTAATTGGGATTATTGAATAAAAATTACGTACAGTTCCTAAATTATGCGAGACAATTGCAAAGCTAAATATTATCGTTTGATGTTGAATGCAATACATTGATATATACGTTATCTTACTGGAAAGCTTTACCCTTTCAATATTCGAGGACGCGTTTATTACTTTGATTCTGGCTATTATTGGGCGATTCTATTCAGTTTAGGAAGACATTTTGGAAGTCAGAGGGTTAAGATAAGTATTACCCCCTTGATACCTAGAGATCCTTTCTAAGCTGTTCAAAATCATTAAATAATAGTCCTTGTATCTTAAAGGGACTAAGTTGATAGGAAAACTGGTATGGAATGGAGTACACGAAGTTACCTTTTAACTGATATACACAATTTCCTCAATACATAAAGTACATAATTATACAGTATTATACCGGTATATATATATATATATAACAAATTATCCGACCTCACCTCACATTACCAACAAAATGACCCACAGCGAAAGGAATGTCAAATGTGAAGTAAACGCGTAGATTTGGAACCGGTATGAGAATTAGGCTATCGCACCTAGTCAATCGGCGGCCCCAAATTTGGTAGGTGTCTATTGGAATGTCTGATCGGCGAGGTTAATGAGAGGGAGAGAGAGAGAGCGAGATTTACATAGATTTACAAAGGTACGCTCAACACACAGACCTTACGATCTCTGCGAGTTGGCCAGGACTTAATCCTAGTAGATATAGCAAGAGCAAGGTTAAGTGGAAAGCAAATATAGCAAAGATGAAGGCTCTCTCCAAATCCTTTGACATATTGCCGTACCGGTACGTGAAAACTGTTAGAAGTAAAGAACCTTGCAACCTTAGAAATCGCTTGAGGGAATATACAGAATAGATCGAAATGACTAAGAGGGTGTACAAGAGCGATGTGGAAGGACAGAGAGGGAGAGGTGCACCGAAGGAGAGGTGGAAGGATGGAGTGAGGAAATATATGAATGAAGGCGGTGGTTGTTGGGAGGAGGGGCGTCGACTGACTGGGGACAGAGGTGCATGGGGGCGGTTCGTTCGTGGCCACCCCTTCGGGGATCACGGCGTCAGGCAATAGATAGATAGATAGAAATGGAAGGGAAATTTTATGCATACCTTCACCCATTGTTCCGCCTGCTCTCTTCAACTGAAGATAGTTTTCATTCTGGCCAGGTTCTCTTATCAAAGAGAGAGAGAGGGAGAGAGAGTTACATGGATAAACCGACTGGGCACGTCTTACAGCTCTAAGTCTAGGAAGTGAAAAGGCACGTAGTCTTAAGTAGATTAAAGTAAGAATAGCATCGCGGAAGGCTGAGAGAGCGAGAGAAAATAGAGATGGGGTGGGGGGGGGGGGGGGTTAAGGGGAGAGCGACAGAGAGAGAGAGAGAGAGGAAGAGAGAGACTGACTGCATATACCTTGCTTGTACACTCGGGTCCCATAGTCTCTAGCCCACTCATAGAAATGTGTGGATCTTCAATGATTTTGTTTATGCAATTATAACTATCTCGATTGATTTTCGGTTAGAACTTGCTTTTCAATAAATAGTATATATATTTTTGTAGTTGATGTATAGCCAATTATATTCTTAAAATCGTTTCCAGAAATGTACTTCCATACTTAGAAATAATCAAGTCCATGAATATTTATGAGTGGGCTAGAGACTATGGAATCCGAGTGTACCTTTATATTTAGGACGTGAAAAGGTAACGTTTAAGCACCGTACAATCAAGATATGGAAGCACAATCTCCTCACAATTACCTGCTGTACTACTATAAGGTAATATTGAGGCAGTGAACAATCAATGAGGGGAAAACACTGACTTGAGAATGTGTTTTGATGAATGTTTCAAAGTATTTCATCAACCAGTCAGACTTGTTCAGTAATATGTATAAAAACATTCACTGCAGGGGTATATTCAACAACGAAGAGAGAAAGAGAGTGAGTGAGTGAGTGAGTGGTGCGGAGGGAGGGAGAGATTAGGTATGAATCCCATATTCAAAATATGCTACAGCGGGACAATGCCTAGTGAGTTCATCGCTCAATAGGTGGCGTTCTGAGAGTGAGGGTCCGAGTCTAGGGGATGAGACAGTGAATCACTGGAGCAAAGGCAGCTTCAGAGATGGGGCTGCTTCGAGCCGTGAGTGCGCAACTAAGCCCCATGCATCCTGTAAAGGCAAGATGGCAAGGGCTGGTTGCAGCTAAAAGTGCTTCACAAGTCTCACCCCCTAGACTGGAACGAGACTTCACGGGCTTCACCGTTCAATGATTAGCGGTTGAATCTACAGGCTCTCAGCCTATGCCCGAGAGGGAGTAGTCGGAATATAGAAGACAATAAATGACAACATAAATAGAATAGAAAACAAGAACAAAGGGAGTTGTGTGTGTGCGCGCGTGTGTATGTGTGTGTGTTTGTATTTGTGTACGTGTGTGTGTGTTTGAACCTGAACTATTATATTATGCACTACCGTTAAGCACCAGCCTTCCACCATTACCACTACCACAACACAACCACTTTTTACAGTCAATCACGAGGCCATCACCCAGACCCACTCACATTATGCGAGCAAGGTCAGAACTGCTTGCCCCGATAAACCACTCTATTATATTATGGCAAAAACTGATGGCAAAACACGTAAACATTGATGAATCATTAGCGCTCTGATTGGATTTAAAAGGGAGGAGAATATTGACTTGTTCGTGGCTTAAATAGTTTGCGATGAATATGTACATTTATTAGTTATAATTGTTTGAGGTTGTTGCTGGCCTGTTCATTGGTATTACAAAAACTTATATACGAGTCCTGCATGTGTAATTTGGTGTGTTTTGAACTTTTTAATATATATATATATATATATATATATATATATATATATATATATATAGATAGATACAGTATATATACTGTATATATATATATATATATATATATATATATATATATATATATATATATATAAGAATAAATATTTGTTTTCCTTTGTGTTCAGATAAACTACAAGTCTCTCTCTCGCTCGCTCTCGCTCTCTCTCTCTCTCTCTCTCTCTCTCTCTCTCTCTCTCTCTTCTCTCTCTCTCTCTTCTCTCTCTCTCTCTCTCTCTCTCTCTCTCTCTCTCTCGCCTCTCTCTCTCATCTCTCTTCAAGTATCATATTATATATACTCTATAATATATTCATAATTCATAATATATATATATATATATATCCGAAGATATACTGTAGATATATATATATATAATATATTATTATATACTTGTCATATATATATATTTTTTTATTTTTTATTTTTTTTTGAGAGAGAGAGGGAGATACGGGGGAAGAGAGGAAGTTATTGCTGGAAAAAACTCGTTTCTCCCTTTTGCTGTTATTTTAGAAATGTCAGGAAGTTGACAATTTTCAAGTTGTTGTTATAGAGACCACTTTCAAAGAACAATAAGAACAGTTTTACTTTCTCCTTTTCATTCTTTCCTCCTGCTATAACCCCATGTATCATTTCCACTGTTCTTATACCGGTAATATAGAGTTTTCCTTTATTTTGTTGTTCTTTCACAGGAGCAATTGTGTGTTTTTATTCATCTTTATAGTTTGTGTAATCTTACCTGTACTTGTTCGTAGTGTATAATATATTTTCTTTGTAATACGTATTTGTGTTGTCTTTTATGTTTTCGTAATTCCTGCATTCCTATATTTTGTAATGTATTTTTCCCTTTACTCTTAACTTTTTCGAGTGTTGATTATTGCCCATTGTGTTACCGCGATTAAACAAGTCGCAGATGAAGTATGCCAAGTGGAAAAAAATGGGGATTATTGAAAACAAAATGTATTATCCCAGAGTCACCTGAACATTATTCTGGCTTTATTTTCAATTATAGTCTTGACATTTCTAAGTTTATAAGTATTCAGCTAACTATGACAGTGTATCCTTTAATACATTTCTTGATATATGTGTATGAAGGAGATAGAAGGTAAATCTATCTGTTACAAGTGTCCCTTTCAAAGTTGAAAGAGTGATAGAGATCTAAATTCGTCATAGGATGAGGAAAATACAGATTGAAGGAGAGAGTTCCAGAGCTTACTTGTCGTGAAGAAGAAAAACTGGGAAAATTCGGTTCATTCTTCGGTTAGAGAGTTGGAAAGAATGGGGGTGCGAATATGTTGAAAGGTAGGGGCTCCCCACTCTCCGTAAGGGAATAGGTATACACTGATACCAGTACCGTATGAAATAAGGCTCGAAATGCTCCGCAGAATAAAGATATATATAAACAGTGGCCGAAAAAAACGTTCTCGTGTGACTCAGCCTTTAACTAGGAGGCCAAATCTCCAGGATTTTCCCTAACAGCGAGAATAAATCTGTCTTTATGCCTCCTAAATTTAGGTGAGAAGAGGTCAAGATAATGGAGGGAAGAAGAAGAAGAAGAAGAAGAAGAAAATACACGATGATATAAGAAGAAAGGAATGGCAGGTAGTAAAAGTATGATAAACACGAAGGCAAAATGTACACTAATATACCAATCAAAAACTATGCAAATACTGTAGTACAGTATAGGGTGAATATAGAAACACAAAAACAAATGGAAGGTGATGGTGGTGGGGATGAAAATGGATATGAGACACAGTGGAAGGGAAAGAGAGAAGGTTGTTTTTAATATATACTGGACAATAAACCTGAAAAGGGAGACTATTGATCGTATATGCCAGACAATTGATATGAAGATGAAAACAGTGATTATATTGATGATGGCAGACGAAAGATTATGAAAAAGATAAATAGAAAAAAAAACATGTATGCTAACGCCAGAGGAAGATTAAATATAGAAGCTAGTTGTGCGGAGAATATTAATGACAAATAAAACCAATTTTCGACACATTATAGGGACACAAAATTAAGATGATGGACAACAATATGATATAATATGTATCGATACAATACTACTAGTATTACTACTAATAATATGATTATAATTGTATTTAATATAAATAAATATGATTAATAGCCTATATATAGTCTAATTAACATTTACAATAATAATCATAATAATAATAATTAATAATTATAATTTGAATAATATGAAGATGAAGATGAAGGTGATCATAAATAAAAAGGCAAATAGATGAGAAAGCACGAATGATGGTAGAATTATGAACAAACAATGACACGGGGGGGGGGGGGGGAGTAAAGTTGAAGTGAGTCTTAAAATGATGGAGGAAAAGGAGGAAATAATGCTAATACTCGTAATGGGGAAATGGTGAAGGTGCAAGAAAATACATAGAGAATGAACCTGGTGAACAAAGGAGATGAGAGAAGAGGAAGAGCAGGCGGAGGAGGTAGAGGTGGTGGAGGAGAAAGGAGTAAGAGGAGGGAGGAGATGGACACAGTGGAAGAAGTGGAGGAGGAGGAGGAGGAGGAGGTAGTGATGGAAGAGTAGATGGTGGTGGTGGTAGTGGAAGAGTATGAGATGGTGGTGGTGGTGGAAGACGACGAGGAGGAGGAGGAGGTGGTGGAGGTGGAAGAGTAGATGGTGGTGGTGGTAGTGGAATAGTAAGAGATGGTGGTGGTGGTGGTGGAAAACGAAGAGGAGGAGATGGTGGTGGTGGTGGTGGGGGAAGACGAGGAGGAGGAGGTGGAGATATCATTGTGGTAGGTACACTCGACCAAAAAACAATCTTTACACTGGCGAGCTGTAAATAATCTAGTGTGAACGGAATGAATCGGGTGAAACATACGCCTGTGAGGTATTATCATAAGCTTTCGACCCACTTTCAGAATGTTTAGAGCGTTAGTGTAAACATTGTTTTTAAGTCGAGTGTACATACATGTGTTTTAACCTCAATTTGTATCAATATCCATTGTCAATGTTTATATTTACATGAAGGTACAAATCATTCTCCTACTCATCGAAACAGAGAAAGGGGTTAGGGAACGTGAAAATGGTCCCGGACCCTGATAATTATAACCCTTGAATGTTGTTTCTGTTTGGGCTCTGTCTCGGCCACCCCCAGCAATGGGGTATGTGCCTGAGTATATACATGCAAACATGCAATACAAATCATTGATGATAATAGCTAAATAACTGAGAATAGTAAACACACAAATATAACAAATAGAAGCTATTTCTATATATGTTTTTTTTTTAAATTAAGTATTGTGTATTAATATCACATATACCGGTACCGTTCTAGGAATCAAATCACAACCAAGAGAAGCTTGAGCCAGTATTAAAGGTAATAATCTAGAACAGCAATGCTAAAATATCTTATTCCACCTCATAATTTCGTCTTTTATATCTTTCCTGATATATATATATATATATATATATATATATATATATATATACATACATACACAGTATATAGAAAGCACTGTCTTTAAGCTAGTTTAGTATATTTTTATTTTCATCTGAGTATCCTATATAGGTTCGAATCCTTGGAGTACCACATGTATTAATTAGTTTCATTGATTTCATTAATTAGGTTTAATTATAAGTTAATTGGTTGGTTGGTGAATAAATATGAATACGAGAGATATGAAAATAGTTTAGGGAACGTTTTTGGTTGTTCTGGATCCCTTTAGCCGTCATGTTTAGCCGCCCCATTAGTGTGGAGACTATAAGACGTTCGCTCTATTAGTTTAACCTGGATTAAGATCTTTCGCCCAATTTCGTTGTCATTATTTAGACCTCCCGTGCCATTTAGGTGCCATTTTTTGCCGACAAGCGACATCTAGCCTGTAATTTAGAACAAGCCGGCCTTCGACTTTGACATATTTTACCGAAAAGTGTACAAATACATCTCGAAGGCGGGTCTTGAGGGATTTTTTTCTTTTTTCTTTTTTTTTGATTATAAAGGTTTAGGAGAAAAAAAGGTATTAAATATATGACGACTAATTAGCGCGACAGTATAATATATGCAAATATCTGGAATTCTCTCAAGTTTGTGGTCCATATTCCAGAGAGATATGTCATGTTTGTGTACATTTTAAGGCTTAAGTCAATTTTTCAAAAGATGAAAAAATATATTAGATGAAATTAAATTAATTATTAAACAAGGGCATACTAACGAGAACTAATGAGAAGACATAAAGAAAGTTCGCTTATATACTGTATATACTGTATATATATATTTCTAATCTCTGTGGGGTTCGAACCGCCGACCGTCAGGACGATAGCCGACGCTTTAATCAACCGCACCACGGCTATCGCCCTGACGGTCGGCGGTTCGAACCCCACTGAGAGATTAGAAACATTTAGTGGCTCACGTGTATTTGTGATATATAATCAATAGATATATACCGGGTGTATATATATATATATATATATATATATATATATATATATATATATATATATATATATATATATATATATATAGGCTATATATATATATATATAGATATAGATATTATATATGCACATATAAAGAGAAGACAATGGTAAAATTATTAAACAAGGGAATTATACAGATTGATAAAGATAATACATATATAGTGGAAGTTCAAAGATAAATATTGAAAGAGAAGATAATGGGAAACAAATACAAGGGAATCAGAAAGAGAGATTAAGCCGAGACATAATGAAAGTACAAATATAAATGAGGAAAGAGAAGAGGGTTGGCATTTGTGGGTGTGGGGGGGGGGGGGGGGGGGTGTTTATATAAATCTGATAATCCGGTCTAGGGGTAAGAGAGTTGGGAAGGGTGGGGGGGAGGGGGGGGGGGTATGAATTGAGGGTGGGGGAGGGGTGGAGTGGATGGAATTAAGGGGTGGGGGGGACCTGAAACCTGACCCTCATTTGCTGACCCGCACGTCTGAACTGTGACCTGACCCTCCAACATATTCTCTCTCTCTCTCTCTCTCTCTCTCTCTCTCTCTCTCTCTCTCTCTCTCTCTCTCTCTCTCTCTCTCTCTCTCTCTCAGACACATATCACAGAAAAGTTGGTCTGCAGTAGAAGCTGATCACTGATAAGAGAACCTGGTGCAAATGAAAACGTTTTCAGTTGAGAGCAGGAAAAAAAATATGTATGTATATATATATATATATATATATATATATATATATATATATATGTGTGTATATGTATGTGTATATATGTATATAAATACAAAAACAAAACAAAAACAGTGAAGGTGTGCATGCCTTTTCCTTTCCATTTCTAACTATACTATAAATTCCTTCAGGCGATTTCCAAGCCCTGCAAGGTTATTCACTTCTAACTATTTTTATGTACGGCACATTGCCGGAGGGAGCGAAGGGTGGGGAGAGAGCCTTCATCTTTGCTATCCTTTCCTTCCACTTTCTCTTAGGGTTGCTATCTCTATTAGGATTAAGTCCTGGTCACCTCGCAGGGATCGTAAGATCTGTGTGGCCAGTGTATATATGTAATTATATGTAAGTCTCTCTCTCTCTCTCTCTCTCAGGTTAGTAATGCAACACTATCTTATCATTAACACTACTGTCTAGGTTAGGGTTTTTCGATATGCTGCATTTGAGATATTGGGTAATTTTATACAAATTTCTATGCAGTACTGTGCCGAGTAGAAACCTTGGGAAATTAATATTAAATTATCAAGATGTTGTGTTAATGGTTTTGGCTTGCTAGCTGAAAGACTATTTCAATTGAGCGAAAAATAGCCTTATTTTGAGAAGAAATCAATTTCTGTTGGAGACTTATTTTGATGATTCTTGACGTATTGTTCAATACTTTCATCAATATTATGGACAAATAATATTTTTTTTTTGTAAAAAGTATGATTTGCTTATCGTTAAACTACTGGGTAGATATAAATTAATCTTAGCAGAGCATGATGGTAAAGAGAACAGTAATTGGATAACTTTATTGTATCTTGGAAGGTAAAAGGGTCAGCCAAGATATGAAAGACAAGCAAGGAGTTGTGTGTTGTTCCTGTCACCATGTCAAACATTACAAGTAAACCACTTTGCTTGATCAAACAACCTGTCACCATCCTCACCGATTTCGCTTAATGCCGATTTTTCCCAATTGATGGCCACGATTTTATTGCAATCCCAATCCTTTGTCTCCCAATTAAGGTTGTACCGATATGGAGGCAATAACTTCAACGCCACCTAATAATATAAACCAAGACAGTGAGCATTAACGAGTGAATCCCAGTAATTTGATAATTTAGCTTCAATAGGATATACAGAATGCTTCGCCCGTGTATCATATTATCGACTCCAAATATTGTCTAAAATGTCTTATCCACAACTGTACTGTTGGCCACATGATAATGCATCCACTCCGTGATTTTATGTGTGGACGGAAGCATAGCATGATTGATTTACATGATTTATTGGGTATGAAACCATAAAATTGTTATATTATTTAACTATTGTATAAGAACATACACATCTATTTCAAGTATACTGATTGTCTTTCCATGTAGAAAACCACGGAGTATATACACATGCATGTGGGCAACTTTATATTCATGCCCAAATGAGAAGGCAGGAAATAATATACAGTATATTGTATATGCTTAAATAACGTGCAACCAATCTGAAAAATGTATACCATTCGTTGAAGATGTAGTTATACCTTAGGCTTAGTGTCTTATATACTATATATATATATATATATATATATATATATATATATATATAATTGTATGTTCCGTTTTCTAATGGAGGTTTAGTATACTACATATTTATACATGTAAAATTGCGGATTTCAGATAAAGACAACGACAACAATACCATTATGATAAATCTAATATTACATCTTTAATCAGGATTGAATTCTTTAGAAAACATAGGGTACCAGGTATTTGTAAACTTTCCTTGAATTTCTGACATTATGTATACGGTACCTTAATACAAAAATTATGTCCACTGTAATAATAAACTTATTGGTATTTGTTAGTATTTGCTAGCCTTGCATCTCTGGTTTATAAAACGGGCTCCAGCGAATACTTTATCAAATTTTGTTTAGGGAATATTTGGGATTTTTTTTTTTTTTGCAGTGATATTGACGGTTAAAGACAATAGTTTATTATTGTAATTGCTACTATTCATGGTTATTTTTTTCGAATTGAATTATTTTGTGTTGCTGTTTATCCAGTTTGTATTGATTATGTAATTGTGTTGTCATTGCAGTTGTTTATGTAGCTGATTGTTGTTGCGTTATACACATTTAGCTGTTTATTTCGTTGTTTTCATCCTTGTTCTAAATAGTGTTGTTGTTTGTGTGTGTGGTAAGATGTGTGGCATTATAAAGTCGTTAATGTTACTGTGACTGTAATCCCTCTTGGGGGTGCAATCATCATCATCACACCGACTACCTTCATATACTCCTTCACTTCTACTGACACCACTATATACACCATTATATCCCTCATAGTGGTGGTGTTGGTGTCTACGCCTTCACTTCTACTGACACCACTATGTACACCACTATATCCCTCATAGTGGTGGTGTTGATGTCTACTCCTTCTCTTCTACTGACACCACTATATACACCACTATATCCCTCATAGTGGTGGTGTTGATGTCTACTCCTTCTCTTCTACTGACACCACTATATACACCACTATATCCCTCATAGTGGTGGTGTTGATGTCTACTCCTTCTCTTCTACTGACACCACTATATACACCACTATATCCCTCATAGTGGTGGTGTTTGATGTCTTTTTTCACTTCTACTGACACCACTATATACACCACTATATCCCTCATATTGGTGGTGTTGATGTCCACTTCTTCACTTCTACTAACACCACTATATCCCTCATAGTGGTGGTGTTTGATGTATTTTTTTCACTTCTACTGACACCACTATATCTATCTATCTATCTATATGCTCAGGCCCAATCCCCATTTTGGGGGTAGCCGACTCAAGACAGAGCAAGAACAGGGAAAACACAAAAACAACATAAAACAAAAAATAAACACATAAAAAACACAAACTCTCACACATCCAGGTCACCCAGGAGAAGACCCAGAGACCAGGGTTACCAAGGTCGCTCCAGCACTCCCCCGGCCCCTGACCACCCGGAGAGGTTCCGATCTCGGCAGGCAGACATGCAGCGGAGCCAAAGCCACAAGCCCTCCCACCACACTTCCAGGCACACCCTTCATATTAATCGTCTCCCCGGGCCAGGCGCCTGATGGACTATTATCTAGTCCAACTTGCGCCCGACCCCTTACTCCAAATGACCACGTGTTCACTCAACTATTCACAAGCATTCTCCATTCACTCCTGTCCACCACCACTTCCCCTGCCTGATCTATAGTCATTCCTCTATCATCCAAAGCCTTTCTTACACAGTCTCTCCATCTCAATGGGGGTCTTCCTGCCCTTCTATCTCCCCTTGTACCTGACTCACATATTCTCTTTGTAAGCCTTTCATCTCCCATTCGTTCAACATGACCATACCAGCTCAGCACCCTTCTGTCCACTCTGGCTGACAAATGTTCCTGCTGCCCCACTCTCCTACGTATCTCTTCATTCCTCAATCTGTCTCTACGAGTAACTCCACACATACTCCTCAAGCAGCTCATCTCCATCACATCCAGCCCTCTTTTCTCCTTTTTCTTCAGAGCCCATGTCTCAGCCCCATACATCACTGTTGGCACAACAATTCCTTGATACAGTGCACTTTTTACTTTCACTCCGAGATTTCTCGTCTTCCACATACTTCCCATTGCTCCGAAAACCTTCCTTCCTTCACACACTCTCTGTTTTACCTCCACTTCCATACCTCCACTCCTGCTTATTGTTCCTCCTAGATATTTAAAACACTCTACTTGTTCCAATATTTCCCCATCCAGCCTCACATCTAGATTCACCCTATGCTCTCCCCTATTACACACCATTACTTTACTTTTATTGACGTTCACCTTCAGTTTCCTCCTTCCACAAACCACACCAAACTCTTTGACTACCCGCTGCAGTTTCTCATCAGAATCCGCCACCAATGCTGTGTCATCAGCGAACAGCAACTGATTCAACTCCCAATCTCTACCATTCTTTCCTACTAAACCCAATCCTCTTCCCATAGTTCTCCTTTTCACCTCCCTCACCACACCATCCATAAACATATTAAACAGGCATGGTGACATTACACAACCCTGTCGCAAACCTACCTTTACCTCAAACCATTCACTCAACTCACCATTTCCTACTCTCACACATGCTCTGCTCCCTTCATAAAAACTCTTAACTGCTTCTAACAAATTTCCTCTTATTTCATAAATCCTTAACACCTTCCACATTGCTTCACGGTCCACACAATCATACGCTTTTTCCAAGTCCATAAAAGCCCAAAATATCTCCTTATGCTTCTCTAAATACTTCTCGCATAACTGTCTTACTGCAAACATCTGATCCACGCACCCTCTTCCCCTCCTAAAACCGCACTGTTCTTCTCCTATTGCAACTTCCGTACACTTTATTATCCTCTCTATCAACACCCTGCCATACAGCTTTCCAACCACTGACAATAAACTAATACCTCTATAACTTGAACACTCCTGCCGATCTCCCTTCCCCTTGTACAACGGCACAATACATGCACTCTTCCAGTCTATTGGTACCATTGACACAGCAAAGCATACATTGAAAAGTCTCACCAACCAATCTATTGTCACATCTCCACCCTTCTTTATACACTCCACAGCAATACCATCCAAACCTTCTGCTTTTCCCGCTCTCATTTGTTTCACTGCTTCTTTCACCTCATTTTCCTCAATCCTTTCATTCATTCCCTGCCACCTGGGTGGCCTGGGTAACCTATCTCCATCCACCTCTGCTTCAATCACTGCTTCTCTTCCATCTCTTGTATTTAACAAAGATTCAAAATACTCGGCATATCTTTTCCTCACTTCAACTGGTTCCACTAGTAATTCTCCATTTTCATCTTTCACTGACTCTTCCCTCTTTTGTCCTCCTTTCCTTACTTTATTTACCTCCTTCCAGAACATCTTCTTTCGTTCTTCAAATTCTCACTCAGCCTTTGGCCCCACCTTTCGTTTGCATCTTTTTTCGCTTCTCTAATTTTCCGTTTTGCCTCTCTCCTTTTCTCCTTGTACCTCTCCCATACCTCAACACTACCATCCTGTAAAACCCTCTCAAAACACTGTCTCTTCTCCTCAACTGCCTTTCTCACCGTATTATTCCACCACTCGCTTCCCTTCCTGATACCTCTGCCTCCTACTTTCCTTTTGCCGCATACTACCTCTGCACTTGCTTTCACTCCTTCCTTAAACTGTTGCCATTCAACCTCTACTTCTCTCTCTTCCATCTCTCTCACTTCCATCCACTTTTCATTTAGTCTTTCCTTGTACTCCCTCTCTTTTTCACTCTTCTCTAACTCACTAACTTTTATTACCTCTCTTACTTCACGCTTGTCTCTTATTCTCCTGTAACTCTTAACTCTTAGCTTTCCCTCCACCAGGTAATGATCTGACATACCCTCCGCCTCACCTCTCATCACATTCACATCCAGCAGTCTACACAATCTTTCCCTTGTCACCAGCACATAATCCATCAATGCCCTCTCTACAATCTCTCCCCTCACAAGTCTATGCCAGGTGTACTTGTGTATACGCCTTTTTTTGAAGAACGAATTACCTACACTCAATCTACACTCTTCACATACATTTTTCAGTCTTTCTCCACTCTCGTTTACACCATCCACACCAAAACTACCGATGACTCCCTCAACAGGCTCATTTCCTACCCTAGCATTTAGGTCCCCTAAAACTATAACATTTTCATTTTCATCAAACCCTTGTAGACAATCTCTCAAATCCTCCCAGAAACCCTCTACCTCGTCTAACTCTCTTTCACTTCCTGGTCCATACGCACTTACAAAAACCCACCTTTCACCCTTAAACCACATTCTCACCCACATTAGCCTTGATGACACCTCTTTCCACTCTTTTATAAACTCTCTCAACTCCTCCTTCACAATAATAGCCACTCCTTCTTTCCCCCTGACTCCCTCGTCTACTCCAGACTTTCTACCTATCACGTTTCCAAAATCCACTTCTCCCTCTCCTTTCATCTTTGTTTCATTCAGTGCAAGGACATCATACATCCTTCTTTCAAATAACCTTCCAATATCCTCTCGTTTCTCATTCGTACTACATCCACGCACATTCAAAGCTCCTATTCTTAGGGTCCGGGACCACGAACGCGTTCTCTCGCCCCTATCTCTGTCTCGTTTTTTTGGTAGATTTATTTAAGGGGAGAAGGATACCAGGCCCCCCGCCCCCGATCCCCTTTAGCCGACTTCTACGTCTCACCGGAGAAAAGCGGTGGTGGAAATTTCTCACCCCTCCACCACAGAGGAGGCTACCTGCACCAGATAGTGGCGGGCGTTGGGGTCGCCGCATCCCTACGCCATTTGAAAAAATTAGAGATGCAGAAGGAGAAAAAGATAGAAGGGGCTATGGGAAGTAGAGGACACCAACCCTCACTCTGACAAAGGGTCAGCCCACCACCGGACTATACACCACTATATCCCTCATAGTGGCGGTGTTGATGTCTACTCCTTCTCTTCTACTGACACCACTATATACACCACTATATCCCTCATAGTGGTGGTGTTTGATGTATTTTTTCACTTCTACTAACACCACTATATACACCACTATATCCCTCATAGTGGTGGTGTTGATGTCTACCCCTTCACTTCTACTGACACCACTATATCCCTCATAGTGGTGGTGTTGGTGTCTACCCCTTCATTTCTACTGACACCACTATATACACCACTATATCCCTCATAGTGGTGGTGTTGGTGTCTACCCCTTCACTTCTACTGACACCACTATATACACCACTATATCCCTCATAGTGGTGTTGTTGGTGTCTACCCCTTCATTTCTACTGACACCACTATATACACCACTATATCCCTCATAGTGGTGTTGTTGGTGTCTACCCCTTCATTTCTACTGACACCACTATATCCCTCATAGTGGTGGTGTTGATGTCTACCCCTTCACTTCTACTGACACCACTATATACACCACTATATCCCTCATAGTGGTGGTGTTGGTGTCTACTCTTTCACGTCTACTGACACCACTATATCCCTCATAGTGGTGTTGTTGGTGTCTACCCTTCACTTCTACTGACACCATCACCTACACCACTAATCCTTGATGGTGGTGGTATTTAATTGCTACTTTACATCTATTAGCACCCTCACCAACTCTAGCCTATTCTTTATGGCGATAGTGCCTTATCCTTCCCATCGACACCACTAGTGTGGTGGTGTTGATGCCTGCTCCTTCACTTCTGCCAACACCATCACATACACCACTATACTCTTTATGGTGTTGGTATTTTACATCTAATAACACCACTATCATCATCATCCACAACTCTATATCCTTTATGGTGGTGGTGTTGTTACTTTCCCTTTCACACTTGCACTAGCACCACCAGCGACACCACAATCCTTCATAGTGTTGGTGTCTACTCCTTCACTTATTCTAACCGTCTAACACCATCACCGGTAACACTATTCGTGATTCCACTAGGAAGAGGGCTGTGGTTTGGTAAATAGAGTGTTGTCTCCTCTGAAACCTTTGACGCACTAAACGGCTGCCTCCACAACATTGAACACTAAGATCAACGTTGTTCGCAGAGCCAAAATGAACAAAGTGAACCTGCCGGATTTCCCCTACCGACTGTGGTGGCTCTTGCATCGCAAGATATGTATTATCCGAAACCATTGCCGCACTACTCCTCCTAAACGGCTGCCTCCACTACATTGAAAACCAAGACCAAAGTTGTTTGCAGAGCCATAATGATCTAAGTGAACCTATAGTATTTCCGCTGCCGACTGTGGCACTGCGAAATTGTCTGAAATGGGATGTAGCAGAATTGGGATTTAGCGGAGTGATCCGCCATTAATATAATGTCCTTTATGGAGGTGTTAGTGCTTGCTACCTCACCTATAACTACTAACACAATGACTGACACCACTCTTATCTAATGTGGTGGTATAGGTACCTGGCCCTTCGCTTTTAATAACACCATCTCTGACACCACTATATCCTTCATGATGGTGGTGTTGGTGTCTGTTCCTTCACTCACCACCACTAATACCATAAGCTCTGTTACCACGATGTACACCGCCAACACCACATTCACTCCTACCACTATAATTACTATCATCATCACCACCTCCACCGCCGAGGAAGACGGATAATACCTACGTGACCCACCACCATCACTACTACTACTACTACTACTACTACTACTTATACTACTACTACTACTGCTGCTATTGCTGTTGCTAAGACCATCACACCACCACCTACACAATAATCACCACCATTACCATCAACACTATCACTACTACCATCACACCTGTACCACTACATTCACAACACCGCCAAACTAGCACCACCATCAACAAACATTATATTTACTACCATTATCATAAAAAACTACCGAATATTTCTAGCACTTTCATCAACACTACCACCACCAATAATTACCACCATAACATCATCACCATGTGTTAAGGGGAGGTTTTTAGTTGATTCCCTAGACTTCCATCAAACTTAAAATTACTCCCTAGACCCCCTTTCAAGATAAATTTGTACATTTTTCGGTAGAAAAATGTCCCGGCCGAAGGCCGATTACCCTTAAATTACAGGCTCGCTGTCGCTCGCCAGGAAAAAATCGACACCTAAATGGCACGAATGGTATTAAAATTGACAGAAATGGGGCGAGGGTTCTTAAAATCGCCAAACTAATGGGGCGAACGTCTTAAAATCTCAAAAGCAATGGGGCTAAACATGAGGGAGAAAGAGGTCCAGAAAAAATCCTCCAGGTGGAAATCTCCCCTTAAGCTGGTATCCCACGAGAATCTTTTCCCTCAACCTTTATCAGCAACTCTGGTCAAGTTGCTTAAGAGTTATAATGTTATGACATTGGTGGCACCTAAGTTGATTTATACGAAGTCTCGTTTCCAATACCAATGTAAATGTTCCAGAAGTATTGTTGGAAAGTTGTTGGCCGATAGTGTTTTGACGATAAAAAGCATTCGTGTGATATGCCCTTCACCACCATTACGTAATTTGCATCATTATTTGGTTACCATTAGACGATTTTCTTTAGTTTATAATCTACCTCGACGACTCGAATGGTCACCTGCTCTTTTTATCTTTTCTCCTATTCTGTTTCCCTGGCTTGTATCCATTCAGCCCCATTCAGCCAACTGTTTTAAGACGTTTATCCCCATCCAGGTGTCGATTTCTTCCTGGCGAGCGATAGCGAGCCAGCATTGTATGGAGAAATCCGGCTTTGCCGGAGAAATTTTTCTATCGAAAAATGTAAAAATTTAGCTTGCTGTCAAAACAAAAATATATATATGATGGCTCGCTACCGCTCGCCAGGAAAATATTGACACCTGGGTGGGGGTATACGTCTTAAATCAGTAGGCTGAATGGGGCCGAATGGATACAAGCCAAAGAGAGAGGGAGAGAAAGATAAATAAAGCGAAATGGGCCCCCTTAATAGAGTTTCCCCTATTTCATTAGCTTTTAATTTCCTTGGCAATCTTTCGTATATATGTATCCATGCTGAGAATCTTTAATTATTAGGTGACGATCTAGATGCTGTTTGATTTTGTGCGCCAATAAATTATTCTTAATAGTTTGTCTACAGTGTTGGCGGCAGGTATTGTGTAGACGGCAGGCAATGCGTCGGCGGTAGGTGACAGGTGATTTGAGAGAGAGCGAGAGAGAGAGAGAGAGAGAGAGAGAGAGAGAGAGAGAGAGAGGCAGGCTGAACTATTATGGACAGTTGTAGGATCATTAGGAGGGTGAACGAGGAAGAATAAAGTCTCCATTAAGACTTCGTGGCTCTGATATTGCCTGGGTGTGGAGGATCCCTAATGGAGGCGAGAGTGTGGTGTTACATAGAGTTACATACATACACAGGTCACACAAACGTTGCAGTCCTTACTAGGCAATCCGGCCTTAAATTAATTATAATAGTTATTACTGAATTAAAGACAAAGCTAGTGAAACATAAGGCTATATCTATCTATCTATCTATATGCTCAGGCCCAATTCCTATTTTTTTTTTCTTATTTCATTCTATTTCTATTCCCATTTTTCCTATTTTCTATTTCATTCTATTTCTATTTCCCATTTTTCCTATTTATATTTTTATTTTCTATTTCACTCTATCTCTACACCAAGTAAACATAGAACCCCAGTATAGAGAGAAAATACCCACTGGGAAATTGTTATAGTAAAAGAAGATATAGAAAGATATATTAACAATGCCGTAAGTATTTATTTTCCTATATAATTATTACTCCAACGTCTTCTTGATAGCGTAATGCATAAGTGCGCGGAATTTCGGTGTGAGTATCCTAGGTTCGAGTCCTTGGAGTGCCGCATGTATTTGTTGATTTGATTAATTGAGTGTAGGAGTGGAGTTGGTTTGTGAAAAAATATAATATATCGGTATAACTTCGCCTTGCAAAGGGTAATGGTGATACTCTACATAATTATTCCTGGTAATTAACTCCACTTGTTTACCACACTGCAGGCATAGACAAGTCCTGTAACATTTAGGTTCGTTCTCTTGGTTTTGAATTTAATATTATTGTTGCGCGTTTTAGAATTTGTGTCGATTGTCAATAGTGTACTGTATTTGTATCAACTTAGTCAAAGCCGTAAGCAGCTCGGAAAATAAATTCAAGGAAACGCTATTCTTTTCCAATTTTCAATATTCTAGGGTGAAAACTATCACATTTTTGTTTACGATTAATTTACTCAACTTGCTTAGTACTTCATTAACGGTAATGGTGAAATGTCCTAGTTCTTGTATTGTAATGTTATACTCCGAATTATGGTCTCAAGTCAGAACATAAGTATACATGAGGTGGAAGGATTGATTTTATGCGTATAAGAGTGAAAGTGGTGCTGGGTGGGAGGAGGGACGCCGGTCGATGGATGATGGAGAAGCATGGAGGCAATTAATTCGTGACTATCCCCTCGGGGGTTAAAGCTGTTGGCAGTAAATAGAAAGTTTGCTGTTTACAATATTTGTGTCACCAACTATTATTTGGCCACTGTAAAACACTTAAATTATACACTTTTATTCTGTATAATACTATTTACTGAAACTTTAAACATTCGTGAGATTACTTGCACCCTCTCTGGCAATACAAATGTCGTAATTACTTTCTCTGACTTCTATAATATTTACTTTTCCTCTAATTGTGTCATTGTGCGTGGCTTTTTTCGAAAATTTGTGCCAGTGATTCCTCTCCTAAAGCTTAATTTGTCAATCTCTTTCTTTTATCAGGGAGTGTGTGTGTGGGGGGAGGGGTATTCTTGTTCGTATTTCGTTTAGGTCTTATAGGTATACACTTTCTTGTGCAATCATGATGATGTCTCATTTATTCCCACACTTCTTACAATTGGTTTTAATTACATATAGTCGTTTTAAAATGCATGTTATTAAAGGTTTTCTAAGTATGACAAGCTCAAATGTTTAAAATATGTATATCTACAGTTTATGTTAATTCTAATGATGTTGTGAGAGGAGGTTGGCAAGTGTTCACCAACATCCAAGACTGCTTAGAGTCTTCAACAAAAAGAATATCCATATCAACGGCACCATAGGATTCCACTAATATTTCATGGAGAGAGAGAGAGAGAGAGAGGGGGGGGGGGGGGAGGACTGAGTTTGCATTGATTGCGTGTCTGGAGAAAATAAGAATAAACCCTGGATAAAAGTATGGTGAAAGGACCCTGTTTATGACGCTTGATGATAGTATAAGAGCGTGACTGAGGGTAGGGAATATGAGATGTTTGTGGCTGAGTTTCTGCATCAGGTAATACGTAAAGCCGGTATCACACGAGCGCTTTTTCACTCAACCTTTATACTTAACACTGGTCTGGCAGCTTAGGAGGTCAACATATATAATATGTATGATGCCTAAACTCATCTACCATCAGTCTAGCTTCCGATACCAGTGCAAAATATTCCAGAAATGTTGCCAGAAAAATGTTGATAATCGAATGTTGACTATAAAAGCTCTCGTGTGATACCGGCTTAAGTCTATGAAGAAAAATAGGAAATCTCTCTCTCCCTCCCTTCTGTATAACTATTTTTATTTATTTCACTCCAACACCAAACACCTCCCAAAGAAATTAATGAAAGTAAGCATGCGATCCACCGGGATTTGAACCTGGGTTACCACATACAGATTTTAAGGGGAGGTATTTAGTTTGTTCCCTAGACCTCCATCAAGCTTAAAATTACACCCCCTTGAGTCCCTTTCAAGATAAATTTGTACATTTTTCGGTAGAAAAATTTCCCGACCAAAGGCCGGTTCCTCTTAAATTCAGGCTCGCTATCGCTCGCCAGGATAAAATCGACACCTGAATTGCACGAAAGGTCTTAATATGGGGTGAAAGTTCTTAAAATCGCTAAACTAATGGGGCAAACGTTTTATAATATCAAAAGCAATGGGGCTAAACATGAGGGAGAAAGGGGTCAAGCAAAAAATCCCTCAAGTGGAGACCTCCCCTTAAACACTCTAACCATTACACCATCATATCAGTTCCCCCCTTTTCAGATTATCAGTTTTATTGTAGATTCTGCCTTTTTCGATTGACATGCGTAGTGATGTTAGTATTCGGATTTTTTTTTTTTTTTTTTTTTTTTTCTTCACCAGATTTTTGTTTTCAGCTCCCCTATTTATTTTTCATTGTCTTGCGTATCTTATTACTTATTGAATTGTGTGTCTTTAAGTTTGCATTTCCAACTGTATTTGTGTCTGTCTGCATATGTTCTTTTTATCTATTAATTTGCTGCATTTCATATTCCTGCCGTCTTATAATTCATGCTGTTCATACTTTTTGTTTTATCAGATTTAATGTTCTTAATACCTTATAGGGGAAAGAAACGGGCATCCCCATTCTTCATAATATCAGCCAAGCTCTCTCTTTTCGTGTTGTATTTAAATCCTCACTATCAAGATATTTCATTTTAATTAATTCAAACAATATCTTCAGATAATACATTTTAGTACATTCAAACAATTTCTACTAACTTAGCATTCATTACGAAACACATTTTATGAGGGAATCATAAATCTGTTCCGAAATCCTGAACATACTGTGAATTACAAACTACACTTTCCTTTATCTCTATACCTAGTCTGTCTGTGTCCCCCCTCCTAAGTAAACTAAATAATATAAATAAACTAACTTTAACACACACACACAGACACACACAGACACACACAGACACAATAACACACACACACACTCTCTCTCTCTCTCTCTCTCTCTCTCTATATATATATATATATATATATATATATATATATATATATATATATATTTATATATATATATATATATATCTCTCTCTCTCTCTCTCTCTCTCTCTCTCTCTCTCTCTCTCTCTCTCTCTCTCTCTCTCTCTCTCTCTCCCTCTCTCTCTCTCTCTCTCTCTCTTCCTCTCTCCCTCCCTCTCTCCCTCGCTATCTCTCTCTCTCTCTCTCTCTCTCTCTCTCTCTATCTCTCTCCCCCCCCCCCCCCCTTTGTCGTCGACAGTCCAGCTGCATTACAGAACAATTACACGAGGGTCGGATTTATTGTTTTCATATCCTGCTATTCCCGGCCCGCTAAACGTTATCATTACCGACATTACCGGGTGAAAAAGTGGCCGGCGGGTTCGGCGCCGTGAGTCGGGAAAGGGTGGGGGGGGGGGGGGGGGGGGAATGGCTGGATGTGGGAACGAAAGGTACAGTTACCTAAATGATATCTTACTCACATTGGCATATGTGGTGTCCCGAGTTCGAATCCCGGGAGGACCATATGCTTTTATTAGTTTATTCAAGTACATTGGGGTTTGTTATTGATGATTAATGTTTAGAACGGAGTGTTGCTTATATGTGCCGAAGGAAAATACAAAATAATTGAATTATGAATTTCATATATATTTTTTTTCAGTCCATCACATCATCGTGAAGAGAAGTCTTGTTAATTCCAAAGAGAAACGTATTAGTTTGATAATCTCAATTGCGAATACAAATAAATACAGCTAAAGGGATATTGAATCAATTTGAAAGAAGTCTTGTCAACATGAAATACTTCGTCTTTAAGTCCCATTATCTTGGAATAAATTATTATTTTTTGTTTACTGTAGGCTACTAAAACGTCTACAGTTCTGAGGTCAAGATATAACTAAAGGAACCATAGTGAATAAAATACGCTTGCACCCCAAGCTTTAATCCTTTTGATCCTATTTTAGTTTTGCTTGCGTCGAAAGGAATGCTTATAAAAGGCCGACTTTGTTGTTGATGATCTGTGTGTGGTTCTTGGTGAATAAAGATAAAAAGATAATTTATGTATTATTATTATTATTATTATTATTATTGTTTTTTTATTTTTTATTTTTATTGTTATTATTATCGTATATAATTATATATATATATATATATATATTATTATCATGTAAATATGTATTCAGATATAAATTGTGGCTCACTTATTGTCTTGTGATTAAATAAGAGCACACCAAACCATGATAAACCTTTGTGATGTTGCTCCTGTTCTTTCATCGTACATTAACTTAATTTTGTCTTCATTTGGTCAGTATTCGTTTATTCCATTTAATCCTTAACTGCCTATTTATATTTCACTCGCTCTATTTTTCTCCTTTCTTCTTGATCTTTAATTTATATGCATTGTATATTTTTACTTGCCTCGTTTCATTCTCTCTCTCTCTCTCTCTCTCTCTCTCTCTCTCTCTCTCTCTTCCTCGCTCTGTATCTCTCTTCCTCGCTCTGTCTCTCTTCCTCGCTCTCTTCTCTCTCTCTCTCTCTCTCTCTCTCTCTTTTCTCTCTCTCTCTCTCTCTCTCTCTTCTCTCTCTCTCTCTCTCTCTCTCTCTTCTCTTTCTCTCTCTCTCGCTCTCCTCTCTATCTCTCTCTCTCTCTCTCCTCTCTCTCTATCTCTCTCTCTCTCTCTCTCTCTCTCTCTCTCTCTCTTCTCTCTCTCTCTCTCTCTCTCTCTCTCTCTCTCTCTCTCTCTCTCTCTCTCTCTCTCTCTCTCTCTCTCTCTCTCTCTCTCTCTCTCTCTCTCTCTCTCTCCAGCACTATATATACTCTATCCCAGCTCGGTAATCTTTGGGCTCATCACTCCTGGGTATCTGGTCATTAAACTCCAATTAAAGGTGTTCCGACCCGCCTCTCACGGTCAGGGCACATAAACCTGACGGCAACAACAACAGCCCTCCAGTGTTCACAGCATTTTTTTTTTTTTTTTTTTTTTTTTTTAAAAGTGGGTCGAGAAGATGCTTTGTTTCAGTGCCTTGTTTTTCTTTTCATGTTCCTTTTTCTTTTGTGGGAATGCTTTGTTGTGCTGCATTACATTCGGTTGATACATCCGTGTTGTATTCCATGTGAAAAACAAAAGACAAGATAGCTTATAGCTAGTGTCCCTTTATTTTGAGTGAGTGATGGATAACTTAATGAAAGGTATGTTTGAGGCAAGATGTCTTGACACTAAGAACTTGGAGGGGTTCGAGTTGTAGGAAAGGGGAAAAAACTTGGGAAGATAATATCTACTGATATATATATATATATATATATATATATATATATATATATATATATATATAATGTAATAGCGGGTTAAGAGCTGGGTTATTTAAGTAGGTAGACATTATTTAGTGTCTTGTGTGTTTTTTTTTTAATATGATCTGTAGCACTGTATTTTTATATATATTTTTAGGTTTTGCTTTTTGAGAAGGGAGAGTTTATTGGTTTGATATGCGTCTCACACACACACATACATAAGCTTCATACACCTACACACACACACACAAATTATCCTTCACACACTTACGCATACACAAATAACCTTTACACACACACACACACACACACACACACACACACACACACACACACACACACACACACACACACACACACACACACACACACACACACACCCCGACTCTCGCCTGACTCTCACATAAACGATCTATAATTGCTCGCTTTACGAACATCAAGCCAAACGGTTGGAATCCACCCTTCTCCCCTCGCATTATGGTTACACGAGCACTTCAAGCCACTCCTATAACCACCGCATTAAGGGGGGATGGGCCGGTTTTCTGGACCACTTTCTCCCTAATGCCCCACTAGTTTTCAGATTTTATAAAGTTTGGCCCATTAGTTTGGCGATTTTAAGACCTTTCGACCCAATTCTTTGTCAATATTAAAACTTTTTGTGTCATTTAGGTGTCAATTTTGTTCCTGGCGAGCGAAAGCGAGCCTGTGATTTAAGAGAATCCGGCCTCTGGCTCGGACATTTTTCTAGCGAAAAATGTACAAATATATCTTGAAGGAGGGTCTTGGGCAGGTTTGTTTTAAGCTAGAATGAGGTCCAGGGAGGAAACTAATAAAAACATAAAAATATACACAAATGTGCATATAAAACGACCCATCTCTCCTTAAGTATCATCGGGTCAAGGGTTAGCAAATTCCGTGACTATCCTACGAGACACGAAATTAAACTTGCGGGAAATAACACAGACGCGAAATTAAACCTGCGGGAAATAACACGGAACAGTCTCTCTAGGGCAGTCAGCTGGTTCTTTCGTTTTATGAAGTTCCTTTTATAGTTTTTCTTTATGGGTAAGATGAAGACAAAAAGCATGGTTGTCTCTATCTAGTGTCTTCATATTGAAAGAGTGATAGAGAGCCATATTCAAGGCACATTGGAGGCACAATGTTTGGACACACAGAGCTTGAAAGTGTTTAAATTGCATGATGAGGGAAAGAGAGGAAAAAGGGTCCTGAGATTATTTATTGAGTGGAAGGAAGTCTGTGAAAATCAGTTCCCTCTTAAGTTAGAGAGTTGAACAAAATAAGGGTAGGACTGTTTTGAAAGGCGGGTGCCACCTATTTTCCGTAAGGGAGGAGATACACTGAGAAAGCTCTGAAGATCAGTAATAATATAAATAGCGATAGAAGATATACATGCAACATCGTAACGGTAGATGGTCAAGGTGTGCTTAGCATAATTTACCTGGACCTTCTTAACCCTTACAGTACCAGCGACGTCTTTTTTATTTGATTTCAGCTACATTTAACCGATTTTATGAAGATTAGGAAGGATATATGGTAGCTAAAAGGATTAATTGAGATAGTCTGTAGCATTTTAATGGGTAGGCGTCCTTCCTATGATAAATATAATAGTCTAATCATTGACAGAATATAATATAGAGGATTTCACCGGTACTGAATGGGTTAAATTGAATCCAACAATTATTATATGTAGTCCCTCAGTGACAGAGTTTCAGAGGAAGATATCACTAGTATTATTAGCTCGGGAATATGTTTGTCTTTATCATGGTGGAAATTTGAAGCAAGGAGCACCATAATTATGAGTGTAAACAGTCTATCTATCTATTGCCTGACGCCGTGATCCCCGAAGGGGTGGCCACGAACGAACCGCCCCCATGCACCTCTGTCCCCAGTCAGTCGACGCCCCTCCCCCCAACCAGCACCGCCTTCGTTCATGTAGTTCCTCACTCCATCCTTCCACCTCATATTCGGTCTACCTCTCCCTCTCTGTCCCTCCACCTCACTCTCGTACACCCTCTTAGTCATTCTCTCGCTTTCCATACGTTCCATATGGCCGAACCATCTCAAGTTGTTCCTTTTCACACTTTCCAGCACATCTACCTCCACACCACACCTCCTTCTTACTTCCTCATTAGTCTGTCTATCCCTCCATGTAACTCCGCACGCACTCCTTAAGTAATTAATTTCCACTGCTCTCACTCTTGGTCTGAGTCTCTCAACCAATGTCCATGCTTCGCTTCCGTAAGTCAGTGTCGGGATTACCACACTGTCATGCAAGGACTTCTTCACTTCCATACTGGACCACCCTATTTCTTGTTACTGCTTTTAGCATTCCTACAACCCTCTTCCCCTGTTGTACCCTCTCCCGCACCTCTTCATCCATAGTCCCATCTTTACTCAACACACTGCCCAGATACTTAAAAGAGTTGACGATCTCCATAGCCTGACCGTTCAGCTTCACCTCACACTCTGTGACTTCACCCCTTTCGAAGACCATAACCTTGCTCTTCCCCGTATTTACCTTCAAATTCCGTTTTTCGCACACTGTTCCAAACTCATTTACCAGACCCTGCAACTCCCATTCATTATCACTCATCAGAACTGTATCATCCGCAAACAGCAGTATAGGTAGCTTCCACTCAATTCCCTCCCTTTTCAGCGATACACCAACATCCACTGCTCTTGATAGGATTTCTTTCATGACTCCATCCATATATACAGTAAACAACCACGGGGACATCACACACCCCTGTTTCAAACCAACATTCAGGTCAAAGAACTCGCTCTCCACACGTACTGCCGCCTTTGCACCCTCATACATGCTCTTCACTGCTTTCAGCAACTTGCCCTCTACTCCATATATTCTAAGTACTTTCCACAAACCTTCTCTATCCACTCTGTCATAGGCCTTCTCCAAGTCCATAAAGGCAACATACACCTTTTGTTTCTTCTCCAGATACTTCTCCACAACACAATTCAGAGTAAAAATCTGATCTACACATCCTCTTCCCTTCCTAAAACCTCCCTGCTCATCGCCTATCCATTTCTCCGTTCTCACTCTCACTCTCTCAATCACTACCCTACTGTATACCTTCCCTACTACGCTTAGAAGACATATTCCTCGGTGGTTACCACACACTCCTCTTTCCCCTTTGCCCTTATATAGGGGGACTATTATGCCAGTCTTCCAGTCATCGGGTGCACTCCCCTTCTCCCAGTATACCAATTATTATGTTACCTCCACCAACCGACTTTACTCCTAAACTCAATTAATGAAATCAACAAATACATGTGGCAGTCCAGGGATTAGAACCTAGGATGCTCACACCGAAATTCAGTGCATTTATCCATTACGCTACCAAGACAGTTAATGTAATGAATGGTGGACAAGCCTACGATTTATTATGCAATATTAGGAGACACAGATCTCTTAATACTATCAGGTAACTATTAGTGCAGCCAATCAGTTCCTCTTTAAAATTGGATGAGTATTATTACTAACAACAAATCACGGACTCTTCGTGTTTTTGCTATGAAAACCAAGCCGTTTTGATTGCTCCCTAAATGTTGCTTTATATTCATATCCTGATAAATACAAATTTATGTTTATGGAATTGCATCCATAAATCAGTTTCTATAACTGTTAAGGGGGGTGACCCGCTTTTGTTTTATCTCCTTTTTTCTCTTTCTCTGGCTTGTATCCATTCGGCCCTATTCAGCCTACTGTTTTAAGACGTTTACCCCCCTCCAGGTGTCAATATATTCCTGGTGAGCGGTAGCGAGCCAGCATATACAGCATATATATTTGTTTTGACAGGAAGCTAAATTTTTACATTTATCGATAGAAAAATGCCTGGCAAAGCCGGATTTCTGCATACAATGCTGGTTCACTATCGCTCGCCAGAAAGAAATCGACACTTGGATAGGGATAAACGTCTTAAAACAGTTGGATGAATGGGGCCGAATGGATACAAGCCAGAGAAAGAGAGAAAGATAAAAAAAAAGCGAGGTGACCCCCCTTAACAATACATAGGTGGTGCGAGAACTTTTGTAAGTGCTTGTACCTCACGACGTTTGGCCTGGTCTGTGCCGGGCTGGGTCGGGTCTCTTCACAAAGGGACAGTATATATATATTATTTTCCTCCGGCTGGGCCATTATTGTTCCGCTTTGGTAATGAGTTCGTGAGTTGTGATGCCGGGGGAGTGGCTGGCTTGGCTGGCTGGCTTGGCTGGCGGGGTTTGGGGATCTTCTATAATTCCAGGATTTTAATTTTTTTTTTTTTAATCTTTCTTTCCTTTTCTCTCTTTCCCTGTCTTGTATCCATTCGGCCCCATTCAGCCAACTGTTTTAAGACATTTATTCCCATCCAGGTGTCTATTTCTTCCTGGCGAGCGAAAGCGAGCCAGCATTGTATGGAGAAATCCGGCTTCGCCGGAAACATTTTTCTATCGAAATATTTACAAATTTAGCTTACTGTCAAAACAAAAATATATATATTTTTGCCTTCCGTCCTTCGTTTATTCCCTTTTCCTATGTCTCTATCTTTAGTTATTTATCTTCCTCTATAATTCCAGGATTTTCATTTTGCTTTTTTGGCCTTCCGTCCTTCGTTTATACCCTTTTCCTGTGTCTCTGTCTTTAGTTATTTATCTATGTCTCTGTCTTTAGTTATTTCTTATCTCTCTTCCTTATTTGTTCCTTCTTTTGTCTCTATCTTCAGTTATTTATCTGTCTCTATCTTCAGTTATTTATCTGTCTCTATCTTCAGTTATTTATCATCTCTCTTCCTTATTTGTTCCTTCTTTTGTCTCTATCTTCAGTTATTTATCTGTCTCTATCTTCAGTTATTTATCATATCTCTCTTCCTTATTTGTTCCTTCTTTTGTCTTTATCTTTAGTTAATTATCTATGTCTATCTTCAGTTATTTATCATCTCTTCTGTATTTGTTCCTTCTTTTCCATTTTTGTATTTGTTGGCATTGTTCTTTCTTTTCTATCCTTGCTGTAACGGGCATACTCTTAACCCTTTCGATACATTGATGCCACCTTTTCACTTTATTTTGGCGGGTTTGGCGGACTCTAGGGGTTCCTCTATAATTCCAGGGTTGGGCTGGTCGGGTTTTCTGTTTGCTGTAACGGCCATACTTTTAACCCCTTCATTACCGAGGATGTATGTTGTGTTATTCCAGCTATATTTAGACGACGTTATACAAATTAGGAGGAAACCGTGGTACTTTAAATGGATAATCGAGATAGTTTGAAGCTTTTTAATTACTACACGTCCTCCCTAAGCTGGATTAAATTGTCTAATAATATCCAGATTATAACGACAAGGACAACTCGGTACTAAGGAGGTTAACCCTTTCGATACATTGATGCCCCCTTTTCACTTTATTCTGGTTATATTCAGGCGATTTTATGCTGCTAAATACTTTTGAGTTTTGATGGTGGAAATTTCTGTTGTAGTAGCGGTCATGTTTATAACCTTTTCGATACAGTGATGCCTGTTGTCTCATATTCTGGGTAGGTTCAGGCGTATGCTGCTTATGAAGTGGGTAGGAGGAGGTATTGAGTTTGTTGACCATTTGCTAGTTCCAGGAAATTAGGAAGTTGGAGCCGTAAGCATCAATATTTTACAGAAATCTGATAATAATGTATGCTTCAGATTGATAGAAAGTATATTAAACTCGATTATATATATTTATATAATGCAGTATTACCATATTGTTGCTGGCATTTTTTTTTTAAATACCAATATCTTCAGCTTCAACTTCGTTATAGCCTGAAACTCGCAATTGGTGAATTGTGATAGATGTTATGACACAATATTTTACCTAAAATCAGTCTTATCCAAGGTAGGATAAAATATATATGACTCCAACGTAGTGAAAGGGTTGAACTGTATTGCAGTAATACCGAGAGATTGTATGAATAAGTAGAATTAGTTTATGATAATTAAGATTCGAGGTAACATACAGTTCCCTCTCCTTAATTAACACTCGCTTCTTGATTCCTCGTTCGATTTGGGAGGCACAGCACCATACGTCTCTAACTATACTGTCTATTTAACCCTTTCTATATAGTAAGACGCACTCTTACATTTTATTCTTGCTACTATATTAGACGACTTCACTAAGTATAGGAAGGATCTGTGGAAGTCAAAAGATTAATGAAAATCAAATTCCATCTTTTGCTTGTTTTGTTTTTTCAATCTGGTAATATTAGATATTCGGAGAGTTTTGCTTGCAATGTAATTCATGTATTAACTGGTTATACTTATGGAATAAGTTTATCTAAAACTTTATTTATTATACATTTGTCAGAGAAACTCAAAACATGGTTAGCAACGTTATATATACTGTATATATATATATATATATATATATAATATATTGTATGTGAGAGTGAGAGAGTAGGTGTTGGAGGTGGCGTTTAAAGAGTCGACATGGTGCCAAGAGGGAAGTATGTATACAACCATGAGACCTAACTGACCTTTTCGGGAGTAAATTATCATTAAACATTAGTTGTCTCGGCTTCCCTAACCTTCTCACCTCCACCTGTACTCAGTCACCTTGGCCACCACCTCTTGCACTTACCACCTCACCTATTCCACTTCCACCCACTTAGCCACCTCCACTCGTCTTCTCTTCTTCAACTTCTCAGTATTCTATTTTATCATCCTCCTTCCACCCTTTTCCTGATTCATCATTCACTTACAGCCTTAACCATTCCACTTCCACCCACTTAGCCAACTCCACTCACCTTCTCTTCTTCCAAGTATTCTATTTTATCATCCTCATTCCACCCTTAGCCTAATTCCTCTTTCACTTACAGCCTCACCCAGTCCTCTTCCACCCACCCTTCCGCTTCCACTGTCTTCCAGACTTCCACCTACTTATCCAACTCCATTAATTTAACTTTCTGCCACCCACTTCCCTTCTTCTCACTCATTTACTTAGCTATCTTCCACCCACTCTCCTCCTTCCCACCCCTATGTTTAATTATCTTTTACAGACTTCCTTCCTTCCCACCCATTTACTTAACGTTTCTTCCGCCCACTTTCTTCCTTGCTATCCATATATTTAACTTTCTTCCGCCCATGTCAAGCCTTTCTACTTATGTATTTCACCCTTTCAAGATCCAATACGCATTTCTTTTCTGTTTTCAGGCTATTAATTGACGATTTTATTCAGATTAAAAAGGGTATATGAAATTCGTAGTGTTAATTGAGATAGCCTTTACCCTTATAATTGTCACCGATCCTTTTTAACCTGTATAGAATTGTCTAATGATACCCAAAATAAACTGTCAGAAATGCGTCAGAAATCAATCAATCAAAAATAGTAGTGAAAGGAGGTTCGCGTCACAATCTTCAAAGGGTTCACTATATCTTCCATCCACTTCTTTCCTTTCCACTCGTTTACATATATAACTTTTCACTTACCTCACATATTCCACCATCCACGTCTTCGTCTTCCACCTTCTACCACCCACTTACCTCCGTTCTACGCATGTATTTAACTTCTTCCCCTCATATCCTTCCCTCCCCTCCATTTATTTAACTATTATGTCACCCATTTCCCACCTTTCTACTTATTTATGTATCTGTCCACTACCCCCATCCTTCGTGTCCCTCCATTTATTTAATGTTATTCCACTCTCTTCCTTTTCCTCCATTTATTTAACTTTCTGCCACTTACTTCCTTCCTTTCCCTACATATATTTAACTTTCTTCCACCCATGTCTTTTCTGTCCCTACATTTATTTAACTTTCTTCCACCCACTACCTTCCTATCCCTACATATATTTAACTTTCTTCCACCCATGTCCTTTCTTTCCCTACATTTATTTAACTTTCTTCCACCCACTACCTTCCTATCCCTACATGTATTTAACTTTCTTCCACCCATGTCCTTTGTTTCCCTACATATATTTAACTTACTTCCACCCACTACCTTTCTATCCCTACATGTATTTAACTTTCTTCCACCCATGTCCTTTCTTTCCCTACATTTATTTAACTTTCTTCCACCCACTACCTTCCTATCCCTACATGTACGGTATTTAACTTTCTTCCACCCATGTCCTTTCTTTCCCTACATTTATTTAACTTTCTTCCACCCACTACCTTCCTATGCCTACATATATTTAACTTTCTTCCACCCATGTCCTTCCTTTCCCTACATTTATTTAACTTTCTTCCACCCATGTCCTTTCTTTCCCTACATGTATTTAACTTTCTTCCACCCATGTTCTTTCTTTCCCTATATTTATTTAACTTTCTTCCACCCACTCCCTTCCTATCTACTCATTGAAACACCACTTGCACTTACACCCCACCTATTCCACCACGTCCTTCCACCATAATCATGTTGCCTTCTCCCATGCACTTTATAAGCTTCAATTGTATATTCCACTTACCCATTTTTCTCAATTAATATGTGTTCAACCTTATTCCATCATATACGGTACACATTCCACTCACCTTAACCCTCTCCGACATATGACGCGATTTTGAGCCTATTAGGGATACCGTACTTTAAAACCTTTGTTACCATCAGGGGTATTTAGAAACCTTTAGTTTAGTTACTTCAACCTCTGCAGTTGTCTTTGAGTTAGCTGTGGGCAGAAAACTAATTTTGGAGAGGTAATTATAAGAGTGAGAGAACTCTATTTCTTATTGATAATCTGGCAACCTCTGCGTCATATGAGTCTGAAGGGGTTAATATATCCCCAGTCTACTAGCATATTTCATTTTACCCCCCTCTCTCTCTCTCTCTCTCTCTCTCTCTCTCTCTCTCTCTCTCTCTCTCTCTCTCTCTCTCTCTCTCTCTCTCTCTCTCTCTCTCTCTCTCTCTCTCTCTCTCTCTCTCTCTCTCTCTCTCTCTCTTTTTCTCTCTCTCTTTCTCTCTCTCTCTCTTTCTTTTTCTCTCTCTTTCTCTCTCTCTCTCTTTCTCTCTCTTTCTCTCTCTCTCTTTCTCTCTCTTTCTCTCTCTTTCTCTCTCTTTCTCTCTCTCTCTCTCTCTCTCTCTCTCTCTCTCTCTCTCTCTCTCTCTCTCTCTCTCTCTCTCTCACTGTCATCCCATAACCTAGCTCTAGTCATCCGTCTTCCTTTCAATTGTGTTCACTTGGTTGTTCATTATTCTCGTCGTCCTCCTCCTACTCTCTTCCAAATCACGTACACAAAACACTAGTTTACTCCCTGGACCTGTAGCAAGCTTAAACAAAATAATAAATGAATGCATTCATAAATACTTAAATAGATAATAAACCTCTTTCAAGATCAATGTATACATTATTATCATAGACAAATGTCCCGGATCCTCGTAAATTACAGGCTTCCTACCGCTTGCCAGATAAAAATCGACACCTATATGTTATGAAAAGTCTTAAATTTGGCAGATAAATGGAGTGAAAGGTCTTAAAATACCAAACTAATGGGGCGAACGTCATATAATCTAATAACTAATGGGGCTAAGCATGAAGGATATGAAATTCATAAATAAAAACCCTCCCTTGAATTTCCTTCGTCAGTGTACCATTTGCCATTCACTTCCTATTGCCATCTTAACACCTATCATCATTTTTCAAGTTGCCTTCGCATTTTTCTTTATGTGTATGAAGGAGACAGAAGGAGTCTCCCCTAAAGGTTGAAAGAGTGACAGAGGGCCAACATCAAGGTACGTTATAAGTAATTTAGATGTTTTGGAAAGATGTCTGGTGTGCTTGTTAAGTGTAGTGAAATGAATAGGAGGAGGAGGTGTTTGTGAGAGGTGGCTGGATTACTCTCTGTGTATGTGAGGCACAAATAGAAAGTGGGGGAAGCAAGGCAAATGAAACAGGAGTTCCAGCAACTCCTTACTATATGTCTATGTGGTCTCCCCTGCTCGATTGGTGCCTACAATCTCCCCTCATGACATCAATTTTCCATTTTTCATTCCTCAATAAGTATCATCCATTTCATATTTGCCTTATCAACCCCTTATCATCTATATCCTATTTCCTTCGTAATATCTATTATCCATTTCCTTTTGCCATTTTCTATGTGCCTTCTTAACATCTAGCATCCATTTCCTCTTCGTTTTATTAACACCTAACATCCATTTTCCTACAATACCTTACTGCCTATCGCCCATATCCTAGTTTCTCTCTTACTACCTAGCCTATATCTGCATACTCATCTTCCTCCCACCCTGGCTACCGAGTTACGCACCCAGACGCTCGCTTATGTAGTGTGTACCGCCAAAATCCTGTGGTCTGGTTGGAGGGGATATTTTGCATGATGTGTACTATGTGGTGACGTTCTAAGTACAGCAATATAGTTCTTCGAGAGAGGGAGATTCGCATAGATTTACATAGATACACTGGCCACGCAGACCTTGCGATCCAAACGAGGTGGCCAGGACTTAATTCTAGTAGAGATGAAATATCCGATAGCAAAAGAAAGTTGAAGGAAAGGATAGAAAAAGAGAAGAAGAGAAAGAGAGAGAGAGAGAGAGAGAGCGAGAGCGCGATAATAATATTAATAACAAAAACATAAGAAATGGTAGAAGAAAATAAAAATAGAGGGGTGAGAGAGAGATAAAATTAAGAAGCGAAACGAAACTAGAATAGAAGATCAGAGAGAGAGAGAGAGAGAGAGTGTGAAAAAGCGAAACAAGACTAGAATAGCAGAACAAAGAGAAAGAGAGAGAAGAGAAGAGAAGATAATGTGTTAAACCAATCTATCCAATCAGCCATATTTCAATCCTCTATCCACCACAACCATTCACTCCCTCTATCTCGCCACCCACCCACCCTCACGCCCCCAACTTAGCTTCTAAATCCTGGCAGAGGTAACAGTTATGGGCGTCTGTTATCGGAAGACCATATATTAACCCTTTCCTTTATAGAGGTCCTTCCTAATCTAAGTTAAACGGCTTTTAGCAGGTAGGATATATAGTATGCAAACTAAGCAGATTAATGCATTACATTATTAAATATGCAGCCTTTCGTTTTTCATATTTCATGGTAAATTTGATAATTTAATAGGTACTTGTCATTGCTAGTCATATAAACTGAAGCATGATAATACTAATACTACTTCTAATAATAATGATAATACTACTAATACTAATACTAATAATAATACGTATACTTAATTTAATCTGTCTCCTACACGTTAGGGAATACAATACTATAAACTACCCCAAACCTTTGGAACTTTGGCTATATAACGTGAAGGATTCAGTGGCTTTGTATTGATTTTGGTGCGAGTGTAGAATAATCACATAAACTGTAATCTACCTCTTCCATTAAGGGGAAGGTTTTTATTATTGGTCGATATATATATGGAGAATGCTTGTGAATAGATGAGTGAACACGTGGTCATTTGGGAGAAGGGGTCGGGCGCAAGTTGGACTAGATAATAGTCCATCAGGCGCCTGGCCCGGGGAGCCAGTATATATGAAGGGTGAGCCTGGAAGTGTGGTGGGCGGGTTTGTGGTTTCGGCCCGCTGCATGTCTGCCTGCTGATACCAGAACCTCCGGGTGGTCGGGGGCCGGGGGAGTGCTGGAGGGACCTTGGTGATTCCTGGTCTCTGGGTCTTCTCCTGGGTGACCTAGATGTGTTTGAATGTGTGTTTTGTTTTTTGTGTGTTCATTGTTTCCTGTTATGTTGTGTTGTCCCTATTCGGGCTCTGTCTTGATACATACATACATACATACATACATACATACATACATACATACATATTAATTTTGTTTTTCTAGTTTCCTCCTTAGACCTCCAAGCTTAAAAAAGCATCCCCAAGATCCCCCTTCTAGATAAATTTGTAAAAAAAAATTGGTATAACAATTTCCCGGCCTTTCTCCTAAATTACAGGTATTAACAAAGAAATGGCGTGTAAGATCTTAAAATCGCCAAATTGGGCTCAACACAAGGGAGAAGGGGGGGGGGGGGGGGGGGGGGGGGGCAGGGCAGAAAAAGCAGTCATCTCTCCCCTTAACCACCCACCAGCTGCAAAGAACACTCAATAAATGACAACCTCTCCCAGCACCAACCCAGTCTTCTCTCCCATCAATTCCACTCACCCACAGATTTTCTTCCACCCACTCACCAATCTGAGCCATTCACCCACTCACCATAAACCTACTTCCTTCCACCAATCATCCACCTACCTCGACCTACAAGCATCCACCCATCCATTTCATCAACCCACTCCACCTCACCCAGCTAACAACCGCTTCCAACCACCCATCTACTGTATAGAACCTTTTCCGGCCACTCATAGACCTCCACCCCCTAATTCCTACTAACCTCCTCTTCGAATTGATTTTACTACTTTAAATTATCAATATCCCTCCTATCCAACAACCTCTCACACCCATCCAACCCTTCCGCAAATCTCACAATCACTCACCCCTCTCATATCTTCCACCCATTAACTCCAAGGCAACCAAGTTTCCTGTAAGGGAGTTGTGCTCCATACTTATGAAAAGTCTGAGCTTAATTAAGTAACACCCCATTCCTAACATTAATCATCAATTACAAACCCCAATGCACTTGAATAAACTAATGAAAACATATGGTCCTCCCGGGATTCGAACTCGGGACACCACACCCAGAACATAAGCATCTAAACCATTACACCACCAACACAGTTAATAATGTCTAGGTCTATGTCCACCTACCTACCTCTCCAACTCTCACCCACGCACTACCAACCTCTTTCACAAACCTCCCACCCCTTCACATCACCCATGCACTCTCAAGTTCCTCCATTCACCTCTCCCCTACAAACCAGCCACCACTACCTCTTCCACAGATCTCGAAATCATCCACCACCTTGCCATCTCACAGCCACCCATACACCATCCTCCTCCCACCCACACATTCACTTCATCCACTTACCTCTCACGCCCATACACCATCCTCCCACCACCACCTTTTGTACAGACCTAACACCCATCCACCAGCCTCCCATCGTACACTCACCCCCGCCCACCCACCCACCCCAGTCTTAAATCCTGCCGACGGTAGCAGTTATGTCGGTGTGGTATCTGCGGGTGTGGCAATACCGCGACACCCGGGCCCTGACTTATTACCCATAGTCGGGGACACCTCCACGAGGGTACTCTGTCATCTGGACACCTTGAGGGTGACAGTGACTGTTTGTTTGGTCTATTAATTCATTTATTCATATATTGTTTTAGTTTCCTCCCTAGACCTCCATCAAGCTTAGAAAAACACCCCTAGACCCCCCTTCAAGATAGATTTGTAAATTTTTCGGTAGAAAAATTTCCCGGCCAAAGGCCTATTCCTCCTAAAATTACAGGCTCGCTAACGCTCGCCAGGAAAAAATCGACACCTAAATGGCACGAAGGGTCCTAATATTGACAAAGAAATGGGGTGAAAGGTCATAACATCCCCAAACTAATGGAACCAACGTCTTAAAATCTCAAAACTAGTCGGGCTAAACATTAGGGAGAAGGGGGTCCAGAAAAACGGTCTGTCTCCCCTTAACTTGGGGGGTATTGTCCCCCCCTCAATCCTTTCCATCCCATATCTTGACATTCTCTCATCTTCACTGGACGTTCCTTTTCTGAGCAGTGTCTAGGTTTATATAGGCTATATATCCGTTGAGTGAAGATATATTATACAATGTGAAAGTTTTCATCTGTAAATAATAAGTTATAAATTTATCTTTGTCATCAGGTTTATCCCTGCGACTAATACAGTTATAATGATTTTTACTTAGGTTAGTTTGTTTGTGTATATCACAAATATATTGCGGAGGACTGCACTTGTCGGTCTGTCCAGTGACAATCTAAGGATTAATCTTGAACTTCCTATATTCACTGTGATACAGTATGGTTATTCAAAATATTTAAACATAATTTGATGGTAGATAAATGTACTCTCAGCCTGGTTTTGTTATGTTCTACAATTCAAGGTCTTTGTATATTATACTAATTTCATTTTCCGACATGAGTTTTTATTTAATTAGAGATATAATTTTCTGGCCGAAAAAATCCTGAAATGCGATTTTAAGATCGTGATATCAAGAAAACGAAGCTTTTATGTAGCTAAGTGATTCGATGGTCGCCAATGTAAGCAGATACAGTGGAAATGCCTCCCTATTACCACCACTTTTCAATGTAAAGAGTGCCCGACAAGGGCAACACAGAAACATTTATCAATCGTGATTAAGTTGTGTTTTCTATAATTTGGGGTAGACGTATAGTGGCAAGTGAAAATATTAACAGCTTAAAAAAGAAATGTTCTTAAGCTTGTGAGTTCTCAAATAAGAGCATTGTGACAACATATTTAGGTATATAAATAAATAACGATACAATTTGTACTGATGAAGAACTATTCATAGTATCTTCAATGTTTAGGATCATCATATACTTATTCATTATTATCTTCTCATGACCTTCTTTTTTTTATCTTTCATTTTGCGATTTTTTTTTCTCAAATACATTGCATTGCAATAATTTCTCTGTTTGTGCTTCTTCCATATATTTAATATATCAAAAGAGTTTCTTTGTATATATGACTAGAAGACAAAAGGCAAAGCTGCCTATAACAAGTGTCTCTCCTAAAGTTGAAAGAGTAACAGAGAGCCAAAATCAAGGTACGTTAGAGTTAAAATGTCTGGATACACGGAGCTTGAAGCACTTGTAAGTCATTGGATGAAGGCACAACAGATTGAGGGAGAGCGTTCCAAAGATTGCTTGTTGAGTAGAAAAGAGACTGGGAAAGTTTGTTCAATCTTGGGTTTGATAGTTGGACAGAATAGGGGTGGGAGTGTGTTGAAAGGCGGGTGTCACAAACTCTCTGTAAAGGAGGGGATATACACTTGAGAGAGCTTTGAAGAACATTGATTATTGTAATAGCGGTAGAAGAGTGGAGATGCAACATTTCGGCATGTAGAGAGAGATTGTAGGAAATCAGTGAGAGGAGGTGAGTTGAAGAGACAAAATACTTTCGACTTTACCCTTTCAAGAAGTGCGGTATGAGTTAAACCTCCCCACATATACGAACAATGCTCGATATTTGGGCGCACCTGTGCCCCTATACAGAGCAAGAAGCTGTGCGGGGCTGCGGAACCCACAACATCAGTTGAACACACCTAACTTCTGGAAAGCTGTTTTAGCAAGAGTGGTAATATGATCTTTCCAAGAAAGGCCAGAAGATACAGAAACACCAAGAGAGAAGATGAAGGGTTGACTTTTGTATTATTGTAGTATAAGTGATAGACCTGTGGAAGTTCTTGACGGGTAGATACTGTAAATGGGGATGTTGGGTTTGGGAAACACTGGAATTAACAAGATGTTCTTTACCCCAATCAGAAATGGTTGTTAGATCAGGAGATAAGTAGGTGATTTTTAAGAGAGGCGAAAAACACCTACTTATTTACTATTAGAATCTATCAAGACAGGTCAAAAGGTAAATTAGGAAAACACAAAGAAATTAGAAAATCAAGATAGCCAACAACTCAAAAACTATCCCTAAAGCTTCTTACCAACTATATAAATCTAAAGTTAGAGATGTAGTTAGTCCCCTTAAAAATTCGTTAGGATAAATGACTGATAATAAGTTAGAAATGTGCAGTGCATTAAATAGTCACTCTCTTTCTGTTTTCACTAGTGAAAATTTGGCACAGTTTCCCGAAGCAAGGTATATTACGACAGTATAGAAGATATTTTAAGTACGGTTACTATTAGTAGAAATTATGTGCTTAACCCTTTCACGCACATATGATGCAGAGGTTGCCAGATTAGCAATAAGAAATAGAGTTCTCTTATAATTACCTCTCCAAAATTAGTTTTCTGCCCACAGCTAACTCAAAGACAACTGCAGAGGTTGACTTAACTAAACTAAAGGTTTCTAAATACCCCTGATGGTAACAAAGGATCCCTAATAGGCTCAAAATCGCATGTTATGTCGGAGAGGGTTAAGGAAAGTGACAGACTGAAATATCAGAAATCGCCTGGTCCTGATGAGGTATATGCAATAGTATTAAAAGAATGAAGAGATGAGCTAAGTTTCCCATTAAAATTTCTATTTAATAAGGGAGGCTGACCTTTATACCCCCAATTCACCCTGTATAAGAGATTTTGTCTCTGGCATTATACCATTTTAATACCAATGGAAATGCTAGACTCGCTGAAAAATTCATCACTCTACTGTATGTGTGCGAGCGCACGCGAACTTCACATTATATGTAAAAATATTCAAAGCATCGAAAATCATTCAAATTTCCCTCAATTTTTTTAAGGCGCATCCTACAATCATCACCTACAAATTAGCGTGCTCACTTTCCCATATTGAATAATTGAAGGTGCTGAAAAAAATATAAAATATATATATATACGTTTGTGGCGCAATATTCGACATCAAATAGGCCGATTCAGGGAACATATCAGAGGAGCGGCCAGTTTGAGCACACCAAACAGGTGCCGTATAGTCCCATATATATAGTCCATGAGCCAAGACCCGAATTTTGGGATATCGGTACCACCCGGGGTGACTAATTCTCTTAGGTGTTTTTAGCTTGCTACATGTCTCTAGTTTATGTTTTGATATGATAGCCCTTGCACATTGGTAGCTTAATGGTCGTTATCACTTCTTGAATAGACATACCCTACCGAAAATTCCGAAATTTTTTAAAATGTCAAATTTGGGGACAGGAATGCCTAAATGTCAACAAAATGCATATAGTAATTGTCACATTTAATACAAGTCCTGTAAATACACACTAAGCATGCCATGGGCTTGTACATACTATTATGGCAAATTACTACTCCTAAATATCATCTACGTCAGACTCGGAATCTGACTGTTGTGCCACCGGCTCTTCTTCAATAGCCTTGTTCTGACATGTCTGTAACCTGCACATGTCCGTGCATTTTAGACCATTGCTGAGGCAAGTACACTTAGGGAGTTCGCATGACCGCACACACTTGCAAGACAGTAGCTGCATAACAGCATCTGGTGCTGGTGAGCCTCGCATCCAGTTGACGGCAAGCTTACCGTCCTCATCTGTCATCCAACCGCAGTCTGTTGGGTTCGCAACAAATGGCTGGCTCTGAAGACTTCTCCTCCAGATCGCAGCCTGGTAGTTTGCACGCAGTGCATGCATGAAGAGGCAGTCCTCACAAGGAGGGAATTGACTTGACTCTACCTCTCCACGTCTTGCACAGAACAGCTCATACCGAAGCTTGTTTACCTTAGTTGTGGGGGTAGATGGTAGGTACATGTGGCAGGTGATTTCCTGTAGCTTCTCAAAGAGTTCAGGAGACACTTCCCATGAGCGTCCAAGTTCGTGAAAAGCATGCTGGTATGTCTTGTCCATCTTCACCTGCTTGAGTGTCGTCATCTTCCCTCGGCCAGCGAATGCACTGACGGTATCACAGCCTGTAAAGGCATGCATACCAATCAATGAATCACACACGCTGCCTCCCAGTGTGCGGCTCAGTGTGGTGATATCCAGGAATCTTGTCCGGTTCTTCGTCCCGCACTTCTGGAACAGATGGGATGGGATCTTGTGGCACATGCCAAGACACAACACCATGACGTCTGTATCTTCTGCAGTGATGATGACAGACTTGTTCCCAGATTCTGCTGCATGAAGTGCATGGAGAAGAAGGCGTGTGTCTGCTTCTTCTTGAGTTGACTTAAGCTCAGGAGCCTCTTCCCACTGCTCTTTGGTGATCTTGAAGCAGCGCTGCTCACATGTGACATACAGCTCCTTGTCCTTGAGCTTCTCCCTGTGCTGTGGTGCCTTCCATTCTTCTACCAAGAACTTGATAAGACTTGCCTTGTTGGAGGAACTACCGAGTAACTTTCTCCACTGCTGGATGTTGTGCCCAGGTTGAATGTTCTTGAAATGAATTCCTGTGCCTGCACTTCTTTTGGCTCGTTCTGCATCCTTGATGGATGTCTCCTTGTAGATATCAAACACAACATCAATGCGCCTGCTCTTAGCACCTTCATGAACAGCGTGACTCAGTGCTGTACCTGCAAGCTGTGAAAAAGTTTTGTCGTTTCCCTTCAGTTTGTGGACCAGGCTCATCCCATCAATTATGGTAGCAGAGGGCTCGGGTATCACTTCTGCAGGAGAAACATTCCTCTCTAACTCCTTTGCGAGGGCAGCCTTGTTGGTCTTGCGGAGAGACCCATCACCGCTGGCAAGTGCCCAAGGCAAAGGCCCCAGGGGATGAGCCAAGACATCACTCATTTTGAGCTTTCTGTTCTCGGCAACAAGGATCATCTGGCCAAATAGGTTCCTGTCAGCCTTAAGATAACCTCCTTGGCATGGTCTTGTGAGCGTGGCTTCATTCTGATGTTAGTGAACGTTCTCAGTTTCGTCTTCGTCATCGTGTCATGAAACTGTATAGTTGGCGTATCGATCTCCAGGCGCTATTCCTTGAAGGCTTGATATGCATCCTCTCCTATTCTGTAGGCCCCTAGAAGGTCTTTGACAACTTCTGGTGGTGCCATAGTCGCAGTTGACAAACTGACAAGATCTTCTTGCTCTGCGTTGAAGGGGTTCAACCAGCTGGTCTCCATCAGTTGAACTAAAGATTGGACATCGGCCTCATCTCTTCTAATCCTGGGCATCTGTAGGTCTGGGTGGCTGAAGTCAGTATACTTTTGGCCTACTACCATAGTCCTGAGCTGCCTTAAGTACCTGCTGCGATACTCCGATGTCAGGTAGTACCTGGCGACAGCTCCGCCTTTCAGGCTGAAGCCTTTTGTGCCCCCTGGTGTCTGGGTGTCTTTGTTGATCGTCTCTTCGATTGTCTGGTCCACAGGGATCCGTCCAAAGGGATTCTTGCTACCGATCTGGACCGAAAAGCCACCTTGCATGAAGTGTTCATGGACCTCTGGGTGTTCAATGGGCAGTCGAGACATCAAGGCATAGTAGTAGGTTAGGAACCGGGCATAGTTCACTTTGTCATAGGCAAAACACCACGGTATCATCTGTCGGATTGCTCCTAGGTGGAGCATCCAGTTGCCTTCTCTGGAGGCTCGAATTAAGTCCAGCATGATCTCAACCATGTCCAGGTTATGACATCCAGAATGCTGAGAGGTTGTGTTCATCTCTGAGGGTCTCAAGATAAACTTGGAAAAGCTTCATGATGTGTGCATGATTCACTCTCCATCAGCTCTTGAAAGAGTCCCTGAGACACATTGCTGTGAAAGCTGTTGATGTCCTTCAGTGTTTCATCTAGATGGTGTATGTCCCTTGAATGGTTTTCTTCTAGCCATGAAAGGAAGCCATATCATGCAAGCCTCATCAGTGCTTCATACACGAGCTTGTGTAGTCTCACTGCTCTGTTGTACCTCTTGCCGTTCATCACTCCTGACACTGATCCTTCTGCGATGATACCTGAGTCCACACACAGATCTCTAAGACCTGCATCTTGAAACCTCTTTCCTATGGTGGAGATGAGATTACAGATTGTGTGGAAGACGCCCATCCTGATGATAATGTTCTTGAACTTCTCTTGTTTCCAGATAACTTCGGCAGCTTTGGCATAGAGTGCTTGATCAAACACGCACACAATCTTGTTAAGCTGTAAGGACTGCATGATAGCATGCGTTTGTTCCAAGATTTCATTAACGGTGGACATTTCTGTTGCGGGAGCATTGATAGTGGGCAGGTAGCTTACAGTGTCCTGAACCACTGAAATGTCTCTGCGCATTTTGATGTTGAACCCAGTCCAACTGCTGATGGACTGGTCCTCATGGTCTGACATTCGAGTAAGAAGCCAGATATGGTTCTTTGTCTATGAATCCTGGACTTCCTTGGTAGTGTCGACATACGCAGTCTCAATCCTAGGTGGCCCTGCCCGCCGCCCAACATTGTATATTGGCAGCATTGATGATGTCTGAGTGATGCTTCTTATCTTGGACTTGGTAATCTCTGGCAGGACTTTCTCTGGCACAGAGCCTGCAACCTTGGACTGGACAGCAATGCCATTGACTCTATGAGAAGTACCTGCTCCACTTAGGGTCTCTTCAAGTCGGTCAATGTTATCCCAGGCCAGGGTTGTGAACACACCAGGGTAGATGTTTGCTGGCAGTGGAATGTCATCCTTTGAGCATTCCAGCTTCTGGATACAAAGGGCTGTATCGATCTCCTCAAACATTGAGTAAGACACACAGTGACCAAGACGATTCAGAGTTCGGATCAGTTCTGTGTTTCCTGTCAAAGACTTTACAGCATTGGTCAGCAGTACGTGCTTGGGTGGTTTTGTCTTGCCACTGGTAACAGCAAAGACCAAGTCACTGCCAAAGGAAGTGGCAAGACGTTGAGCTCTTTCAGAGGGAGTTTCACAATCACACTCTCCTGTCAGCAGGGTGTGCAGGAATTGAGTGACTGCTGCAGGAATGACATTCTGATCTGTATCGGGAGGCCATGGCTGACTCACATCTTGTTTATTGATCTCATGCCTCAGCTGCATTCCTGCTTTGGTTAAGACATCTTCAGAGTTAGCTGCTCTTGCTTCTTGCAGGTCTTTTGCCATTTTGTGTGCTTGCCGGGCAAGGTCGTCCATTGAGAGGCTGCGTGGATAGATTAGAAGCTTTCCTTTCTCATCTGGGACAAAGCGTAGTGATTCTCCAAACTCGGTTTCAATCTTTCGGCGAACATGTTTCTTTGTCGCTGGTTTCAGTTGGATAATACCACGGGACATCATGGATCTCTCAAGCCTAGATGTGAGGTTTGTCATAGGCAGTACCTCTGGGTTGGGGAATAATTTGGTCCTTATATACAAGCAGAGTTCCTCGAGGGATTCTGTCTCAACCTCTTCGTAGCGTGCTTCCTCGCTTTCTTCCTGATTTTCACCTGCACCCGACCTGGCGGCCGCTGGGAAATCATCTTTTGTGAAGAGTTTGTAGCACGACTTGTGGTAGTGACCCTCTGCAGCAACAAGGTCTCTGCTAACTAAACCAAGGATTCTCTGGTTGAGTTTCCTTATTGCTGCTCTGCGAATCTTCTCATCTGCTCGTAGCTCAACACACTGTATGAGTGGCTCCCTTGTCTTTGTTGTTTTTATGTACTTGCTTGACTTCTCGCAGAAGATACATACTTTGGCATACACCCTGCTAGTACTAGGGGCATCCCTTGATGCCCTCCTCCTGGGGTCGACGCTTGCTGATTCTATCTTGACACCCTTGGCAAGGATAGAATCCAGTGACTTCTTCATTGTAAAGAGACTACGACATTTACGGTGATAATGTATGTGTGGTATTCCTCCTTCTTCAAGGCCCTTGGCTGCTTCCAGGACTGGATCATGCTGCCTGATTTCTGCAGCCCTGAGCAATGTGTTCCAGGAGTCCAAATCCTGTGGTGACACCCGAGCATCGCTGTCATCATCAGAGCAGTGGATGATACAGTCGATCCGTGCTCTCTTCCTCGCAGATGGTTCCATCCTGCCGTCAAACAGTCGACACACACCTGCAAAAAATATCACCATTAAACCATGAACAAACAAACACATTACATGGAAACCACTCTACATATGTTTGCTCCTTCCAATAATAAATTATCCCCAAAATATAACAAAAAATCCCCAAATATGAAATAAACTCCTAAATATGGAGAAACTTGAAATACACATCGGAATAATTCTTGTAGAGAATCAAATAAGCTACAAGAGCTGTTAGAATATATTTTTCAATATTTAAGGATTTATTCTAGATTTAGAGGAAAATACCCAAAATATAGAGTATATTCCGAAATATGAGGAAATTTGAAAAATACCTAGGAACAACTCTGGTAGAGAATATAATTCTACATAGGTGTTCAAAGTTTCGCGATGATTGTGTGATGGATTTTAAAGAAAATGAGGAAAACGCCGAGCGTCACGCTAAAAATCTTTATTTTTGGGTAGCGCCCCTATTGCATCAAAAAAATTAGACTAAGCTACCAGTGCGAGAAGGCTATCATATCTTAATGTACTTACAGTCACTCTATAAACATTTTAGTACCATTCGTGTTTAGTCACCCCAGGTGGTACCGATATCTGGCCTGGCTCATGGACTAATAGTGTGTAGAAGGGGAACGAAGCAGAGCAATATACATTTTAGTAGTTTCAATTTGAAGTTACCAATATGATTTCTTTTTATGGTATACTATAATATTATAGGCCTATGGGTTGGGCCTATGGGTGAATTATTATATATATATGTATTATATTGGGGTGTTAGGGATGTCATATGGGTGTTTATGCCCTCATATGATATTCTCTATTGTTGAAAGAAGTATTTTAGACAAAAAAAAAAAAAAAATTGGGCTGGGTGGGTCAAATTTGGTTGGGTTGGGGGGGGGTAGGGATGCGATATGGTTGTTTTGCCCTCCTATGTTATTCTCCTAATTTAAAAGAAGCCTTTTAGAAGAAAAACAAAAAATCATGAAATTTTGGCTTCAGGGTCAAATGAATAGTCAGCCTCCCCTTTTTAACAAGTCATTAGAAACAGGCTTAGTTCCAGAAGCTTGGAAGCTTGCAAATATAGTTTCGATCTTCAAAACGGGTGATAAATCAATAGCATCCAATTACCTAATGGGACATTAATGGGACATTAGCTTAACAGCAATCATAGGAAAGTTGCTAGAGTCAATTATTGCTAGGAACATTAGTAACCACCTAGAAACATTTAACTTAATCAATTCTTCTCAGCATGGATTCACTCAGGGACGTTCTTGCCTTACTAATTTGCTTAGCTTTTACTTTAAGCATATGAAGCAGTAGATAATGATATGTCATAATTATGATATAATATATTTAGATTTCCGTAAAGTTTTTAACAGAGTCCCTCATGATAGATTGATGAGAAAGGTTGAGGCGCATGGAATAGGTGGGTCGTTGTTGGGTTGGATTAGGTCATGGCTAATTGGTAGGAAGCAGTCAGCTTAAATGGTATTAAGTCAGAATGGGGTGCAGTCTGAAGTGGTGTCCCCCATGGATCTGTATTAGGCCCTCTGTTGTTTGTTATATACATAAATTACCTTGATTTAGGTATAACTAGTAGGATAAGTAAATTCGCAGACGATTCCAAAATGGGGAGAAAAATAGATTCAGATAGCGACACAGAGTGCCTCCAAAGGGATCTAGATGCCTCTAAAAAACTGGGACTCCTGTACAGAGTTCGAGAATTCTTCACTGACGAGCAGTTGGCCGTGATATATAAAAGTCATGTGCGTTCTCACATGGATTACTGTTCACCTCTGTGGGGTGGAAGTGGAGTGGTTGCATTGAGGCAGTTGGACAAAATTCAAAATAAAGCTATTAGATTAATCAATAACCCTGCAATCACATAGGACCTTCCTACATTATCCATACGAAGAAACGTTGCATCCCTTGCATTATTCTACAGATATTTTCACAGCAATTGTTCCGAGGAACTTGCTTCAATTGTGCCGCCTCTCCACATCTTTCCCCGAAGAACTAGGGCAGCTGAGAGCGCCCATGAATTTACACTTTCTCCTCCACAATGCAGAACTTCTGCTTATCAGAATTCATTTATCCCCAGAGCTACTACTCTTTGGAATTCACTTCCCTCGAATTGCTTTCCACAAACTTACAATCTACAAATGTTTAAATCCAGTTGTTACAAACATTTTATGAATGGAGGATGCCTTTAGGCACATGGACCTTTTTGTTTTATCTGTGTTTTTCCTTCCTCCGTTCATTGTCTCTTTAAAAAAAAAAAAAAAAAAAAAAAAAAAAAAAAAACTTACACGAATAGTCAGTAAATTGACAGATGAATTTTAACATTGACAAATGCAAGGTGTTAAAGATAGGAAGATGAATACAAATGCAAAATATATACTAGCTAATATGGAATTAGAAAACTCAAACTGTGAGAAAGATCTGGCTGTGCTTTGTTAGCAATTATTTGAAGCCTAGAAAACAGTGTATAAGCGTTCGTAACAAGGCAAACAGAATGATCTGGTTCATATCTAGGAGTGTGAGTAACAGAACTGCTGATGTTATTTCAAAACTTTACTTATCATTAGTGAGACCCCATTTGGATTATGCTGTTTAATTTTGGTGTCCTTTTTACAGAATGGACATATATTCCTTGGAGAGAGTACAACGTAGAATGACAACACTTATCCATAATATTAGAAATTTTCCATATGAAGAAAGGTTGAATAAATTAGGCTTACATTCGTTAGCAAGGCGCAGAGTTTGAGGGGATATGATAGAGGTGTTCAAGTGGGTTAGTGGGGTTAATAGCGGGGACAAGAAAAATGTACTGAAGCTCAGTGATGGCGAAAGAACTCGACCAAGTGGTTTCAAACTAGATAGATTTAGTTTAGTAAAGAATATAAGCAAGTACTGGTTTGATAAGAGTTGTAGACATGTGGAATATGTTACCGAGTGATGTGGTGTTATCAAGAACGATAGAGAGCTTCAAAATAAAATTAGATAGGTATATGGATGAGATGGGTTAGGTGTGAGGGGGATCTGCCCGGTGTATGCAGACTCCCATTTTCTTATGTTGACCTGACCGTTTTGGTGAGGTCGGTCCTCATGGTGTTAGTGAGTTGGGCCTATAATTAGGATTGGGTGTGAGCGGGATCTGTCTTGTGCGGGCCAATCGGCTTTCTGCAGACTCCCATTTTCTTATGTTCTTATAAGTGTGATATGGCCTCATCATGTGAGGATGCTGGGTCGCTCTGTAAAACTAGTTGAATAGTGTGAGGTAAAGTTATCAGCATATGAATGGATGGGACTGGAGGTGTAGTTGAGAAGATGTTTAATGAATATTGGAAAGAGAACTGGAGACAGCACAAAACCCTGAAGACGACCATTGTTGATATTATGATAATCTTATATGCTTGCTTTCCGTCATCTATATTCTTTTCAATTCATCTTTATGCACATCCCCTCAAAAATACATATTTCACTTATATGAAGTATCCTCTTCGTCAGTTATGTTTTTCTTAATTATAATAATCTCTTACTTTTTTTTAATATTAATTTGCTACTTCTACTTCTTACTCCATTTCCTCCTACTCATTTTCCTCTTACTACTTGTCCTCCATTTCTTTCCTCCCTCCCTCCCTCTCTAAATCCTTCCTAAATTCATTCTCTCCTTGGCTATATT